>OU343052.1:39731123-40931123 GCA_910593695.2 Ocypus olens
TCAATATACAAAAAACGTGTGATAAAAACAAAGTGCGTTCTATTGAAAAGTTCCTAAAAATGGCGGTAGATGCGCAGCTGTCGACGGAAAGTTTGCACAGAAGCATTTAGGTTATTGCGCCAATTTGAAAATAAAGTATGTTCATTAAAAAAAAACCTCAAGTGTGCCATGATTTTTTATTTTTAAAAATGTCAGTTGGTAACACATATTGAGGTTATGTTACTTGCGGCATGTTCCTACCGATAATTCATTTGCTGTGATAAACGACGGAGAGAAGATGTAGGTTCACCTTCCAAAATTCCTTGGGCTGTGTTAATAGCATCCTGAGTACGTTTGACTGGTCTACCACTTTCTGGTTTACGGAGAATACTACTCGTTTCATGAAATAATACAACAGATCGTGATAAGGTATTTTTAAATTCATCATAAATAATGAGAATGTTAAGAAATTCTTCCTGAAACTCTGCCATAGGTGTGTCGAATAATTACATCCAATTTTCATCCGCTTTAGTCCCATTTCGGAAATAACTATCAACTAGAAACGTTTTTTGCTCGTTGCTGTAAACCACGGAATAATTGTGACTTTTTGAACGATTTGACGTTTTGTCAATTCCTAACAGGTGCGCCAACTTAAATTTTTTTAAATAAAAAATTATGGCACACAAGGTTTTTTTAAATGAACATACGATATTTAATAAATACACCCCCTGCTATCAAAGCTGTGCAAATATTGTACCAATCACGTTTTGTCTTTTGTCAATTTTAGATAAGTAGAGAAGAATATTTATGGCAAACAGAATTAAAAGACATAATCTGGCTAGAACTTCGAGCTCTACGTGCAGACCGAACCGCATCAGAAGAAGACTCCTTCCTCTGCCTGGCCCGTGAATGTGTCGGCCCTCTGTTGAGCGCGATAATGAATTACAAATTCGAACGCAATATAAAAAAGCTTTCGGTGCAAAGTAGTGACAGTGGGGTCGAAGAAGACTGCTCCGGATGCCTCTCTATGTACTGTCCTAGCTGCATGGAGGCACAGAATGTCGCTCTTAAAGAAGTGGAAGAACTCATGTCTCGTTTGGAGGAAGCCGAATCTTTATTCCCTTCTAGTCGTGCGTTCGCCGAACTGTATCCGCTCTACAGCAGTCCCGAGTTCGTTGGTCGGGTCAAGGCGATGTGTTTGTGGTACAACATGACCAAACACCAGCGTTTGAAGTTGGTGATTCTGGGGAAACTCCTCGCTCTGCTCGAGAACAAGTACTACCAATGGCCTATACAGTACGATGAGAGCTGTGTAGACTCCAGCAGCCCGACTGATAGCAATAGTTCAAATTCCTCTATAAACGATAACCTGAATGTTAAAACACCTATAGATTTATATAATCTTAGCCCTATAGCCACTCTAGTCAGTAAGAAGAATGAGAATTCCGTGTCTCCTTATAGGAGGTACATTGAAAATATTTTGAAAACTCGAGGACTCGCTAAAAGTATGAGTTTTTTGGATAGACTCCATAAGCATGTCCTGAAGAAGTCACAGATTACTCTCCAGAAACCAGATGATGAGTCCATATTTGATACGGTATGTATGTAACCAAATTACTCTAGATTAAATGAAGGATATTAATAGGTGCTTAGAGTTAAATTAAATTAAAATGTCACTTTGTTTTAACAAAAACTTAAACATTTTGTTAACAAATATTTATCATGAACTTGATTTTTTAAAAGAAATGAAACAATTGCAAACTTTTGTTAAAGAAAGCCTTGATATGTAGGAAATTTTGACAACTTCAAAAAGAAGTTTGACAAATATTTGTAATTTTTTTTTACAGTTATCACAATCTTATTTGCGACGTAATATATTCAATGGGATAGCGACTATTATATCAGAAAATATTACTGGTAACATCGTAAGACTGGTCTTCATAAATTATAACCTCAAAACAAAATGACTTATGCCCGGTTGCACCAACCTGAATTAGTGACGAGTTATGTAACTCGAGTTAGGTAATCCGAAATTAGAGCTTTTTCAGGTACACCAACCAATTTTACCCCTAACCTGAGTTAGTAAACATGGGTTATCTAACCACCGGTATTTCGGCTGTTAAAGTTTAATTTGACGTTTATATTGAGAGTTGATATTTGTGAATAAACGTGGTACGGTAACTAGCAAATATAATTAAAGACATTTATTACTAAGATTAATAGGAAACAGGTATGTTTCAGCTGCATTGGCATCATCTCCACATTGTTCATTGTTAGATGAGGCATTGAAATCGCATGCCACATGTTCCCAAGCCTCCGCTTTCTTCTTGACGGTAACCCAATTCTTTTGTTCTCCAGAATTTTGAAATATTTCTGCACAACTTCAAGCAATAGTTGCTTTTCAGCTGGAGTAAAATTTCCAGACCTTTCGCGCCTCTCCATTGTCAGTTTTTACATTAATCAAATAATTTAAAAGTATTCCTGCAGTCTGCCAGTGTTGACGTCGAACACGTGGACTAGCGGGCCATGGGCCAATCGGAATAGAGTTGATGTCGAAATATGCAATGTTGTCGGGTCTAATCTCATATTTGCTAACTTCGCTTTATAAAACGTCGGTGCAACGCATCTCATTTTAATCCGGATTATAATATTAATCCGAGTTACCTAACTTAAACAGAGTTGTTGGTGCAACCGGGCATTAGTGTGTAACTAAATCTACCTACAAAAATGTCATTCTAATATGACCTTCATAAAAGTTGATCATGAATAAATATGTATAATGAATGCAAAAATAAATTACTTGTAAGCATAAATTTGTACGAGATGTTTTTATGCGTTCATTTCAATAATCAATTGAGTTTTCCAATAAATTTTGAAATCCTTGCTGTACCTTAAAATTGACGAAAGAATTGGGACAATCGCAATCAATAAAGAGTTTTTATGATGGGCCATCTAACGGATTTGTAGTCTTTTTTTAAATAAATCCCTAATTTTGGAAAAATATGAATTTCTTGAAATTTGTTTATAAAGCATTTCAAATACCCTTCATGGCATATTTGGCAATTCGTGATAAGCTTACCAAAACTTGTTATGAGATTTGTGCACATTCGGGCCCAACCTCCCTAATGAGTTGAATTCCGTTCCTTATGTCCTGTTTGGTTTGCACATTGTTAATATAGACCTTGTCTTTAACATAACCTGAAAGAAAGTAATCCAATGTCATCAAATCACACAATGCAGCAGCCTCTCAGCGAAATGATGTGTTGCGGGAATTTCGTATGCAGCAGATCCATTGCGTAATGGGTTGTATGGCACGTGGCACCATCCTACTAAAACCAAAGTTGAATCAAGTCCTTATTAACCAAATGGGGCCACAAAAAAATATTTATCATGTTCTGATAGCGGCTGCTAACAGCGACAATGTTCTCTTCTAAACAGGCAACCATAGTAATTTGGCCAGAATGATTTCATCTTCATCTTGGGGCGATCAACCAGTTAGACATGAATGCACGGCCTATTATAATACACCCCAAAAAAGGACTCACCACCTGCTTGGGCCAAAAATTTAAAATTCGTTCCGGTAGGCACATGCCCGCAAGTTTGACATTTTTACGACCGTCTGGTGATTATTACCGACTGCAATAAACCCAAAGGCTATGCCGCCTACTCTGGACATTTTTAGCGGCTCCCTAAACAGGCTGCATGTGCACTTACAGTGTGTTTGATGTCTTGTATAAACCTCAAATTTTTTCAAAAGTTTTGAATTACAAAGTTCTTTCAGTTGCTTATGAGCATCAAATTCATCACGGACTTAAAGGTTCTTATCACAGTATATTACTCCATTTTTACTTACTGACTGAATTGCCCACTTACTCATCATTCCAAGTCATGGCAAAAATCTTTCTATAATTCCCAATGGATGGCATTATTAAAAATTGTTTATATGTTATGTTGTTAAGCTTTTTAATAATAGAAATGGATTGTCTCTTAAAATCAAACGTATTCAATTTTTATAAAGGTACTGATTGCACCGCTTAATTATGTAACATTCAGCACCCTTATTTATTTCAGATACTTAACAACGATGATCAAGACGAAGAATTAATCCGATACGGATGTTGGAGCCCAGAAGCGAAATCCCTAGCCCTACCATCCTACAAGGCAGCTTTCCTATTCCTTTCGGCCGTTCCCCTCGAAGTAATCCACGAGTTCCTGAGGATGAGGCTGGAACAGAAACCCGAAAAACCCTCGCCCTTGAGTGTCAGGCAGCTGATGCGCGAACTGAAAGAGGGCATAAAGATTGCCGTATCGCAACGCGAACGGATTTCTCAGTACTGGGACACCGTCGTCGATGGAAACGACGAGCTTTCTGAGACCTACAGGAAGAATATCAAGACTTTCGATAGGACTCTGTTGTTGGTGCTGAAGGATTACTTGGAGTACATGGGAACGTGGGCCCTGTTTCAGCATGAAACTTTCCAAAAAAGTATGCTCGAGGAGGAGTGGTATTTTATTTGTGAGAATCTTAAAAATATACCAGAGGCTTTTGATATGGCGGGGAATAAGTACTGTTCAATTTTGGAGACCATGATGGCTTCAATTGGGAAGCGGTTGATCAGCAGGATTGAGGAGTTGGCTGTTGAGATCAATGCCAAAGATGATGAACAAAATAGGAAGTAAGTTGGATTGTTATTGTTTATTAACTTTGATTTTGGTAACGTTTGTTAAGATAACTAAGTATTCAGTTAGTTTGACATGAAAAATAATAATGCTTAATTCTATTAAGGGGTTATCCTACTGTAACCAGCGTCCAAATAGGCTAAGTTTTGGGACTTTATTTCGGGAAAACTATAAATGCAATTTGTGTAAATTTTTATATTTTTGTATGTACTCGTATAACGAGTATGTGTAAAACTAGTCATCCCGAAATATTGAAATTATCACACGTTATTCTTTTTGAATCGGCCGATGTTTACCGTGCTCGATCGGTCCGTGTACATGATTACGCAAATATGGTTAGTCTGAAACAAAATACAAAAATATCATCATTAACTACATGGCAGTAGCTAGGACGTAACGGAGCTTTTCGTTTTTTTTCGTCTTAGGTTGCGAGAAAAAATTCCTAAACTTTTTCGCAGTTGTCGAAGCAATAATATATGTTATTATTAATATATATCGCAAAACAAAACGTACTGACAAAATCGTCCGTCACGTCTAAACTAGTAGTCCTCTGAACATGTGTACCAAATTTCAAGTCGATTCATAAATCACAGCCTGAGATATCGTGTTCACCGTTTTGAAAAACATAGTTTTGAGAAAGTGCGTGCCGATTCGGTAGTCTACCTGTGCGTTCAGTTCTTCCTTGGCTGCAAACTCTATAACTAAAACAGTACTTCGAATATCTACATGAAACCTTTTGCATATTATTCCAAACACTTCAAAGAATTGTATAAAGACAAAAAAAAAATTATTTGTTTTACAGTAGGTAACCCTTTAAGTTAGTTTGTCTCGAGAAAAAATTCATCTAGCCCTTGAATAAAAATATTTGCACGAACTGCATACTTTGTTTATTACTTCTACTGAAAAAAAAGGAGTAATTTTGAAGTATAATCATATTTACTTACTCTCAATCGATTTTGTTGAGAATTATAAACAATTTTGTACCGTAATGACTGTAATTATTTATTATAGTAATTAAAGTATTAAATGTTGCTTTTTGTTTTAGACAAAATTTATTTGCTGTTTGCCGGGAACTGCAAGCACTATTCAATGATGAACGAGAAATGAGTGTTAAGGTGATTTCCTTTGCAAAGACAATATTCCGAAGCGGAGTTAATAAACACAATTTTGAGGACTTTAAGGTAAAATCTAATGATCTTATTGGTACCACCCCAAATCGTGCAGATTGTTATAAAACGTTTATTTTTTCTCTAATTATGGGGAGCCTTAAAAAAATATATTAAGATAGTGTTTAGTTTTAAATAACATAAAAATATGTATCTGTTTTAGACTTCAGTGGTGGCTCTGAAATGCACCATTCCGAATGCAATTGAAAGAGTGCAACACATTTGTGATTTTGCTTCGCTGGACAATTTAGACGAATCAGAGAAGGTTTTCTTCATATCTCGTTGCCGCGAGATTTTAATGCAAGGATACACATTTGGTTTCGAGGTATGTATAGTAATTTTCATCTTAAGCAGACACGCAGAAACAAAAGGTTTATCTTAATAGTCTATTCAGATTTATTTAACACGTTAAGCCCCGGCGTACATATTCATTTATTTTGATTCCTCGGATATTTATTTCTCGTTTTTTTCGGTTCTATAAATATATACAGTAACATCAAGTTTGTACTGAATTATTATCTTTTTTTTGCATTATTATTTAAAAAAAAAATGAGACATTACTTTGATGCCACCCTGTTGGTAAAGTTATTTTATGGTTTTGGACCGCGTGGTATTAAAGTAATGCCTCATCAAATAACTGAAATAAGTTCCATAAGGTAAGTATTGAACCGTGAGATCGCGTTGTGTACACGCGGCCTGAAAAAAATATATACAGGGTGGCATTACGTTGATAAATCACGGTCATATGTTATTGAGGTATCAGGTTGATTCCTCGCGGGGCTTAACGTGTTAAATTTTAATAAATAAATTTTAATTGAATTTGAAATGAAAGCAAATTTGTTAAAACATTAACAGACAATGAATAAACACTCAAATCAACTTTAATTGTAGATAAAATGAAAATTTCTACCTTACAAGTCTCTATTTGTAAGGTGTTAGCCACAAAATTTTGTTTCTGAGTTGGCCATGCCTGAGAGAGAAACATAGCAGTCATGTCTGAGATTTATTCATTTTTTTTTAAATTGAACTAATCTATTCTCATGATGTAATATGCGACATACCTCATTTATCTCACAGCCAACTCTGAAACAAAATTTTGTAGCTCACACGATATAATTAAAGATGCACTGAATTGCACTCATAAAAATTAAGTGGCAAAGTATATAAATGTGAAAGCACGTTACATGGATGTGCCAACTAAATCGAAATTCTGGAGAATTGATTTATTCTTAACAATTTCCATTTTCTTAAATCGATTTACTGGAAACGATTATTTTAATGAATCAATTTATTTTTAATGACATCTATTAATATTATTTGGTAGTTTGTATTTTATTTATATCCTCTCTACAAAATACCTGGTCGAAAAGTAATTTCTAAACTAATGTATGACAAATCTGAGTGCATTGAAGAGAACTTAATAAAAGGTTCCAGCAGTTACCGTTACCACTGACATGTGGACTGAACAACAATCTTTCTCAGTTTTGCAGTAGAGTTTTTATTTAAAGAAAAATTGGAAAGTATTAATATTGGAGTAATAAATTTAAATAAATCTCAACTCAACAAAACCTTGAAAGAATGGGGAATAACCGATGACCAAATAATTGCTATTGATACAGATAATGGGGCCAATATTTTAAAGTCTCTAGAACTGAGTTGTGGTAAAAGCATACAACTACTGTCCGCGCCCCATACCTTGGCGAGAAGCCGCGCAGCCCGAATAGTCCCGAGTGCGCCGTTTATAGCCGATCGACAAATTGAAAATGTTCCGCGCGGCGGTCAGTGGCGTAACGCAGATTCTTTAGCCCTTTGAATTAAACAAAAGTTTATTCACGAAAAGATTGATGTTGTGAACATATCTTTGAGTGAATTAAAGTGTTTAATTCATGAGTTGTATATATGTTTTTATTTAATTTTGCTCACAATTTCTATAAATAACACAATATAAAATTCATTATTATAGAAAATCACTCAAGTTTCACAATTTTGATGAAATAAACTGGTTGTCATGAAAACGATCAAAGTTTATGTCACTTGTGAAATCTAACAAACTTTTATTTCAATAGGGAATAAAGGTATGTTTATTACAGTTGTTATGGAGTTAATAATGTACGTTTTAATAAACAAAATTGAATAAAATAACATCGGCATATAATTTAAAATTTTTAATAAAATACAAGATTAAAAAAAACAAATTAAAAATCGTAAATTAAATTAAATCACAATACTAGCTTAAATTATCCTAATCGTCATAACAATCGTCGTCGTTATAGTCGCTATCGTCGTCGTCGCTCGAATCTTCATTTAATCTAATAACAAGCTCCTCGGTGCAGACATCAACCATGATTTCATTAGCCAGGTAATCATTTTCAATTTTGATGACATGGTCACACCTTTTTTTCCACTCCTCTGCGGTAATTGCTACAAATTCTTCTTCAGCCAATTTCCACGTATCTTGTATTTTGAACGTGGTGTTTCTTTTTGCTACATTTTGTTTGACTGTAGCCCAAATTAGTTCAATTGGATTCAGATCTGGATGGTAGGGTGGAAGTCTTAAAATTGAATGTCCATACTGTTCAAACAATGCGTCAAATTTGTACTGAATATGTTGATGCTTATGCGACTTTATTATTGAATATAGTGCAGGTTTGAGCATTTTGTGTGAAAATGGTAAATTTTTTTGTGTCAACCACGATATCAAATCAGCTTTTTTTGAATTGCTGTTCGGTGCATGGTTAATTTGCACATTGTGATAAGGAGCATTATCTACAATTACAACTGACTGTGGCTCCAAATTTGGTATTAATTTTTCGCGAAGCCACCTTTCGTAATTTGTAGAATTCATCTCTGAATGATAATCCCCCGAGGACGTACCGGATTTAAAAATCTGTAAGCAGTTTGGAATAAATCCTTTGTCACCTCCTTTTGAAATTGGGCTAAATATTCCGTTATTGGTGTCGTCATTCCAACTTTTTGAAAGGGTGTGGCCACTGTGGATGCAAGTTTCATCAAGAAAAACTATTGGGCGTTGTTGTTCTCAAAAATATTGTACATTATTTAAATATTTAATATATAATATAATAATATTTTGTAATTTTGCTCGTAATGCTCTGAGATGAACTCTGCAGCCTTCAGTTTTATGGAAATTATAAATAACATTCTGAAAGTCCCCTTTTTTGAAGTGTTCCAACTCCCTCACTGACCACTTGCGGACGCGTTTTTTATCCGGGCTCTTAAATATTAAACCATTTTTGGGTGCATTGTTTTCCTGACTCACTATTCGTTCTACACTTCTCACTGAAACACCCATCGCCGTGGACACAATGTCTTTTATTTCCTTTAAGGTACAATCCACTTTAATAGTTTTAAAATAATTATACACATTAAAAATTACTTCGCGTGTCTGACTGTGAATCACCTTATTACTTAATATGCTTGTCATTTTGATATAAAAATTGTAACGTTCACTATGGTTGTTTACTCTCAATTGATACATTTCGGAAAAGCGGCCGTAATGTAGGTGTGTTGAATGTAATTAGTAAGGGATTATCTCCCTTTTGGTATTTACCTACCTGACGGGCAGGTAATTTGTCCTAAATAACCTTACAAGATTACAATTACGTAAATTGTATTAAAAATACATGCCCAATCCACTGCTGTTCGTCGCTACTTCTATCGCATGTTATTCGCCGCCGCGGCGCCTCTGGAATTTTTAAAATGTAGCGGAAGTAAAATACCACTGCGCATCCGAGCCGCTCGCCAAGGTATGGGGCGCGGACTGTAATTATCGTTATTTTATAGTATTTGAACAGCCATTGACTTTCTTTTTTAGTTCATTCAAATCGATCAATAAATAACAGAGTTATGGTGTTGAGCGGTTTTTATCGAACACACGGTATATCATTGCAGTCGATGAGTAGATTCGCCCAAAATTGAATTCATGTCGGTAATTATTTCTACAAATCAAACTGACTGGCATATCTGCCAGACACTTTATATTTAGCGGTTTGAAGGTTGGTACTTCTCATAAAAACATATTGCCTGAACAATTTTGATGACATCTCTTTGATTAAACCTAGCCTCATATACCATTATAAATTACAAAGAGCCATACGATTGTATTAATGTAAATTTTTTTTTTAAATGAAACCAATCTGTATTGTAAGCTAAAAACCTTTATTTTTAATAATATTTTCACTTCTAGTTTTACAAAGAAATGTCCGACTTTGTGCCAACTGAACGTAAGAAACTCTTAGCTCGTAGCATGGTCCAATTTGCTCACCTCTGGATGAACTTTGCGCAACAGAGATGTGAGCGTGGAAGAGGCAAGAGACCGCGATGGGCCTACCAAGGCATGGACTTCCTTCTCACCGTGTGTGAGCCACAATACACCCAGTACCTAACAGATGAAGAGTTTGAGGAATTAAAGGAGAACATGGACAAATGTATATCCCACGTGATAGGTACCAAAGCACCTTCAACGCCAGATTCGGGAATTTATTCCTCGTCCCCACGGCCTTCCTTGGAGTTGGGAAGGTTTCCTAAAAGTAGGGGTTCTTCTCCTAGTCCAAGGCCGACTTATAAAAGCCAGAGGAGCGCCAGTAGGAAGACGAGTGTCGAACAAAATTCACCTGTTGATCCAACATCAGAGGCTCCTAACTTTAATCTAATGTGAGTAAAGTTTCTTTTTTTACTTTGGTGTGAGCCATTTGACCACTAACAATTATTTAGTAGAGATTGATTCACAGAAGTATTGTACAACAAATTTCTCGTGAGTCAAAAAGGCGGGGTTCGTGCACAGTGAAGGGAGAGAGAGGTACAACTGTTTACAGACTAATGCAGTCAGTGACATAATTTAAATGAAGCGCCGAACGTCTTTGTAATTGATATTCATTTAATATGGTGTATTTTGAAAATTAGTTTGCCTGTATCGTCAAAACATAAATAGGTGTGCATCTGAAATAAAGTCCTCTCCACGTTACTAACATGCACCCGACCTTCAAGTTCACGAGAGACAAAGTAAAGTTGTATGGTTGAATATTTTTTCTACGGGATTTATAACTTCTGATCTTGTTTGATTGAGGATCATTCCGATTTTTATGGACAGTGAAGGTTACTTCTAAGGAGTTGGTCAAGTGAGCTAGTAATTTGATTGAATATATGGAAAAACCCTGATATCACCTAAAACATCGGATTAAATATTAATAATTGTACAAATTAATACTTATGTTCATGGGCTTTTAATTGTAAAAATATACGGGATAAAACATAAGATAGGTTAACGCCCAGTTTCTCCAATGAATTTTAAGTAGATAAAACTGATCTTAAAAATAAGACGTTGCACCAACCATAAATCAGATCTTAGTCGTAAGACGGTCTTACTTTATAAAATGCCAAAAATGGCACCTTAAGATTCGGATTCTAACCTATAAAATTAGCAATTTTCTACAACGTCTGTCTGTGTTACTGGAAGTATTCATTGAAATGGTTAATAATTTGTTACAGGACGGCAAACGTAACTTGCCGTTGCGCAGTGGCAAAATTGTGGGCGGAACCTTCGAAGGGCGCTCTCGATAGATTTCGTGAAGAGTTCGCGCGCCTGGTACATTCAATTATGTGGAGGAGAGCGCCCGATAGAGTTGTAAACGAACAGCGCACGCGAAGAATATGTGCTTGCTTATTACAGAGACTGTACTCGGCCGGCTGTAGAGAGAGAGCTTTCGCTTGCTCTCTGCGCGTCTGGCCAACTTAAATTTGCCGTCCTGTAGAAGTGATGGATGCATTTTCATTTGATGTAGATGCTGTAGAAATTGCAGATAATCCACATTACTGTCCAAAGGATTCGACAACCCAACCACCGATTTCTCATTCATTAATACCTCCGCCAGTCTTAAACAGTTCTCTTTTAATTTCTGCAACACTTCCTTATTCCATGCTTCATGTTTCTCTCTGCACGTGTTTAGTTACTGAATTATGGAATCCCGTGCTTCTTACTTCTGTTTGTGGCAGCATTTGTTGTTTTCTTTTCCATAATTTTGTGGACCGATATCAACGACGCTAATAAATTTCGCTCTTCTTTCGTAAAATTTTCACTCTTCGCTTGCACTTTCGCCATTATTAAACTACTCTAAGCTCGACAACAGGAGGGTTAAAAATGGTTAGAAATTAATTTGACATAGAACGGCTTGTCAAGTTTACGTGAAAATGCAATGTTGCCACATGTAATGAAATCTTACCTAAGATATGTAAGATATGTATAAATTTGTTTGGTGCAACAGAACAAAAAATTAGGAACTACTTAAAAATAAGACATACTTAAGTGAGACGTATTTTAAGATTCGTTGGAGAAACCGGGCGTAAGTGTTTTAAAAGCTTAAAGTATTGCCAAAAATACTTCTTTTTCTTTTATTTATCTTTATTTTTACAGTTTGCATTAAAAATGTTTCCAATATTTGCAGAAGAGAAGATTCACTGCACGAGACAATTTTAAAGATGAAACATGCACCAGTTTTACGTTCTGCACGTGTGAAAGATGCCGTTTATCAACTAGACATGGCGATCGAGGCTAAATTGAGGAAGGAGGATCTGATTGGAGCTGTGGTGACCAAGCAGCAGCCGGAAGGGACAAAACATGTGAGGCGAAGGAATGTCGTCTTCTGTTGGCAAAGAGGAATCAAAATTGGACAGGGGAGGTTTGGAAAGGTTTATACGGCTGTTAATAACGATACAGGAGAAATGATGGCTGTGAAGGAGGTGGGTATACAGCATAACGACGTTGTCTCCATTAGGAAGATAACTGATGAGATTAAGATTATGGAGGGGATTTCTCATAAGAATTTAGTCAAATATTATGGACTGGAGATACACAAGGTTAGTGAAATAAATATAGATTGTAAGGTTTTTTAAGTAATTTTTTAATTGCATTTCAGGAAGAAATGTTGATTTTCATGGAATTCTGTGCTGAAGGGACTTTGGAGAGTTTAGTGGCTGCTACCGAGAGTGGATTACCTGAACCATTGATTCACAGATACACTTACCAACTGTTAAATGGCGTATCAGTTCTACATGACCATGGAATCGTCCACAGGGACATAAAAACAGCCAACATTTTTTTAACCCATGAAGGAAACTGCCTGAAAATTGGTGATTTTGGATGTGCTGTCAAAATTAAGTCACATGTGACCATGCCCGGGGAGCTGCAAGGCTTTGTTGGAACACAAGGTAAATTTACAATTAACATATTAATGAACCTGAAGGCCACAGTGGTCCAGTGGATAAAGATTCGGGCTTAGGTCCCAATCAGCGCGGATTCGATTTCTGTCTAGACAGTCACTTTCTTAAGGGTACATTCTACCT
This sequence comes from Ocypus olens, assembly GCA_910593695.2. Lineage (NCBI taxonomy): Eukaryota > Metazoa > Arthropoda > Insecta > Coleoptera > Staphylinidae > Ocypus > Ocypus olens. Next base: position 39,744,305 of record OU343052.1, read on the forward strand.
TGTAAGATTAAAAAATAGCACTTTTTTATTAATTTGTTTAAATAGTACAAAGCAATATTTTTATACCAGGTTTTTTCAAACATGTTTATTGATCTTTTGTATACAATTTAGAATTTTTTCGAGTTAAAATATTATTATTGCGCAAAACAAATGGCCATAGTGACCGTTGCACGGTTGACACGCCCCTCGCTTGTCCCTCCTGCAGGTATTTGTATGGCTCTAAAACATAAATCCAAAGGTGATTATTATAAAAAAAATGTATTTTCTACAGAGTAGACTAGCCACAACATTTTTCATAAGAAATTAACAAAATAGTGGACGTTTGAAATAAAAGTTTGAATTTTTGACGTTTTTTTTTGTTATATTATTGTGCACCAAAAATGTAATTATTAATATATTTACTTGATGCTAGTCTACTCTGTAGAGGATGAAATTCTGCACATGTATGCAAACTTTCAAAGTATTTGGTCAAATACTTTTTGAGTTAGAAGGGACAAGAGAATGAAAAATGCTGTTTTGAGAAAAACTCATTTAAAGTTCAAAGGACAGTTTTTAATGCAATAACATGCATTTTTTTAACAACTCACCTTTAATCTGCAATGCCCGGTCCATACAGAAGACCCTCATTTTCTTCAAAATCCTCCTGCTGTTGCAAAGTTTCGTTTCTGCGCGCTATTCTTTCCTCGCGTGACTCCTCCAGCGTAAAACGTTCAGCGTCCCTCAGGCGGTCCGAATCACGGCTTGACGCGTAGTCATATGTTTGTTGTCCTATTTTAATGCCCATTACTTCCATCATTTTCAGCAAGGGTTTGGCACCCTCATTGAATATACAAGCAGCTAAAAAACTTGCTATTTCAATGACTTTTAGAGAGCAGAACATGCTTTTTGGGGCAAACTGCCAAATAGTTTTGTTAAAGCTCTCATTGTTCTGTGTGAAACTGCCAACACATCTCTGTAATAAATCCATTGATAACAATTCCTCGTAAATCGGCCGCAGAACTTCTTGAACTTTATCAATGAAAGGAGGAGGATGACAAAAAGAATCTTCAGTCCCTGCAGCTTTGGTTTTCCGATATTTGCACCAGGAGTCTGGTCCGGGCGGGCACCGGTCGTGCTTCGGTTTTTCGTCTGTCGAAGTTTTATGGTCGTATGTTGCCAATATCTCATTGCGCATGTCTTCTGCTGAGTTTGCGTGTCGTCTAATTGCCAATCCATAATAAGTCGTCAAATCTGAAATCGCGTGTATCGTCAATTTTCCGCCTCCTGCTCCACCGATGTTTTTGTGCTTTTTTTTGCCGTGCGAAGTCTTGAGCCCATTCGCTTTTGGACGTGATTAACACACTCCTTTTTCACCAATGTATCATCTTGTTTCAGCAAAGACCTGAACGTTTTCGTGTCCCCATCACCGATGTACATTTTGTATGGAATGCCATGCAATTCTTCAGCTCTGGCGAATATCTCGAGCATGCCGTCGACTTCCATCTTTCCCGCGCTTCCATTATGATTTATCGTACAATTTTCTTCATGTTCGCTGTACCAGTTACTGTATTCGTCAGTGTTCTTTCTGTTTTTTCACGCAATACAAGCTCGACAAAAAGATGATTTTACCTTGAGATCAAGAACTTTGTTTGAACATCGCTCAATCACTGTTATAACTCCGAATAGCTAAGAAAATCCACGACGACTCCATGATCCATCCCCAGAAACGGTCAAACCACTTTCATTTCCTCGCTTAGAATTCAATTCCTTTTCCTCGTGACCAGCTATTTTAACATCTTCGAAAATGGCTTTCGCTGCTGTATGCATGTTGTTCACGCCGGTATAATATGTCTGTATGCATAAACCTTTTCCCAAGTCCATGAGCGCAGAGAAGCATTTTATTCCAGCCAAATCAACACCCAACAAACGCATGACGAAAACCAATCGCCGATTTATTTCATAAGATTTGTTATTTACTTTTGGACAGGAATTGATTGCCATCGTTTTATGACATTTACACGACACCGTGAGTTTGAATCCTAAACCCTGCTGACTGGTTTTGCCGAAGGACACATCGCTGTTACACGTTTTACATTTCAGAATTTTTGCAAGCTCGAAAAACACTGCAAAACTTAAAATACAGTAGGAAAACTCAGGCGAACATATGACGTCAAAACAGTCTGAGCGCACAAGTTTCTCGGCCGACATACTGGTAAACTCCGTCTCATTTTCGTTGCTATAACGATTTCCATAAAACTTTTGTTTGTTCTTACGTTTTGCAGGACTCTTGTTAGTATTTACACTTTTTTGTCTGTATACATCTTTAGTCCAACACATATATAATCACCACAATTGTTGACGCCGGAGCCACTAGCCACTACACGTTTCTCTTCGATACTGTTGGAACAGTTACAAGTAGCCTAACTAGGCAACCTAACTGTCCTACGAACGCGCCAGTCAGATTATTGCGCGCCGTCACCTACAATCGCTTACAACTTTCAAACCAATTCTAATCATATTTTGGGACCACGGCACATCATTCTACACATATTAAACATTCATTTTATGCAAAAAAAAATCTAAATTTTTGACCCGACAAAGTAGAATGTACCCTTAATAAAGAATGGACGTGGATGTCTAGTATTTGTTCCTGCATATTTATAATCTTTAGTTTATAACAATGGCTGAATGCTGAATACCCTAGCTATGCCATACTCAACCTTTTTTTTCTTGGACCACATACACGATGACTATTACAGACAGGCCGCAACATAAGAATTAAAGTAAAATCTGTGGACCAACTGATAGATTTCCTTTACCTGAATTCCTATCGACCATCATTCCTTTAATAGAGAGAAAAAATTAGCCTGAAGTATAATTAAACATTTGTTGCCAATTATTATGATTAATTATCAGTAACTTTCAAAAACTTAACTTGTATGCTGCAGAATTAGAACTTGCATATATATGCGTACGGCTGCTTGCTAATATATCTGGATCGTGTATATAAAAGTGCTACCTATATTTTTTGTGTGATCATGCAGTTCCCGCAGCGAAAATGTTAAAACTGTTTACTTTGCCATTAAGTTTAATAATTGTGTTTCTTCTAGCCTATATGGCTCCTGAAATGTTCATGAAGACATCAGTGGAAGGGCATGGAAGGGCTGCTGATATTTGGTCAGTTGGGTGTGTTGTTGTTGAGATGGCTTCAGGCAAGGTAAGTTTGATTTTGTAATTGTGCGTGTAAATATTTATGTTTGAATGATGGAAGAGATTAAAACTACTATACTTTGATCAATGGATTTTTGCGTGCTAAATCTAGCTCCGACAACATTTTCATGCGTTTACTCTGTCTACGATAAGTTAAATTAGACGCAATCATATCTGTACGTATGTTATCCAAGGCGAGAAAACTCAGTTTTCGGTAATGACGCATACACAACGATTCATTGATCAAACTATACAAAATATTTATAGTCCTTGCAATAGTATTGCAGTAAAGTTTCATAATTATACAGTATAAATGCATATCCTGTATTTAATCCAAAAAAAATGGATTTGAGATGCCTCTTTTAATTTAATAAATATCGTTGTTAATGGTATACTTTACATATTTTCTTTAGAGACCATGGGCTGAATACGATTCAAACTACCAAATAATGTTCAAAGTGGGCATGGGAGAGAAACCGGAAGCGCCCGACTCGCTCATCGACGAGGGGCACGATTTCCTCGACCGGTGTTTCCAGCACGACCCCAGGAAGCGCGGCACCGCCTTCGAGCTGCTCAACCACAACTTCGTGAGAGTCGGCAACGACCTCAACTGATCCGAGACTGACCGCGTGGCTACTTAGCGTAGTTTGTGTACATATGTAGTGCTTCCTGTATATCCCCGTATACAGACACGTATAAAAGAATGTGATAATATTGTATTAAAGATTGAAGATTTCGATGGCGGCACACCCACGACGGAAACACTGAACAAACGTGCATCCTGAGTTTTATTTTCGTTTTAATTGTATAGCATTTTCAAGGAGAGTCGCTGCTGTTCTACGGAATGAAGTGAGATTTTAATTGTGTATATGTAATATTCAATAAATGCAACTTATTTTAGTAATGTGCAGTTTCTTTTAAACAATCATCTTTATTCGACAGGGGTTGGTAAACCGGACATGACTAATCCGACAAGAGGGCTGAAGGATCTGCTGCATGTAGGTGAATTTAATTTTCCAAATATCCTATAGTATGTGGGTAATTTTTGAATTTGTTATGTGTATATCGAAATCCAAAGGAGTTAATTGCAGTATATTATAAATAGAAGTCACATTTTTTAGTTGTATGTGTGTTATCTCACATATATATTGTAAATCAGATTTCAAGTAAAATTTTATAGAAAAAAGGACTAATTATATGGGATTTTTGTCCGGGTTAAATCAGCTAAATTTCACAAATGTAGCTTATAACGTGCTGAACAAAAAATGTAATAGCTACATTCAGTAAAAGTTGAAAAATTCCGAGTGGATTGTATCGGTTTTCTCTAAAATTATCTATGATTCAAAAAAATGTTTCAGATAAAAGTTGTACGGTTTGGAGGGGGACACGTTGGTGATCTTGGTTTGACCCAATGACATCAAAGTCAACGTGCACGCTGTACCTTCAAAAAATAATACAGAAATTAACACGAAACTTTAAACCTCAGCCTTATTTGATAATCCAAAGAACTGAAAAGCAGTGGTGTTTAAGAAATTGAGTGTTAAATGTACCCCATTAATGCTGCCCATATAATTAAATAATGCGCACATTATAACATTTTCGTGAACAAAAACCTTGAATCCCTCCATAAATTACCGTTTAAATCATTAAAATGAATGTAGAATTTCGACGACATGACTTATTATTCCGGGATTTTTACGGCACGTTTATTTGAAAATAGTAAAGGGTTACAAGTTTTGAGATGATTTAATGTTCAAATGATCAAAATCATGCCTCAGAATTACCATTTAAAAGCTTTTAAACATTTTACATTCGCATTTCTACGCCTCGTCGCCATCTATTCGACGATGGCCGAACTACTAAGTGATGTTTTTGAACAGCGCCAAACTGCTCGAACTTTATCCTTATAATCAAAGTGTTAATATTCAGCAATGTGCTGTACACAAAACGATAGACTATTTAATTCCGAATCGAATGGTGTATAAAATAGCTGAGGCAATTTAGCGGTTTTCTTGTAATTTGTGAATGAAAATTAAGCACGACACACTTACCGACATTTACAGTTCACTGTAACTTAAAAATTAAATGCACAACAATTTGCTATATTCTTCAATGAAATACGGGTCCCAATATTATTACTGATTATTCAATTAACTTTTTATATTATTAATGCATTACAATAAGAGAAATATATGAGGAATCCTAATCTTCATAGAGGGTACCCTCTGTTATCGTGAGGATAAACTACGTTTTCATTTGTGGATTTAATAATTGTTTTAATAATGAAAGAATATTTAAAAACTTAAGAAGACTGTTATCTTATAATAAAATAAATTTACTTGTAGATATTTTCGTATTTAAATTGCAGAAACAATACATTATAATATATCTGCCTAATCACAGGCAACCCGATAAACGCTATAAAATAAAAACTATAAAAAATAAAAACTATAAAAAACTTCCAATTTTAAAGGTGGCAGTGACAAAACCATAAGTGTAATCCTCCGTAAAGCTTAAAAAATAATGTGAATATTAAAGTATTTAAATTGCAGAAATAATTATATTATATAAATGCCTGCTTACAGGCAACTCAATATACGTATAACTAATAATGATTTATTATTTAAAACTTCAAATTTTAATAGTAACAGGGACAAAACCATAAGTGTAAAATTTTTAAAGCGTTGCTAAGGATTACACTCATGCTTATGTCCCCATTATACTAAAGATTAGAAGTTTTGAATAAAAAATAATATTAGTTATGGTATATTGGGTTGCCTGCAAGTAGGCGTTTATATAATACCATTGTTTCCGCAATTTAAATACTTAAATATTCCCACTATTTTTGAAGCTTTACTCAGGATTACATTTATGGTTTTGTCCCTGTTACGTATAAAATTGGAAGTTTTTAAAAACAAATTAATTCGAGTTATGCGTATATCGGGTTGCTTGGGATTAGGCGTGTATTTTATAAAATATTGTTTCTGCAATTTAAATACGTAAATATTAAGTGAACTTAATTTATCATAAAATAACTTCTTCTTAAGTTTTTAAATATTCTTTTATTATTACAACAATTATTACCTCCACAAATTATTAAGTAGTTTATCCCCACGATAACAGGTAGAGCCCTCTACTTAGATTATGATTTCTCGTATATTTCTCTTATTGTAATGCATTAACAATATGAATAGTTGAATGATTAATCAGGAATAGGTATTGTAACCCGTATTTGATTGAAGAATATAGCAAATTCTTCTTTATTGAATTTTTATGTTACAGTGAGCTGTAAATGTCGGTAAGTGTGTCGTTCATAATTTTCATTCGCAAATTACAGAAAAACCGCTAAATTTCCTCAGCTATTTTATACACCATTCGATTAAAAATTAAATCATCTACCGTTTCATGCACAGCCCATTGCTAAACATTAACACTTTGACAATAAGTATTAAGTTCGAGCATTTTGGCGCTGTTCAAAAACATCACTTAGCAGTTCCGCCACCGTCCAATAGATGGCGACGAGGCGCGGAAATCCGCACGAAAATTTTTTAAAAGCTTCTAAATAGCAATTCTAAGGGATGATTTTGATAATGTAAGCATTAAATGACCGCCAAACATATAATCCTTTAATTTTTTGATATAAAGGTGGTGTAAAAATCCTGCAATAATAAATATTGCCGCATCAATTTTTTAATGGTTAAATTGATTTAATGATTCAAATTGTAATTTACAGAGGTATTAATGGTTTAATAATAAAAAATAATAGTATATTGTACAACGAGCATATAACGATTTGCTCCAGTCGCCTACGGCACGTTCCGCAAACCCCGTTCTCGTGATTAATAGCCATTATATGCGAGTTGTACACTATACTTTGTTCACGATAATTAAAATCAAGATCAAAATTTAATTTAAAATTACAATTAGAATCAAAATTAAAATCAAAATCAAAATTAAAGTTGTAATTACAATTACAATTGAAACAAATTTAAAATCAAAGTTAAATTCAATATTAAATAGGGTCAACAAAATATTATCATAAATCGCGTTCTGTGAATCAAAGCGCGAATTAGCGTGTTTAATGACCATATTAAACACGAAAATGCGTGTGCGTGTTTAATAAGCATATTAAACACGCAAATGCGTGTTTAATGAAATTGAGTGTTAAATGTACCCCATTAATGCTGCTCATACAATTAAATAATTAACATTATAACATTTTCGTGAAAAAATATTATTATTATATATATTATATTATATTATATATAAGCGTGAAAAATCATTCGTGTTTGGAGGGGAAAAGCTACTCAAAAATTAAATAAAAAATCCAGGGCCGTATTTAAACAAATAAAGTTAATTAAAGTTGATGTTGGTATCTAAATAACGAAATGTCGTATTTGAAAAATAAAATTATTTTCTGGAAGAGCTTGTAAAAATGCTCTTGGTTTTTCAAAATAACCAGTAATAAAGTCGCAAGTTCTCCATAATTTCCTACATAAACATGTACTTTTATTTGTCTAGGACTATTATTTAAAAAATTGATATTTCAGATTTTTTACTTTAAAGTAACACTTATCATAAATAACTATTATGCCATCAAATCGGAGAAGGTAACATGATGGCAACATCCCTATTTTTTTTAAGTATTTCAAAAATGCTAAAAGCAGTCGAACACAAAACTTTGTATCCAACGCGTACATAATTAATGGACTTTACATACTGGAGGAAAAAAATGAAACACTTTAAATTCGTGAAATTTCGACCATTTTCAAACCGCCATAACTCGGCGTATTTTCAATCGATTTTGATTAATCTTTAAGGGCGAAAAACTTTGGAGTGTCTTCTTTAAAGTCATGCACGCTAAATTAAGCGTAACCCCTTCCGCCTTCCTCTAGCGACCCTGTGAAAAAAGTTTTTTCTGGAAACCATGTTCAACTTTGACGATGTCTACGGAGTTGGAAAATTTTTGTCCACTCAATCCACCATAAAGGCATTAAAGTTTGATCAATCCCCTTTGCAGGACTCAAAGAACGAAGTTCCTACGACAATTTGGCACCAAGTTATGAGTGTTTGAAAAAAAAGTGCATTTTGAGTTTCTTCGCACATAACTCAGTGACTTTTGAACCAAATTTGACGATTCTTTCAGGAAAAAATCCCATTTTGGCCCTAATTTAAGGGAGTAAACTCATATAAGAATGATGCCTTTTCGAACCCTTCAACCCCCGAACAAAAAAAAAACACGTTTTTGGGCAAAAAACGCCCAACTTTGGCAACGTGTACCGAGTTGGAAAAAATGTGTCGACTCGATGCAACAAAAGGGCATTGAAACGTGTTCAATTACCTGCGCTGGAGTCAAATAACGAAGATCCTACGACGATTTGGCACAAAGTTATGGGTGTTTGAAAAAATGCGAATTTTGTGGTTTTTTGACTCATCAAGTCCGAAGTTTTTCGACGAAATTGTTATCGTTTTTACGAATGAAATTTTCTTTGCATGTTATTTGAGGTATGCACGAAAATTAATTGTTTGCGCGAAATCATGAATATCGCATTTTGTACCTTAGAACTCCATTAACAAAGAAAATTATTTTAGGTCAAAAAAGGCTTACTTTAACGATCTCTGTAGGGTCGGAAAAAAATGTGGGCCTAACTCACCACCATTCGTCCATTTTTTCATTCGTCCACTAAAAAGTAACATATTGCACTGACGGAAAAAAAATTGAGATTTGTAAAAATTTAGGTAATTTTCAAATGGCTATAACTCAGATTCTATTCAACCAATAGACGATCTTTTGAGAACTAAAAAGCAAAATGTGTCCTCTCGGAGAGGGTTTATCTCCCACTCAAAGAGAGGGCTCTACGCCCCTCCAAACAAAAAAATAAAAAGACCACAAAATGCACTTTTTTTAAACACCCATAACTTTGTGCCAAATTACCGTAGGAACTTCGTTTTTGAGTCCTGCACAGGTAATTGAACACATTTCAATGCCCTTTTGGTGGATCGAGTCGACACATTTTATCTAACTCGGTACACGTTGCCAAAGTTGGACGTTTTTTTGCCCTAAAACGTGTTTTCTTGTTCGGGGGTTTCAGGGTTCGAAAGGGGATCATTCCAATCTGAGTTTACCCCCTTAAAGTAGGGTAAAAACGAGATTTTTTCCCGAAAGAATTATCAAATTTGATTGAAAAGTCGTTGAGTTATGTGCGAAAAACCTCAAAATGCACCTTTTTTTTCAAACACCCATAACTTAGTGCCAAATCGTCATAGGAACTTCGTTCTTTGAGTCCTGTATAGGGAATTGATCTAATTTGAATGCCTTTATGGTAGATCGAGTCGACAAAATTTTTCCAACTCCATAGAAATAGTTGAAAATGGTTTCCTGAGAAAGACATTTTTTTTTCACAGGGGTGCTGGAGAGGGGCGGAATGGGTTACGCTTAAGTTCGTATGCATGAATTTAAAGAAGACATTTAGAGTTATGGCGGTTTAAAAATGGTCAAAATTTCATGAATTTCAAGTGTTTCATTTTTTTTCCTCCAGTGTAGATTCACCTTATTTATAGTCCACACTCGCAAACTCGTTAGGACTCTAAACTTTAAAGTTCATCCATTGAGTCTCAAATTATGTACTTGTTACATAAATAGTTATTGTACATCTTGTCTGCGAAATCGTTTAGCGCCCTCGAGATTGTCATGCCTCGGCCGCGACATCTTTCTCTCGATACGTTAAAGAATTATTTCACGGCGTTGATTTACAAATTTATTTATTTATTTATTTGTACGTAAACGATAAACACCTTACAAAAATAAATATAATCAAGCGCAATACAATTATAAATTCATATACTGAATACTTGTTGTGCTACTTTCTTGATGGAACCATATTTTCAAATTGGGTAAAGTAAAACGCTTGTTTTGTTCCATAATTTTAGTTTACCTTTGAAAATGATCCTAACCGATCGAAACACGTGTCAGGCAACTGAAAATAAAATTATGGAACAAAACAAGCGTTTTACTTTACCCAATTTGAATTATAAATTCGTTTTGAAATATATACAAAAAATAAAACTAATTTAATTTAATACTCTTAATATTTTTTGAAGTTTGTAGGCTTTTACTACATTAATATTCCTCTTCATGTTCGTTTTATAAATGAAGCCCATTACATACCGTGAGATACTCACTCTTAAAAAGATTAGAACAGTTAAACAAGCTTAAATTCGTCACAAGCAAGCTGACAGAGGGAGAAATATAATTTGGAAATTAACATGTGGTTTCAAAATCCAATCTTGATACCATTCATCATACGGTTTTAGTACATTGTCACCTTATAACAACGCCTTACCCTGAAATAGCTTTCGTGCTGGTAAATGTTTATATTAAACGACCACAATCCATCACTTTCCCCCCTAATTATTAAAACAACTTCCACCATTACAGGAAAATGCAACGGCCTTAGCAGATCTAATCAGGAAAATTGCATAATGTACGTTTTTATTTGATTTGTTTTGTAAAACTTAATCAATTTTCCACACACGCGTGTTTTATCGGCAAATCTGCAATTGATAGTTTTAATTTTAATTTTATTCCACTGAAGGGTCATTTGAATTTTAATTTATGTGCGTGCAAGGGTCGGCTGTTATTGTTTGGAAAAACGCTTGCGTGATATTGTTGTTGTTTGAAATCGTTGTCGTGCGCGCGTTTACTGATTATAATTCGCTGTAAATTCTCCGGCTTGTTATACAGACTGCCCGTCAGATGTCGGATGGAGAGTAGCAGCGTCGCGACGCTCACATTCCCGCTCCCGTTGTGCAGATGGCAACCCCTTGAATTCAGTGCATCCACAACCACCCGATCGACCAATAGACGTTTGCGCCATATTGACTACCCCCTCATGCGTATATATGTGCGCTATGTTTTGATGTTATTTCGCCGCGAATTAGTTTCTCGTGTCTCGATCGCGAATACGACCTCCTTCTGAGTGTTTCCTGGTGGAATTTCGGTGAAGTGCGCGACGTGTCCTCGCGTCCATCCCCCGATTGCGCGGAACTGTGTCACAGTGGTGTTCACCCCCGAAGTTTTTCTCCCAGTTATAATACTAGGGATGCCAGTCAGGAAACAGGGTGAGTGTTGTTTATGTTCAAACGCCGGGCGAACAGCCCTTGTAAAACAGCTGATGGGGTGTACAAGAAACGTCGCTCGATACCTCGTGAGTGTGCACGTGCTTATTTCACTGGTGGGGGACGTCGTCGCCGACCCATGCTAACCACCAACCCTTCGCAGTTAGTTTCGCGTCAAGACTTCTATGCCCCACCTGTTTGCCTCCCGCTAGTAGATTGATCTATTTTTACGTCCATTGAGGACTAATAATAATTGCTTTTATATATAGTTTCAAGTAAGTGGTGACCCACTGCAGCACTGGCGTTGTGCCAGAGGTCTTTAATCTACTAAATTAAACCAAAACATCGGGAACGTGCATTCTCCCTGATTAAACTTTCCACACACACAATATAACTTGTTTATTTTGTTTATTCTCTATTAAATCACTGCCCAGTTTTTTAATAAAACACAGGCATGGAATTTATCTGCAGTACTTGGTAGTTAATGTGAGGCATGAAGCCTTATCTACCAATGTTTCCACGCGGTGCATCGAGTTACCCGCTGTTTTTAAGTGCGACTGTAAATATTTTATAAACTTGAAACTGTAATTTGATATAGATTTTGCGTGTTTGCGATCGTTATTACAAGTTTGATAAGCTCTATCTGTAATTACGTTTCATTACACGATTATCGCCTCTGCTGATGGTTGTGGGGTTAATTACGTTTCGCCGGAAAGGGATTGTCATCTCAGTTCTGCGGTAAATTTGATGAATTTGATCATCTGCAATGAATCGTTATTTTGGAAATGATGGAAGTGTCGTTTCTTGAAATATTATTAAAAAACCGTGGAGGTAATTACGTTTCGCCGGAAAGGGATTGTCATGTCAGTTCTGCAGTAAATCGTTATTTTGGAAATGACAGAAGTGACGTTTTTGAGAATAATATAAAAAAACCAGTTCCATTCTATCAATTCTAAACCTTAACACGTTGACCGCTTTGTCAGTCACAGGTGACTGACATTGAAGTATTCCAATGGGGCCACTTCCGTCATCGATGACTGGCAGCGAGTACCTACTTTAAACTTACTGTTTAGCGTTGTCAGTCACGAGTTAAATTAAATAATCATTTTATAAAATAAAACTTAAAAACAAAGAAAACTTTTTGACATTTTACAAAAAAACTTGTTGGCAGCCAATGTGTTAAGATCAAGAGGTTTTTCTATTATATTGACTAAACTATCCCCAGCAAAAGGGGAGATAAAACAATTAATTTTATTTATTTGAATATCTTGACAAACCAGTAAAGTTTTTCTTTTGTAGAATCGCATGCAATTGCAGAATTGGCATTGGGCCAGTTAACTATCTCCCATATTCATTTAAATAAGTCCGTATAAATTACTTAAACTTCGTAATATGTTTTGTTAATTTTCTTAGCAGTTAACATTAATGGTCCTTCACGGGAGGCTTTTACAATACCTGGACTTCAAACCTAAAATACTTTTAATCTATTCAGTAATAAACGTTTTAGCCTTTCCTCTCATTCCTAAACTTATGTATCTTCAGTAATGGTTTCTCTAACGATAATTATAACTATAGTTTACTAAATGTAAATATAATGTATGTGAATTTCACAATATTTCTAGCAATCACTCGGCGCCTCCACCATATATGAAAATAAATTACTTTCCTTGGTATCACCTACAAATTCAAACAACCTATGCATTTAATTAATTAAATACAATAGGATATACAGGGTGTCCTATTTTAAATTGCCGCCCCAAATATTTCGAAACCTGAGCAACATGGCAAAAAATGTTTCTGATGAAAATTGTAGGGTTCAGAGGGGGTCATATGCTGGTGACCTTGAAAATGACCTTGGAGGTAATTTTAAAGGTCAAACGGAGGTCAACTTTGATTTTTCAAATGGAACCTCCTATTTTTACTTTCTCCGTTACGAAGTAATGATTTTTTTTCAAAATTTTTTTTACGGAAATATCCGTTTTGGGGTCCCTAGATGCCATTTCAACAATTTCTGGAAATTTTGTTTTTGTGTGTGTGTGTGTGTGTGTGGCTGTGTGTGTGTGTGTGTGTGTGTGGCTGTGTGTGTGTTTGTGTGTGTGTGTGTGTGTGTGTGTGTGTGTGTGTGTGTGTGTGTGTGTGTGTGTCTGTCTGCACAGGCAGACAGACACAGGTGCACACAGGTGCGCTGTATCTCAAAAACCAATAGAGAAATTGTTATGAAACTTTGAAGATACGTCTTATTTGATAATCCGAAGAACTGAAAAGCTTTTGGTAAAATTTCGTACACCGGAAGTGGGTGTGTACCTTAACTGTTTTTTGTTTTTTGCCAATATTTTCTTAAATATAAAAAATATCACAAAAACATTTAAACAAACATCGAAGACAACAAAGAAATTAATAGCTTTTGATTAAAATTATTTTTCATAAAATCATTGCTATTCGGAAAAAAATTTATTATTTTTTTAAAATTTTTGGTTTATAATTATGAAACGATAATAGTTACAGCAATTTTATGTGAAGAATAATTGTAGAGAATGCCAAAATGAACAACTTTTAAAGAATAAGTTTTTTTTCGAAATCTCGTTAGTTTTTGAGTAAACCGAGTTTTTGAATTTGAAGTATAATTTTTCCATCTTTCATGATTTTGATGTTTTAAACGTCAGTTTCATCCGAGTTTACGCAACGCTCGATGTACATTTAAAATATGATTTTCATTGAAAATAAACCCATGAAAACGTAAATATAAAGTCGGAGAAAGTAACATGATGGCCACATCACCATTTTTTATTGCGGGATCGTATTCTACGGGAAAAATACAAACTTTTTGTAGGAAACTTTTTTTTAATGCCTGGATTCATTTGACATTTCAAAAAACATGACGAACATAATTCGTGAAAATACTCTTAAAATAAGCATTTAAAAAAAAACGTTTCCTGCAAAAAGTTTGTATTTTTTTTCCGTAAAATACGATCCCGCAATAAAAAATAGGGAGTTCCATTTAAAAAATCAAAGTTGACCTTCGTTTGACCTTGAAAATGAACGCCAAGGTCATTTTCAAGGTCACCAACATATGTCCCCCTCCGAACCCTACAACTTTTATCTGAAATATTTGTTGCTATATTGCTCGGAGTTCGAAATATTTGGGGTGACAATTTAAAATGGGACACCCTGTATAAAATTATACGTTTATCTTTATTAAAAAAAAAAAAACCTTTATTGGCATCCACAACAAAATTACATCCTCAAAAATATACATCCTTGACTTCCACTACATCTTTCTCCTATCTTCCCTTTCCCTCCCTAGCTTCTGTAGTATCGTTACCCCGGCCCCGTCCTCTCTCATCCATTCCGTTAACCTCTTATTCCTATTTTCTCCCATCCATTCTCCATTCACTCCCTCACATTCCTCCGCCAGATGTTTCCACGTATCCCTCCCATCCTCACACAATACACACCTCATGTATTCTTTACCCATCCACTTCTTTCTCCCTCTCTCATCCGATCCACACCTGGCCCTAGCTAAGGCCACCCTTTCTTCTCTCTTCCACCCGTCCACATCCAAATACTTGGGTCTCCTTCCATGCACCTGCCACCTCCCGTACATGTCGTTATATTCACTGCACTCAATCCGTCCCTGTCTCTCCTGCCCTCCACTTCATTCATCCTCTCTTTCACCCCCTTTGCTACATTTATCCCCCTCTCTAACCATTCCCTCACTTTCACTTCAGACAGTCCTACTCTCTCATATATTTTCATTCGTTCCTTCCTCCATTTACCATTTATATTCGTGCATGTCTTTCATACCGCCTTTACCAGTCTCTCTTCACCTAGCCCCCATAACCTCATCTCATACCTAACCATTCTCTCCATTGCCTCACATCCTATCTTTCCTCTATTGGTCTCCTGAAGCAGTTTATAGCTGGGTGTCGATCTTTCTACTCCCAACATCTGCTTCAGGAACCACAGCTGCTCCCTCTCCACACATTCATACCCCTTCACCCCCCACACTTCCACTCCATACATTAAAATCGACTTCACACACGCATCCCACACCTTACACGCCACACTGAAATTATTCCTCATCCATACTCCCCATTTTTCCCACGCGATACCCCACGCTTTCCTAGCTTTTCCCTGTACCCATCTTACATGCTCCTCATATCCCCCTGTCCATTTAAACATAAACCCCAAGTATCTAAATCTTTTCACCCTCTCAATCACCTCTCCCTTCCATTCCAACTCTTTCACGCTCCCCTCTCTACCCTTATTCCTAAATCTCATCCATTTTGTCTTCCCCACGTTCACACTCAGCCCCCTCTTCTCCATATACCTCCGTGTTCTCTTCAACATGTCTTTCATCCCTTCCCAATCTTTCGCCATCAACGCCATATCGTCCGCATACGCCAGCATCCACACCTTGTTCTTCCCAATCACTACTCCTCCCGACTGCCCTTTCCTCAGAACTTCCTTCCCTTCTTTTTTGTAGTTTTTTTTTTTATAAATTCGTAAGTATTTAAAAATGTTAATTTCAATAAATTATATTAATTTTATTTTTAGGAGGATTGTTAAACAAATTAAACAAGAGATTGAAAAATCAATATTTTTATTTACAGTATTTTGTTCTAAATTAATTATCCTAGTTCGTGCAGTCCTTCATCGCCCGAAAAGCACAATAGCATATAGAAAATAAAAAAAATAGTCTGGAAATACAATGATTGATTTTTCAATCTCCTGTTTAATTCGTTTAAGAATCCTTTTACCCCTAAAAATGAAATTGATATAATTGATTCTAAAATTAAGATATTTAAATACACATGGATTTATAAAAACTATAAAAAAAGTGAATGAAACCAACTTCAACAATGGGGTTCGATCCTCCGACCTTTCGAGTACGAATCGGTGGTTTTACCGATGCGCCAAAAACTCGGTGAATTATCTTTAACGCAAAAGGTATATAAACAGACGTGTAAATAACAAATTAAAAAAAAACATTTTTTCTCGAAAACGGCTGAATAGTGCGCCCTATTACTTGCACCTGTTTCACTTCTAGTTATGACCTACACGAGTGCCAAAGATGGATCAAATCGGTGAGTCACACATCTGATCCTCCCCTTGTCAGTCCTACCCATGATCTAAACCTCTCCGACACATTCACTCCCATTCTTGCTGCCACCCACGTCTCCTTGTACATTTCTCTTACCCATTCAACCATACTCTCACTCACACCTTTTCTCCTCATACACTCTAGCAGCTTCTCCCTCGGCACTGTGTCGTACGCTGCCTTCAGATCCAAAAATACCGCATATATACTACCTTTCTCTTCTGTCACTCTCTCAGTCATTCTTGCCAGGGTAACGATCTGCTCTCTTGTTCCCCTACCCTTCCTAAATCCCCCCTGCGTCCCGGCATCAGACCCTTATCCTCCACCTCTTCTCCCAAACGATTTTTCACCACCATCATCGCAATCTTGTACCCAGTTCCCATCACCGTTATCCCCCTATACTTCTCGGGAACCTTCTCGTCCCCTCCCTTGTGTATCGGGCACATCGCACCCACTCTCCAGGACTCCAGTATGCTCCTTCTTCCCCTCCAAATTTGGTTCAGTTCCTCTCTAAATTTCTTTTTTCCCCCTTCTCCTATCTCCCTCCACATCTCCGCCTTCAGCCCATCTATCCCTGCAGCTTTTCCACCTTTCACTCCCTCGAAAGCTCTCTCCACCTCCTCCTCCGAAAACTCTTCCGCCGTATCTCTTTGTCCTCCTCTCCCCACTTCCTCCGGTTGTCCGCTTGTGTCTCTGCATTTCTTTGTCCATTCCTTCAGTGTAATCCCTGCCCGCCTCATTCTTTCACTTCTCCTCAGTACTTTCCATATTTCTGCCTCATTCCTGCACTTCTTCAACTCCTCACTTGCTCTTTCAACCGCCTGCAGTTTTTTCCTCTCGCACATCTCCTCATATTTCCTTTTTAACGCTACTACCTTCTTCTGCTCTCCTCCTCCTCCTCTAATACACTCCCCTACAGCCTTCCTTACTTCACTTTTTGCCTGCCTGCATTCTTCATCGAACCATGTGTTCCCTCCTCCTTTACCTCCTTTGGCTTTTAATCCACACCCCACAATCAACTCCTCCATCTCCTCCATTGATTTAACATCTTCCCACCGAATCTTGCTCATCCTCTTTCTCATTTCTTCTATTGCCTTTGCCCCACACTCCAGTTTCTCCATCCATATCACTACTTTCAGCGGCAGATGATCCGCGCCCATCACCTCCTCCAGCTCCATCTTTCCTACATCCCTTCTTGCCATCCCCTTAATCGCCACATAATCTATCACCGACAATCCCCTCGGTCCACAGTATGTTTTCTTCCCTTCCTAGTCCCTCTCCGTACATCCATTCAGAATCTCCCACCCCTCCTCCATCACCCACTCCTCCATTCTCTTACCCTCCCCTATCACCAATCCCTCTTCGTTAATACCTCCTCCCAATTCCCCCATTCTTGAGTTAAAGTCTCCTCCCAGAACCCATTGTCCCCCCCTCTCGTTCTGTCCTCTATCTCTTTCCTTATTAAGTTCCAATTCTTGTTTACATAAACCCACCCCACATTCATCCTCTGCTTTCCTTGTCGGTAGTTTATCCATGCCACTTCGTCCTCCCCGATGTGTCCCTTTACGTCCGTCCCCATTTCTTTCCTCCATCCCACTATCATTCCGCCCCTCGCTCTTCCTTTAGTCGCGCACTTTGTCGCATCTTTCTTCTCCCAGATAAAGTCTCCCGGTAGCCACCCTTTCACTTCTCCCCACTCTTCCTTCCTCACCCATGTCTCTACCAGCCCCACTATGTCCTTCTCTACCAACCACTCCTCCAAGTCTCTCTTCCACCTGCCCTACTTTATCTTCGTCTTAATTCCCGCAATGTTCCAGAACCCCATTGTTACAGACCCCTTTTCCTCCGCTCCCCCCCCTTTGTCTCCCTACCACTTGCCTTTCCCACTTATCTTCTGTCCCCGCCTCCCGGTTTTGACTCCGTCTCCTTTTATGCGTCTCGTAGAATATACCGTAATAAAAAATAGGGGATTATATTTGAAAAATAAAAGTTGATTTTAGTTTGACCTTGAAAATTAACCCCAAGGTCATTTTAAAGGTCACCAGCATATGTCCCTCTCCGAACCCTACAACTTTTATCTGAAACATTTTTTGCCATATTGTTCAGGTTTCGAGATATTTGGGGTGGCAATTTAAAATAGGACATCCTGTATGGTGGATGCGCCGGGTTTCTGCTACAGATATTGCAACTTCATATACACAAGAGTATACGGTGTGTTTCAAAAGGAAATTCATCGCAATCGCGATTAAACATTCGTAGTTAACGTAAAATTTTTGACCATTGTGCAAAAAAGGCTTAATCGGGACATGCGCATTTTAATTCATAGGTGACAGAGATACATGTCTTTTTTATTGAGGTTAATTTTTAATAATCTAATAATAAGAAATAACTGATTTCATACGAGAACACAGCTTAGGCCATCCATTAGAATCCAGTTTAATTGTTTGTCCAGTGTAATTATTAAAAGTTTGGTCTGGTCTTCTATTTTGAATTCTGTGCCATTAAGGTCGAGAGAATGAATATATTCAATACCATATTTGATATTTTAGAAAGTTTTACTATATTGATATTTTAGTGTTTCAGTGCGTGATTATATGGTCATCGGCTGTTATTTATTTTGTTTTTGCTTAGACTATTTGCTAGATCACATAATACTGGGCCAAGGATACTACCTTGCGGCACACCAATGTTGGTACATAATGTAGATGATTGCGTTTCATTGATTCTAACAAAAGTTTGCTATGTAGTAGTGGCTCCCGAGAATCTGAGCACCAGTGGCAGTACCAAGGGGCATTCTTCACCTGGTGCACCTTCAACGTCGAAAGTAGACCAGTCATTTATTGTGCAAATACATAAATAATTCAAGTACAGAACAGTTTACAAGACATAATACGGCTAGTACACAGCTGTTGCCCATTCTCGCGAATACGGCTACCGCCTCCCACTTTTGGTGTGAATCCAGAATCTACTAAAGTGTCCAGTGCTACTGGAGAATCCAGTACCGAGGAGACATAGCGCTAGGTGTCTGCCAAATCTACTAGATTTCAGCTTCCTCGGCCCATCTACATTGGCTAAACTCAGTCAACTTTCTGCACACCCTATCATTTCGCCGTGCATATTTCGTATGTTGCTTGATTCACTTCTCAATGTCAGGTCACCTTACGGTCCCGCTGTTACTTCATAATTACTAGATGCCCACCATGGGTTTTCTCCAAAATGTGCTGCCGAAACGCTGCTGGGATAATTAGCCTGATTCCCTATATCAATAGACCTTTTTCTAGCGCCAGAAAGTTGGCCAAGATTAGCCAATGTGGATAGGCCAAGAGAACTGAAATCCAGGAGATGCTTCAGAATAATTGGTTTTATCGAGGAGACATCGCGCTGGATGTACATCTGGATGTCTCCTCGGTTCTGCCAGTACTTCAGAGGAATCTTCTGTATTTCAGCTTCATTGGCACATCTGCATTGGCTAAACTCAGGCAACTTTCTGCAAACCTTACCATTCCGCGGTAACCTCTCCCTCCAAGTCGCCAGGCTGTTGCGTCTTCAAAGGTTGTCTTGGAATGATATTGGCAGCTCCCAACTCTTTTCTCGGAACAAGCCGAATCTTCTACTGGCACCTCGCGAGTCTTAGGCGCCATCTAACGGCTTCGTTGTAATTATCGGCATTAGTGGTTTATGGTCGCTCTCTAATATGATTTTCAAACCTGTAATAAACATTTTAAATCGCTTACCCGCCCACACCGTAGCCTTCTTTCCCAATTTCGCTGTCAGAGTTTTCGATGCGTAAACTACAGGTTGGAAATTGCTACCGTTTTGCTTCTGATTCAGAACTTCCCCGACGCTGTAAGATAAAGCATCTGTGAATCATCGTGTTGAATGCGTCTGCTTGACTCTTGCCCCAATGAAAGCGATTTTTCGGACTTAATTAAATCATTCAAGAGACTTGGAATAGTCGACAAACTCGGTATTACTGTCGCCATGTAATAACATTTTGAGATGTAGTTTTCTTTAGGTTCGTTATTAATTCGTCTTTTAAATTAAAATTTCTCGCGAATCATTCCAAAGACATTATGAAATGTATAGTATTAATACAAATACATTATAAGGGAATATGTTA
This sequence comes from Ocypus olens, assembly GCA_910593695.2. Classification (NCBI taxonomy): domain Eukaryota; kingdom Metazoa; phylum Arthropoda; class Insecta; order Coleoptera; family Staphylinidae; genus Ocypus; species Ocypus olens. The sequence goes on from OU343052.1 coordinate 39,764,833, forward strand.
TTCGTTCCCATTAAAACTAAGCTTAATCTTATAGGCGAGTATGGGCTTTCGTTTGGTATGTAATATCAGAAAGGGAGGCTAACATATATTTTTAATGGCATAATTAGCAATATAATGTCGTTGACGACATTCCCTATTTATCCCGAACATCCCTCTCGCGTTCCATTAATATTTAATACCCATGGCTCGATTGAGGTGGAGATTGTACCCTTGAGGATTGGGGTTCAGGGGTAGTTCAAGGAATCGATTCGCAAGGTCGCCCCCATTAGACACCATGATTTAATTTTTGATCCTAGATAAATCGGGATGTGGAATATGCGGTGTAATTAATGTATTAACTACGAGTGTATAATAGGTGCGATATAGAAGGTGTTAGAGGATTAATTACTAAGGTACGGTGCACGAGTTGTTGGATTTTATCGTCGCGGCTAGGGGTCGGGGTTGTGATATCGAATTAATTTATAGTAAGCTAGATGTGTGATCTATCGTTATTAGACGGTGCATAAATTCTAATGTGGGGCGTTAATTAATCATGCACGAGTTCCAGAAGGGGGATTTGCATATTCTTCATTAAAATGCCACTTTGTTAATTTAATAACCGACTGGCGCGGGGTTAAGCGCCCGTATAATCTTACAGGAGTAATGCTCGAGGGTTGATCGAATAATTTCGGCATGGGTGTAAATAATATATGAATTAATTTTATGGTTAACACCTATAATATGAATTGGCGTATTTTGAAGTAATAACGTGATGATTGCCATCGTACGGTTATTATTGCAACCTTATCCTTTATCAGACAATAAAAGACCGGTTTTGAACCCTCAGTCCTCATCAGTGTAGTAGAGTCGCTGATGATGAAACGGATTTACCGCCACCTGTCCGTCAGATGGACAAACGCTTATCGACCTATTCGTTATCAGTTTTCAAAAAATTTTAGTGCGTCTTCCCAAAGTGGCCTAAAGGTAAGCGCCGAACGAGTCTCACGCCTCGAACGAATCGCAATTTTTTTCATAGATGGGCTCATTTACCGGTATTGTCTCTCACGACGTTTACTATCAGGTTCATCAGTGCGATCTAGGCGTCTGTTAGGAGCAGTTTATTCTTTTAACTTTTAAAGTTTTCCTAATCAAATTTGTGGATTTCTGAAAGATTTTGGGCAAAATGAGTGACAGTGAGGAAGAATTAATCATTGTCAGTTGCTTGTTAGCAGAAGAGGAGATAATTATAAAAAAAAAACTAAAAGTGTGGGTACACAATATATGCAAGAATCGACCAGGGTTTGGTGAATTCAACTCAATATTTCCTTAATTTCGTCGTATATCATCAGTCCACATCGCACGCACCGAAGAAAATATTCTTTTCAAGGATGCTGGCCGCATTTACGGCAGTGCGAATCATGCGACTCGAGGCAGTGAGCGCACTGTCGTTTAAAACAATGCAAAGGATATTTTCTTGCGATGCGTACGGCTCGTTCGGCGGGGATCAGTGGGCGCTTACCTTAATCGTGAGGCGCCAAAACTACCAGTGGGATTTCGTTGAAATTTTGACATCGTATAGAGGGCGGGGAAAGAAGTAATCTATTAGATCGGGGTTACTAGCCCCTCACCCTTCTAGGGCGGGGTTAAAAGTTCGCTCAAATTTTTTCACTTTTTTTGCCGATCAAATCGATCCCGTCCGGTTCCGCCAGAACGAGCACACCCCCGGGGAGAATTTTTGAAATGACCAAAAAACACTAAGAACACACGTAAACGAAACAAATCTCAGAAGTCAAAAACGGCAAACTTCAGAAAGTGACGGCCATAATTTTAAACTCTTAAAAATATATTCCAAAGAGACTCTCTGTCGCTTTTTTAAATGTTTGCCTCAATTATGCCGAATTATTGGGTAGGTAGAGAATATAAGGAGCCTTAATTTAGAAATTTTTCAATTTTTTTAAAACATCCCCTACTCTTCCAGAACGCGTCATTTGCTGCCGCCTGAATTTTGTTTTACTTCTTTTAAGGACGTATTTTTTTCTATTTAAATCAAAGAGTTAAAACTTTTAGGGTAGGTAGGGGGTATGACGATTCTTGATCAGTATTTTTTTTAAATTTTAAACCCCCACCAGAGCGCGTTATTTAGCCTGACTCTGTGTTCGTTTTGCTTTTTACAAGGATATATTTTTTAAAATTCAAATCAAAGAGTTAAAATTCATTTAAAAAACATTTATTCATTGAATTTGTTCATTTTTCTAATCGTTCGTGAGTTATGAATTTTTTTATGTCTCAAGGCACGATATTCTTCATTTTTCATGAGTTTTTTCATTCGGCTGAAATTTTCAACAAATATACCTCTCACCAGAAGAGGTAACACGCGACAAGGGTTTCGTTTCCGGTGGTCTCTGTTACGGTACCCCCCTTGAGAAGTGAGCGATACATGCGTATCTCCGGGCGTCTTTCTGTTTTTAGTTTTGACCTTGAAGAGTCTGTCAAAGCTTCAGTATATTCATAAAGCATTGCTCTAAAATATTTGTATTAAACATTTTTTGATTTGTTGCCCCCTTACCGAGATATTATTTGAAACATGTTTTTACAGATTCTGATGTTTCTCTCAGGGACGTATTTTTTTCTCTTTAATTCAAAGAGTTGAAACATTTAGGGTAGGTAGAGGGTAGGACGAGCCTTGATTGGTAAATTTTTTTAAAATTTTTAAAAAACCCCCTACCCTTCCAGAGCGCGTTATTTGGCCTGGCCCTGGGCTCGCTTTACTTCTTTCAAGGACGTATTTTTTTCTATTTAAATCAAAGAGTTGAAACATTTAGGGTAAGTAGAGGGTAAGACGGGCCTTGATTTGTAATTTTTTAAAAATTTTTAATACACCCCTACCCTTCCAGAGTGCGTTATTTGGCGTGGACTCTGGGTTCGTTTTACTTTTTTCAAGGACGTATTTTGCTTCTTTCGAGGACGTATGTTTTTCTTTAAAAGCTGAAGAGTTGAAACTTTTAGGGTTGCTAGAGGGTGAGACGAGCTATAAGTATTTCACATAAAAACATTTCACATCTTTGACTATATACTATTGGACTGCTAGCGCCGCTTCATGTGTGTCTCCAAGCAACGGTGGCGCGGCGGGACCCTAAATGGTTGCGGTATGTTACTAAATTGGTAGCTATTTTGTGTCTATGACATATGACTCTATGAGCTCGCATTGCATATTGTGATACCCTGCAATTTGTTCACACCTTTGAATATATAAACATTTATATTGTCAAATATTCACACTTTGTCAAAATATTGCTATGTGAAAGGCTGCAATACGTCCACGTATATATGCCAACACGGTTATAATACTCGTCAGCTGATTTACACGTCAGTTGACTTTTGACTTATAACCTAAAATTCTGTATTAGATTTCCATCAAATCCGGAACTTCGCAAATTATGGGTTGATGCTTTGCTTGTAAAGAACAGACAGGAAAGTGGACCCGAGTTCCCGAAATATGCTCGCATTTGCATTCTCCACGTCGCTGATGAATACATCGAGAAATATTTTTTTTTCTTTCCGGTTTTTAAATTGCGCTCCATTTTCGGCTCTGGGGCGGGACTTATATCGGGCTCCAGCTTGTGGATAACTTTTGGAGCAGTGATCATATGGAAAATGGAGGGGGACTAGCAGTCCATTAGTATATAGTCAAAGTTTCACATACATTAACTTTAGCTTGGAAAATAGTACATTATTATACAAGTTTAATAAGAGAGTATATTGTGGCACGAGTGGGATTAGAGCACGACTCGCGTAGTGAAGAGTGCTCCAATGTAACGAGTACTTTGGTTTTAGTTGAGGATTTATTTCTAAAATAAAATATATACTTAAACATAGTGAGTTTTATCTTGTAACATGTGGCAGCACTGACAGCAGTAAATTTAATATTTGACATACATATTTCTACGGCGATTTCAATAGTTAATTTTGAAACATATTAAATCAAGAATATTACTTACACACCTCCAGAAATAAGGGAAGTTGCTAAGGGTGCTATTTCCAAGTAAATTGTAACCAATTTAAGCTTACAGAGTAATGCAACGTACTCGTTAATCGTGATTGAAATTTAAGGTTATGTTTACATCTGTTTCTCGTTCCTCGTGTCAGGCATCGATCGACGCTAATTAAAAATACACCGAATTAACACACCGACTGAAGCGGCTCTTCTTCGCCGCGATTAAACATACATTATACTCTCGCTGTTTCTTCCGTGATATTCGTTTTGCAAACAAAATGATAATACATATAATAAATTACACCTTTTCTCTGTGTGTGTATTGTGTTGCCGTGAAACGTCGTCGCCGATCGCTGTGTGAATCATGCGTCCGGCCGTTCTATTGTCACCAAGTTTTCCACGCCGCCGCCGGTAAAAAGTGAACAATATTACGCCTCCGTTTTCTTTAACCTTAATGGTACTTGTGGCGAACTCCCCAATATGCATTATCGAAAATATTCAGTATGTAACGCATTGGAGGGTTCCAATTATCCTATGAATTAACCGCAATTTTACATTTTAAAGACGACACATGTCACGTTTAAGTACTGCCAATCGCGAAAACTAAAATGTTACCAAAGTTAGCAAAAACAGTAAAATAAAAAAATTCATTATTAAACTATTTTTGATATAACAAATGGTCGATTATTAAACCAAAGTAGAAAAAAACTATTATTAAACTACAGCATGTCAGGTATACACCCGAATGGTTCTGAATAGAGTTATCTATTCATTTTAATTTATGTAAGAGTAGTACCATCTTTTAAAATTCAGAAAATTATTTGCTCATCCTCCATCACCTCACAACACCTTGCTGAGTAGCAAAATGAATTGGCAATGGGGTACCGACTTGCCACACCCATTAAATTACCACTTTGTAGCACTCTGTAAATCAAAATTTCCATTGGTTTGATTTTGGATAAAAAAATTGTATCAGAACAACCTCAATTTAAGACATCGTACAAAAAAAACAAATAATAGGAAGCGGAAGTAGTTATGTAATAATTAATTTTGCTATGTATGAAGTACGCAAGCAGTTCTTCATCTCGTTTTGCTCAATTATCTTCAAATACTAATAAAAACAGTCCATAATTTAATATTGCTTACAACTGAACGACCTACAGATTAAATCGATTTCTGGTCTTTGTCGAACTGCATGCATAGATTTATCCTTCCGGAATTTAAGCTCCTTAATAGCCTTGATTACCACTCTATAATTTAAAATTGCTTACAGAATTTATAAAGACGGGTGGATATTTTTCAATGATTTTTTTTTATTAAATAGCCCCAACATTGCGGTTTAATAGTGGAAGACCACTTCATTCATATGACTGCCCCGGCAGGCTTTGCAGTAGCCCATTCTGTCTGCCCAATTTTTCATGACATTTTCGATGGTGTGGCCCTCAACGGCTGTAATGACGACTTCAATCTCGTGCTTTAGGTCGTCAATCGTCTCTGGATGGTTGGCGTAGCACTTATCCTTGACGGCTCCTTAACATTTTCCAACATGCCGCGTTAGCGCTCACCATTGACGGTTACGGCGGCTGCTGCTTCGTTTTCGAAGAAAAACGGACCAATGATTCCGCCGGACCACATACAGCACCACTGTTGTGGGTGCAGTGACTTTTCCATGATTATGTGTGGATTTTCTGAGCCCCAAATGCGGCAGTTTTCGTTATTGACATAAGCACCGAGGTGGAAATGAGCTTTATCGGAAAAGATGATTTTTTGATAAAAATGCTCATCTTCCATCAAGCGTTCTTCGGCCCATTGGGCGAACCGAAATCGCATCGAATGGTCGTGCGGCTTCAGCTCTTGCACCAATTGAATTTTGTACGGCTTTAAACCGAGGTCTTTCGTCAAAATTCTTTGAAGGGACGTGCAAGAAATGTTCAATTCCTGCGAGCGGTGTCGAGTTGATGTTGATGGATTGTCACACACTTTCGGCAACAGCAGAAATATTTTCGATTGAGCGCACTGGACGAGCACGGGAACGCGTTGCTTTGTCCATTAACAAGCCACTTTCACGCACACGCTTCACAAATTTATCCACAAACTGCCTGGAAGGTGCTTTATTTTTCCCGAATTTTGTGCGCATTTTTCTTGCAGTTTCGGTTGAAGACTCGCCATTTTGGAAGTAAGTTTTTAATATTCCCCAATTTTCTTCGAGCGTAAACTTAATCATTTCGTAAACCGCAAACATTTTACTAAATATTTGACACATTGGCAAAGTCATTCGAGCTGTCAAAGCCGAAATAATCGATAGTTCAAAAAGGAACCGATAGATGGGCCACCCTATAGCCTTCATTAACTCTCATTCCGTTTCAACGTTATAACTACAATAAATTGCTTCTACACTATACGCCAAATATCGTATAATCTTATAACTGCAACGTTGTTCTCATTTGTCTTGAAACGAGTTCAATCCAAAGATTAAAGATATAAACATCATCAATCATTTTATTCTTTCGGCTGTATATTTTTTCTAGCAGTTAATATTTGGCTCTATTCAAGGTTCTTAATTTGCACAATGAGAATGATGGCTGTATAATTTTTCGTGAATACGCGAATCAATACGAGACCATTTGGAACATTTCCAGGGCGCAGCTGGAAGTCGTGTTCAATGCGATAAATACAGGGGAAATCTGGTACACCCACAATGTTCCGGCAAATGGATAAAACAGAAATGATCTGTAAAAGATAAAAGAATACCGCACGATTGACAGCGGGGAAAGTTTACGACAATAAGGGCAGTCGTGTCGTTTAGAAAGCGTATAATAAAAAATAATAACGGTAACATGTCAAAACTCGAGTCCTGGTTTCTTGTATAGATCTGATAGGTCTTCTCACGTTATATAAAGATAATGTTAAGTGTTGGAGCATTAAATATAGATGCATTATTGGAAAAATATAAATCACTGACAAGTTAATAACATAATTAAATGACATGCAAGGCAGTGCTATATTAATATAACAAAAATATTATGCGATTGATAATAATCCGAGATTATTTTAAATGGCAAATCTTTGAGTGATATTCAAAGTTTTATCGTATCATCGACGATGCGAATGCTAGGTAAAATTAAATCATAACAATAAATTATGTTTGACATATAAAAATAAAAACCTCAAAATTTACACGTTCTTATTAACGTTTGTTGTTTCGTAACTACCGTAATAAGGTTCAATTGATGATACCAACGATAAATAGTTTGTTGATTCGTAACTAACGTATTAGGAGTAACTAAAGCATTATGTGATTATAGTACTAAAATTAACCGACGAGAAGTTAGCCACAAAAATTCCAGCCATATATTTTCCGGCGCAACCACCATTTCGGTGGGTGTATTTATCAACTACAAACTGTCAAAAGGCCATGAAAATTTAAATTGTTGTTTTATTTTCGCAATGCCTTTCTGCAAGTACAGTTAACAATTACAAATCGTCAAAAAACCGTGATGAATTTTTCAGCCACGATTTTCTGTTAATGTTAAATAAAAAATATAAGAAAAATTTATCACGGTTTTTTGATGATTTGTAATTGTTAACTGTACTTGCAGAAAGGCATTGCGAAAATAAAATATTTTTTTTTTGCAATTCCCTTTTTGAGTTACGATTTTTTTAAACGCCACCCGTGAATTAATGAGCTGTTAGACAAATTTTGTTTTTTCGTTTTAATTTTCATGGCCTTTTGACAGTTTGTAGTTGATAAATACACCCACCGAAAGGCACTGCACAAATAAAAATTAAAAATCGCACTGAAATGGTGGATGCGCCGGGAAATCTATCGCTGGAATTTTTATGGCTAACTTCTCGTCGGTCTAAAATTATCGTAATAATGATAAATAAATGTTTAGCATAACATGAACGTAATAGATGATTATAAAGTACATAATACTAAGTCTTTATTTCGTGTACAACAAAATGCCAATTAATCAAATAATATAAAATGTATTCTTGGTGGATGGATCTATTAGCAGTAAATATAATCGCTGTATATTTGTTTTTCTTTGATTCGTAACTTTGATTATTTGTGTGCATGTAACTGAATTTCTTACGTGAAATGCGTTAGTTTATGCTAGCCCCTTTCACACACTTCTTTTAAAGTCAAATCTACACTTTAGAAGTTGCGCCTCCGAGTTCGCCTACTCTTAGAAGTTGCGCCACTGAAAGCTTCCTCGGGGAACAAAAGAAAATGGGGTATCAGCTCTCCAATATTGGTATTTAAATTTTTTTTGTAGTGATTTTAGTGTTTGTAAATAAAAAATATTTTCCCTGAACAAATATGAATTATTAATGAATTTTTCTTCGTGCGTTTCCACCTATTTACCTTATATTTAAAGATAAAAATCAATAACACAGAATTTAGTAAAATAAAAAAATTGAGTATACATTTATACAACTAGTAAGGCACTCTACTAACAATAAGCAAACAAAAATTATTTATATTTTTTAACCGATCTGCAAGAACCGAGAAAACTTTTTAATATCAGGTTGAAAAAATTGACGGACTAGAATTTAATTTAAAAATTTTATTACCTGTACATACTAGTTTCTGATTATACAGGGTGACCCATATTAAATTGCCACCCCAAATATCTCGAAACCTGAGTAACATGGCAAAAAATGTTTCAGATGAAAGTGCTAGGGTTCGGAAGGGGACAAATTCTAGTAACCTAGAAAATGACCTTGGTGCTAATTTTCAAGGTCAAACGAAAGTCAAGTTTCATTTTTCAAACGGAACCCACTATTTTATATTGCAGGATCGTATTTTACGGAAAAAAATACAAACTTTTTGTAGGAAACGTTTTTTTACGTAATCTGTCTGTCATGTTGTTTAGAAACTTAGATGAATCCAGACTGTGGTTCATGCATTACCCTCGGCATTAGCAGCGGCGGTTTCAAAGGGGGGGTAATGGAGTAATTACCCCCCCCCCCCTAAGAATTTTTCGCTTATCAATTTTTATTGTTAAAAATTACCGGTATTTCAAATTGCAAACAAATAATATAACCGGTAAATTTTTCCAACGCTTTAAAACGTTGGAAAAGGCTAGGGAGATTTTACGAAACAGGTGTATGAGAGCGGAAGCACCAGTTTATTTATCTTTTTTTTAATTACCCCCCTTAGGATGTCTCTGGGGGTGAGGTGTTCGGCGTCACTACCCCTGGACGGACGTACCGTGGGAATCAAATTCCCGATGGAGGGTCGTTGTCCAGCCTTTCAAAGAATTTACTGGAGAGCTCTTTGATATGATCCAGGACACTGGGCGTTTTTATGACTCTGTGCAGCTGAGTTGCGCATGTATCTTGGGGCTCGTAGCACCTGCCTCAGCAAGACGTTTTGCCGGGTTTGGATCGTGGCTGGAGAACAGTAACCGAAGGCTGGCAATGCGTAGAGCATCTGAGGTCTCATGATTAGTTTGTATAGGTTAACCCGGTTCTTGGTGGATAACCTGGACTTTTGGTTTATTATAGGAAACAGGTCGTGCAGTGTGGCTTTCGCTTTGTCGTTGGCCGTCTTTACGTGCTTAGACCAGTTTAATTGCTACTACTTGCTAGTATAAATTTTAACATACCATCCATAACGAGATCGAACTTACTTTTCCGAGAAAAGTTTCATCGCACTAATTATGCCCGTAACAATGCGGTCTGTCGGATGATGAGAATAGGCAACTTGGTCTGTTCTTCGCCTAATTTTATTTTATTCGGAATATCGTACAATAGATTTAAGCGCCATGTAAAATACATTGACTTATCACAGTATGTCTAATAATATCCTTGTAATCTTATTTATTTCTTTTGTATTTATTTTTATTTTTGTATTTTATGTAATATGTATGTTATTATTTTTTTTATAATAATTTTGTGTTTTACTGTTAATTTAATTATCATCATAATTAATTAATTGTAATGTATTTTTGTAAAATGGTTATTCCGTTAAAGAAATAAATAAATAAATAAATTGCTGGTCAAGAGTGCACCCCAGGTACCGGGCGTGATCTTTGAGGGCTATCGGGGACTTACCGTATGTAAATTGCAAGGGAGGGATCGGGGATTTGGGGCGTTACCGTGTGAAGTGTTCGGGTTGATCGCGATGCGCCACTTGTCGGCCCATTCCTCGAAGGTATCGATGGCTGATTAGAGCTTGTTCTCCATATAATCGCGAAGGTTGATTCTTGTGGCTTTTCAGATGCGACGTTGGTACAAGAGAGCCGTATCATCTGCGTATTGGGCGACCATGCAGGGGGAGAGATCAGGCATATCGCTCACATAGCTGTTGTAGACCGTCGGGGAGATGCATGACCCCTGAGGAACCCCGGCTTCTACCTTTCTCACACTGTGGAGAGAGCAGAATTTACTTTATAGCTGTACCGTCGCTGACTCATAAAGGAGTGGATTAGTCGTACTAAGTACTCAGGGTACTCGAGAAGGATCATTTTGTAGATTAGACCTTCTGGCCAGACCTTGTCAAAAGCCTTGGCGATGTGAAAGAAGACCGCAGCCGTATCCTTGTAATGGGCAAAACCATTGGTAATGAACTCTGTGACTCTCACCAGCTGATGAGTGGTGGAGAGACCCTTGCGGAAGCCGAACTGATGATCCGGGACGATCTTGTTGTACTCCGTGAAATCACGGAGGCGTTTGAGAATTATTTTCTCGACGAGTTTACACAGTGTGCTGAGAAGACTGATGGGTCTATAGTTCTCCGGAAAGGTAGGAGACTTCCCTTGCTTCAGGATGCTGATTATGTTAGCCAGCTTCCAGGAGGTCTAGACGCGTTCTCGATATTGAGGATACCATGGCGGTGCTGATACCGTTAGGGCCCGGGGCCTTCTTTAGCTGAAGATTTTTTTATAAGGTCGTCGACTTCGGTTTTGGTTGCGGGGACTATGGTCCACTGGCCATTGTCTGCTGTTAGATATGAACTAACTGCGGATGTTATTTCATCCTCGAAGTCAAAATCCTCACTAGGGTTAAGAGTGAATTGATGTTCGAGGGAGTCGGCGAATGCTTCAGCCTTCTCAGCATCTGCGTATGCGAGACCTCTGAGTATGCGAGACCTGATGGTTTGCGTCTAAGAGCTTTGGTAATGCCCCAGAAGACTTTGGTACAGGAATTGACCTCGTCAATTTTACGTTCTCAACTCTGGTTACGTAGGACGCGGGCGGAGTTTGTCTTTGACCGGAGCTGCAAGGGAGTAGGCCTCCACCCTGTGCTCAGGTAGATGCGTATTGTGCCACCTTGGACGGGCCGCCTTGCTCTTGTGGATCATTTCGAGCACTTCCGGCGGGATATTGAGAGGGTCGGGACTTATCGAGACACTCGTGGTCGAGGAGGCTGGCGACTGCGGCATCTAGGTCCGCTATTGACTTGATGCTTGGAAGAGGAGAGAGGAGTTTGTCAGCCTTTTGCCTGAAAAGCTTCCAGTCCGTATTCCTGATATAATGGGGTGAGTTGTTGACACCCAACGCGACATGCATTATTACTGGGTTGTGGTCGGAATTTAAGTCATTCTTGACCCAAATATCATACTCTGCGTTGGCGTTACTTAGTAGAGCAATGTCAAGAATATCGGGCCGGAGGGCCCGGCGATCGAAATATGTGGGACTATCTGAAGAAACCACAGCCATCTCGTGAGGCGAGTTTTCGATGTGGGCTTCGAGGATTCTACCGCGTCTGTTGATGACTCTATTCTTCCAAGAAGCGCTTTTGCTGTTAAGATCTCCTGTCAAGATGGTGGGCATGACATCGTTGAAGATGATGTCGGGATCTGCATCGAGAAGCGACTTACTGGGGCATTGGTACCCCGAAACGATTTTTAGCGGACCGTCTGTAGTGTTAAGGACCAAGGCAGTAGACTCAAAATTGGTCAGGCCGTCTATGGGGAGCTGTGTGTGATCGAGTCCGCTTTTGATGTAGATAGCGGTGCCACGCCCGGTAGCATTTCTAGTGAGGAGAGGTATCTGATACCCATTGATCTTTGGAACTTGACTTGCACTGAGAAGAGTCTCGCTCACAAGTACAACATGAATCTTGTACTGGTGCACGATCTGCTCCAGCTCGAGCATCTTGTCAAATAACCCGTTCGCATTCCAATAAGTAATGCGAACGGAATCCATGGAAGAGTCAGAGTTTTGGGTGTACGACATTTTGGGATTGTGGGGATTCTCGGGACAGCGACTCAGGCTACGTGGAAGAACCTAGCGAACGATGCTACGAAGACGTTGCGCTTTTCCTGGTTGGCAGCAGTTATCAGGAGTTCGCGTAGCTCGGTGGCTAGCTTCGGGTTTCTGTTTGAAGGAGACGACTCATGTCGTATGGCGGCACGGTGGTGTTTTGTGTAGGTGCCTGTGGGGCGGGAGCCACCCTCTGAGTTTGAGGTGTCGGGCTCTGGGTGGCACTCGCGTACGAGGTGCCAGGGACTCATCGGTGCGGGAGTGGCCCAGTGGGAGGTCTTTTCCTCTGGAGCCTGGTGAAGGCTGGGCCGTTTCGGTAACTGGCCATATAAAGGCCATCACAGTTTGGGCATCTAGGTCCTGAGTCGCTCGCGGCCGAGTACTCTGCGGAGGGGTGGTTGCCGGCGCATTTGACGCAGACAAATGCGGCGCGGTAGAGGGCCTGCGAGTAGCCGACTCGTTGGCCCCTGGATTTGTGTTTGGACTCTACTTTGATAGAGAGTCCAGCGACACTGTGTATTTGGAATATTTTATTCCCATCGTCGTTCTTGGTGACCTGAACGTACACCAAGGGGATTGGGCCCTGATGATTTGTCATCCTGGTGTGACCGAAATCACCGGGATGTTCCTTTCTTTGAGAGAGTCTTCGACCTCCTGTGTGGAGATGTCGATGGGGACGGTGCGAAGCACCACCTTGAGGCTTTTATCCTCGTCAAGCTAGTATGTATGATATGGCACGGCTCTCTCGTTGAAATAGCGAGTTGCCTTTCGGAAGTCGGTCGGGGATTCGAACTGCACCGTTATTCTGTCCTTGCATGGAGTGGAACATAGGATATGGTTTTTGGCGCAACCGTGAGGTATTGATGTAGCGCTACCCAGCGAGATTTGGTGCGTAGCACGATAGGAGGAGGCCTTTTGTAGCCAGGATGGGCAGGGGCTTTGTTGTTCGCCGTGTTGGCAGAGGTCGATTGCTCCGAACCGTCGATCGTCGGAGTCAAGCACTGCCGACTCGGGTCGGTATATGGATGGGTGGCCGGATTTCGCCCTGCTTCGCTTGAGGAATTAGCTTCAGGAGACCACTGGAGCTGGTGGTTGCTTTTTTGGCCAGATTGGCTGTCGTATCGGGGGCTGCATGGCGCTTTGGCGCGCAATTTTTGCGGCATGTTCTTTTGCAGAGGCGATGTCTGCCTCTCTTTGCGCCCTGTACCGTCTACGAATAGCGCCTTTGCTTGGGACTTCTTTGAAGCCATCTTTGTCGATGGCCGAGGTGGCCTGCTCCATTTCCTTCTCGCATTCTTGCGAGGGGGTGGGCATGTCGGTGTCGGTAGAGTAAGTGGCATTCGGGAATATAAGTTCCGATAATTAAAGCTGAAGCTTTTGATTATGCTTCATGAGCTCGATATTCTGAGCTATGACAGCATCTAGTTGGTTTTGCAATTGCTCCAACTTTTCTAGGGCTCGGCTGAGCTGGGTGTTTGTGTTCATTTCGTCGTCCACATGGGAGATGGACGCGTCGCTTCTGACGCTGAGAGCGTCGGAGATCGAGTTGATCTCCATGTCCTCCTCGTTCTCGGACGGGAGGGGAGGCTCGGTATTGGTGTGGGGACTTCAACACCGGCCGTGATAGGCGCGGTGCAGAAGGAGGAAGGGGGAAAGGTAGGCCCGAGTTTACTGCCCCCGGGCCTGCTCACCATTTAACGGTACCACGCGTGCCTAAGAAGGCACCTGGCCGATATCCCTTGATCTCCGCAGCAATCCCCTAAGGTTAGAGGGGATGTCCGGGCAGAAGGCGAAGCAGAGGTCAAGCTGTTATAGCGAGCGTGCTAATGCCTCAGGTCACGTGCAGGTACCCTTGCACGAGCTACGGAGACGTTCGCCTCACTGAAATATATACAAAAGTATATGTGAACAGAAATTAAATATGTTAGAACGGCACCTTAACACTGGGTAGGTTGTCGCGGAGTTGCGGGCAGTGAGAGATAATCAATCACCTATCACCGAGCCCGACTAGACGTGCTGCAGGTAAGGGTGATGCGATTTAGACCTGGTAAGTCGGGGTGGGCCAGGAAAAACTCGTTCGAAGCTAATGCGGATGGTTCTAAAAACTCGCGCCGTGAAAACGGCGTTTTATGGGTCCGGTCAGCAAGGCGCTTTTCCAATCGGAGACTTCGATTGGAAAAGCGCGCGAAGCGGATCGGATCTGGGGAGCTGCTGGTACCTATGGACGTCTCGACTGCTGGACTCAGAATAATGAGCTAAAAACTTTCTATAGTTGTGCGCATTTTTAACACCTAGCAATTGTAAATTGACTTATGTAAGATCTACGGATCACTAACACCAATAAAAATTATTATTATTATTATAATTATTATTATTATTATGAATAATGTAAAACCACTATCTACTGTTTGTCTCTGGGAATTTCCTGGAACCGCTGAAAATGTGCATGATATTGAGACTGGAAACACTCAAGCAAACTAATTATAAAGTTAGGGATTTATTGTAAACCCCCGCGGAGAAGTCAATTTAAAATTACCCTTTTAATAAATTATATAATGTTGTTGTTCGAGTCGAGTTTCCGACCAATCCGACGCTTATTATTAATTCCTACGCATTTGTCCCTTTCACCTTTTTGTCGTCCTGTCCCAGAAGTTTTCCAACAGTTTTCGCGGAAAAACTGACCCAGATTCGTCCCGGAATTGTAACAACGGATATAAATCGGGTCCGCGATGCGAGAGCGGGTTCTCTTTCAGTGTCAGTAAATACCACCCCATCAAAATAAAAACTTAGTGGATATCGTCAAGAAGTTGTTTATTTATTCTGTCTTCTCTTGCATCTATAAAATTTATAAAAAAAAAACGCTATTAGTTATTTTGATTATGGGCGTAACATAGATTTTCCACTCGAGTCGTATGTAAACTAAGTAATACAATTGATTTAGTGATTGTGTTTGTGAAATGTGTTTGTATATTACTTGGAAAATTAATAGTTTACATTTATTTTCCACAGCGCATCCTATTGATTAAATTTGAGGAGATGAAGGGAGTTGTATTTTATAGTCTCTTTGAGGCATCGAGATACGATTCGACGAAGCACTAATCAATTTAAGTTAGTGCTATTGATGACAAAGAGCGCACTTTAAGACTACATTGTAGTAATGATATTATATAGAAGTTTTACACTATTATAGTATAAAGTGCTTTTGCGGATGACTATTAGCTATATGTATTTTATGGTTTATTTTTACATTTATGGTATTTAATATCAAATTTGTTTTAACTGGAAACACTAAATGTGTAGCACTGTATGTCTTTATTAAAATGTTTTCTAACTTTTAATAATGATAAATTTAACATTTAAGGTCTCAAATATAATTTAAAATAATTTTCAAATTCAGGGGCTAATTTGAATTCTACAAAGAGAAAACGATCATACACCAATTTCAGTTCAATAGTGGTACTGTTAACCCTGATTTGCCTATAGTCCTACATCTTCTTCATCAGCTGAATCATCGCATGGTATGGATTCATCATAAACTGCCTTGGTATGGATTAATCTTCTACTGCCCTATCAAATTCATCTTTGACTTACCATCCAAATTAAAGGGTAATTCCCTTTCTTTAACATTTTCTTGAAAAATTAAAATACAATTAAAAAAAGACTAAAGGAAAGGTGGTACATACAGGGTCTTTTTTTAACTCAGAACATATGATTGTTAATGTCTATGTTCTATGTTATAATAATCACCTCAACGCATTAGAATATATTGACAATGTAGGCAACCAAGTACACAAAGGTCCCGGCGACCTGTCACAGCACAGTGAAAGCTTAAAATCATTACGAATAAAGTGAGGTTAATGAAACAAACAATGATAAATCGTAAGTAATTTTAATAAATATTCAAAATGATCACCTTCACGTTCTAAGTAGTAGCCAAGTCGATTATAAAATCCTTGAATAGCATTTCTAATGTGTTGGGCATTTCTTCTTAATTCATCGCAAACAGTAATTATACGATCTTTTAACTCTGAAGTATTGTTTATAATAATGTTATTATAAACATTGCTTTTTAGATACCCCCACAATAAAAAGTCGTTTGGAGACAAATCAGGCTACCGGGGTGGCCAAGGTATTGGACCAAATCTATCTATCCAGCGATCAGGAAGTAATTCACTTAAATAATTATTAATGGCAGCTGTAGAATGTGGAGGCGCTCCATCCATCTGATAATAAGGAGCAGCGATGTTTAGTGTATGAATTTCTGGCATTATACGAGTTCGCAGAAGATCTAAGTAAACATTACTGTTTAGATTTCCATTAATAAAAAAAGGACCAATAAGGGTATCAATAATTAGTCCAGCTCACACATTAACTCTCGCATTGTATTGTGTGTGCGTCAAATTTTGTAAGCGAGGATTATTGCACGCCCAAAATCTAAAAGGTGAAGGAATGGGTGTAAGGAATGGGTATCGATAAGGAATGAAGAATACTAACCTATCATTTTGTGGATTAACTTCACCATTTAAGGAAAATGATGCCTCATCAGTAAATATTATTCTGTGTAAAATTTCTTGATCATTATTAATTAAATTGAATACGGTTTCACAGAATTCTGTTTGTTTGCCTTTGTCCTCATTTGATACTTGCTGATGATTTAAAAACTTGTAAGCATTGTATTTAAATTCTTTTAATGTCTTGTAAACGGAAGCTGAACTTATTTGAAACTGTGCTGCGATAACTCTTAATGATGATATGGGGTTCTGCTCTACGTAACATACAATGTTGAGTTTCATCTCTTCCGTTAAAATGTGATTTCCTTTAGCCTTTTTAATTGGAAAATTACTCACGCAGCCAGTATTGTCAAAATGATGGACAACATTACAAATTGTTGAGATGGATGGAACTTGTCTGCTCGGATACTCAACCGAAAACAAATCTCTAACACGTCGAATGCTGTTCCCACTCTTGTACCAATTAATTATCTGTATTCTTTCTTCGGTGGTGTAATATATTTTTATTAATAACACAATTTTGACAATTAAATAAAACTGAGTGTAAGTATGGTAAGTATGGTAAGTATAGAACATAGTCATTAACAATCATATGTTCTGAATTAAAAAAGACCCTGTATAACGTACCAACAAAACATTATTCAGCCTTAGCAAGCAAATGCCGACATATTCGCGACATTATAAATTAAGGTACCGGCGCAGCCACCAAAATATCTAGTGTATGCGACTATTATAAACTAACTCGTTAGCTAGCACTTTTCTCCTCTAGTAATAAATCAATTAATTTGTCAAAATTCCGTTGATCTACTGGTAATTGTTCTACTAAAATGCGCTCGTTCTTTAAGGTTTAATAACTTGAAATGTTTTAAAGTTTTTATACTAAAAACCAATTAGTACTCACCAGAAAGGTTATTTCTAATTAGTTTTAATTTACCAGCAATATAACATTACTTTTTCACTATTTAGATCGTGTTTAATTTCACATGAAATCGAAGTACTTAGTTCGCTTGCTTCTCAATAGATGTCATCATGTGTCTGGATCCAAATATAAAACGAAACATTTGAATTATATAATTTAAAAGAGTGTTACAATGCGCGTATCACGGCCCTGACTAGGCAAGTCCGAAAGGTGGGATAATGCGTGTACCACCGCCCCTCAAAGAGTTAATTAAGACGATCATACAATGTACTTTCCTTAAATTTTAATTTCAGGCATATCCCGATTAATAACAGGCAAATTACTTTTGCATAATTCAATATCAATAAGTAGTTGTTTCAATTAGGTTTTTTTGTCTTTTTAAGATTTAATTTTGCAGAGTTACAAATAGGTTGAATTTTCATATACTCATGCAACTTTTCATTTGTATTTAATTTATTTAATGCTTCTACAACAAGTACGGTTTGCTTTTTGCAAAGATTTGAAATATATGCTATTGATCATTTTATATTTGCGTAAAGACCAGCACGTGGTTTCTTATTTTCTCCATGAAAAAGAATCGCAGTTGGTTTTAATGAAATTGACATATAAGTAATTTAAATAATTTATTTTTTAACAAAATATTTTCATTTATAACAAATCTTTATTGCATGGAAGGGTTCTAGGTGCTTCACGTTCCATTGTTGTCTTCACTCTTTCAGCAACAGGTTATCAACCAGGGATCTTTCCGCCAGGATTTGTCAGTCGATTTATCATTGGAATTGTGGTATTTCAGTCATTTGCGGATGGGTGATGTGGTGAAATGAAATCAAATAGAATTAAATAAATAATAATCGAAGTTGCTCCGTATAAATCAAATAGAGTGATTGATGGGTTTTTGAATTTTGGGGATATGTTGGAATTGCAATTGGAATGCAACATTGGGATAGGAATTGGTAGTTGGTGGGATTTTTGCAAATTTCTCTGATAAAAAGAGAAGTATATTGATTTTGGAGTAAAGGAGATCGTTAGAGGGATTATACAATGGGTTAAGAAGGTGGCGTATTTTTGTGAGTGATCTGAGTGTAGCTTTTTCACTTACTTTGATATTGTAAATTGTAGGATTTAGAGTTTTATTTTTTCCGGGGGCGTGTTAGCTACATCTTATCCCTACTCTCAGGTTACAATTTCTTAGCGTAGCCATCGTTGTGTTAGAAGCCTTTAAGACAGAGAACTGTGTGGCCCACTTGCACTCGCGAGAGAGTTATGGTTCGAAAAGCGTCAAGAATTGGCTATTGTAAGTGAGGCTGATAGATAAAAGAAGAAAGTGGAGAAGAAAAGTTGGTCTGCGTGTGAGAGGCCATCCGGGTGAGAGGTTGGAGCTTGTCCAATCCCCAAATTATGGAGTCTAGGAGAATTCAGGAATTGGGAGATCAAGATAACACTATAATCTAATACAGGGTGATAGGTCACTTTATAAATGTGGGTAGCAGTATTGATCGAGATTTCCAATTGTTTATAATTTAAAGTTTTAGAATGTCTAGCCTTTGTAATAATTTTTGTTTTGTTCACTGCTGTGTTTTTTTTAATCCAGTTTAGAGTCAAGTAATTCTAAGAGGGATGAATAACAGGTGTACTTTGCATGGATATATAACGTGAATTATTAGGTATACTGTGGTTTGGGATGAGGAGTTGGGATTTGTCAGGGTTGATTTTAATTCTTCACTTTGCAAACTACAACTTAAAAGAATCAATATGTAGAGTATATAAGCCTTTGAATAAGGTTGGTTCACGGGCGGTATAATCGGAAAATTGAAGAAGATATGAAGATAGATTGAAGTGCTTGGGATCGGGACTATAAATGTCGCAACAGAAAATAGAATAGGAGAACGAAAAGAAACCCTGAGGAAGTCCTTATTTAGGTGTGAAAGTTTGTGATATTGCATTTTCGTGTTTGGTTGTAGGAAGTCTGTCAAGGGGGGGCTCGCCGCGCCGGGTAAAACCGCCCTCATTGACCTCCGGCCAGCTCTTGAAGTCGGTGTAGCTATGAAGAAGCACAAGAAACACACAAGGATGGGGCGCAGGTAGAAAAAAGTCTTATAGGCGTGATAACAATCGCTAATTATTTACACACGGGTTACAAAAATGTTCAAAGAATAAAAATATATACACACGGGAACAAAAAAAAGTCTAGAAATAATGTCACAAACAGAAAACAGTCACGACAAAGTAAAATAGTCACCAACACTTCACTTAATATTCACGACGTAAAGCATCAGGGATGCCAGGCGAGTCCGCGGGTAAGTGACTGATGGTTCGGCGTCAGCGGCGAAACGGCAGCGAAGGCGGCGGAAGGAAGCGGTGGAGTCGGCGGCTATGGTGACCTCGGCGGCTGTGGTAACGTCGGCGGCGTCGGTGAAGGCGGTCTGCGTCGACTGTTGTGTTGAGACTGATGTGAATCGAAGTGATGATGATTGAATGTCGAATGTCGAGTTCTGAGTCGACTGATTGTTGAATTTCATCTGATTGTCTAGGGAGCGCTCCATGACCTTTTACGGGGCCCACGTCCGACTCTTCTCCGGGTTGCGGTGGTATGGTGGGATGGGAGCATCGAGGTCGGCGCACGTGTTCGAACCGGCAAATTGCCCTTCCGAGAACAATTTGGGTTCCAACCGATTTCGTCACGTACGCAGGCAGCGGGAGGCGGATCAACAGTCCATTGTTTCGCACTAGCAGCTGCACATTTCCACTAATAGTTCTGCGAAAACGGTCTAACGACATCCTCGATGGGAAGATGCACAGCGGTGGAGGTTAATCCCTTCATTGTATTGTTACTGGCAGCTGTACTTAAGATAATTACGCATTTGTTAAGACGCGTAGATAAACTAAGCGCCGATAACAAGTCTATCAGTGAGGAAATATTTTCATTTGACTGGGATTTTGCAATATTTGAGCTAATGTCTCACTGAGAAAGGAAACAATGCTCTTACAATAAATATGTAATAAAAATAACCGTCAAATTACACTACGAAAAAGTTACCACACACTATTTTTTATCATGGCAGCTAGATTACTTTAAAAAATTCAAATAAATATGAACCAAAACGGATAATGTTAATTAAGCGGAAATAATTAGATGTAACGCGGATTGTGCTGAAATCATTGGAATCAATTGGAAATTATACCATTCGAAGAAATAATATAAATTAAAACAACTAATTTTACCAGAAGGGATCGCATGTGAAAACTGGGAAAGAACGAACGGTATATTGGTCAATAAGGGTGGTTAAATTATAATAATATCTATTATTAGGTATACATTAATTCTAGAAGTTAATCATCTTTTTCAGTGACAGGGATCTATAAAGAAAAGGTTAGGACACATCGAAACAATGATACTTAGCAATTTAGTTACTTACTAAAAAACTAGATAGCTCTGTAAGTAAATTTATTTCGATTTCATTGTTACTTTTTTTTAGTTTTCTAGCAATCATTAGATTTTTACTGAAAACTACATTATTAATTTTTGCAGAATCTCCTGATGCAGGCGAGATAACGCCGCCGAAATATTGAAACAAGAAAAACTAGTTTCCTTCAGCTTTTGCCACTAATCCAAGAAATTCTACCGACGAAAAGTTAGTCATAAATTTCCTGGCCCAAATTTTCCCGGCGCATCCACCGTTGCCGAAATTATACCCAAACTCAATAAAATTATAATGAATTGTCTTTTTGGCCCTAACCACAGAAGATTTAATTGCAAAAACGAATAAGTAATTTTCCGTATATTACCTATGTTTCAACTATTTTTTTCTTGAAATGAATATCCGAATTCAAATAAATCAAAAGTCGGTGTTTGACCTCATTTAGAAATGATTTTAATAGTCACTACTGTTCTTCGTAGTCTTGTTAACCATGCGATGCAATAACTAGAGGATCATTTTTCTTCCATTTTGTTTAAATATTATTTTTTGAAATGCTTAATATTCGAAGACATGGGCAAATTGAAAAAAATAAATAAAAAGTTAGTAAATTAGAAACAACCTTACTTGTTGCAGAAAGCATTAGTAAGACTTAATTTTGCTTGCAGAGTTACGAACAGGTTGAATATTCATATATTCAGGCTACATTTCGTTTTATTGAATTTAAAAAGTTAGTGTTTGGCCTAATTTCGAAATGATATTAATGATCACAAATGTTCTCTATAGCCCTATTAACAATACTAGACAACAATTAGAGAGCCGTTTTTCTTCCATTTTGTTTAAACATTTTTTCCCCGAACGCATAATATTCAATGCCTTAATCAACTTATAAAAACCAAAACTTACTGTTTGACCTAATCTAGAAATGATTTAAATAGCCACAAATATTCTCGTAGACTTATTAATAGAGCGCGCATTTCTGAGCAAACAACTTATCCTGAAAATTAAAACATCAACACGAATTAATAAAATGTGTACGAATTATAGAAAATCGAATCATTTAAGACTACATTGTTTTAAGCTTTTATGTCTTTTTCGGATTTATGCTTATTTTGCATTTATATGCTTATTTGGTGTTTATTTAGTTAAATTTTAGGAGAACTTCATCCCGAATTTCCAACTAAAGGTTGTAGAAATACACACCAAATAAGCATATAATATGCAAAATAAGCATAAATCCGAAAAAAGGCAAAAGAACTAAATAAAAAAGGAATGCAATTTAAAAATTTGTACATGATGGATTAACCATTTTTTTTTGCCGGAAGCAGTACCTAGTGAAAAAATCTCACCAATGCTATCAGATGCAGTACCATATATAGTTGAGGCTGGGTCAATTATTAAATTATTTTATAATAATGTAATCCATTGTGTAGCTCATGGAATAAATCGTATAGCTGAAACTTTACGATTTCTGATTTATTGATCAGGGAATAAATAAATAAATTAATAATTACCTGCAAAAAAATGTTAAAACACCTTTAAGGGTTCAATTGTTTAAAGAGAGGTTTCCCAATATTTTAATACCTCCCGAACCAGTCCTGATAAGATAGGGTACGTGGTTAGATGCTGCCTGCTACTATGCCAACAATGTTAAAATATTTGAAGAAGTACTTGAGTTTCCTGAAGCGACAAGTTATTCAATAAAATAATGTCAAAGTGTTCTTAAACAACCGGAATTACTGCAAAATTTGGCGTTTATTAAATCAAATTTTGATTGTGTGAGCGAAGTAATAAAATCGATGAAAAAATAGAATGCTCCTTTAATTAAATTAATTAGAATAATAGATGATTTCAAGCATTCTATTTGTACAGTTTCTAGAATCATTGGCCAAAGTGAAAATAAAATTAGAAGATGTGTTAAAAAAACGAAGGTTTTAAAAAGTTTCAAAACATATCAATAATTTTAACAGGTGAAACTGTTGAAAATTTTGCAATAGATTTGAATATTTTATCAAAATTCAAATATTCGCCCATTACAATTTTTTTGTGGATGTAGAGAGGTTTTTCTATCTACAAATATATTTGAAAAGATAGAAGGCAAGTTTTAAGTAAAGAATTTTAGAATAACATATAACTATCAATTGTAGGCCAAAAAAGCAGTGCAAATTGTAAATATTCATATTTTCAATAATAATTAACGCATTAAATTTTGCTTTGGAAAACAAAATATTTACACTCTGTAGATTGCAAAAATGATTGATTGCATTTTTGAAAAGTTTTTTTATCGAGGATATTTCATATTAATGAAGGCTCTGCAAAGATGGGAGTTATCATAATAATGCACCGTCGCTTTGCCTTTGTAGGTATCAAAATTAGTGGGCCATGATTTGTTTACTAATGAATCTAAGTTATTACTCGTTACTTCTATCGGTTATTTTAGTTGTGATAAAAATGGTTTGCCTAAATAAAGAAGATAAACATTTGTTTCAAAATGACAATTTATCTGCACGATAGATTATGAACAAATACCCATAAATGGGTTGGTCGGTTCCAAGTATTAAGTAAATAATAGGTAAACTCTGAACTTGCGGTAACAATAATCGCAAACAATTAAGTGGAAGACCACGTATAGTACGAATTCCTGAAAGGATAGAAGAAGTTTATGGAAGAAGATGCTCCGGGCACAAGTTTAAGTACTATTTTTTTAGAGCAAAAGTACTTCGTCTTATCTATAAAAATTGGGATTTTCAGTGTTATATTAATTACTCACGAAGATATATGAGTACAAAACTACTTGTACCGTTTTTTTTGGCCCACGGTGTATTATATGTACTTTGTTATGTTTCAAAGTTAATGCCTACTCTTAAATTTTTACAAATCTTCAAACAATTGTGTGACAATTGAGACACATCATTAGTTTTGGGAGGTGAAAAGCTACTCAAAACTGAAATAAAAATCCAGATCCGTATTTAAAACTATAAAGTGGATTTTATTTGAAATTTTTTTTCCGGAAGAGCTTATAAAAGTTTCTTGGTTTTTCAAAATAACTGCTAATAATGTCGTAAAAACATGAAAACCAAAATTTGTTTTTGGGGTTTTTCAAATATATAAGTATCAAGTAGTCGGAATAATGTAAATTTCTTAGAAAATAACTATTCAGCATTAAAATGTGAAACTTTGCCTTCGTTTAACCAACTCTCTACCTCTTATACTTATCGAGATAGCAATGTTAATGCATTGAATTTTTGTTTAAAGTAACGCGTTTTTGCTTGAAATAATGTCTTTTTTTGCTTACATAATGAATTATTTGCTTAAATTGGTGCTTTTAAAAGTGCTTTTTTAAATTTGTTTGTACTTGACACGGTAAATTAAAAAAAACAAAAGTGAGTTTTGGCCTTATTTATAAATGATTAATAATAATATTAAACACCAATAAGAGGACCGTTTTTCTTCCATTTTGTTTAAACTTTTTTTTTCTCAAACGAATATTCGGTCAATTTGAAAATATCAAAGTTAGTATTTGGCCTCATTTGGCAATTATATTTTAATATCCATAAATGTTCTTCGTTGCTATATTAACTATAATTAATAATAATTATACAACCGTTATTCTTCCATTTCGTTTAAATATTTTTTTTCTGAAATACATAATATTCGAAGACATGGTCAAATTGAAAAAATCAAAAGTTAGTTATTGACCTCATTTAGAAACGATTTTAATAGCCACGCATGTTCTTCATAGTCTTTTTAACAATTTTAAACAATAACTACAGGAACGATTTTTAACATTTTGTTTAAATATTTTTTTCCTGAAGAATGTCCAGATTTAAAATAAATATCGAAAGATATGGTCAACTTAAGAAAAATCAGAAGTTAGTGTTTAATCTTATCTACAAATGATTTTAATTGTCTTATTAACTATATTCAATAATAATTGGACGACGATTTTCCTTCCATTTTGTTGAAATAATGTTTTAACAACAATAAGGCCCAATTTACATGAGTAAAATTTAGAAAAAAGACTTGCTTGCACTAGATTACAAAGGTGTCCTATTTTTTTGTCCAAATTGTGCATCGAGAGTTTTGCTCGTAATGATACTGAAGTATGAAATGTCCAAATTATGAAAGATGAAAATAATAAATTGTAATTCAAAATCTAATAATCTTTGTTTGCCATCAGTTTACTCAAAAATTAATGAGATTTCCAATAATACGTATTATTTATAAATTGTTCATTTAGACATTACACACAATTATTATAAATTAATATAAATTTGATATAATTATCATCACTTCATAATTATAGACCAAAAATTATCATAAATAAATAATCACCTTATAAAAAAATATTTTTAAACAAAAGATGTACATTTCATTGATATTTTCAATATTTGTTTAAATGTTTTTGGAATATTTTTCACCTTTCTAAAATTATCGGAAAACACAAAAAACGGTTTAGGTAAACCCATTTCCGGTATACGAAAACTTTTCAGTTCTTCGGATTGTCAAATAAGATAGTAATGTATAGAAAAAAATCTTAATTTTCATAGTTTGGTGACGTTGGTACCTTGAATACAAGAAACATAGAACCAAACGAATTAAATTCTTTATATCTGCTATGACATTATTTTTAATCAGGATGATAATTATCTAACGTATTAGTCAATAATATGATTTATTTTGCACCCCTGATAAATCCAGTAAGATTTTTATCGAACATAATTTATATATAATTAATATCTGCCGAGATTGCATCTATCTGTAGAACATTAGGTATAAAATTACCCGAATCGTCCAAGCCATTGTTAATATAAAGCGTAACTCGAGCAGGGCTACAATATTCACCAAACTTTTCCAATTAGTCGACCAACTTTTCGCATAACCGCGCCGTCCCCACCGGCCCGGCGCATCCACCATAAACATTTATTACTAATTTATCTCCACCACAGAAACGCAATATGATAATAATAAAATAATACCACAATTAAACACTACACTCGCATAAATTAAATTCCATGCTTGAATCTGGATAATTTGACACGTCACGGAATGCAATCACATTTTCCACAAAGGCGTAGAAATCTGCTTTTCTGAATTGGATTGTATTACGTTAATTATCATCGTGGTAAATGCTAAAGGCAACTAAACTAAAGACTAGAAAAAAATATCACAAAAACATCTAAACAAAAATTGAAGACAAGAAAGAAATAAACATCTTTTGTTTGAAAATATTTTTCATAAAAAAATTGTTATTCAAAAAAAAAAAGGTTTTTTTTTTAAATTTTTGGTCTATAATTATGAAACGATAATAATCACATAAAATTTATGGTAATAATTATTGCAGATAATGCCAAAATAAACAACTTATAAACAATAAGCTTTTTTCGAAATCTATTTAGTTTTTGAGTAAACTGTCATTTACAGCTTTCCGAATTTTAACGTTTCAGTGTCACCCAATCCTGTAAAACGCCCGATGTACATTTAAAACATGATTTAAATTTAGAATAAACCATGAAAGTATAAATATAAATAACTATTAAACCATCAAATCGGAGAAAGTAACATGATGGTTACATTTTTATTGGCGGATCGTATTCTATGGGAAAAAATTAAAAAAAAACTTTTTGTAGGAAACGTTTTTTTCTAAATTCATTTTTTAAGAGTTTTTTCAAGAATTTTTTCTATCATGTTCTTTGAAATCTCGGATCAATCCAGGGTGTGATATATGCAATAACCTCGGTATTAGCATTAAAGGTGCGGGAGCAGAGCAACGCGACGAGCCGTCAGCCTCTTTTTAAATCCGTCATGTGAAATTTTACTTTTCCAAATTGAAAGGATATTCATAATTCGTTTCAAAATTAAGTTAGTGTAGAATTTCTTGAATATCCGTAAATTATAAACATTTGTGAAGTATACTGATTTTATTGAATTTTCTATAGTGGCGTTTAATATTTTTTTCAAATTTTTAAAATCCGTCATCTGAAATTTTACTTTTACAAATTGAAAAAATACTCATAATTCGTTTCAAAATTAAGTTAGAGTAGAATTTCTTGAATATCCGTAAATTATAAACATTTGTGAAGTATGCTGATTTTATTGAATTTTTTATGGTGGCGTTTAATATTTTTTTCAAATTTTTAAAATCCGTCATGTGAAATTTTACTTTTACAAATTGAAAAAATACTCATAATTCGTTTCAAAATTAAGTTAGAGTAGAATTTCTTGAATATCCGCAAATTATAAACATTTGTGAAGAATGCTGATTTTATTGAATTTTTTTATAGTGGCGTTTAATATTTTTTTTTTCAAATTTTTAAAATCCGTCTTGTGAAATTTTACTTTTCCAAATTGAAAAAATATTCATAATTCATTTCAAAATTAAGTTAGAGTAGAATTTCTTGAATATCCGTAAATTATAAACATTTGTGAAGTATGCTGATTTTATTGAATTTTTTAAAGGGGCTTTTAATATTTTTTTCAAATTTTTAAAATCCGTCTTGTGAAATTTTTCTTTTCCAAATTGAAAAAATATTCATAATTCGTTTCAAAATTAAGTTAGAGTAGAATTTCTTGAATATCCGTAAATTATAAACATTTGTGAAGTATACTGATTTTATTGAATTTTTTATGGTGGCTTTTAATATTTTTTTCAAATTTTTAAAATCCGTCTTGTGAAATTTTTCTTTTCCAAATTGAAAAAATATTCATAATTCGTTTCAAAATTAAGTTAGAGTAGAATTGCTTGAATATCCGTAAATTATAAACATTTGTGAAGTATGCTGATTTTATTGAATTTTTTATAGTGGCGTTTAATTTTTTTTTTCAAATTTTTAAAATCCGTCATGTGAAATTTTACTTTTACAAATTGAAAAAAATACTCATAATTCGTTTCAATATTAAGTTAGAGTAGAATTTCTTGAATATCCGTAAATTATAAACATTTGTGCAGTATACTGATTTTATTGAATTTTTTATAGTGACATTTAATATTTTTTTGACATTTTTAAAACCCGTCAAGTGAAATTTTACTTTTCCAAATTGAAAAAATATTTATAATTCGTTTCAAAATTAAATTATAGTGGAATTTCTTGAATATCCGCAAATTATAAACATTAGTTAAGTATACTGATTTTATTGAATTTTTTAGATTCATCTGAGATTTTAGACAACATGAAAATTGGTGAAAAAACGTTTTTATAAAAAAGTTTGTATTTTTTTCCAGTAGAATACCATCTCGTAATAAAAAATAGGGGGTTCTATTTGAAAAATCAAAGTTGACCTTCGCTTGACCTTGAAAATTACCGCCAAGGTCATTTTCAAGGTCACCAACATATGTACCTCTCCGAACCCTACAACTTTTATCTGAAACATTTTTTGCCATGTTGCTCAGGTTTCAAGATATTTGGGGTGGCAATTTAAAATGGGACACCCTGTATATTGACAGCATTAATTTTAACTTGAAAAGTACTTTATAATTTAGACTTTTGAGCAGTAAAGTGACTTTGCGGACCACTGTGCGTTGCCCAGCATTATTTCTTTAGGGACCAACAGCCTTAATAGAGCAATTTGTGCGGAACTTTATGACCACTCTGTATATATTCTTATGTATACAGTTGTGCAAATAAACACTTATACACACAATTATAAGACGAATATACTACCTGGTTTATTCGTTGTACGCTTGACAAATATAATACCGATTAGGGAAGTCGTTTGAAATTGAACGTTTAATTTCGTACTGAATTGATGTTCTGGTTATTAGATCCTTTCAACAGTTTCATCCCTTGGCCCTAGACGGCAAACCAATTAAAATTATTTGCCGGCGACGCCCTCGTGTCACGTTTCCCTGAATGGACATTTCAATCCTTCGGATTAACTTTGTTTATCGCTCAAACGCGATTATAACGGAGGGTAAATACTACCACGCGTTTGGCACAGCGAGCAATTAATTCCAGCGATCGGAAAGAAATAGCATCCACCCTTGTGAATAATTGAAAAACATTTAAATTTAGAAACAGGAAAACAAGTTATAAAGAGCAATCAGTGAAAAGGTAAACAATTTACTCGCGGGAAAAACCCAAACATAATTCCTCTTTATACATTTAACGACTCTAATACCCGTGCGAGAGCGGGGGCTGATAATTCCCTGCCGAAACCGGAATTCTTGCAGTTGCACGTCGCCGGATTTATCCCGCCGGGAAAACGTGAAAATGTTTTCTAAAATTGGAACTTCGCTCGGCCATTGTGGGAAATTAATTTCCACGACAGAAACTAGATCAGTCGGGCGACGCTTTATCGCCTCCCGTGACACATCCTGTGCGCGCCATTGTCGGTCCCGGCACAATGTTCCCGTAGGAAGTCAGATAGAGAGTTGTCCTGGTTGCGGAAAATGTGGGACGACATTCGATTCCCACTCTTTGCGGAATCGAAATCGATAAACTCGGCTTTTTGTTTGGTTATTAATTTCGGTTGTGTAACAACGGAGCAGCGCCTCTGCGAGCGTTACGCAACGTCATTGCGACGTTTAATCTGCAAATATAATTCATCCCCATTGAAAACTACCCAACAAGTGACGTGTGACTATATATTTAGATAAAAAGATTTATTTCATGCAATTTGTTATTTACAGTCATGTATAAATTATTTCATTAATTAATTAGCTTATTCCTTCGCCCCTTCTACTATTACGGTGTAAGGCGTTACATTTATAATTTATGTTTATTTCTGTCTTTTGATTATTCCCATGTGTTCCCTTTTCTTGTATTGCGCTATTCCATTCCTTTCTTAGTCTGCCTCTGGTTTGTTTTCCTGTTGGTCTTGTCCTCTTGTCTCGTATATTTTCGTAGTTATTCATTCTTCGCTCATTCTTCTGATAAGCCCAAACCATCTCATTTGGCCTTTCGTTATTTTTTCTTGTATTGGTTTTTTTTGTAGGTTTTTCTTGTGTGTCTCATATCCCATTCTGTTTTTCTTGTTTTGTTTTCTACTTTTTTAAGGAATCTCATCTATTCCATTTTCTACATGTTTCGCTGCTGTATGTTGGTGTTGATCTGATCACTTTTTTCACCATATCAGTTTTTGTGCTTCTTGTTATTTCCTTTCTGTTAAATAAAGTGTCTTAGCATATTATATAGTTTCGCTGTTTTTCCAATTGTATCTTCTATCTTTGTTTAATTTTTTATTGTTTTGTATTATCGTACCTATAAATCTATTTTGTTCTACCTGTTATATACTTTTTCCTTTAATTTTTATTTAGTGTTTCTGTTTTACTTTGGTTATTATCATAGTCTTTGGTTTTTCATAGTTCATAGTTATTTCTATATTATGTTGCAATTCTTCTTCTGTTTCTGCTATAATTGCATGTCCGAACAGTAGCTCTATTATTTTTGTTATTCTTACGACCCACCTTTAACATCTTCATTTTTTTCTTCGCCATTTTCATGACCTTGTTCAGTACAATTTTGAATAGAAGTGCGCTCAATACGCTTGTTTTACCTTTTTCTTCGTTTGGAATTCTTTCAATTCTTCTTGTTCCTTCTTACCTAGTTTCTGTTTCCTCTGTACATTTAATTACATTTATTATTTCCTTCTCGTATCCTCTCTCTTCTATTTCTTTTCATATAACCTCTCTTTTGATCTTATCAAATTATTTCAGTGTCTTTTAACATCTTCATTTCTTTCTTCACTATTTTCATCGCCTTGTCCAGTATGGTTGATACGCACCTTTGTTTTACTCCTCCTTTCTTCGTTTGGAATTCTTTAGATTCTTCGTTGTTCATTCTTACCACATTTCTGTTTTTTTCTGCACATTTTTTTTGTGATTACGTTCTCTCTCTTCTCGCTCTCTTTTGATCCTATGAAATGCTTTTTCTAGGTCAACCAAGCAGATGTGCATTACTCTACAGTGAGATCAAAAAGTTGAAAACAGGTGGCAGCACATTTTCTGAAAATAGCGACCTGGAACAGTGCAGTACATAAGAATTTTGTCTATTTTGACGTCTTGTGGTTTTTTGAGGTTACTTGTTTTAAAGATAGTTTTTAAAACAAGTTACGTCAAAAATAACAAGACGTCAAAATAAATAAAATGCACATACACTGCACTGAAATAATTCAGGCAGCCAATATCAGATTACTTAAATTATTACAGGGATTTTCAAAAAATATGCTGCCAACTATTTTCGACTTTCTGATCTCACTGTATTCTTTTTTATCATCTTCGCATTGCCTTACTATAAACATCAAATCCTGTGTACTGAATCCTCCATTGTCTTTCTTGGACATTATCTTGCTTGTTGGGGTTTCCACATTTTCTTTAGTTTTCTTTTTTATGAAACGGTAGTATTACCCTTTTAATCCATTTTTTTGGCGTTTTCCCCTCTCTAATTATAATATGTCATTTATGAGTGTTATTATCTTCTCTCTCTCATGCATTTAATCATCTCAGTCAATATTTTGTCTGTTCCTGGTGCCTTTCCATTCTGTAGTTTATGATTGCTTCTTTTATTTCTATTTCCTTTACTTTTTCTGTCCTTATGTCACGTATCTCTTCTTCTTCCTCCTCTTCTCTTGTTTCATTATCTTCTTCCTCTTGTTCGTCTCAGCTAGTTCTGAAAGTATTGCCTCCATATTTCCATTATCTCATCTTCATTTGTGAGTGTTGTTCCATTTTTGTCTTTTACGTTGTTCATATTATGTTCTTTTTTCCTTTATAGTTGTTGCAGAATAATTGTTGGTTCTGTCCGAAGTTTTCATTTATTTCTTTTCTCAATTTTGCCCATGATTTTTGCTTTGCTTCTTTTAATGTGTTCTTTACTTCGTTTCTCTTTTATTTGTGCTTTTCATAGTCTTCTGTCCCTTTGGTCTGTTAGTATCTTTTTCATTTCTCTTTTTTGTCCTTTATCACTTTTTTAACTTTCTTTTCTTCATTTCTTTGTTCACCATTTTTGTCATTCGGCAGCTTTGCCGCTTCTAGTATAACTCTTTCAAAAGTTTCCCATTTTCCTTCTATATTTTTCTCTGAATTTTCTTTGTAATATCTTTCAGTACGTTTCTTGTATTTACATTTCTTTTAGTTTGTATGTTTTTATCTTTTACCTCCTCCTTTCTGGTTTTTGTTTTTCCTTCTATTTGATGTCCATCCTTAGTAAGAGGTGGTCACTTCCTATTTCCGCCTATCTTGATACTTTTACATTTCTAATTTTGTTCTAGTTGTTTTTGTTGATAAGGTTTTAGTCTGTCATTGATCTTTCTTTTGTGGTTATTTGTGTTCATATGTATTTGTGTATTCTTTTGTGCTTGAACTTTCTGTTGGTTATTACAAGGTTGTTTTCAATACATAGCTGGATTATTCTTTCTCAATTGCTCTTTTTATTTCTTCTCCTTCTGTTTCATGTATGAATTAATATAGAATGTAAATTTTGTATTTTACACTAATTTATAGTTTTCTTCCCTCTGTCCTCGCTTCGGGATTTGCTGACGTTGTGTGCCATTTCGTGCTACCGTTGTTGAGGGATGGTCTGTTTGTATTCCTTCGTTATCACTTTTTACTTTCTCCATTATGAAGTACGAGAAAGTATTGTGATCGTGATTTTTTTTCAATTTTTTTTTTCGGAAATATCCGTTTTGGGGCCCCTATATGCCATTTCAACAATTTCTGGAATTTTTTTTTGTGTCGGTGTGTGTGTGTGTGTGTGTGAGAGTGCATCTAATAGAGTAATTGATATGAAACTTTGAACATACGTAATATGCATAATCCGAAGAACTGAAAAGCTTTTGGTAAAATTTCGTACACCGGAAGCGGGTAACTGTTTTTTGCCAATACTTTCTTAAATATGAAAAATATCACAAAAACATTTAAACAAATATTGAAGACAACAAAGAAATGAGCTTATTTTCTTGAAAACATTTTTCATGAAATCATTGTTATTTGAGAAAAAAAAAATTATTATTTTTTTCATTTTTGGTTTATAATTATGAAACGATAATAGTTACAGCAAATTTATGTTAATAATATTTGCAGAGAATGACAAAATGAACAACTTCTAAAGAATAAGTTTTTTTTCTAAATCTTGTTAGTTTTTGAGAAAACCGAGTTTTTGAATTTGAAGTATAATTTTTCCATCTTTCATAATTTTGACGTTTTAAACGTCAGTTTCATCCGAGTCTACAAAACGTTCGATGTACATTTAAAATATGATTTAAATTAAAAATAAACCATGAAAGCGTAAATATAAATGATACCATCAAGTCGGAGAAAGTAACATGATGGCCACATCACCATTTTTTCAATATGCATTCCTATTGAGATGTATGTTAGTCTGTGCGCGCCGTATCTCAAAAACTACGACATGAATTAACATGGAATTTTAAACATAAGCCTATTTAATAATCCGAAGAACTGAAAAGCTTTTGGTAAAATTTCATACACCTCAAGAATGCGTTAACCTTAGCCGTTTTTTGTTCTCCTCCAATATTTTTTTAAATATGAAAAATATAACAAAAACATCTAAACAAATCTTGAAGGTAACAAAAAAATTAGCATCCTTTGTTTGAAAATATTTTTCCAAAAACAAACGTTTTATGAAAAAATAAAATTATCAATTTTTTGACATTTTTGGTTTATAATTAAGAAACGATAACAGTTAATAAAATTTCAATTAATAATATTGGTAGGTAATAATAAAATTATTAACTTATAAGAGATAAGTTTTTTTTGAAATAATAATAATAATAATAATAATATTTTTCTATTTGTTAACTCAAACTCAAATACAATGCAGCAAAATAATAAACGTTAAATTAAAAAGAATTAACAAAAACGAATCTAGATCACCTTAGATATCAGAAAAAAAATCTGATATAGCTGTTACTTCCCCTAGATCGTAATAACCCAAAGGTATAGTGCGGTATGCACTCAAGTTACTTAAGTAATAATAACATATCTAAATAAGGTATACAAGTAAGATATAAAAAAATAAAATAATATTCAACGTTACAATGTTAAATCACATTACTTTTTGATAAAATCGTCGGTAAAGATTAGTATCATTTTTCATTTCCATCTTTCATAATTTAGACGTTTCAAACGTCAGAATTATCCAATACTACAACACGTTCGATGTACATTGAAATTGAAAAAAATATCATGAAAGCATAAATCAAAATTTCAGGACTTTTTTCACGGCTTTTTTTAGGACTCTTTTTTCAGGTCTTTTTTGTAAAACCTCATTTTCAGGAGTTTTTCATTTCTTTTTTCAGGGCTTTTTAAGAACCGTTTTCTAGAACTCATATTGCAGGATTTTTCTTCAAGACCATATTTTCAGGAATGATCGCTCATCATGTTTTTTCAGGAGTTTTCTTTTCTGAATCTTTTTCGAGACTCTTTTTTCAAGACTTTATTTTAAAAACTTTTTGTTTTTGAGACTTTTTTTTTTCAGGATTCTTTTTCAGGAACTTTTTTCATGACTTTTTAATGCCTTCTTCTGATCTTTCTCTCTTTTTGCAAGACTTTTTTTGGGTTTTTTTGCAGGACGATTTTTTCAAAACTTTTGTTAAGAGTTTTTTTAGAACTTTTTTCAATACCAAGAAGTTTTTGTTTGGGGCCTTTTTTGGGATTTTTAATCTGAATTATTTTTCAGGAACTTTTTTAATGCCTTTTTAGGCTTTTTGCAAGACTCTATTTGGGATTTTTTTTACAGGACAATGTTTTCAAAACTTTTGTTACAATTTTTTTCAGAAGTTTTTCAAGACTTTTGTTTCAGAACCTATCTTTTTCGAATTTTTTTTCAGGGCCCTTTTTTTAAGATTATTTAAAAACTATTATGTTCATAGCCTTTTTTTGGGCCTTTTTTATCAGGGTTATTTTTTCAAGACTTTTTAAATGCCTTTTATTAGATCTCTTCTTCTAAGGCTTTTGTCAGGACTATATTCTGGAATTTTCTCGGGTCTTTTTAGGACCTTCTTAAGGACTCTTTGCAGGACTTCTTTCAGAAATTTTTTTCAGGACTCTTTTTAGGACTTTTTTCGGGACTATTTCGTAGGCTTTATTCAGGACTTTTTAAGGTCTTTATTCTGTTTTTTTCGTGTGCTTTTTCAGTACGTTTCTTCTGGCCGTTTTATCAGAACTTTTTCTAGGACCTTATTTTCAGGATTATTTTTTCAAGACGTTTTTCAGGATTTTTTATCAGGAATTTTTTAATGCCTTATCAGTTCTCTTCTAAAGCTTTTTTATGACTTCTGTTAAGACTATTTTCTCGACTTTTTTCGGGTCTTTTTAGGACCTTTGTAAGGACTCTTTGCAGGTTTTTTTCAGGACTTTTTAAGGCCTTTTTTTCGAATTTGTTTGAAGCCTATTTTCAGTACTTTTCTACAGTCTTTTTATTAAGTCTTTTTTAGGATCTTTTTTCAGAATTTTTTTTTGTCACGACTCAGTTTTCCGGACTTTTTTCAGGTCTTTTTCAAGAACCTATTTTTCAAGACATTTCTTTGGCAGAGCACATTTTTCTGGACTCTTGTTCTCGACTTTTTTATCTGATTTTTTCAAAACTTTTTTTCGGGTATTCTGTTTGCAACTTTATAACCAGAACTCTTTCTGGGCTTTTCAGAAATCTTTTTCAGAATTGATCAAGATTTGTTTTTAGGACTTTTTTGAAGAATTTATTAGGATTTTTTTTAGTTTTCTAATAAACTTATTTAAGATTATTTGGATTGAAAGTATAATTTGTTATTTTTAACTTTCATAACTTTGACGTTTTAAACGTCAGTATCATCTGATCTAAAATGAAAATAAACCATGGTAGGATAAATATAAATAACTGTTATGCAATCAAGATCGGAGAAAGTAACATGATGGCCACATCACCATTTTTTGGACTTATATGCCAGCCACGGATCAATGAGTAGTTCGTTATTAAAAAAATATATATTTCTTAACATTTTCACGGTTTTTGACAGTTTAAATATGTTTAATAAAGTTCCTGAAAGGCACTGAGAAAATCCGTGGCTTGAAATTAATGGCTAACTTCTCGTCGGTAACACGATGGTGGCTTATAGGAAGAATGATCTGTATCCGTATTCGGTGGCAAGAGGGCATCTAATCTAATGTATTTTTAAGTCATAGCTCAGGCTAGATAAGAGGGACTACAAGAACAACCCAATCAGCATAAGGCTTGTTCGACCCAGGCAACTCGCAGGCTCGCTCGGACTCTAAACTTTAAGGCTCATCCATAAAGTCCTAAATTATGTACTTGTTACATAAATAGCTATTTTCGATTGTTCAAAAATAACAAAAGTTGCATCTATCGATAAAAATGAACCACACGATAGATATGGCTGAAAATTTGATAGCAGTTTATTGACCTTACAAGTTATTTCGATACTACGAGCGCCTCTCTTAGATTTTGTAAGGACTAATTGACGGTCACCAAGTTCATAAAAGAAAATCATGTAATTTTAAGAAATGTCAATCGCAAAATACAAATCAGTAACACAAGAATGCGTTCTATTTTTGATAAATAAAGTTTATGTTTCGTTGAATTTATAGTTAAAATGGCTAAATTTTTAAAACAATCAAATACTTTTATTGCAGTCTTGCTCTATTTAATACCTCTGCGGGTACAAGAGATTAACATTATTATCATCGTTCACTATCAATCATCGAGTCTTTATACATTAAATAGACAAGCGATTATTTAAGATCTGACGACAAATAGAGAGTAATGATTTAAATTAGTTCCGAACCACTACCTACCTTACGGTTACTAAAGCCATTACTATAATTACTCTGTATATCTTAATTAATCATTGTTGACGAAAACGGATGTTAGCAGTTAATATGTTGTGTATTCAGCATGTTACACAGTTAGTGTAAAATAATTAAATTGAAATTAAGGATTTAATTTCATCAACTATCATTCAATTTATTTATTTATATTCGACAAATATACATACATACAATTTGTAACATAAAAAAGGTAAACAGAAGAACAACTTTAAATTGTTTGAATTTTCTTTCATTTTAATGCAAATTGAAATCAGCGTGGCAATATTTTCTTTTGTCAAAATATAAATTTGTTTAAAAATAAAATTGTTTTTCAGTGCTGACACATATTACAATCAAAATGATGTTAAAGTTATCATTTTATTTAGGAAAAAAATTAATAGCTAAATCTAAAGAAAAATTAGTATATTGTACTTGTTAAATAAGAGGCATTTTGGTACCCTTTAAATTGGAGCACTCGCGCCACAATTAAACTTGTAAGGTGTTAGCCACAGAATTTTGTTTCTGAGTTGATCATGCCTGAGAGAGAGAGAGAGAGAGAGAGAGAAATATAGCAGTCATGTCTAGATTAATTCATTTTTTTAAATCTACTCCAATTGAACTAATCTAGTCTCATGAATATATCATTCTTCCTATAAGCTACCATCACATTACCGACGAGAAGTTAGCCATTAATTTCAAGCCACGGATTTTCTCAGTGCCTTTCTGGAACTTTATTGAACATATACAAACTGTCAAAAACCATGAAAATGTTAAGAAATATATATTTTTTTTAATATCGAACTACTCATTGATCCGTGGCTGGCATATAAGTCAAAAAATGGTGATGGTGATATCAATAATATGCGACATACCTCATTTATCTCACAGGCAACTCTGAAACAAAATTTTGTGGCTCACACGATATAATAATATACCATTATAGTTGAATGTGATTGACAGATTTAGGTTGAGAGAGGGTGGTTTATAGGATTATAGGCTATGTCTTAGCCACCTTGGACATTCAGCTTCGATGATTTTCAATATGTTTGAATCAGGCAGTGTTGCCAGATTGGGGGTTTTTCCCCCAAAATGGGGGTAAATTATTGCCTTGGGGTGTATTTTGGGGAACTTCAATCAATGGAGTATTTTTTGGGGTAAGTATTTTATACGAGGGGTATTTTTGGGGAAATTAATGAACATGTTATTACATTTGCTTTACTCGGCGCGCCGACCAGGTGGTATGATTACGTTGCGTTCACCCCGCGTCCTCGTGATAGTTCGTCGAGACGTTATAAAAAGCCTGATTCACACAGCCTTGACACATTTTAGTTCTGTGCCAGGAAATATAAATCTTTCTACTTTAACCCACAAATACTAACTAGGTATTTACCACTTCCTAATTAATTGTAATTGAAAAATGATTTAAGGATAGACCGTAATCACTACATTTAAAGAAGACAGAAAAACGAGAACATAAGGCATACACCGGGCCTGATTAAAAATTTCGGCTGCGTGACACACGCTTCACATGTGTTAGCGCTGACCAATCGGCGAACATCACGCGAAAATCACGCAAACCCATGATACCACCGGTTCGGTGCGCCGAGTATAGAAATCATCATTACCATATAGAAGTCAGTCATTTTTCTCAGCAATGAGGAAAAACCTGTAATATCATTTATGGAAGTTGTCACAGGGATTCTGTTATTGCCGTTTTCGTAATTTTGTTACACCCAATGAGATGCTGCACTTTCATTTAAAAAAATATGTATGTGTGCCGAAAAGAAGATGAAAATATAGAGGATGGAGATGAATAATAAATTTTAATAAATTTTATAATTATAATGCTTTAATTTTGTATACTTTCCACTGTATTTACGTTATATTTTCAAAATTTATTATTTTGGATAGGGGCAGCGGCGTAATTTTGGGAGAGTTTTTTTTTTTTTTTGGCCTGGGATGCATGTCCATGTGGCCAGCTCTAGAGAGAGTTTTATTAAATATTTGGGAAATTAAAAATTGCTACTGGCAACACACGTTGCCCGTAAATAAATTATTATTATTATATTAAATATTTAATCTTTTT
Organism: Ocypus olens; assembly: GCA_910593695.2. NCBI lineage: Eukaryota > Metazoa > Arthropoda > Insecta > Coleoptera > Staphylinidae > Ocypus > Ocypus olens. The sequence continues at coordinate 39,803,714 of OU343052.1, forward strand.
GTTTGCATTTTTTATCGTTAGGCCTGGATTTAGATTTTTCACCTGCAGTTTCTGTATAACTGAATAATTTTTTTTCATTTTGGTTTAAATTTTCGATTTGTTTGTTAAAATTTTCGATTTTTTGGTAGGCATTTGTTTCTTTTTAGGCCCGAACTTTTGATTTTCTGCAGTTTCTGTATAACTGAATAATTTTTCTTCATTTTAGTTTAAATTTTCGATTTGTTTGTTAAAATTTTCGATTTTTTGGTCGGCATTTGTTTCTTTTTAGGCTCGAATTTTTGATTTTCTGCCCTATATTTCAACCTGAAATATTCACTTTTATGCGTGATTTTTTTGCCGGTATTTTCGAGTTTTAGATTTTTTGTCCTTTATCTTTTTTTAAACATTTTCGCGTTTCTGGTTGGCAATTTATTTTGAGCCAGACTTATTTTTGAGACTGAAAATGGCAAATTATTTTTCTTTTGCTTGATTTTTCATATTTTTATTTTTTTAGACTGGAAATTTTATTTTTATTTTTGCTTATAGTTTAGATGTTTGGTCTGCATTTTTGATTTCTTTATTTGTTCTAACTTTTAGAGTTTTTGATTTTGGTCAAAATTTTTTTAATAGTTTGTAGAAATTTTCTACATTTTTCATTTTTCGATTTTTTTAGTTTTTTTATCTTAATTATTAATTTTAATGAGCGAATTTTTGATTGGTCTACACTCTTAATTTTTATGTGCGATTTTTGTTTTGTTTTAAGGGTATTTTCTAGTTTTTTGTACTAAGTTTTTGATTGTTTGTCCTTCATTTTAGATTTTTTTAACCTAAGTTATTGTTTTTATGGGCGAATTTTTTTAATTACTTTCGAGTTTTGGCAATTTATTTTGGGATAAAGTTTAAATTTTTTAGCATTTTTTATTTTTAACATCAGGATTTTTGATTGTTTGTTTATATTTCAGATGTTTGGTTTGTGTCTTTCATTTCTTTGTTCCAAATTTTAGAGTTTTTGACCTATAAACCAAAATTTTCGAACATTTAGTTAGTTTTTTTTCTGGTCTGAATTTTTTTTTTTGCCGAGAGTTTACGATTTTTGGTCTAATTTTTTGCCTATAATCTTAGTTTTTTTTTACCTTGATTATAAATTTTAACGAGCGACTTTTGGATTTTTTGTCCTTTATCTTTTTTTAAACAAATTCGCGTTTCTGGTTGGCAATTTATTTTGAGCTAGAGTTATTTTTGGTGCCGAAATTGGCAAATTATTTTTCTTTTACTTGAATTTGTAATTTTTTGGTTTGCATATTTTTATTTTTTAGACCGGGAATTTTATTTCTTTTGTTTATATTTTAGATATTTGGTCCGCATTTTTGATTTCTTTGTTTGTTCTAACTTTTAGAGTTTTTGGCCAAAATATTTTGATTTTGGTCAAAATTTTTTATTAGTTTGTTGAAATTTTCTACATTTTTCATTTTTCGATTTTTTTTGTTTTTGTATCTTAATTATTAATTTGAACGATCGAATTTTTGATTGTTGATTTTTATGGGCGACTTGTGATTTGTTTTGAGGGTATTTTCGAATTTTTTGTATTAAGTTTTTGATTGTTTGCCCTTCATTTTGGATTTTTTTAACCTGAATTATTGTTTTTATGGCCGAATTTTTTTAAATTACTTTCGAGTTTAGAGTTTCGGTAATTTATTTTGGGATAAAGTTTCAATTTTTTAGTCTGCATTTTTTATTTTTTACATCAGATGTTTGGTCTGTGTTTTTCATTTCTTTGTTCCAAATTTTAGTTTTTTGCCTATAAACCAAAATTTTCGATTATTTAGTTAAAATTTTCGTTTCTTTTGTCTGGTCTTCTTTTTTTATTTTTGCCGAGAGTTTACGATTTTTGGTCTAAATTTTCGATTTTTTGCCTATATTCTTAGTTTTGTTATACCTTGATTACCTTGATTATAAATTTTAACGAGCGAATTTTTGATTGGTCTACTTTAGATTTTTAACCTGAAAATGGCAAATTATTTTCCCTTTGCTTGATTTTTTTAGCCTGCATTTTTATTTTTTAGACCAGGGTTTTTGATTTTTTTGGCCTATATTTTAGATGTTTTTGGCACCTAAACCAAAATTTTCGATTTAGTTGAAATGTTTTGAATTGTTTTTGACTGCATTTTTATTTTTCCCAAGAGTTTTGAATTTTCAATTTTTTACCAATGTTTTTAGTTCTGTTACCTTAATTATTAATTTTAATGTTGTTTAATTGTTGATTGTAATGAGCGAATTTTTGGTCGTTATTTTCGAGTGTTTTGGTCCAAGTTTTTGTTTTTTGCCCTGTAATTTAGATTTTGCAGACTGAATTTTTGATATTTTTGGCTTGCACTTGGTTTTTGTATTAATTTTAGGTTATTTATTTATTTTGATTTTTTTTGTTTTAGTGGTTGTTTTAAGATAAAACCAATGTACTTTGATATTTAGATAGAAAATACAGACTGCGCGATTTGTGTTTAATGAATTACTTAATTTTAAAATATTTCGATTCGATTTTTGATTTTTTTTTCGAAATTTTTTTATCAAAAAAATAATTTTTGCAGTCAATTTAGTTTCTTTTTAGTAATTGTTAAATATAATACTTTGGCCCGGAATGAAACTGATCACCCGGTATAACTGGAACTGTTTGGAAATTATGAAAAAAAATGCGAACAATTTTAAGTAGTTAATTAGCGGTGCTTTACGAAAAATTAAAGAATAATTTTAATTATTTCGAGGATACCACAGCACGATTAAATATTTTTTTTATTTTGGCCTTTCTGTACTACCTATATATTTTCGGAAAAACGGAGTTCTTCAATCCATGGGGTATTTTTTGGGGAGGGTATTTTATGCGAGGGGTATTCTGGGGGTTTTTATGAAATATTTTGGGAAAATTAAAAATTACTCCTGGCAACACTGGCATCAGGGAACCAACAGTATTTATTCAGTAAATAAATTTGAGACAACCTCACTTGTTGCAGAAGCAATAAATAAATTTAATAACCTTATTATAGTATATTATTAAACGAGTGAGAAAATTGGCCATTCCCACGAGGGTGAAGTTTGCAACACGAGCCGTAGGCGAGTGTCGCAATTCACCTGAGTGGCAATGGCCAACTTGTTCACGAGTTTAATACCATACTTTTTCGCATCATATTAAATATTTACCTAAAGATTTTTCAGTTTGTATTAAATTATAACGAATAATTTTTCTATTTGGAAATTGCGGCAGTTCGCTGACAAAAAACGAATCGTAACCATAGTAACAACTAAACTGTTGGGCAATGAAACCGCTACCATTTGATTGGACGTCACCTGTTGGGTAATGAAACCGCTATCATTTGATTGGATGTCACCTGTTGGGCAATGAAATTGTTATCATTTGATTGGAAGTCACCTGTGGAGAAAATGATTCGGCCGAATAATGGACAACTTTCTTAATCAAAAACGATTTAACAACGTTTATATTATTTAATAAGATGAGAAAAAATGTATTTGTTCAGGTTCTTAAAGACGCCAGCCTGTATGAAACACGAAACACGTCTTAGTATCATTTAGTTAACATCTAAACTGTAATGTAGTTGAAATGTGCGAAAGGTTCTATAATCCAGTCGATTTAAAATGTGCGTTGTTTACAGTTGTTTTCAACGGAAGAATTTAAATTGGAATGATTAATTCTGTTGGTCCAGTAATCGAAACCGCTGGATTAGTTTTGGAAAGGAAGGGTAGCACCCTTATCAGCAGTCTGCCATTCAAGATAGCTGTAATTGGTAAAATCGACGGGTCAGACCGCAAAACGTGACGGCACTAAATCCTCAGCCGTAGGAATTAAATAGTCTTTCCGTTCTAAGCCCTCATCGGCTCGAAACTTTCAACAGATACATCTTAGTCTGTATTATTTTACGAAATTCTGACTAATTATCTCCACAGCAGTACTAATAATTCATAAATAGAAACCGGTTTTCATACATTCCTGTTGGTTTATTTTTCTGTTACATTTAAGTATATGATAAATATTTATCTAATGCTTTCTGCAACAAGTAAGGTTAACCCCAATTTGTTTATTATTTAAGTATATGGCTGAAATTATATTTCTATAACATAATGTAAGCAAATAGAATAGAACTTGTGCGTATAACATACACAAATTAATTGTATCATTTTGAAATTGGTTGAAATTAATAAATAACAGACATTGTTCACCTCGTCGAACCCCAATTTAATTAAATTCGATGTACGATATCCATAGTTTTGTTTAATTATCGAATCTAGCCCACCCAGTTTAGACTCAATTTGGGGTTATTGTCGAAGTGGATTTTATTGAGTCGAAACTTTGTCAGGTAAAACATAGTTTGTCTATTTATTCAGACAAATAACCTTTAGAGATATGCAACTACACTATTATCAATATAAAAATTAAATATTGTTTAACTATCAGAACACCTACAGACCGGTTCCGACCTTTCAGGTCTCATCAGTGTAGTTAGTTGCTGATGGGGAAAATTAGTATTGGAATATAAATATTTTAACACCGTTACGAGTAGATAAGTAGATTCCTCCACAAATATGACCATCGCTTTTAATTTGTCTCTCTTTCAGTCATTTTTCTTATAATACTGCCGTTTCGTATAATCCATTACATTCCATTCATTAATTCCATTTGTCCTGTCACCTCTTTTCACGAGGTGGCATATCATCGAACATGTTTAGTGGTAAACAGTTCTGCGTCGTTCCGCTCGCTCGTTCCATCTAGTCTCTTGGGTAAACAATCGAAATGCCCCAATTGTTTCACTCTTATTACCTGAATATTTAATTGCAGTACATTTAAGTTAAATTATGATTTCACACTTTAGAGTTTTTAAAAACAAATTTATTTAATAATTATTACATTAAGTGAATTATACGAATGATTATATAAAAAAACGAATATTAATATCAGAATAACTACTAAAATGAATGCTAAAATATGAATGAATATAATAATAAAATAAAACCTATTTATACAAACTAAATCTACAAGCTAAGTTAATTAACATCTGGCACATGATGTCACCTAAATCTACGCATTAATATTAAATATACATTTCCTATAAATAAAACCTATTATAATAAAACAATCAAATGTCTGTTGTGGCCGTCAGGTTACATTTATATTCATACAATGTGATATTCTCTGCTATTGTTTGTACATAACAATGGAGGTTTACAGTGTGTGGAGTGGCCCTCGACATTAGCAGTCGGTAGTAAAAGTATATATTGACCAAAGTATACAGGTATATATGCTTTGGTCAAATAAGGTTGTGTTAAGGATTTTTTGTTTTATTTGAACTTCTTACTGTTTTATACATATTTGTAATTGTATTAGTAAAGCGAATTAGATAATAAATTCAATAAATTCAATACATTCTAATTGATTTACGAATTAGATAAATTAAACGGCTGCTAATATCGCGTATTAAGTTATTGTGGGAATTTACGTATGCAGTATCAATTATGTGTTCAGGCAATACCAGTAAAATCATTGAGGCCGATTAGAAGTAGGCCTCGAAACCGGCGCCGTCACCATTTTCGCATTTACTAATTTTCTAAGTAATATCAACTAATTAACTGAAAATGGATAAAATAATGAATCACTATTGATGCAATGGTAATAACAGTACGTTTTAAACTTACGATTTATATGGATTTTTTGATAAAACATTCAAAAATCAATAGCCATTGTTAGGTGTAGTTTAGAATAGCTATTTTGAGTGTGTCAAGTTGGCACCCCAATGGAAAGTTCTGACAGTTCTGAATAGAGTTCTCAATTCCTTTTGATGTATCTAGAAGTATTATCAACTTTTAAAAACGAGTTCTGTAAGTCAGGAATTTTTTGAAAAATGGGGTACCAACTTGAAACCGCACCCCAACATTGTTATCGAATAGTTCTGAACTAGTTTTAAGATGTGGTTGGGTTAGTACTATAGTTCCTGATGATTTTAAAAAAGAGTTCTGGTAAATTTCCAGAGATAAAAAGTTGGAAATTGGAAATTCGAAATATTCAAATTCACATTACTCACTTAATATTGGTTGAATCTAAATATTTCATGACAACTTTGGATAGAACTAATAAAGAACTATAGGAAACACTACTCAGAACTATCCAAAATATTTTTTTGAAAAAAGTCGCAAAGCTAAAAAAATATTAAGCGTTCTATCAGTTCTGAGTTAATTTTATATTTCTACTTATTCAGTACAATATTTCTTTCTCATAAACAAATTTGATACAATCATTTATTGCATTTTTAAATAAATTTAAAATTCGAAAATAGAAAATTTAATTCATTCATTTAATCGCAGTTTGCCATTAGAATTTTCGTCAGAACTACTTTATTAGACTATAAGCTAACTAACTAACTAACAATTGTACCTCTACTGTTATATGTTTTTCAAGGGCCCCCTCCTGTTTCATGAAGCCCTAAAGGTCATGATGGCCCTCTTCGACTACCCTGATCCTTGATGTCTCCCTGTTTCAAATAGTTTTAAGGAGTGACTGAATGGCGAAAGGGAAAGTAAAAAAAGTCATTTTTGGGCATAGTTTAGAATCGATATTTTTGAGGCCACAAATGTACCAACAAGTTTTGTTTGTAATATAAAATAACAATAACATGGCACATATTTTTAATTTTGGTTTAAATTTTTTTTTTCCGAAGAAAATATGAAATATGGTCAATTTTCAAATAATCGATCGTACTGGTTGGGCATGGTTTAGAATCAATATTTTGGCCATAAATGTTCTAACGGACGTAGTTTCTAATATTCTAAAATATGAAAAGGACACATATTTTTCATTGATGTTTAAATGATTTTTTACCTTCACGTACTGGTCTATTTTCAAGAAATCGAAAGTCATCGTTAGGACTTGTTTAGAATCGATATTTTTGGCCATAAATGTTATAACAAGTTTTGTTTATAATATAAAATAGCAATAACATGACACGTATTTTTAATTTTGGTTTAAATATTTTTGGTGATAAAATAAAACAAGTTTTGTTTATAATATAAAATAACAATAACATGACACGTATTTTTAATTTTGCTTTAAATATTTTCTTACAGAAGAATGTATTATGAAATAAGGTCAATTTTCAAAAAATCGAAAGTAATTGTTAGGCATTGTTTAGAATCATAATTTTGAGCCATGCATGTTCTAACGGGTTTTGTTTATAATATTATATTATAGGAAAATGACATATATTTTTCATTTTGGTGTAAATATTTTTTTACTAAAGTACATATTAATATATGGTCCATTTAAAAAAAATCAAAAGGAATTGTTAGGCGTTGTTCAGAATCAATATTTTTGGCCACAAATATTCTTACGAATTTGGTTTATAATATTCTATAATCGGAAAAGGATATTTTTCATTTTTGTTTAAATGAGTTTTTAACTTAACACGTACAATAAAATACGGTCTATTTTCAAGAAATCAAAAGTCATTGTAAGGCATTGTTTAGAATCAATATTTTTGATCACAAATGTTCCAACGAGCTTTGTTTTTAATATAAAACAATAATAACATTTTTAATTTTGGTTTAATAGTTATTTATTATACGAAAGTGAAATGTACGTGGTTAATCTCGCAAGAAAAAGTTTTTGATTTTGACAAGAAATTTGACGTACGTGGTGTCAATTTGAAATATTTAAAAAATCCTACGAAGGACCTATTTGTATTCCGTGAATCTGAGTTATTCTCTCACTAGGAAGTAATGAACAACATTACATCCCTCAAATGACCGCAATAATTTGCGTTTTAGATCCGATTTTGGACATATAACCCTTTTTAAAAAATCGGGTTGGTTAGGCGTTAGTCAATAATTTGGCCATAAATGTTCTAATCGGCTTTGTTTATAATATTTTATAATAGGAAAAGGATACATATTTTCCATTTTTGTTTAGATTATATTTTATCTTAACATATACAATGAAATATGCTCTATGTTCAAGAAATCAAAAGTCATTTTAAGGCATTGTGTAGAATCGATCTTTCTGGCCACAAATGTTCGAAAGAGCATTGTTTATAATATAAAATAATAATAACATGACACATATTTTTCATTTTGGTTTAAATAATGTTTCACCAAAGCACACATTATGAAATATGGTCCATTATAAAAAATCAAAAGCCACTCTTAGGCGTTGTTTAGAATCAATATTTTTGACCATACATTTTTAACGGGATATGTTTATAATATTTTATAGTGGGAAAAAACGGAGGCGTAAAATTGTTCACTTTTTACCGGTGTGGAAAACTCGGTAACAATAGAACGGCCGGACGCATGATTCACACAGCGATCGGCGACGACGTTTCAGTCGGTGTGGATTTTTATTAGCGTCGAATCGGTGCCTGATACGAGGAACGAGAAACAAATGTAAACTTAACCTTAAATTTCGATTAATATTTAAGCAAGTACATTGCATTATTCTGTAAGCTTAAATTGGTTACAACTTACATGGAAATAGTTTGTTTATCGCACCTTTAGCACCTTCCCTTATTTCTGGTGGCGTCTAAGTAATATTCTTGATTTAATATGTTTTAAAATTAACTATTGAAATCGCAGGAATACGAATGGTAAATATTAAATTCGTTCGAAAGGATCAAATGTTTTCAGTGCTGCCACATGTTAAAAGATCATTGAGGGGCACTCGTTACATTGGAGCACTCCTCGCTGTGCGAGTCATTTTTGAAGCGCCAGGCTGTGGGCTATATACTAAAAAAAGTCCAGTGTACTAACAGCAGAAAAAATAACCACATGTTTATGCGAAGCTCCAGATGAACAATATCTACTGGCAAAAGTCATTTGAGTGTTTGGGATTTTTGACGCATGTCATAGAGATGATTCAATAAGTCTGAGTTTAGGCGATGTGAAAGATAACGGATGCTTCCTTCTGTTTTTTCGAGATGGAACAAAATCATCTGGCAAGAAGTTTCACCATTACCAATGAAAGAGGTACATTCGAGCCCTGTGAATTTTACGGGGAATATGCAGATCTATGGCCTAAAAATATAAACAGCACAAGATTATTTGTTGCATACCGAAAGCGTAGGTGTTACGCCTAATATGTTGGATACCATACCATCTGTGGTGTCGCAAAACTTGTTACAGAATACCGGAAACTAAAAGAAAATCGAAGAAAATACCGGACATAGGCTGAGGCGTTCTTCGGCAGCCATGTTGATGGAAAGCGGTGCTGATTTGCTCACTCTGAAAAGGCATAAACCACCACCGTAGCAGCATGATATGCAGGGTGTCCTGCGAGGTAGTAGACAGCCGATATCTCGAAAACGGTTAGCAGTACGAAAATAAAATTTGGAGGTTTTAAATGGTTCGTAATGATGCCCCTTTCCGAATACTTAGATTTTATTTTCGTTTCTCCATTTCCGGAAAACATGACATGATCTTCACAATTTCAAATGGGACACCCTATATATTTACCGATTTTTGGGAAGGTAATTGAAAGACAAACTCAGCGATACCATATTATTTTTATAATTGCCAGAAGAACAAAAGAACAATGTATATAAAAACAACGAACAAAGATAATAAACCAGTTAATAAAAGTTGTAAGTGCAGGGGCTCGGGCTATAAGATGTAAAATTTACCTACACATTTGTATTCTTTTATTTGTTATGGCCTTCCGTAAATGAATAAATAATAAAAATTTAAATTGATTGCCAGATTCGAACACAGAATTCAAGTCTTGACTTAATCTTGTACAAGTTGCTCTTACCATATCTGCTGCTTGATTTCGATTCTTCAAGTCTTCCAAATCTATAAATGGTGCGGTATATACGACATCCTTTAAATATCTCCAAAGAAAAAAGTCAGGGGACCTGTATTATTTCATTAAATTCAGTGTCATTGAAAATTAATTTACTCAGTAACTCGTCAAGAATAGTGAGGGGCTGCACTATCCTGTTGCCATGACATCATTGCCATCTAGAACTGGATTTTTCGCTTTCCAACTGGAACATATCGACGTACTTGTTATATAAATGGGACGCACATTTAATCAGAATATATCGAACATTTGATACGAAGTGTTTTCAATTTTTTGTTTGACGTTTTGTTTTGTTAATCCATGTCACCGCGATTATTTATTTTGATTATTACTCCAATAACACTCTCTTAATTTACAATATAACTCTCAAATAAAATGGTATCGGTGAATTTGTCTTCGAATCACCTTTACAAAAATCCATAAATATATAGGGTCTAATTGGACATTGTGAAGTCGATGTAATTTTTCTGGAATCCAAGTATTCAGAAAGGTACACCATTACAAACCATTCAAATTCACCAAATTTGATTTATGCACTAGTAACCGTTTCCGAGATATCGTCTGTCCATTCAAAGATCATACTATTAGATTCTAAAGTCCGAATAAATCACGATTTATTACTTGGCATGCTTCACTATCTAGGTTTCGACGAGGGCGCTATTTCACTTATTAAATCTTTTCTCACGAAGAGAAATCAAAGAATTGTCTGCAACGGAAACGAATCGGAAAAATTGAAATTTTAAATGATGTGCCTCAAGGTGCCATAGTAAGCCCCCTTTTATACATTGCATATACATCTCAGCTTTATACAGATTTAAAGACCTGCAACTTTCACTCATATGCTGACGACACTCAAATCCATTGCTCCTTCAATCCCTCAGAAATTGAATTAATAGAAAGATTGATAAACATAGATATAGAAAACCTCATTAGAAATTCTAATAAACACAACTTAATTATAAATGAAAAAAATCCAACGTCATTGTATTTGCAAAACGAAAATTAAAAGACCAAGCAAAAAGAATACTCAATATAAAAATACTGCGAATCGATCAAAAACCTAGGATTAATAATTGATGAAAACTTGAGATTTCAAAAACACATAACAAACTCCATTAGGAAATCTTATGCCTCTCTAAAGACGTTATACTCACATCGCCAGATATTATCCACCTATACGAAAATAAAATTGTGCGACTCACTTGTTTTATCTCTCTTTAATTACGGGGACGTAGTATATGGTAACTGCTTTGACAACTTTGACGTGAAAAGAATCGAAAAAGTACAAAAATCGTGTCTGAGATTCATATATGGAATAAGACGAAACTCCCCCGTATCTCACAAGTTGGCAAAAGCAAACTGGATTAACATGACCAAACGCAGAATACTACACGAAGCCTGTTTCTATTTTAAGATCATTCAGACCAAAAAACCTCCATATCTTCACAGAAAAATTCAATTCAGAAGCGACATACATAGCGTCAATATTAGAAACAAATGCATCATCAACATCCCTAAGTTTTACACCGAGATTTTCAGAAGATCCTTCAGATACAACCTTTCGCGACTGATCAGGACTTTCCCAAACAAGTTTTTAGAGATGAAAACTAAAACATTTCGTAAAATGTATCGAAATAGTATATAGCACCACCCATTAATTTTAATTATTAATTTTATTTCTATTTTTCAACTGTATGTATAGCAATTCTTGCGCTGCGGTACGGAATTGTAAGCGTATTAATTTATGTATATTAACTTATTTTTCATTTGATAGGAATTTGTGGTAGACCAGAGAAACCTTCGGGTTTCATTTGAACTTTTTCCTTTTGACCCCCTTTTACTGTAACGGTCTTTTTTTGTAATCTGTAAATTTTGTAATCTGTAAATTAGTGGTCAATAAATATAATAATAATAATTATTATTATTATTATACAAATTTTTTAGCCCCTTCTCACTTTGAAAATACAAGATCTGTGACAGTCCGTCAGGAAAATCAAAATATCTGCTTCAACATCCTTCGTTCTAAAAAATGAAATGCCGAAAGGACTAAACTTCTGCAATAATACAGTTTCTACAATAAATGTTATTATTAATACCAACGATTCCTAAATATTCTAATAATGTATTGTTGTTTTCAGAAACGAATTATAAATAAATAATGTTGTTTTCTTGCAATTAACTCTAATTGTATATTTTTTATTTAACGCATGAAAAAAAAAATCGGAGAATGGGAAACGTTTTTCGTGCACTGTTCTGAAAATGCCACTTACATGTTTGTGCCCACGTCTCTTAAGCTAATTGTTTTATACAATTTTATTTGTTGTGTGCTCGTAAAGGCGATGTAGTTTATAAGTTTACTCATTATTTCCTTTATTTGATTTTTCTGCGTGAACGACTAAAGCCGTGGGAGTGTCCCGTAAAACTCAAAACTCACTCACTCATATAGGAAATGGGAAAATAAGCAGAATTGTTATGTAACATACACTCCTTGGGGTTTCAGTGGTTTCCACATCTTTATCTAATGCCGTTTCCATAGGATGAATATGCCGGCGATCCTCGTAATCCCTCATTTTACGAAATCCAATCGAAGGATTTTTAAAATCCCCTGGAATCTCATGGGATTACAGATCTGACAAATCGGCTGTCGGCCGAGGGCGGACGTCGATTATGCAAGAGAAGAGACACGATATCTTCCCTATAACTTTATCCTTTGTCATTTCACCTAAAACTGTACAAAAGGGTATAGATAATTCGAAAATTATAAATCCATAGTATAATACAAGTTCTCAATAATAAAAATAGTGAATTGTCTGGAGGTGCTTTTACAAATAAAATCATTTAAAAAAAGAACATTTACAATTGTAAATCCGTTTCTGGTTATACTGATTGGATTGTGGGATAGGACTCCCTCACTAACTTTAATTTCATTTTAGCTCAAAGTCTTCGAAGCTTTTATTATTTGTCGGTTTTTATTAATATTTTTAAGAAAAGGCAAAAGAAATGCATTTATAAAGTGCTCTAAAGCTTAGGTAAATTGTGAATGGAAAAGCCTTATACTCATACTATACTCCAAGATAGTAGAGGGATCATATCCCACAATCCATTAAGTTAATAGTACGCAATTGATTTGATAAATGGACTAATTTATAAAACAAACATTAGGGCCCGCGGTGGCCTAGTGAGTGGAGCTCCTGCTCACGGACCTCGTGGTCGTGAGTTCGTATCCCATCTGTGCAATCACTTTTTCGGATCGAAGAAGTGGCCGTGCGGGTCCATGGACGGTCCGGTGGATGCCCCCCCCCATTAATTATATAATATAAATGATTATATATTATATATATTTAGAAATCAAATATATACAGTTTAATGGTACCTCTGGCGGAATGGACCAGTTTCCTATGCCACAAAAAAAAACATTGAAAATTCTTATCTTTTTTATTTCCTTATTTACACATGCGAAATATTTGCTTCTGATATTACTACTGGCTAGAAACGTAAATTTTACTTTCCCGGCGCATTCACTATAACATAAATTCATAAATGAGCTTATTATAGTTCGCTGGTTGCGACTGTTATACACCAGCTCGTTAATTAAGGGTTCATATTTTGAACACTACCATTATATGAAGACCACTTTGTGAAGCCTTTCATTGTAGCAAATATGGGATAAATGGTCCTGTAAATAGGGTGTGGCGGACATTTCATAGTTGCACTTAGCAGAATTATTCTTTGGGTATATACAGTATGTATTTCGTTCGATTCTGTAAAAAAGAAAAAGTTTGTACAGTACTTAATTAATGTAATATAATTAATTGTTTTAATATGTACGTATTGGTAGTTCATATTATTAATAAGAGTAATATGAAATAGATATTAATTCTACCAAATAAAAATTTACTATCCTTAATGAACGTTTTTTTTTTTTGGTTTATAAGCAGCATGTATTTTTACTTTCTCCGTTACTAAGTACGGGAAAGTATTGACAGGGAAATTTTTTTTTTGCAGCCGTCTCGAAAATAAAACTTTCGGTGTGATTTATTAAATCGAAAGTACCACTTTACACAAATCATAACGAAAGTAGCTATTTTCGGGGCGATTTTTTCTCATCTTCGGAACGATTTCGTTACTTTCGGGACGATTTTGGGCATCTATGTAGACGGCCTTGACAATAACATCAACTTTGTATTTAATTATGACTGCGCATGTGATAACATTCGTGTGTGTTTTTGCTTTTTTAACATACAAAACGGACGCAGAAAAAATATTGTATAGTACAATCGCGCAGAGGTGACAGTGACTCATGCTTTTTCGATCTAATAATTGCGTCTGGATAAATATATCTATACTCGTTCACATGCTTAAGAAAAACGAAATGAAATACGAAACGTATGTCGATATGTAAATTTAATTGCTAAGTGCAACGTATGTTTTTTCTCATTCTATCTATTCTAACCTCAAAATTCACGTGCTTGTATCTGGTTTTGACCGTCTCCGATTTCGATTTAGTTAAGAGCAGAATTTAGTGTATCCATATCATTAATAAAAAGGTTAAATTTAATGACTAATTTCCAGTTGTCTTTACCGATTGCCGAAAAATGCACTCCCAAAGTTTCGTCGGGAAAATATTTGCACGCTCGAGAATTTTTAAATTCCTTGCCTAGACTGAATCGAATTATTTTATGGACATACGTTTACTAGAAACTTAATTCACGCAACATGAAGCGATGAGTCACTGTCACCTCTGCGCGATTGTACTATACGTAACACGTTCCAAAAGTGATTTTACGGGATTCGCAGGATTCCAGGAAACTTCCTACCCATCCCGTAAATTATCATTTTCGGAACTTGTTACGTAAATTACTATTAACGGAAATATCTGATTAGCTGACAATTCGAAGAAATGAAATTCTTTTCGTAAAATTTCATACACCGTGTTTCTGTTTATTTATGATAATTTTCTAAATATGTAAAATATTGCAAAAGCATTGAAATATAATTATGAAAACAAAAAAACAATGAAAAACTTTTATTTAAAAATATTTTTCGGGACTTCCTTCCTCAAGACTTTTTCAGGACTTTTCATCGGAGATTCTTTTGGGACTTATTTAAGGACTTTTTTTTCAGAACTTTTTATACAGGATTTTTTTCAATACTGTAATTTTAGACTTTTTTCAGGACTTTCTTTCCGGAACTTTTTTAAGGATTTTTCTAGGACATTTATAAGGTTTCTTTAGGACATTTTCAGGACTTTTTTTAAAGCTTTTTTAAGGACTGCTTTAAGGTCTTTTTCTTACATCAGGACTTTTTCAGGTCTTTTTTTTCTGTCTCCTTTTGGAAGTTTTTAATGATTTTTTGCAGGTCTTTTTTGGGTACTTTTTTTGCAGAATTAGTCCAGGGAAGTTAGGAAATGAATCGGAAATTTTTAGGGACAGCAGATATCTAGATGCGGTTTTCTGCATTGTGTTCAGAAAGCTCTCAGGAAAAAAGTCTATATGGTGTGGTTATGCCATTTTTAGAAAAATACATTCTGGTGCAATAAATGCATTTTGCAATTGCATAATTACTTGCAACATTATAAGAACTTATGGAAACTAGGAAAAATCGCTCGAAAATCGTTACTTGGGGGTTTTCGGGGATGCCGAATCTGATTCTGGCATTAGAATTATCCGGGGGCGCTCGGGGGCGGCTCTGCGGGGAAAGGTAATGGAGAAAGTGAAAAATCACAAATTATGGAAATAATACTTTATTTAAATAATAAATAGTACTTTTTATTAATAGTGAATTATTCATCATAAAGTTAAATATTTAACTTAAATACTAAATATCTTCTTCAAACTATTCTTCTTCTTCCCCTTCTTCATCTTCTTCCTCGTCACTATCCTCGGCCTCGTTGGAAGTGCCTTTTTGGTTTGAGCAATTGCCATCGCAATGCTTGCATGCAAGTGAGCACTCCAACCCACTTCAGCGGCACCCGCACCTTGTGCCACAGTCGGTTTCACAGGAGCAAGAAATCCTGCTTAAAATTTCCTCGGAACCGGCTTCCTGGGTCATGGTGACAGGACTGAGCTCTCCATCCACCAATTCCCATCCCCATTCCAACGGATTTGTCTCGTCTTGACCTTGTGAACCATACCAAGCCTGTACTTGAAAATAGACACGCTTGATATGCTCGGTCAACGCATTGGTAGTCGCGATTATCCGTGCAAGATCAACTTTTTTAGAATCGGTGGCTTCACCATACATTTTTACTCGATAGCTTTCGACGAGCTCAATCGCAGGTTTATCGTTCGTGCGGAACTCTTTGGGTGCCCCGTAAAGAGCCAAAGCTAGCCGAAGCCCATGATCTATTAAATTATCCATGGATACATGTTTTTGCTTAAATATTTCTGCAAATCCATGTAAATCATCGGATTTCTCAAACACATCTCAGAATTTTACTTTCCCCCGATAGAAAAATGCTGAGGTTGTGTCGCATCCCGTGAAAGCACGTAGAAGGAATATATGAGACCTGATGCACGCACATCTGGATGCTAAGCTTTCGGAAGAATACACAACATCAGGTGCTTTAGCGGAAGGCGGCTTTAGCAAGAACACTTCCAGATTCGGTGGAGTCCGAGCAGCAAGAATTGTTAGGAGGTCAGTGTCTTCTGAAACAATGACCACTTTATTGTTGGGGCTTCCAACAGCAGTCCCAATAGCCGATTTTTGAGCGATTTTCATGAAGCTGCAATTTCTCCCCCTAATCACCCCCGGGCACCCCCGCAGAGCGACCCCCGAGCGCCACCAGGCAATTCTAATGCCAGAATTGAATTCGGCATCCCCAAAAACCCCCGAGTAACGATTTTCGAGGGATTTTCTTGCAAGTAATTATGCAATTGAAAAATGCGTTTATTGCACCAGAATGCATTTTTTCGAAAAATGGCATAACCACACCATATATACTTTTTCCTGAGAGTTTTCTGAACACAATGCAGAAAACCGCATCTCGATATCTGCTGTCCCTAAAAATTTCTTTATTTCGATCGATTTTGATCTAAATGCCCTGGACTAGATTCTTTTCAGTACTTTGTTCCGGTCTTTTGCAAGACATCATTTTAGGACATTTTTTCTTAGGGATTTTTTTCAGGACTTCTTATCAGGACTCTTTTTAGGTCTTGTTTAGGACCTCTTTTTCATGACTTTTTTGTCAGGGATCTTTTTCAGAATTTCTTATCAAGACTTTTTTTTGCAGTCGTCCCGAAAATAAAACTTGGTATGATTTATTAAATCGAAAGTACCACTTTACATAAATCATACCGAAAGTTGTTATTTTCGGGACGATTTTGTTTCACTTTCGGAACGATTTCTATACTTTCGGGACGCTTTTTGTTACTTTCGGGACGATTTTGCGTATATATGTAGGCGGCCTTGATAAATACATGAACTTTGTATTTAATTGTGATAGCGCTTGTCATATAACATTCGTGTATGTTTTTGCTTTTGAAACATAAAAAACGGCTGTAAAAAAAAAATTGTATGTAACTCGTTCCAAAAGTATCATTTTCGGAACTTGTTATGTAAATTACTATTTCAGGAGTTCTTTCTTTTTTGTCAGAACTCTATTTTCCGAGCTCTTTTTCAGAACTTCTTATAAAAAAAAATTTATCCGAATTTTTCGGGTCTTTTTGGAATATTTTTTCGGGACGTTTATTGTCTGGACTCTTTTTCAGGTCTTGTTAAGGACGTTTTCATGAGTTTTTTTTTATCAGAGCACTATTTTATTATTATTAATATTATTTATTCAAATCACGTTGCCAAAATTTACAAATAGTCAAATATAATGTTTAGTATACATGTATAATTGATACAAAGTAGTGGATGTGAGCATCCGTTATACAATTATAAAATAATTAAAATAAAACTTCAATTAAGATTTATAAACTAATACAATATAAGAGAAAGAATGAAGTTCAACATATAGGAATATGTTCAAATTTAGAACTACCTAATCTAAGAAAGGGTCGGACACACAATGTTTACGTGCTCTTTAATAATAATAATAATAATAACAATAATACATTTATTGACGTATTAAACTTTTTACAAAGAAATACATAAAAATAAGAAATGCTCTAAAAATAATATAAACAATTTCCCGCAACCCAAATATTATCCCAAAACCTAAAAATCCCAACATTACTATTCATCAATTCATATCATCTTTTCATCAAGAATAATGAAGAGCATTTGAGCGACAAAAAAGTTGATCAATAGGCTGAAAGACTCCAGGTCGATAGCCATTTAAGCAGAAATTTACTTATGTAACTAAATTTATTATATATTATTGCTTTTTTTGTAAAATTTCTGTAAATAAAGATGTTTGTATATATATAATATAAACAAAATTATACCAGTTTACAAAATATAATGTAATTAAACTGTAATAAACCTAAATAGACGAAAAAGAAAATGAGATTAAAATTTCAACTGTGGAAGAATTAATTGGCAATGTTATCGGATAATAGTAGCATGCAACGATTCTGAAAGATATGAATTGGTACATGAAAAATATCAATCTTACTCGAGAGAGAATTAAAAACAATCATTGCACGACACACAGGGCTATTCATTCCATAGTTAGATGGGTGGAATGGAATTATAAATAAATGCCCGGATCTATGCAAATTTACAGGTAAGGAGTTAAAAGCTAACATTTGCAACAGTTCACTACAATTGATATTGCCATTAATTAAATTATAAATGATGCATAGATCAGCAATAGTTCTACGAGCGGAAAGAGTTGGCATTTAAAAGGCAACGCAGACTGTCATAATCCAGAGTTATTTGTGCTCGGAACATATAGAGCCTTAGGAATTTATTTTGAATTCTCTCAATTGATAAATCGTCGCATGCAAAAGACGTTGACCATATAGGTGAAGCATATTCTAATAGTGGGCGAACTAATGCTAAATAAAGATAACGAATAGTAGAAGGGGAGAAATGAGTAGAAAAGCGATTAACAAATCCTAGAGTTTTAGAAGCTTTACTTACAATTAAGTTAATGTGAGGTCTAAATGTTAATTTCTTATCAAACAAAACCTTAATACAAGAAATGTCATCTAATACATCATGGTTTATACAATAATTAAAATTGATACTAGTTTTTTTGCGCGAAAAGGTGATTTTAAAACATTTTTGAATATTAAGGTTTAATTGATTAAGTTCAGACCAATCTGCCAGGGAAGTAAGATCTATCTGTAAAGCCACACAGTCAGTAATACTTTTGATTGATTTAAAAATCTTAAGGTCATCAGCATACATAACAAATATACATGAAGCTAAGATAGAAGAAATGTCATTAATAAATAATGAAAATAGCAGGGGTCCACAGTGAGAACCCTGCGGCACACCGAAGGTTACACAGATTGCCTTAGATACATGGTTTTCAATCTTGACATACTGTGTTCTATCCCTTAGATAACTATGAACCCAATCAATTAATCTGCTATTAAAACCTAGCCCAGTAAGTTTTGATATAAGGATCCCATGATCTACACGGTCGAACGCCTTTGAAAAGTCCGTGTAGATAGCATCAACCTGTGAACCAGTCTCCAATGCATCCGTCAGAAAGGTATTAAACAGCAACAAATTTGTGGTTGTAGATCGTCCAGAAATGAAACCATGCTGTTCATCAATTATGATGTTTCGACACATCCATTTTAACTGCGATGCCACCAAGCTGTCTAATAATTTTGGTACTGTGGACTGGATAGCAATCCCACGATAATTTTTAATATTGCCCCGATCTCCTGACTTGAACAAAGGTGTGATGTACCTCGATTTCCAAGTGCTGCGATAAACTCCTGAGTGTAGCGATATCGTACAGAAGTTTTATAGGTGTAGTCAGAGTAAACACACATTTTTTTTAGGAAAAATGGCGGTATGCCATCTGGACCAGAGTTGCAACTGTCTGTTAAGTTATTAATTGCATTAAACACGTCAGGAGTCGAAATTACGATGGGCGAACACTTAACTGAAGTGTTATAATTACAATCGGGAACATCTTGTATGCCCTCAACATATACCGAAGAAAAATAGACTGCAAGTAAATAGTGTGCTACATATTCCGAAAACTTATAGAAGCATTTTTTAGCCAGACATTTTTAAGCTACGTTATATTATTATTCATTTTTATATCGTGTGGCAGATTATTGAATACCAAAGCGCACGAGTACTGAGCAGTTTTTTCATACCTTGCTGTTTTATGTGAGGTAGTTCTTACATTAGACCAGTGGTGGGGAAACTTTTTTTTTGACGGGCCATTTGTAATAACTAGACAATCGTAGCGGGCCAAACAATAATGCTTAATCGTTAACTAATTTATGTGTTCTATAAACATATACATATATTATTACATACACTTATTATTATAATAGTAAAAAAGCAAAAGGTAACAAAATTATAAGCACAAAATATAAAATGAATTTAGTGTAGTTCTTGATGTGAAGTATTATCACTTTATTTTCTGGTGTCATTACTGGTTGATGGTGCATGAGAAAAATGAAATTGAGACTGTTTCATCAAAATTTCATCAAAGTCCGGTTCCATTTGCGAAGCAGAAATTCGTAAAACTGATGAAAGGTGCTCATCTGTAATTCTGTTTCTTAAAGAAGTTTTCCTAAGCTTCATTGTTGAAAAGATTTGTTCGCATATATAAGATGAGCCGAACATTGTCATTATCTTCATTGCATGAGTAATTAGATTTGGGAAATTATCTGGACTTAAATTTTTATAAAATTATAGTAATGGTACTGTATGGAAAGTTTGTTTCAGGAGAGTATTACAGTTCAGTTCTATTAACTCAAGTTGAAATTTTGCATCAACTTCTTCGTAATTAACATTGAATGGGGTCGCAAAAATACTAAACTCTGGTTCCATTTTTCTAAAGTCCTAAAATCTCCTTTCAAATTCTGTAGATAGTTTTCTCAAATTAATTTCGTATTTTTTAATCTTATTGTTTGATATAGTGAATTTTAAAGATTGTATTCTTGGAAAATGAGAAAAATCAGATTTAGAGATCTGATTAGCAAACAATAATAACTGTAATTTGAAACGTTTCAGGTATTGCCAAATATCGTGAAGAAACTTATTTTTTCCATGCAATTTGAGATTAAGTTTATTCATGTGTATGAGGAGGTCTGTGAAAAAAGCGAAATCAGAAAGCCACGTTTCGTTTTCTAAGACGTCAAATTGATTATAAATGTCTTTATCAAGAAGAAAATTCACAATATCGTCTTTTAAATCCCAAATTCTTTCAAATACTTTTCCAGCACTTAACCAACGAACTTTTGAATAATACAGGATATCGGAATGCTCAGCATGTACGGACTCCAAAAACTGTTGAAACTGGCGATGTAATAATCCTCTCGAACGAATCATATTTACTAGTTTTACAACAATATTAAGTATATGGTCAATATCTAAAGCCGATTTACAGAGAACATCCTGATGTATAAGGCAATGCAAAAAAACAACCGGATATCATTTTCCGGATACTTAGAATTCAATTTCCCAACAAATCCTTGATTGATTCCAACCATATTAGGAGCACCATCTGTAGTTACATTACATAGCTTGTCAATAGGTAAACGAAGTTTATCGATGCAATTTTCAAATTCACAAAATATATCAGCACCAGTCGTTGTTCCTTTCATTGACTGCAGCCCTGCAAGTTCTTCTGTAATTTCAAAGTGGGCGTTGATTCCTCTTACAAATATGAGTAACTGCGCAGTATCGCTGATATCTGTACTTTCATCCATGGTAATTGAATAAAAAATAAATTTTTGAGTTTTTGTAGTCAGTTGTGAAATTAGATTTTTATCAATATTTTCAATTCTCTCGGTGATTGTTCTTCTTGAGAGAGACAGTGACTGAAAATCCTTTTTCTTGTCAGGGCACATAATTTCGCACACATATATCATGCACTGCTTTATAAATTCACCATCTGAAAATGCTTTATTAGATTTAGCAATATTATAAGCCAACACATAACTGGCTTTCGTAGCGCATCTTTGAGAATGATTAGCTCTCTGAAATAATTGTTGTTGACTTGATAAATTTTTTATTAAATATTTCGATTTAATTTTTTTCACCTCTTCACTTAACGATGAGTAGGAGTGGTTTTCATGTTTGCTCTTGAAATGGCGTTGAATATTATATTCTTTTAAAACTGCAACAGTTGTATTGCAGGTTTTTCTTTAAATAAAGTAAAGAAATATTTCCACGTCCATTCTTCTTTAAAAACTCGACATTCTCAATCCACTTTTCTTTTTTTAACATCCATTTTAGACGTTACCTACTACGGAGAACAACACACAGAAACGCAATTGACGAAAGCTTACTGTTAACTAATGCTCTTACGCGGGAGTTTGTTGAGGCACTGGGAGTTTGGGGGATTACACAAACAATTACTCGAGTCACAGCGGGTCATTGCAGATGACTGACTAATATGCAGGTCGTCACATTACGAAGTAAGAACGCGTTCAAACATTCTCACGACGGCACTCTCAAACGGGCCGGATTAAACCTTTCCGCGGGCCGGACTTGGCCCGCGGGCCGTAGTTTCCCCATCACTGCATTAGACCAATGACGGGTTTCATAATTATGAAATGTATCTACATTTTTAATAAAGTTGTTATAATTTTTACATACATATTTAAATGGATGAAATATTTACAATTTTTAATTCTCTAAAAAATATTCCTTTACGATTTTTCTTTAAAATTAATAGGGGAGCTAATAATTAGACATATTAAATTTTACATGTTAAATCCATATGTTCGCCCCTTATCCCAGACACTCGGTATAATGCACACTTGTATATGTAAATGCACGTCACTGTGAGCATTTCATTGTCAATGAATACATTGTGGCATACATGTGGCTATCCATATGATATTCAGTTTTTCTCAAATTAAAGATTAGTATGAGAATTCGTTTTTATGCTATAAATACTCGATTTACATCCGATGTATCCCACACTAAAATATTGTACAAAATTTCGATATTTCAGGACTCCTTTTCAAGACTACTTATCAGGACTTTTTTATTCGAACTTTTTTCAAGTTTTCTTTCAGGTCTTCTCAGGACATTTTTTGTCTGGACCCTTTTTTCAGGACTTTTTTTCAGGTCTTGTTAAGGAATTCGTTTTAATGACATTTTTGGTCAGAACTCTGTTTTCAGAACTTCTTATCAGGACTTTTTTATCCGAACTTTTTCAGGAGTTCTTTCGAGTCTTTTTAGGGCATTTTTTCTGAATATTTTTGTCTGGACCCTTTTTTCAGGACTTTTTTTCAGGTCTTGTTTAAGACCTCGTTTTAATGACAGTTTTGGTCAGAACTTCATTTTCAGGGTTTCTTTTCAGAACTTCTTATCAGGACTTTTTTATCCAAACTTTTTTCAGGAGTTCTTTCGGGTCTTTATAGGGCATTTTTTCTGAATATTTTTTGTCTGGACTTTTTTTCCGGGTCTTTTTAGGACCTCGTTTTCATGACATTTTTTTTTTCAGAATTCTATTTTTAGGGCACTTCTTATCAGAATTTTTTTTTATCCGATTTTTTTTCACAACTTTTTTCAGGAGTTCCATCGGGTCTTTTTAGGACATTTGTTCAGGCCATTTTTTGTATGGACTCTTTTTTCAGGACCTTTTCTCAGATCTTGTTTAGGTTCTCTTTTTCATGACATTTTTTTTCGGAAATCTATTTTCAGGGCTCTTTTTTTAGAACTCCTTATCAGAACTATTATTAAGCACTTTTTGTCAGCTTTTTTAGCACTATTAGGCTTTTTCGGGGCTTTTTTCAGAAATATTTTTTCACTTTTTTTTATCAGCACTTTTAGAATCTGTCGTTTTTATCTTTCATAATTTTAACTTCAGTATCCTCCGGCAAAACATTGGATATACATTAAAAAATTATTTGAATATAAATAAATCAAGAAAATATAAATATAAATAACCATTATAATATTTTAAAATTAGATTTAATTTCGATATGTTTATGACTGGTTTTGTAATTTGTAAAAGGTGTACCGTAAATAAGTAAATAAATGTCAACTACCCTTCGCTAAAGAAATTCAAAACAAGAAATTCACATAAAGCTAAATCTGCACATATAAATTAAGCGTGTAATATAAATAACAATTGAAATTACTAAATCGGCTTCATTTAGAACGTGGTTGAGTTATCCACCCGTTCCCTACTATCCATATGATATTCATGTTAGCTCTTGCACATTAACGATGAAAACAACTACGAACAAAACTTCTATGATTAAAAGTTTCAGTATAATTATAACTTCAGATAAATTATTTGTTATTCCTACAAAATTTACATGTAAATTAAATTAATATCCATGAACGCTGCTGATCATCCAAAGACATTTTGTCGGAAACTCTTTGAAGTGGCATAATTATTTACCATTCATTTCACCACCAGAGGGGTGCCGCAGGGGATGAAATAAACGTATGCAAATCCCGTCCGGGAACTAGTTATAAAACGAGGATAAAGCTTTTCGCATGAATATCTACGACTCGTCAGGACGTACAAAAATATAAGTTGAAAATTTAATGTCACACTTGAAAATTTAAGGAAGCTCCGCAATCTTACTTGCGGGGACAGACAAAGGATCCGCGGGGACGGTCCCCGAAGAATGCACCCTTTTCCAGAAACTGGCGTTTGATTTTAATTAAAATCGGCGAAACTCTGAATTATTCACTGCGGCCCTTCGTTATTTATTATCACGGCTTTCCTGGAGGACGGAAGTGCCTAATTGGAATAACCGACGCGACTGAGCAATAAAAAAAAGTTTCTAATTTTCACCGTTTTGCACAAGTCTGTTTTCGCGGGGGTGGCATTAGGAGGAAATCCAAGAGGGTAAGTTGTTTCGCGTCCGCTCGTGCGTGTGCACTTGCCCCCACGTTAAATGTAAATGTAAAAATAACGAAAGCACACGTGCGGGGTTTACGTTTATTCCATGGGAAAATACGTTTTTGTTTGTATTTCGTTCGGAACCTATGAAATTTAATTGCGACACATTGTGTACTTTGATTCGAGACCGCATTACCATTTCATAACGCGTTGATTGCCGTTTGTAAATGATGGCTGGATTAGTTAGTGTTGGTACATTTGTTTCGATTCAGATTTTCTGCAAAGTGATTGTACAAAAGGTTTCAAATTGCAAATGTATTTTTAGTTTTCTATGTATTAAGGGCATAATCAATCAATTGTGGTCTGAGGGATTTTTTTAATTCCGATGAAAGAGGGCTTTAAAATTCGCGAGGGTCATAATCTATAATTATGCCATTGGTACATATAATCTTTTATTTCAAATCAATGTTTTATTTGTTAAGAATCTGCAGCTGATTAGCTATAAAGTTCATAATGCGGCAACATTGCGTGCCATCGAGTATTGTCAGAAATGCCTCGGAATATAACATTACAGATTATATTCCGTAACTTTTGTGTCTTGTTCGGGGAAGTGAGAAAAAAGTTTACGAAACGCGTGCGAAAGTTTATTTCCTATTTCGAACGGTGCTTAGGGCTTGTCTCCACTATATTTTACTTCATATAGAAACATCACTTTCCGCTCTTGGTACGCTATAACTATATTTGTATTTTTTAGCTCATGGTATTACATTGAATAATTATTTCGGTCCCCTCTCGTGTGTAGTTCCATCTAAATGAGTTATGGTATATGGTGTATTTTCGTTTGCAAATAGCTTTTATTGGCGAAATGAATTTCTGCGACTGGCACTAGGTTTATGATGTTATTGATTACAAACGGTTTTATTTGTTGTGCGTGCCAACCCAAGCCATGGACACTTTATTCGGCTACTGCCAATATTTGTGCCATCGATCCACGTTGCTTGATTATAAGTAAATTTAACTGTAGTTAATAATTTTTGGAAAACTTACATCATTTGGTGAAATTACTGCTTCTTTGTACGTTTTATAGGTACTCCATACTAGAGATGGGCAAAACTGCTACTTTTGAATCACCTTGCTACCTGTGATTGCTACTTTATAATATCAGTGATTTTAAACTGTGACTATGAGCACGGTTAGTAAACGTCATAACACCTTCTGAAATTGTTAATGGTAAAAATGTTTTTGATATAATTCTGCTAATAACTGTCCACTTCGGCACGTAAATAGTGTTTCTTTTGATATTATACCTGTAACTGAAGTTGATGTTTTGCCTATATTATCTGCTATACCAAATATATGACTGTTCTTAATTCAGTTCAAAATTCGAGAAACATTTTTGCAGAATCTTATAATAGAATGTTTGTTCAGTAAATTTAAAAAGTTTTAGGTATGTGGCAAATGTTTTCCTATTTTTGTTTTGCCTCTGAAAAATCCCATCTTTTGAAAGATGATTTGCTCCCCTCTCCAAAGATTATTTTTAAATAAAATCATTAACCTATAGAGATATGGATTTTTGAAAATTTTCGATTTAATTTTTTGGACAAAAAGATCACAGAAAAAAATATAAACCATGCAGGAAAAATTTCATAAAAGATCATCTGCAATGGCCGAAGTATCGCTTATTCAAAATCAATTTGGTCTTTGTAAATCCAACAATTTTCAATAGAGATATGGATTTTTGAAAATGTTTGTTTTAATTTTTTGTGCACCTGAAGAAAAACATCGCAGAAAAAATATAGAAAATGCAGGAAAAATTCCATAAAAATCATCATTAGTGGTCGAAGTATCTCTAATTCAAAATTAATTTGGATTTTGTAAATGCAACAATTTTCAGTAGAGATATGGATTTTTGAAAATTTTTGTTTTAATTTTCTTTGCACCTGAACAAAATATAGCAGAAAAATATAAAAAGTGCAGGAAAAATCCCATAAAGAATCATCCTCAATGGCCAAAGTATCGCTAATTCAAAATTAATTTGGTTTTTGTAAATTCAACAATTTCCAATAGAGATATGGATTTTTGAAAATTTTTGTTCTCATTTTTTGTTCACCTGAACAAAAACATAGCAGAAACATATAAAACGTGTAGGCAAGATTCTTTAAAAAATCATCCTCAATGACCGAAGTATCGCTTATTAAAAATCAATTTGGTTTTTATAAATTCAACAATTTTCAATAGAAAATTTTTTATTTTTTAAGATTTTCGTTTTAATTTGTTTAGCACTTGAGTAAAAGCAAAGCAGAACAAAATATAAAACATGCAGGAAAAATTCCATAAAAAAATCGTCCCCAATGGGTGAAGTATCGCTTATTCAAAATCAATTTGGCTTTTGTGAATTCAACAATTTTCAATAGAGATAAGGATTTTTGAAAATTTTAATTTTAATTTTTTGTGCACTTGATCAAAAACATTGCAGAAAAAAATATAAAACATTCAGGAATAATTCTTTAAAAAATCATACTCAATGGACGAATTATCACTAAATTAAAATCAATGTGGTTTTTATGAATGCAACAATTTTCAAATGATATGGATTTTGGAAAATTTTTGTTTTAATTTTTTGTGAAATTGACCAAAAACATTGCAGAAAAAATATAAAACATGAAGGAAAAATTCCTTAAAAAATCATACTCAATGGCCGAAGTATCGCTAATTCAAAATAAATTTGGTTTTGTAAATTTTGTAAAAGAGATGGATTTTTTAAGATCCTTATTTTAATTTTTTGACTACTTGAACAAAAGCAAAGCAGAAAAAAATATAAAACATGTAAGAAAAATTCCATAAAAAATCATCCTTAGTGACCGAAGGATCGATAATTTAAAATTAATTTGGTTTTTGTAAATTCAACAATTTTCAATAGAGATATGGATTTTTGAAAACTTTATTTTTATTTTTTGTGCACTGACCAAAAACTAATAACATGCAGAAAAAATTCCATAAAAAATCATACTCAAGGGCCAAAGTATCGCCAATTCAAAATACATTTGGTTTTGTAAATTCAAAAATTTTCAGTAGAGATATGGATTTTTGAAAAATTTTGTTTTCATTTTTTTTCATTTTTTGTGCACCTGAACAAAATCATAGCAGAAAAAATATAAAAAATGCAGAACAAATTCCATACAAATTTATTCTCAATGGCCGAAGTATCGCTTATTCAAAATCAATTTGGATTTTGAGAATGCAACAAATTTAAATAGAGATATGGATTTTTGAAAATTTTCGTTTTAATTGTTTGCACACCTGAACAAAAACATAGCAGACAAATATATAACGTGCAGGCAAAATTCCATAAAAAATAATCCTCAATGGCCGAATTACCGCTAATTTAAAATAAATTTGGTTTCTGTAAATTCAACAATTTGAAATAGAGATATGGATTTTTGAAATTTTTTGTTTTAATTTTTTGCACACCTAAACAAAAACATAACAGAAAAATATAAATGCAGAAAAAAATCCATAAAAAATCATTTCGTAAATTCAACAATTTTCAGTAGAGATAAGGATATTTGAAAATTTTCCTTTTAATTTTCTGAGCACTTGAACAAAAGCAAAGCAGAAAAAAATATAAAACATGCAGGAATAATTCTTTAAAAAATCATACTCAATGGACGAATTATCACTTATTCAAAATCAATTCGGTTTTTGTAAATTCAACAATTTTCAATAGAGATTGTTGGATTTTTCAAAATTTTTGTTTTAATTTTTTGTGCACCTGAACAAAAACATAGCAGAAAAATATAAAACGTGCAGGCAAAATTCCATAAAAAATAATCCTCAATGGCCGAGTTATCGCTAATTTAAAATAAATTTGGTTTTTGTAAATTCAACAATTTTCAATAGATATATGGATTTTTGAAAATTTTCGTTTTAATTTTTTGCACACCTGAACAAAAACATGGCAGGAAAATATAAAACGTGCAGGCAAAATTCCATAAAAAGTAATCCTCAATGGCCGAATTATCGCTTATTTAAAATAAATTTGGTTTCTGTAAATTCAACAATTTTTCAATAGAGATATGGATTTTTGAAAATTTTTGTTTTAATTTTTTGTGCACTTGCACAAAATATAGCCGAAAAAATAAAAAATGCAGGCAAAATTCTATAAAAAATCATCCCCAATGGCCGAAGGATCGCTAATTTAAAATCAATTTGGTTTTTGTAAATTCAACAATTTGCAATAGACATGGATTTTTTAAGATCTTCATTTTATTTTTTTGGGGACTTGAACAGAAGCAAAGCAGAAAAAAATATGAAACATGCAGGAAAAATTCCATAAAAAATCATCCTTAGTGGCTGAAGTATCGATAATTCAAAATTAATTTGGTTTTTGTCAATTCAACAATTTTCAATAAAGATATGGATTTTTGAAAACTTTCTTTTTAATTTTGTGTGCACTTGATCAAAAACATCACAGAAAAAAATATTAAACATGCAAGAAAAATTCCATAAAAAATCAAACTCAATGGCTGAATTTTCGCTAATTCAAAATAAATTTGGTTTTTGTAAATTCAATAATTTTTAATGGAGACAAGAATTTTTGAAAATGTTTGTTTTAATTTTCTAAGCACTTGAACAAAAGCAAAGCAGAAAAATATATAAAACGTGCAGGAAAACTTCCATAAAAAAATCATCCTCAATGGCCAAAGTATTGCTAATTCAAAATAAATTTGGTTTTGTAAATTCAACAATTTTCAATAGAGATATGGATTTTTCAAAATTTTCGTTTTAATTTTTTGCACACCTGAACAAAAACATAGCAGAAAAATATAAAACGTGCAGGCAAAATTCCATAAAAAATAATCCTCAATGGCCAAATTATCGCTAATTTAAAATAAATTTGGTTTCTGTAAATTCAACAATTTTCAATAGAGATATGGATTTTTGAAAATTTTTGTTTTAATTTATTGTGCACCTGCACAAAATATATCCGAAAAAATTTAAAAAGTGCAGGAAAAATTTCATAACAAATCATCCTCAATGGCCGAAGTATCGCCAATTCAAAATAAATTTGGTTTTTGTAAATTCAACAATTTGCAATAGAGATATGGATTTTTAAGATATTCATTTTAATTTTTTAAGCACTTGAACAAAAGCAAAGCAGAAAAAAATGTAAAACATGGAGGAAACAATTCACAAAAAATCATCCTTAGTGGCCAAGTATCGCTAATTCAAAATTAATTTGGTTTTTGTAAATTCAACAATTTCCAATAGAGATATGGATTTTTTGAAGATTTTTGTGCACTTGATCAAAAACATCACAGAAAAAATATTTAACATGCAGGAAAAATTCCATAAAAAAAATTATACTTAATGGCCGAAGTATCGCTTATTCAAAATCAATTCGGTTTTTGTAAATTCAACAATTTTCAATAGAGGTATTGATTTTTGAAGATTTTTTTTTAAATTTTTCGAGCATCTGAGCAAGGAGGAGCATTTGGAGATTTTCGAAGTTTGGTAAATTGTTTTATTTCAGTTCTTGAAGTTTGCAAATTCAAAATTGATTTCGTGGTATTATTTCAAAATGTATGTTTAGATATTCGCACTGAATCTTAAATTAAAATGAATTTTGAGTAATTTTGGGTTCACTAATTGTAAGAATTGTTTTTATATATACTTTTTTTCAGTTCATGAAAATCGTAATTTGAACATGAGCGTAAGAGTAAATGGGAATATACAATGTTAAATATAAAATAATATTTAGAATTGCTATTCTGCATTTTCTTCTTATAATCACGTTTTAAGTAATAGTAGCAGTTTAAGTAGTAATTACTGTTTAGGTAACAGTTGTGATTTCAAGGAGCAATCACAGTTTAAGTCACAGTTTAAATAGTAGTTATTTTAAGTAGCAGTAATTTTAAGTAACAGTGATTTAAGTAGCAGTAAAATTTGCCCATTAGTAACATTAACGACCTGTGATTTTTTAATACTAGTAAAAAATCACAGGTATTTACCACTATGTTTTAATCTTTTCCTTTCTTTTATTATACTTTCCGTGCCTCTTTTCCTTCTCACATTTCTTAACCACGTGTTCTTCCATGATTCTAATCACACATAAATAATACTGAATAGCATAGCACACAGACCCTTTTTTATTTAAAATTCTCCGGCACATACAAGTAGCACCATCTATGGCACAGTAACTAAAGCACTATAAGTGATGACGCTTTCCCGGTTTATAGTATTATTGGGTTTGGAACTTAGAACCTTCTAGCGTGTAGGTTTTTAAATATGTATTTTTGACACTTAGACCTTTTAGAAGTTATAATCTTCAATTATCTTCCACCAACAAAAAGTATTTAGTATAAATTAAATAATTCATCACTTGATAATGGCGGTAACCCGTCGAAACTCGAGTCGTGAACATTTGTTCAGATTTGTATGACTGTCTTCTCAAGTTAAAAAATATTTATTATTTATTTTTTTAAACATGCTAAATTTCCAGTTGAGTTATGGATTATAGTACAATCGCGCAGAGGTGATAGTGACTCATCGCTCCATGTTGCCCGAATTAAGTTTCTAGTAAACGTATATCCGTAAAATAATTCGATTCAGTCTAGGCGGGAAATTTAAAAATTCTCGAGCGTGCAAATATTTTCCCGACGAAACTTTGCGAGTGCATTTTTTTGGCAATTGGTAAAGACAACTGGAAATTGGTCATTAAATTTAACCTTTTTATTAATGAAAGGGATGCAATCAATTCTGCTCTTAAATAAATCGAAAACGGAGACGGTCAAAACCAGATACAAGCATGTGAATTTTAAGGTTAGAATAGAATGAGACAAGACACACGTTGCACTTAGCCCTTGAATTTACATATCGACATACTTTTCGGATTTTATTTCGTTTTTCTTAAGCCTGCGAACGAGTATAGATATTTATCCTGACGCGATGATTAGATGGACAAAGCATGAGTCACTGTCACCTCTGCGCGATTGTACTATACCACGTAGTAACGGTCGCAACCATCCACTTCATTATATTCTTTTGGTTAATGATTCTGAAATCATTCTTACCATTCTGATGGTACTCAATAAACGCGCAATAATATTATTTGTCTTGGCCAAATCAAAGAAAAAGAAGGGTACAAAAATGCAATTTTTTTTTTCAAATTTTAATCCCCAATAAATTGCAAACTACAACCATGTACATTTATTATACATCATTAATAAACCTTAAACGGGACATTTATCACCATTACAGACAGCATTTATGGCACCGTAAGTTTCGTTACAATGTCTTTTAAAATCACATTCGTGATTGGCATCGTGGTTCTCCTTGCAAAGAATCGGCCCGTGAAGGACGATCCAAGCGCAGACATCAGAATCTAATTTTCTATGGAGTGGGTTCAACCAGAAAGGTTCGTATTCATGTCCAAGGATGCAATGTCCGCACCTCTGTATCAGGACTTCTTCGTAAGTGCTCAGATAGTGGCACATCCGGTACGGGCAACGGCTACTCCGGAGGGCGTCGTTGATCAGCTGGTCGAAATCATGTCTTATTTTGTAACGCATTTCGAGGATGTGGTTGTTGTAAGTATTAAATGCTGCTTCGTACAGTGCTACGGCTTCTTTGGGGTTTTCCAAGCATCTGCAGTAGTTTGATAGCAATGGATTGCAATCCTCTTGACCGGAAACCTGTAGGGCATTCAATGAAATGTTAATAGAAACTTAATCGGGATTAGTTATGCAGCAATATTTCAACTCTCAAATAAACAGGTAAAAAGTTTTCAAAATTCACCATTAACAGCGACTCTAATGGTGACAGTTTGAACTAATTATTAAATATTCAATTGACAATATTTTAGTAATAGGAATGAAGTATATTGATTTTGTTTATATTTGCCTCTACCAGATATTTCTTTATAAGGTGTGAGCCACAGAATTTTGTTTCTGAGTTGGCCATGCCTGAAAGAAAGAAACATAGCAGTCATGTTTGACATTAATTCATTTAAAATCTAATTCAATTGAACTAATCTAGTCTCATGACGTAATAATATGCGGCATACCTCATTTATTTCACAGCCAACTCTGAAACAAAATTTTGTGGCTCACACGATATAATATTTATTTGTAGTAAACCATTATTCCTTGTATATATTGCAATGCGTTCTTCATGTTTATAAAAACCCCTACAAACACCCGGCTCATTCACATTGCCATGATACAAGATACCGTAACAAGGTTAACCTTCGGCAAATTAGACTTCTAAGATCCTCTAATGCCACCAATTATCTAGCAATAAAATTTTTTAATAAATTACCCAATAGCTGGAAACAACTTCCATTAAATTTTTTTTAAAAGAGTTAGTTTTTGCTTTTATTGTATTCATCTGTTGATTTATTTGTATTGACGAGTGTAAACTTATTATTGTAAGTATTAACATGAATAAACATTACATTACATTACTTTACATTAGTTAAATTATGGATTACCATATAGTAACGGTCGCAACCTTTTCTTCTTTGCCATCTTAGTTAATTGGTGTGTGTGTGTTTTTTTTTAAATGAACAATTTGAACGCACGCGCGTCCTTCAATTAGCGCCCTTAACGGTGGGACTTTGAACTAATGAGACAGCGTCTATAATATTACCTATTCAAAGAGGGTTATTTTTTGAAAAAAGTATTTAAAACTGGACTGTTCATCATCAAAACCGTATGTTTACATCAATATAAGTTGAAAGTGATAAATAAAACTAAAAAAAGATAGTATACGCGTCGCGTCTCAAATGTAAGCAAAGTGTCCGATGGTTGTATGCAGAACTTTAGTTGGCACTCCTATGCTCCCCTCTCCCACTATAAAAAATGCTTATGAAAACGTATCAGTGAGTACAAATGAAATTTAAAATTTAAAATCAAACTACTATCCTTTAACCCAAACTGTTGAAATTGGTCCCACAATCTAAACCAGTGGTGGTGAACTTGTCGTACACTGACCCACGAAACCTTTTTAAATGACCCAAGTTTTTATTTTTATTAACCTATTTTATATGCCATAAAAGAGTGAATAGACAGCCGAAAACATAGAAAAATTAAAGCACACATATTTAACTTCGAATTTATATAAAAAATCTAAGTTGGCTAACTGATTTTCTATGAGATATTTCATGCAAACTGATAATGTAAATTTATTAAAAAAAATAAGAACATTTTTACGCGAAAAAAATATAAAAACGATTGCTATCGACTTGAAACTTCTCAAAATGACTCAATATTAAATCAAGAATTATTTGATGGAAAAGTACAATACATTCTATCAATAGCTATTGCGATATTTCAAGCAAACACGGTGTAAATTTATGAAAAATTGTAATAGTTTTGTTGACGCGAAAAAAATAAATAATTGCTATCGACTAGAATCTTCTCAAAATCACTCAATAATAAATCAAGAATTATTTAGTGAAAAAGTACAATGCAGTATCAATAGCAATTATGATATTTCATGGAAACACGGTGTACATTTATGAAAAATTGTAAAAATTTTGTTGACAATAAAAAAATATAAATAATTGCTATCGACTTGAAACTTTTCAAAATCACTCAATATTGAATCAATGATGATTTGGCGAAAAAATACAATACAGTCTATCAATAGCAATTAGGATATTTCATGCAAACATGTTGTAAATTTATTAAAAATGGTAATAATTTTGTTGACGCGAAAAAAATATAAAAATAATTGTTATCGACTTGAAACTACTCAAAATCAATCAATATAAAATAAATGAAGATTTGGTGAAAAATACAATAAATTCTATCAATAGCAATTATGATATTTCATGCAAGCACGACGTAGATTTTGGAAAATTTGAAATAATTTTGTTGTCGCGAAAAAAATATAAAAGCAGTTGCTATCGACTTTAAACTTCTCAAAATCACTCAATATTAAATCAATGATGATTTGGTGAAAAAGTACAATGCATTCTATCAATAGCAATTACGATATTTCATGCAAACACGGTGTAAATTTATGAAAAACTGTAATAATTTTGTTGTCACGAAAAAAATATAAAAGCAATTGCTATCGACTTGAAACTACTCAAAATCAATCAATATAAAATAAATGATGATTTGGTGAAAAATACAATAAATTCTATCAATAGCAATTATGATATTTCATGCAAGCACGACGTAGATTTTGGAAAATTTGAAATAATTTTGTTGTCGCGAAAAAAATATAAAAGCAGTTGCTATCGACTTTAAACTTCTCAAAATCACTCAATATTAAATCAATGATGATTTGGTGAAAAAGTACAATGCATTCTATCAATATCAATTACGATATTTCATGCAAACACGGAGTAAATTTATGAAAAATTGTAATAATTTTGTTGTCGCGAAAAAAATATAAAGACAATTGCTATCGGCTTGAAACTTCTCAAAATCACTCTATATTAAATCAAGGATGCTTTGGCGAAAAAGTACAATACATTCTATCAATAGCAATTACGATATTTCACGCAAACACGGTGTAAATTTCTAAAAAATTGTAATAATTTTGTTATCGCGAAAAAAATATAAAGACAATTGCTATCGACTTAAAACTTCTTGAAATCACTCAATATTAATTGGTGAAAAAGTACAATACATTCTATCAATAGCAATTACGATATTTCACGCAAACACGGTGTAAATTTATAAAAAATTGTAATAATTTTGTAGTCGCGAAAAAATATAAAGACAATTGCTATCGACTTGAAACTTCTCAAAATCACTCAATATTAAATCAATGATGATTTGGTGAAAAAGTACAATACATTCTATCAATAGCAATTACGATATTTCATGCAAACACGGCGTAAATTTATGAAAAATTGTAATAATTTTGTTGTCACGAAAAAATTATAAAAACAATTGCTATCGACTTGAAACTTCTCAAAATCACTCAATATTAAATCAATGATGATTTGGTGAAAAAGTACAATACATTCTATCAATAGCTATTACGATATTTCATGGAAACACGGTGTAAATTTATGAAAAATTGTAATAATTTTGTTGACGCGAAAAAAATATAAAAGCAATTGCTATCGACTTGAAACTTCACAAAATCACTCAATATTAAATCAAGAATTATTTGGTGAAAAAGTACAATACATTCTATCAATGGCAATTACGATATTTCATGCAAACACGGTGTAAATTTATGAAAAATTGTAATAATTTTGTTGTCGCGAAAAAATTATAAAGACAATTGCTATCGACTTGAAACTTCTTAAAACCACTCAATATTAAATCAAGAATTATTCGCTAAAAAAGTACAATACATTTCATGGAAACACAGTGTAAATTTATGAAAAATTGTAATAATTTTGTCATCACGAAAAAAATATAAAAGCAATTGCTATCGACTTGAAATCACTCAATATTAAATCAAATATGATTTGGTGAAAAAGTACAATACATTCCATCAATAGCCATTACGATATTTCATGGAAACACGGAGTAAAAATTTATGAAAAATTGTAATAATTTTGTTGACGCGAAAAAAATATAAAAGCAATTGCTATCGACTTGAAACTTCACAAAATCACTCAATATTAAATCAAGAATTATTTGGTGAAAAAGTACAATACATTCTATCAATGGCAATTACGATATTTCATGGAAACACGGTGTAAATTTATGACAAATTGTAATAATTTTGTTGTCGCGAAAAAATTATGAAGACAATTGCTATCGACTTGAAACTTCTTAAAACCACTCAATATTAAATCAAGAATTATTCGGTAAAAAAGTACAATACAATTCATGGAAACACAGTGTAAATTTATGAAAAATTATAATAATTTTGTCGTCGCGAAAAAAATATAAAAACAATTGCTATCGACTTAAAACTTCTCTAAATCACTCAATAATGAATCAATGATGATTTGGTGAAAAAGTACAGTAGATTTTATCAATAGCAATTACGATATTTCATACAAACACGGTGTAAATTTTGGAAAAATGGTAATAATTTTGTCGTCGCGAAAAAAAAAAATGGTGATGTGGCCATCATGTTACTTTCTCCGACTTGATGGTATCATTTATATTTACGTTTTCATGGTTCATTTTCAATTGAAATCATATTTTAAATGTACATCGAGCGTTGCGTAAACTTGGATGAAACTGACGTTTAAAACGTCAAAATTATAAAACGGAAAAAATATACTTCAAATTCAAAAACTCGGTTTACTCAAAAACTAACGAGATTTCGAAAAAAACTTATTCTTTAGAAGTTGTTCATTTTGCTATTCTCTGCAATTATTATTCACACACATTTGCTGTAACTATCATCGTTTCATAATTATAAACCAAAAGTTAAAAAAAATTAATAAATTTTTTTCTCGAATAGCAATGATTTTATGAAAAATATTTTCAAGCAAAAGATGTTCATTTCTTTGTTGTCTTCAATATTTGTTTAAATGTTTTTGTGATATTTTTCATATTTAAGAAAATATTGGCAAAAAACAAAAAACAGTTAAGGTAAACACTCACTTCCGGTGTACGAAATTTTACCAAAAGCTTTTCAGTTCTTCAGATTATCAAATAAGACGTATGTTGAAAGTTTCATATCAATTGCTCTATTAGTTTTTGAGATACAGCGCACACAGACAGACACACACACACACACACAGACAGACACACACACACACACACACACACAGACACAAAATTTTTTTTTCCAGAAATTGCTGAAATGGCATCTAGGGATCCCAAAACGGATATTTCCGTAAAAAAAATTTTTGAAAAAAAAATCACGATCACAATACTTTCTCGTACTTCGTAACGGAGAAAGTAAAAAAATAAAAACAATTGCTATCGACTAGAATCTTCTCAAAATCACTCAATATTAAATCAAGGATGATTTGGCGAAAAAGTACAATACAGTCTATCAATAGCTATTACGATATCTCATGGAAACAAGGTCTAAATTTATGAAAAATTGTAAAAATTTTGTTGACACGAAAAAAATATAAAAACAATTGCTATCGACTAGAAACTTCTCAAAATCACTTAATAATAAATCATGAATTATTTGGTGAAAAAGAACAATACTTTCTATTGATAGCTATTACGATATTTCAAGCAAACACGGTGTAAATTTATGAACAATGTAATAATTTTGTTGTCGCGAAAAAAATATAAAAACAATTGCTATCGACTTGAAACTCATCAAAATCACTCAATATTAAATCAATGATGATTTGATGAAAAAGTACAATAGATTCTATCAATAGCAATTACGATATTTCATGGAAACACGAAGTAAATTTATGAAAAATTGTAATGATTTTGTTGTCGCGAAAAAAATATAAAAGCAATTGCTATCGACTTGAAACTTCTCAAAACCACCCAATATTAAATCAATGATGATTTGATGAAAAGGTACAATACATTCTATCAATAGCTATAACGATATTTCATGGAAACATGGTGTAAATGTTTGAGAAATTGTAAAAATTGGAAACAATTATAAAAGCAGCGATGCAGAGGTTGCTTGTATATAGAAGATCCTCAGGTTGCACCAGATTTCAACGGTGGCTTGTTGCCAGTGGCGTAAGCATTTCAAGGAAACGTAAATATTTTTAGGGGATTTTAAAAGTGAGGACCAAAAGTTTTCTGCTAACAAATTTTCGGTGTTTCAAAATTATTGGTATCCCTTGTACACCCTCCCTTTCTAAGAGATGGCACTGACAGTGACCCACGGGCTGGTATAAAAGAAAATGAACAATATTTTACCCACTTCTCAAAAAGGTTCACTAAACAGTCATTAACAGGGAATTAAAGTGTGAAGCAATGAAGAAATCATTGAAAATTGTCTTCCTGTAATTTTGTTTTAAACCATTTTCTTCCTAATAATCCTGGTCTTTGGTTGACTAATTGGATTATGAGAGATGGCCCACTCATTACTTTTGGGATTACCTCTACTTAAGCTATAGTCCCTGCTTATTTTCAACAACTCTAATAATAAAATTAGAAACAACCTTACTTGTTGCAGAAAGCATTAAATAAATTCAATAAAACGAAATGTAGGCTGAATATATGAATATTCAACCTGTTCGTAACTCTGCAAGCAAAATTAAGTCTTACTAAGACTAACAAATAACTTATTGAAACAACTACTTCCTTGGCTAGTGCCACGACGGATATTGAATAATACAAAATAAATTTGCATGTTATTACTAGTACTACTAGATAAATAACATTGGTTTAAGATCGTTTATTTCTACCCACAGGACTAACTTGAAAATTAAACTAAATTGAATTTGAAAACTTTAAACTATAAAACTGAACCCCAAAATATGTAAAAATTAAGTAAGAAGCCATCTGCAGACGCGTTTCGAGATTTATCTCTCATCAGTGCACCTTCACATTTAAATTGAATGTTAAATAATAAAATGCACTTACGTGAAGGTGATCGTGAACGTGAAGAAGTCGTAAACGACTGAGGATATTATGGAAGGTTTGAACGAGTTTTATACCTGAGTTGGAGGTGATTCGTGAAAGTACAGGTGTGAAGAAATAAATGATCTTGTTTTCAGTTAGAACCGAATACACGATTGAATCGTATTAAGTTTTAGAAAAGACTTTGAGTATTTGCTTGGCATACCTGTTGGCCTGAAAGGCACAGGTGAGCACGAAATTGTCATCTTAATAAAATCAAATACATTTTGAAATAAATTTAAAAAAATATTTGAAACTCAAATTGTAAATTTCAATGAATGTAAATTTTAACCAAACGCCGCATGATCAATTTTATTTATAATAATAATAGAGTAATAGATAATCAAAGAATAAACCAATATAAAATACTTACCGCGCAGGCAAAAGCTGCCACTGCAAAAACTGCTACTTGAAGAATCGCCATTTTCAGTATGTATGTTCTCATAATTTTCCGAAATATTTATACTCTCCTAAATTTAAATTATTCATATTCTCAAACATAAATCGAATAATAAATACATAAATTTTGTTTGTTCGTGCGACACTCGCCGGTATTGATAATTAAAATTAAAATATATTCGTGTTTCGAAAATGCATGGAAATTGACCTAAATTAAAAAAAAATGTACTCTAGAATTAGTTATTAGTATTTGAATTCGGTTTTAAAAATTTGAATTGAAAGTGCAATATATGAATGCGATTTGATTTTCCCAGAAGATTTTAATATTATAATTAAATTACAGAATCCACTAAAGTATATAATTTAAAGCGAAATATATTTGTAAATCTGTGATTTGAGGCCAATCAAAAACACTAATTTTGGTTTTAATTTTTTTTCAAATGTTATGATTCCAAGTATAAATTATTAAATTTCTTTGCAAAATTCATGAGAATATAGTGCAATGTTGTGAAAAGTGGTAATAATTTTGGTTAAAAGTATTAAAACAAAATCAATTTCCGTTGAGCTGAAAGTTTCTAAATTTACTAAACGTGCATGCCATATTTTGCATCTTTGAAAACTACAAATACCCTAGTTCTAAATTTTGAAAGAATTTCATGGACTAAAAAAAAATTGTAAAATTTTTATATTTAGGCCCCTGGTAACCCGTCCTAAAGTTTCTTCCGCGAGGTAGTGGTAACAGACATGGTACAGGATTTAACGCGGAAGAAGAGCTTAAAGGTAGTAGATGTTAGCGGTGGATGTTGCCACGCGAGTAGTTATCTTCTCCGAGATGGTCAATTTCCGATGAGTATATGTATTTCAAAACACTACCCCAGGCATTTATCAATTTTTTGTTCCATGAAAATATTAGAGTTATAAATCATTTTCTTTGTTTGTTTTAGGAAAAGATATTATTATCACCATTAGAGATGGGCAAAACTGCTACTTTTGAATCACGTTGCTACCTGTAATTGCTACTTTATAATATCAGTGATTTTAAACTGTGATCGCGGTTAGTAAACGTCGTGACACCTTCTGAAATTGTTAATGGTTTCTCAAAAATGTTTTTGTTATCATTCTGCTAATATTTGTCCACCTGTTATTCCTTTTGATATTATACCTGTGACTGAAGGTAATATTTTGGCTATCTTATTGCTATACCAAATAAATATTGTAGTTTCTCCGCTGAAGATGACATGCTAACATGTAGAAACTAGTCGGGTAAAATAAAATACATTTAAACTATAACTGGCAGTACAACTTTTATACACTCCTACTCAAATAACTATACGACTATTCAGTTCAAAATTCGAGAAGTATTTGGAGATTTTTGCAGAAAAACAGAATGTTTGTTCAGTAAATTTGAAAAGTTGGAGTTTTAGGTATGTGGCAAATGTTTTCCTATTTTGGCATCTTTTGAAAGATTATTTACTCTGTTCTCGAAGCATTATTTTTAAATAAAATCACTAACCAAAAGAGAAATGGATTTTTGAAAATTTTCGTTTTAATTTTTTGAGCACTTGGCTAAAAATATCGCAGAAAAAAATATAAAAATGCAGGCAAACTTCCATATGAAATCATCCTCAATGGCCGAAGTATTGCTAATTCAAAATCAATTCGGTTTCTGTAAATCCAATAATTTTCAGTAGAGATATGGATTTTTGAAGATTTTCGTTTTAATTTTTTGAGCACTTGAATAAAAACATCACAGAAAAAATATAAAACGCATAGAAAAAATTCCTTTAAACAATATCCTCAAGGGTCGAAGTATCGCTTATTCAAAATTAATTTAGTATTTGCAAATTCAACAAATTTCAATGGAGATATGGATTTTTGAATATTTTTGTTTTATTTTTTTGAGCACTTGAATGAAAACATCGCAGAAAGAATATAAAACGTGCAGACAAAATTTCATAAGAAATCATCCCCAATTCCCGAAGTATAGCTAATTCAAAATCTCTTTGGTTTTTTTAAATACAACAATTTTCAATTGAGATAAGGATTTTTGAAGATTTTCGTTTTAATTTTTTAAGCACTTGAATGAAAATATCGCAGAAAAAAACATAAAACGTGTAGAAAAAATTCCTTAAAACAATATCCTCAATGGTCGAAGTATCGCTTATTCAAAATTAATTTGTTATTTGCAAGTTCAATAATTTTTAATGGAGATATGGATTTTTGAAAATTTTAGTTTTATTTTTTTTTTGAGCATTTGAATGAAAATATCGCAGAAAAAATATAAAATGTGCGGGCAAAATTCCATAAAAAAATCATCCTCAAATGCCGAAGTAAAGCTAATTCAAAATCTCTTTAGTTTTTGTAAATACAACAATTTTCAATAGAGATAAGGATTTTTGAAGATTTTCGTTTTAATTTTTTGGGCACTTGAATGAAACCAAAGCAGAAAAAAATATAAAACGCGTAGAAAAAGTTCCTTAAAACAATATCCTCAATGGTCGAAGTATTGCTTATTCAAAATTATTTTGGTATTTGCAAATTCAACAATTTTTAATGGAGATATGGATTTTTAAAAATTTTCATTTTATTTTTTTTGAGAACTTCAATGAAAACATAGCAGAAAAGATATAAAACGCACAGACAAAACTCCATAAAAAATCATCCTCAATTGCCGAAGTATAGCTAATTCAAAATCTCTTTGGTTTTTGTAAATACAATAATTTTCTATAGAGATAATGATTTTTGAAAATGATCGTTTTAATTTTTTGAGCACCTACGTAAAAACATCGTAGAAAAAAATATAAAACGCGTAGAAAAAAATTCCTTAAAATAATATCCTCGATGGTCGAAGTATCGCTTATTCAAAATTAATTTGGTATTTGCAAATTCAACAATTTTTAATGGAGATATGGATTTTTAAAAATTTTAATTTTATTTTTTTGAGTACTTGAATGAAAACATAGCAGAAGAAATATAGAACGCGCAGATAAAATTCCATAAAAAACATCCTCAATGGCCGAAGTATAGCTAATTCAAAACCAATTAGGTTTTTGTAAATTCAACAATTTTCAATAGAGATATGGATTTTTGAAGATTTTCGTTTTAATTTTTTGAGCACTTGAATGAAAACATCGTAGAAAAAAAATATAAAACGCGTAGAAAAAAATTCTTAAAACAATATCCTCAATGGTCGAAGTATCGCGTATTCAAAAATAGTTTGGTATTTGCAAATTCAACAATTTTTAATGGAGATATGGATTTTTGAAAATTTTAGCTTTATTTTTCTTTTGAGCACTTGAATGAAAACATCGCTGAAAAAAATATAAAACGCGCAGACAAAATTCCCTAAGAAATTATCCTTAATTGCCGAAGTATAGCTAATTTAAAATCTCTTTGGTTTTTGTAAATACAACAATTTTCAATAGAGATAAGGATTTTTGAAGATTTTTGTTTTAATTTTTTGAGCACCTGAATGAAAACATCGTAGAAAAAAATATAAAACGCGTAGAAAAAATTTCTTAAAACAATATCCTCAATGGTCGAAGTATCGCTTATTCAAAATTATTTTGGTATTTACAAATTCAACAATTTTTAATGGAGATTTTAAAAATTTTCATTTTATTTTTTTGAGTACTTGAATGAAAACATAGCAGAAAAA
This sequence comes from Ocypus olens, assembly GCA_910593695.2. NCBI lineage: Eukaryota > Metazoa > Arthropoda > Insecta > Coleoptera > Staphylinidae > Ocypus > Ocypus olens. Next base: position 39,846,985 of record OU343052.1, read on the forward strand.
ATATAAAAAGCGCAGACAAAATTCCATAAAAAATCATCCTCAATTGCCGAAGTATAGCTAATTCAAAACCAATTAGGTTTTTGTAAATTTAGCAATTTTCAATGGAGATGTGGATTTTTGAAGATTTTCGTTTTAATTTTTTGAGCATTTGAATGAAAACATCGCAGAAAAAAAAATTAAAATGCTCTGACAAAATTCCATAAAAAATTTTCCTCAGCGGCCGAAGTATCGCTTATTCAAAATCAATTTAGGGCTTGAAAATTCAACAATTTTCAAAAGAGATATGGAGTTTAGAAGATTTGTGTTTTAATTATTTGAGCACCTGAACAAGGAGCATTTGCATTGGAGATTTTAAGTAGCAGTGATTTTAAGTAGCAGTGATTTTAAGTAGCAGTGATATTAAGTAGCACCGAATTTAAGTAGAAGTGATTTTAAGTAGCAGTGATTTTAAGTAACAGTGATTTTAAGCAGCAGTGATTTTAAGTAGCAGTGATTTTAAGTAACAGTGATTTTAAGCAGCAATGATTTTAAGTAGCAGTGAAATTCGCCTATGAGTAACAGTAATGACCTGTGATTTTTCAATACCAGTGAAAAATCACAGATACGTGAAATATCGCCCATCCCTAATCACCATCATATAGTATTTTCGGATCGCACCGTTGGTGGGTAGAGCTCAAGCATCTGCCGCTGCATCACGAGCCTAGTGGGTTCGATTCCTTTTCAATTTTTTTTCAACTTTTTATTATTTTTGCTACCTGAAATATGTTAACTCCAATCAATTTGTCTCGTTCTTGTGATGAAGAAAAAGTGCACTTTAGCGATCTGGGATCATTATTAAAAATGTTGATTTTTTTTCATTTTCAAGTTTTCGGGCAGAAGATTTTTCGTTGTATATGTCTGTCATTATTCATTTGTTAATTTCATTTATAATTTATACAATAAATTAAATTAATGATGGTTTATACTAAGTCACCAAGGACAGGTGCAAAGCCAAAGCCAAAGAAAGCTTTTTTGACCTTAAAGCGTATTTCAAAATGATTATTTTTATGTGATTTTTTGTGTATTCTCACGTTGTATAATATTCTTTACAATAACTATATGTGATTAAGATGTATTGCATTTTTAAAATCAGTTTAATTATAGAATACCACGTTGTAACGGTCGCAACCACTCCCTCATTAGTTTTTCAGATGTACACAAAAAGTTATGAAACATCTGTTTTAAAAAAAAAGTTATAGTATTTCACAACAAAGATTTTTCATTTTGCCATTTTCTTAATTGTTAAAATAAATTGATGAAACCATTATAATTTTTTCGAAAATCTACAAAATTATTAAATACATTTATAAATAAAAGTTGTTTAATTTCCTGTTATCTTAAACATGTGTTAAAATATTTTCCAAATTTAAATACATATCGGAAAAAAAAACAATTTTGCCTTGGCCATTATTTCCGATAAGCGGGATATTAAATTTTTATTTCAAACTTAATTTTACATAAAAAAACGATTTTTTTTTGTATAAGAATGAAATTTTTGAAATAACTTTATATAAGGAGGCGCTCCGTGGCGGAGCGGTTCCGCTCCTGTTTACGTTGCGAGGGGTCGTGGGTGTTAGCCCCACGCTCGGTCGGTAGCTGTCAGCGGCGGCTTGTGAATGTTCGGCGGTGAGGCAAAGGAAGAAAATATGACCGAAAAAGCAACGGAATATTTGCTTCCTCTATTAAGCCGGGCCCACACGATGCTACGAACACCTTCCAACGTTGGACGCTGGGTGGTTGGGCGCATCATGTGGGAGATCCACGAACTACGAGTGGCCAGCTTCCAGCGTCAAACGTTCGTGTTGGAAGGTGTTCGGCCGGCTGTCGGTCTTTTAGTCTGCTTCAAAGGGTTTTCTCTGTCATTGGTTGGCATACTTGGTGGCATTGGATACATTCCCACACGACATGCACAAACATTTGTACGAATGACAACCGGTCTTTTTAATATTCATTTTACGAGCTTATAAATATAAGTTCAGCCACTGGCAATAATATGTTATTAATTAGTAAATCATGACAATTATAAAAAATAACTGAACTTAAGGGTTTAATACTTAATTAAATGATTAAAAAAAGTAAAAACAAATAAGTAACTATCATAACATAAATGAATAATGACCTCTACTATATGTACTGTCACCCTAGCGGTGACTCTGAGAACTAATAAGGGGGTGAACCTCCTTCAGAAAAACGTTGGAACCAACTGCATTTGGATCCAACGTTTGTCTATCGTGTGGGAGCGCATGTGTCAAGACGTTCGTCCAACGTTTGACTCATCACCTGGAAGCAAACATTTGAGGCAAACGTTCGTAGCATCGTGTGGGCCCGGCTTTAGAGTAAGCAGTGCAGCACAAGCGGCATCTTTGGCTTTGTCTCACCTACGGAAATCCACGAGCCGCAGTTGGTAGCTGTTATTAACGAGAAGTTATCATTTGGGTCCATGGCTGTTCAGTGTTTCTCCCATTTATTATAAAAATGAATCTACAATATTAAAATCGACGTTAGTATCTAATCGTTTATATCAATTACCTTAATCATTGACTCTACTTAAACCGCAATTCCATTAAACATCCTTCCTTAAAAAAAAAACTTTACACCAGCTAAAAATTGTTTATTTAAAATTTTTGCTTTCTCCGCATAAAGTACGAAAATATATTGTGATCGAAAAAATTTCTAACGGAAATATACTGCCGAGCATAAAACTAGGGTCACTCCGTAATTTGAATTTTTTTTGACATTTTTAGTTTTTTCACGTATTTATTCGCTTGTAACAGTTCACTGACTGATTGCTTGAATAAAAAAAGTTTTTGTTGTTCAAAGTTTATTGAAAGTTATGAAAATGAACAATTTCAATTTTATATGCTAAGTAATGAAAATGATCAAGTTTACTTTCATATGCTTTTGTTGAAACAAGTTTAAGGACTTCAGTAGCGAGTATTCGCTCCTCTGGCAGTGATAACACCTTGCAAATGACGAGGCATGCTCAGGATCAGATTTTGGATCATATTGTGCGGAATATTGTCCTATTCCTGCACCAATATGTTGCGAAGCTCTCTAGAATTTCTGGGGGCCGGCACATATCTTCGTAAACGTTTCTCCATCTCACAAACATGCTCAACTGTGTTTAAATTCGGACTGCGAGCAGGCCAAACAAATCGCGTGATTTGACACTCATCAAGATACCCAGTAACTATCCGAGCAGTGTGGGGCCTTGCGGCACCAAGAATAATGATGAACGGTAAAACATGGTCTTCTAGAACCTCTGTCTGTCTGAACCTATGCGCAGTCCCATTCTCGATAAAGACTAACTGATCCTTCACTAAATAGAAGTCGCTCGGCAATACATGCTTGAGCATATTTCTCGCCTTGTCGTCGCCACACTCTTACACGTCTATCTGAGCCCGTAAGACAGAATCGCGATACATCGGAAAACAATACGCGACTCCAATCCGCTATTGTCCAAGCCAAGTGTTCTCGTGCAAAATTCAACCTCGCAATCCGGTGTTCACGGGAAAGCGGCGGTCCAGTAGCTCTTGTTCGAGAAGATAATCCAGCAGCATAAAGTCGTCTCCTAACTGTCCACTAACTTATGTTAACATCTCTCACTTCTTGCAGATGATTTCGAAGGGAAACTGCACCAGAAACGAGAAAGCGGTTATCTCTAGCTGTTGCAGTCTTGCCTCGCCCTGAACCCGGTCTTCAAGTAAGCAAACCAGTCTCTTGGTACCGCCGCCATACTCGTTGCACACTCGAGAGACTTACATCAACGTTTCTCGCAGTTTCGCGCTGACGCAACAACAGGATTTATGCTCATTGCAAAACCCTAACAATTTTATCGTTCACGTTATCAGTTTCTGAACATATCAAAGACAAGCGGCTTCATATCATATCTTGGGTATGCTTTAATGTAGGATTCAGTAAAAAAAACCCATCCCATTTAACGTTACGCCAATGCGCACTATTGTCGCGAACCGGTGTTATTTGACACAGGATGTCCGGTTGGCGAGTACTCCAGCCGCGTACTCAGCGAGTTTCGAGGACTTCCTCGATATTTGCTTGTCAATAAGTTTTGTGCTGATGAGTAAAGGTCGAGGGGTTCTGGGAAAACCGCTGGGTTCCGCCACGATCAGGTTATAAATATAGTTCGTAGTTTAAAGTTAAACAGTTTTTTAATTGATGCACCGGCTCGTTTAGCTTAGGTATGTACCCTAAATTTTATATAGTGGCTACCTATTGTCTCTGACCTTAAAGTCGCGACGACCCCCACGCGACACTATTGTGACCTTGAACGGATTGATTCGGGATTTGAAATGGATGACGTGAACGCCAGCATTCGTGAAAGAAATTATACTCAATAAACAGTAATATTATTTGTTTGGGACAAATAAAAGAAAAAGGTTAATTTTTTTCAAACTTTAATCCGCAATAAATTGCAAACAACAATCACCTATTTCTATTATACACCTTAAACCTTATATAAACCTTAAACGGGACATCTACCGCCACAGGTAGCATTTATAGCAAGGAAAGTTTCAAACATATATGTTTTAAAATCACAATCGTGGTCACCGTGGTTCTCCTTGCAAAGAATCGGCCCGTTGATGACGATCCAAGCGCAGACGTCATCTTCTAATTTTTGACGGTACGGGTTCGTCCAGAAAGGTTCGTATTTACATCCAAGGATGCAATGTCCGCATCTCTCTATTAGGACGTCTTCGTAGTTGCTCAAATAATGGCAAAACTTCTTCGGGCAACGGCTAGCCCGAAGGGCCTGGTTGATCAGCTGGTCGAAATCATTTCTTATTCTGTAGCGCATGTCGAGTATGTGGTTGTTGTAAGTATTAAATGCTTCCTCGTACGCTCTTCTGGCGGCGTCTGGATTTTCCAAGCATCTGCAGTAGTTTGTTAGCAATGGATTGCAGTCGTTTTGACTGGAGACCTGTAGGGGATTTAAAATGTTAATAGAAATTTATTCGGGATTAATTATGGAGCAATCTTTCATCTCACAAATAAGTGAAAAGTTTTCAAAATTTGTCATAATATGCTCTCTTTATGGTGAGAGTTTGAACTAATTCATAAACATTGAATTGACAATATTTTGATGATAAAAATGTAGTATTGCTTTTGTCTAGGTTAATTAGTTTATATAATATTTTTAAATAATCATTCGTGGTAGAATCATCAGTTTCATTGTGGATTATTAACCGTCGCAACCTTCTTCTTCTTTGCCCTTTTAGTTAACTAGGGTAAATGGCCCACATTCATACCTCATATTTAGGGTCGCTTTAAACCTTCCAGGCCGGGCGCCAAGTCTATGAGACCCGGTGACGCTCGTCAATTTTCGGCAAACTGTTTTTTCGAGTTGTCTAGCCGAGTGCCTTAATAATTTTTTCTTTAGTTCACGTTTAGAAAGTGAAGAGTTTGTATGATATTTTAGATATTTGAAGTTTCCGGTTGCGGTTTCGCGGTTATTCCAAATCAGGTAGCTGTTACTAAAAAAACAGGTAGCTGTTATTCTAAGATAGGTGGCTGTATTTTAGTAACAGCTACTTGATTTGGAATAACAAACCTGATTTGGAATAACCGCAAAACCGCAACCGGAAACTGGAAACTGGAAACCGCAACTTCCGGGAGCACTTTCGGCTGTTCCCCTCTACTAATGTTTTCCTATTTTGCTTTTACCTCTGAAAAAAACGCATCTTTTGAAAGATTATTTGCTCTGTTCTCGAAGGATTATTTTGAAATAAAATCATTAACCAATAGAGATATGCATTAAAAAAAAAATCGTTTTTATTTTTTGAGCACTTGGCCAAAAACATCGCAGAAAAAAATATAAAACGTGCAGGCAAAATTCCATAAAATACTATGGCCGAAGTACTGCTTATTCGAAATCAACTTGGTTTTTGTAATTCCGACAATTTTCAATAGAGATAAGGATTTTTGAAGATTTTCGTTTTAATTTTTTGAGCACTTGAATGAAAAAAATAAAAAACGGGTAGAAAAAAATTCTTAAAACAATATCCTCAATGGTCGAAGTATCGCTTATTCAAAATTAATTTGGTTTTTGTAGATTCAACAATTTTTAATGGAGATATGGATTTTTGAAAATTTTATTTTTATCTTTTTGAGCACTTGAATGAAGAAAAGAAACGCGCAGACAAAATTATTCTCAACGCCCGAAGTATCGCTTATTCAAAATCACTTGGGGGCTTGAAAATTCAACAATTTTCAATAGAGATATGAATTTTTGAAGATTTTTGTTTTAATTTTTTGAGTACATGAACAAGGAGTTTTTGGAGATTTTCGCCATTTGGTAAATTTATTTTACTTTATCTGTTTTATTCATTAGGTTTGCAATTTCAAAATTAGTTTCGCGGTATTATTTTAAAATGTATGTTTAGATATTTGCAATGAATCTTAAATTAAAATGAATTTTGAGTCATTTTGGGTTTATTAAGTCGTCGGACTCATCACTTTCGATCACAGCGAGTTTGTGGTTTAATTCCATGCCGGGCAAGATAATTTTTTCGTTTTTATAAAACCTCAATTAATTAATTAATAATTGTTAGTACATCAGTTGAAATTTATTTCATTTTATATGGTATACTATGGCATTTTATAAATGTTTGTCTTTTTTATTAAATATTTAAATACCCTGCAAAAATGGGAGAATAAAGTAATGAATATTAAATAACATTTAGAAATGCCACCTTGTACTGTCTTCTTACAATTATGTTTTAAGTAACAGTCACAGTTTAAGTAGCAACCACAGTTTGCCACAGTTTAAATAGCAGTGTTTTTAAGTAACTGTGGTTTAAAGTAGCAGTGATTTTAAGTAGCAGTGATTTTAAGTAGCAGTGATTTTAAGTAGCAGTGATTTTAAGTAGCGGTGATTTTAAGTAGCAGTGAAATTCGCCTATTAGTAACAGTAACAACCTGTGATTTTTTAATACCAGTGAAAAATTACAGATACGTGAAATATCGCCCATCCCTAATGTTAATAGCATTTTTTTTTAATTATCATTAATCAATCCATTATTACTCCAAACTTCCAATCAGTTTTAACACAGGCACCCGAAACTGATTTAAAATATTATAGTATTTATTTAAATAAGGATGGCTAGATTTTTTCTAGATAGTAAAATTAATTTAAAAAAAACTGGTATTAGAAAAAGGAAAGGATAAATATTTTTGCTAGAAAGAAATGTGACTGTAAAGAGAATTAACAGCTCTACAGAAATTGTAAAATATTGAAATAATATCGAATTCTATTTAAAAAAATTGCCAATGACATCACACAGCAAACATGTGTCGTTACAATGTTTTTGAACACGCAAAAAGTGCGCAATGATAAACAAACATCAACCTGTCCGAGCGAATTTTTAAAAAAACATTTACGGCTGTACTAATGTGATTATTCGGAATTGGATATTAATTCTCGGATCAGGTTTAAACTCATCCAATAGTCAAAATAATCTTCCGTCAAATAAGTCTCCTCTCTGTAAGATTAAACCTAGATTATTGGTAAACCGTCACTTTGTTATTTGTAACTATAATTGTAATTATTTTAAGGGCCCAACTAATACGTCAATGAATATTTTCAATAGTCGCATGGAATTGTCATCGTAATGGGGCCAAAATCATTTAGAAATAAAAAAAAAATTGAAAATCAAATTGTAAATATTTCATTCAATTGACATGAATTGAAACCAAACGCATCATGAACAATTTTATTTACACGAACAGTAGAGTAATAAATAATCAAAGAATAAACCATATGTGCTAAAGAAAAACAATTAATAATACTTACTGTGCAGGCAAAAACTGCCACTACAAAAACTGCTACTTGAAGAATTGTCATTTTCAGAATGGATGTTCTTACAATTTGCCCAAATATTTATACTCTGCTATATTCAAATTATTCATATTCCCAGACATATAACGTTTAATCAATACATAAATTATGGTTGTTTGTGCGACATTCGCCAGTTTTGATAATTTAAATTAAAATATATTATACGAGTTTCGAAAATGCATGTAAAATGTAGAAATAGTTATTAAGCATTTTAATTCGGGTTCAAACAATGTGAATTAAAGTGTTATATGTGAATGCAATTTGATTTCTATTACAAAATCCACTCTAGTATATAATTTAAAACCTAATATGCCGTGCTATCAAAAAATCGAAAATTGTTGGCAGCCCTTAAAACATAACCTAACTAACAGAAGTTCAGTGGCGTCACTAAGAATGGAAATTTGGGCATGGAAAACCCTGAAATTTAAATAAATCAGCTAGATTATTGAATCCTAAATGTATTATTAGTAGTGATGATCAGTTCATGAAATAACTGCTAATATTTAAAATAGGCAAAATCGGCAAATATAAAAACACACAAAACTATTTTAAAAAGACGTAACCTTAGAAAACTACAAGACGTCAATTCACAAAATGTACACTGCACTGCATTGAAGATTTACAGACAGCCAATATAATTTTATTTGAATTATTACGGGAATTTTTATAAAATGTGCTGCCAACTATTTTCGACTTTCTGATCTCACTGTATTTGTATATCTGTAATTTGAATTACACAAAAGGCTACACAAAAGACTTGGTTCGAGACTAAAAAGTCAATTATCTTCAAGCGATTACAGATAAGAACAATAAATAACACCATATATAACTTATGTGTAAAAAATAGTTCTCGCTATCAAAGTAACACATGTTTACGAAATAAAAACTGAAAGTATCTAATTTTAATGCTTATCAAGTCATTTGTAGACGCAAATGATAACTTACAATCACTAATCAAGATTTTGGTGTAGTTATAAATTTGATGGATTAGCATTGCTGTAAAATAAATTTGACAAAACTATTATAATTTCATTATTCATTCGAAAATCTACAAGTTTATGATATACATTTACTAAAAAAAGGTGTTAATTTTTTTTTATCTTGAACATATGTTAAAATATTTTCCATATTTAAATAGATATCGGAAAACAACAAAACAATACTTACTTGGTCATTACCTCCGATAAGCGGGAAATTACATTTTATGCCACGCTTTCATAAAATATATTTTTTCTTATATGAATAAAATGTTTGCAATAACTATAAATTAGCAATAAATTGTTAATTCAATATTTTTACTATCATCGTACAAAGTACGAGAATGCATTGTGATCGAGTATATTTTGTCAGAAAATATCCTTTTTGAAGTCCCTGAGGCGATTTCAAGGATTTCAGAAAAATAATGTTGTTTCGTCTTGGGTTTTCAAGGTAAAATTTGAATTATATAAAAAAAGTTTAAATCCTTAACTGTTTAGGGTTTTGCTATTGAAAAATTCGAAAACTTCGAAACTTCGATTCTTCGAAGTTCTCTTTGTTTCTTCGGATTCTTCGAAGCTTAGTAGCTGCGAAACTTCGAATTATCAAAACCCCCAGTTTGCTGCAGTTTCTGCTGTGTGAATACGAGGTATTTAAGATGCCGACAGCTGTAATTGAAAAACCCTAACTAGCCGACACAGAGATGAAAACAATCCCAAGGCAAAAGCTGGATTTAATGGAAGAAACAAGATTGCCAGAGGAGCAAATCCCCAAAGCTGCACAATAGGACCAGGGTGACTACAATGCAGTGAAATAAAATGTTATTATCAAACTCTTTACATTGTTTCAAAAAGTAATTCTCGAAGTTTATTTTAGAAACTCACAAGTATTCAGTATGTACTCGTCGCGCAACACAGTACACATCAAGGAGCTACTCTAATTCAATGTTGCTCAACCACTTTGATAAGTCTGCTTCTTAATTCGCCTGCTTTAATTTTTAACTGCTTAAAATTACATGATAATCCCTAAAATAATGCAATTGAAAGGAACGAAGTAAAATTACATTTAGTACTTATTACTTGATAAGGCGACATGAAAAAGTTTTAATAAGAACGTTGAGGTCCTTAGTATATTTAATAAAAGTATTAAAAAAATTGTATCTTAAAAGCGCAAATTGCAATATTGCAAATTTTCCACTTCCACGGGCAACAAAATCGCGTTTTCAATTTCAAAATTTTGCCGAGTTGTACGCGCTTTTTAATTTAAATGATTTATATGTTTAAATGTAATAAATTTAGTGTGTTTTAAAAAAGTACTGAGAAGTAAGTAAAATTGTCAAAATCGAAAATCTGATTTTTTTTTTAAATTGCTGAGGTGTTGAACGTGTTTTTTTTGATTATGATGATTTATTTGCTAAAATGTAGAAATTATAGCGTGTTTAAAAAAAATATTAAGAAATATGATTGTCAAGTCAATGAGAATCACCAAAATTCGAAATTTTCCAACGTTAAAGTCAACAAAACGGTGTTCTTGATTTTTAAAAATTGCTGAAGTATTGAACCTGTATTTGATTATGATGATTTATATGTTAAAATGTAGAGGAGAATTTCTTTTCTTTTATTGTTGAGTTAACAAAAAATGCCAAAATCCAAAATTCTCCAGATTCAAAGTCAACAAAATTGATTTTTGATTTTGCAAAATTGCCTAACTTCAGAACTCGTTATATGATATTGATGATTTGAACGCCAAAATTCAGAAAATTTGGGGTATTTCAATGATCATTTAAATGCTAAAATGTAGCGAATTTAGTGAGTTTTAAAAAGTATAGAAAAATATTCATGTCAAAGCAACGAAAATTGTCAAAATACAAAATTTTCAAAGTTCACATTAAGCAAAATCGCGTTCTTGGTCTTGTTAAAACTTCTGAACGCATTACATGATTTTGATGATTTAAAAGCCAAAATGTAGTGAATTTACTGACTTTCATGCCTACTAGTGAAATTAGATTTTTTACAATGTTGTAGTTAAAAGTTATACCACACCAATGAAGTTATTCATAGACTATTATTATTTTTAATGTTTGCAAATATTTTTTTTGCGTAATTCGTAAATGTTGGTCTTGTGCGTAACTTTTTGGCATAAATTTAGGTTTGTAGAATGATTAATTAAAAGGTAGTAAGAAATATTCATTTTGAGTTACCGAAAACTGCCAAAATCTTCCAAGCTCAAAGGCAATAAATTCGCGTTTTCGATTTATAAAAACTGCTGAGGTGTTAAAAGCATTTCTTGATTATGATCATTTTTGTGCTAAAATGTAGAGAATGTAGTGTGTTTTAAAAAGTTTAAAAAATATTCATGCCAAAGTAAAAAAAAAAAAAAAAATTCTGAAATTTTTCGAGATCAACGTCAACAAAATCGTGTTTTCGATTTTGAAGATTTAAATGCCAAAGTATAGCGAATTTGGTGTGTTTTGATTATGTTATTTTATATGTTAAAAAGTAGAGAATTTAGAGTGTTTAAAGTAGTATTAAATATATTTGTGTAGAGACAATGAAAATTGCTAAAATCCGAAATTTCTAAATCAACAAAATCAAGTTTTTGATTAAAAAAAAATGTTTACCTTGCAAACGCGGAATTTGATTTTGATTATTTAAATGCCTAAATGTAGCGAATTTAGTATGTTTAAAAAAGTATTAAGAGATAATCATGTTAAGTCAATGGAAATTGCCAAAATGCGATATTTTCCAAGTTCCAAGTCAAGAAATTTTTAAAAATTGTTGAGGTGTTAAACGCATCCAGTGTGTTTTAAATGGTATTAAAAATACTCATGTCCAGATCAAGTTCAAGATCAACAATATAATATTGGATTTTGATAAATTGTTTAACTTACGAATGCGTTATTAGATTTTGATGGTTTAATTTCCAAAATGTAGCGAATTTTGTGTTTTATTTTTCTAAAGAAAACATTTTCATGCAAAATCAGCGCAACTTTAACCAAAGTTCTAATTTCGAGAGACATAATTTTGCGTCACATTAATCATTTTTTAAGGCGATTGGAGCCATCTCTGCAGGCACGTATTCGCAAAATGACCATCGCCCCCAATTGCGGATTGTCAGATAAATGCCTAATTTAAACGTCGATCACCCACGTTGAGAAACACTACTATAGTCTAATTCTTTCCAAACCTTGTACTCATTGACAATTTTCTCATAGGCGTGGGACTAAACCTCCAAGAGTAATGAGTTTATTTTAAGCATTAATTTTTCATATGCCATACATGGTCCCAGTGGAAGAACAGGAAAATTTGAAATTTCGTATTCTGAACTGGCACCTTTGATTTTTTATTGCTTATAAGTGAATTTTATTGATTTCTCGTTGCACACTTTATAAAATTGATTTATCTTTTCATTGCTTATAAGTTCTATCATATCCTATTACAGTTTGTGAATATTTATTTATTTATATTCACATGTACATACAGTAGAACGTCGATTATCCGAACGTTGATCAACCGAACGACCGCTCAACCGAACTACTATGCCCGCACGGGTCTCGCGCATGCCTACCATCTCCCGTGCTACTATCCTCTCGCACTTGTCTCAACCTGTCACTTCCAAGTTGCCACCACTCGGTTAACTACATTTTGCCGATTGAAAGTATACTCTCTGTTGTTATTAAAGATATAATATAAATAAATATGTTTTTTTTATTCGCCTGTACATAAATATGTATTTGCGAATTAGTACAGTTCGATTATCCGAAAAAACCGGTTTTCCGAACACCCATGTCCGCCAATTACTTCGGATAATCGACGCTCTACTGTATTATGAAAATAGAGGCCTATTATAATAGTAATAATTATTATTAATAGAGCATATGCAGGATTACTTTATCCCGCATGAAGAAGTACAGTACCTACTCGTTAAAAGAAAACAGCAACAGGAGCGATACAGTATGGATAAGTTGCTTGATTTTTAAATGCAGATTGAGGAGGACTTAATCTTCCAACAGGATGGAGCTGGAGTGGCATTGGAATTTTAGACAATTCAACAGTTTTTCACGGTGGATTGGTCGTTCAAAAGACAAACGCCGCGCTCTTGCACAAGAAGCCTCGAGTTTACACCGTGATCTTTCTTTCGTTGGGATTTATGAAACATAAGACTGAGTTTATTATGCTGAATGATACACCAAGAACTTATTGAAACACTTTTGAGTTCCCAAAATAAACTCTAAAAAAGTCACAGTAAACGAATTCATGATAATATTATTAGTTTTAGATTAATGAATAAACATTCATACTGTCTAATTATTGTTCAGTAACTCTGCAATTCTAATTTATTTATACTTCATTCACTGAAATTTCATATGAACAATAATTTGGAACAATACGCGTTTCTCATTCTTTTAACGATTTTTTTTAGTTTCAACTGTTAAAAGATACAAGTGGTATAAAAACGTTTTCAATTGAAACTAACAAACATATGTATGAATTCATTGTCATTCCACATTTTAATAGAAATTTTCCGACTAGGAAGACTGCAAATCTGGGCTTTTAGCAGAAGCGGTTATAGTTGAAAATTATGCACGTTCCTCCAAGGAATACTCCGCAATTCCAGCGGCAACAAAGCGTCGCCTGCATAATGATTTCGCGTGAGAAATAAAAACTTTTTTAATTTAATGATGGCGGCGCGCTTATTTATCAAGTCCGCCGACTGTAATTAAGCTGCAACTTTCTAAATATATGCACGGAGCACAGTAAACACGTTATGAACTGTAAGTTAATTATAAGCAGATAATAGTTTACCAGAAAACAAAAGGAATAAGTAATTAATACTCTTACGATTTGTAAATGAATATAAATTATTCACTTAGTAATTGTAACTGTAAGCAACCCTTAAAATTTAGGAATGGGTAACTTGCAAGACATTATCACAATTCTGTAAAGTTATCAAAACTTACATTTAAATAATAAAAACGAATATGAAATAAGCAAACTTAACATTATTAAATTTAGAATTACTAATACAAATCGCATTATCGCTGTTGATATTTATTGTTCAATCGTTGTTGAAGAACCATTTGCTTCCGTGTTCTCTAGCTTCTCGCCATAAAACGGCGACCTAGGGCAAGGCGGTGGCAATAAATCACCATGTTGCTGAACATCCATCACATCTCCTTAAATGGCTCACAGAGCCGTTTATGCTTCAGGAACGTGGATTGCGCACATAAACATATAATAGATTAATAATAAAATAGAGTGCACACTTGATAGACTTTAAGTTACCAGAATATATCTTAATATAACAATAAACTGCAAAATTTAGGGCAAGATTTTCAATGAAAACCGGATGTACATCCGCCGCTGCTAATAAATTGCAAATTACAACAATGAGTTAAAGCGCGCAGGTATGGCCGTAAAATCCTCCTTTAATTGAAACAAGGTAATTTCAAACAAATTTGAATTAAAATAATAAACAAAAATATGTGTCCAGTTTGCATCCATTTTATAAAAAGGCATAAAGAAAAGAAATCCTGTAAACAAACGACTTATGATTTTACTAGATGGTACATTAATAGGGGCACAAAATTTTTATTGAGGGACGCACATCATCATCACATGCAGTTTTTACTGTCGCGGACTGCACTATATCACCACTTCCAGGTTGAAATATCCCAATGCGACGGTTGTGAATTATTCTAATCTAATGAATTTGGACAAGTTGCTCAGCTTCCAAGGGTTGACCTCTTAACTTTATCCCATCTGGTTAAAACTATATACCTTATATACCTTATACACCATTTGACATCGAAAGAGTCTATCAATATTTATTTTTTCTAAATTATATTCTGGAAGATATGTGCTCGAACTAGGAAGTAGCGGGATTTAAGCCAAAAGCAAGGAAAATGTGGGCTACAATGACTTTTTAGTAAATGGTAGTAAATAGTAATGTATCTTTATTCCCATAAAAATAAACAAAATCAATATACTTAAATATAGGAAATAGCGTCAGGGTAAAACAACTACGACTACTACTGACTACGAGTCTGAAGAACTTTAGATGAGCTAGATAATCTTCACCTGTAATAAGAAATAGATTCTTCGCAATGACATTTTAAGACTGCCCAAACGCCACATTGTACTATTCACCTCCTCGACCATGTTGAAGACAACACCATCCAACAACAAAGCTGACGGCAACCAGTACAGGAGCAGTGCAACCAGCTGATCAACCAAGTTTTTTTATAGTCAACCAAGAACTCTAAGAAGAATCGGAAAGATAATATTTTCCAGAGGCAAGTTGAAAGAATTTGTCTTATCGAACAACTGATACCCAAAAAAAACAAGATCAAAACCATCAAATATACTTTCTGCTTGGGTATGTACCAGAAGCAGTTCGAATTCTGGGAAGGCAGGCCTACGGTTAACACTATTCTGCAGGTCAGAAGGATGCCTGATGAGGCCAACGGTGGTCCATTGAGGAGGCAAAGCCTGGCGATAGCAGTCGATGTCAGGAATGCCTTCACATGCCCAACTAAAAGGTGGTCCATAAAGTAGTTTATTGGTAAAAATTAAAAAAAAAAAATTTCAAAAAATTTCAAAATAATTTTTTTCGAAAGAGCAAACATTCCCATTTTTTATGGAACACGATTTCTTTCATGTGGCTACCACAGCAGGCTTCGCAGTAGTGCATCCTGCCAACCCAATTTTTCAAGACCTTGGTGACGGTTTCTGGCTCTATCTCTCACGAATGGCTTGCTCGACATTCGCCTTAAGGGCCTAAATTGTTAATGGATTGTGTGCATAACATCGGTCCTTTACGGCACCCCACAAAAAAGTCTAACGGCGTCAAATCGCAACTCTGAGGTGGCCAATTGGCATCGCCGAGACGGCTGATAACACGATTATCGAACTTGGCTCGCAAAAATCGATTGTGGCATGGTGCGCCATCCTGCTGAAACCAAAGATCGCCCAAGCCCATGTCTTTAATTTTTGGTCACAAAAAATTGTTTATCATGCCCCTGCAGCGCTCACAGTTGACCGAAATGGCGTTTCTACCATCATTTTCAAAGAAAAATGAGCCAATGATGCCACCGCTCCAAAATCTGTACCAAACTGTTACATTGGCTGATGCATTGGCTTCTCAACGATCGCATAGCCACCGAGGTGAAAATGCGCCTTGTCAGAAAAGATGATTTTTCGAGCAAAATCGTTGTCTATTTCGAGCTGCTCTAAGGCCCAAACTGAGAAGCGATAACGAAGCGGATGGTCGGGTGCCTTCAATTTCTGAATCAATTGTACCTTGTGAGCGAATAATGCGAGGTATTTGTGCAAAATACAAGTCGATGTTCCAGGACTGAGTCGCACATTCTCGGCTATGGCAGTCACATTGTCATCCGTGAGTGTTGTCCACTAGTATGCCACTCTCACGAACTTTTTGCACAAACTTGCGTACAGCAGGCATGGTGGGTGCCTCATTTTGGCCAAAACTTCTTTTCAATAACCGCTACATAGCGTTTACTTATTATTTCCAAACGTTGTTTAAGCGGAAAGCAATTAATTTCGTTCCACGGAGATATGATACTGACTTTCTGTCAAGACTTCGAGCGGGAAAGAGATGTTACTGTCAAAATAACACATGATTAAAAAAGAAACCACTACATGGACCACCCTTTAAGATGCCTCTCGAGGAAGCAAACTACCTGATGAGGATTACGAGGAACTACCTGGCCAACGGAAGTATGCTTTGCGGCGATGGCGTTATCCAGGGCAAGGTACAACTGTAGGGCGGTATTCACCAAGGCTCCATCCTGGTGCCATTGCGGAATATTGCCTAAAACGGCATCTTCAATCTGCCGTTTCCTGTGGGCGCTTACATTGTGGGGTTCCCCGATGATATTCCTATCCTTTTCCTGAAAAGATTAGCCATGCATCAGGTGGTCAACTGGATGACGTTGGTAGGGCTGCAGGTGGCAGTGGAGAACAAGGGACGGCGTTTGTCTTGATAGGCAGAGAAGATAGGACTAAGGACGAAATCATCGAACTGAGGGGTCATAGTGTGAAGGTGTTCGCCACGCTGTCCTACCTACCGGCAATTGACGCAGTGCTCAGGTCTTCGCAGCAGCGGTGGGAGCAACTAATCTGCTCGGGCGATGACAAGCAAACATTGGAGGCTCTGGCAAGTTCAAGCGTCGGGTGCTGCTGGGGTAGGTAAGGAAAGAGAAGCTGCTCTACGCTGCCCTCTCCTTGTCCACCTTCACCAAGAACAGCAGAAAAGCGGAGCACTTGCAGATAGCCTTGCACTCATGTATCATCAGGGACTGCAGGGCTACCGAATCCTGTTAACGGAGGCGGTCGAGGTTCTGGCCTCGCACAGTGGTCCAAAACCCAAAAAAGCTGGCCAAAATATGAAGGTGTCGTTTAATTTCGATGAAACATTGGATTATGGGATTTTCGAGATCGCTAATTTCAAATCTGAAATAAAAATTTTCAAAAACAAAATGGCGGATCCAAAATAGTGGACCACTTATATGAAAAATTGTAGGGTTCCAAATCAATTCAGTATATGGTGGTTTTTGAGGCCGCTGATTCCACAAGTGAAGTCAATTTCTTCAAAAACAAAATGGCGGATCAAAAATGTCGGACCACTTACAATTACAATTTACAATTTACAATTTACAATTTACAATTTAATATTTTATTCAAAATAGAAGAAGTACATGATGATACATAAACAATCAAATCACAACAACGCTAGTTGAACAGGTCACAAAGAGAATATACAGAATAGGTTTAAATTAATTACAATTAGTATATTCCGATATGGAGTAATATTCTTTTTCGACCAGATAGGTTTTTAATTCATTTTTGAATAGTCGTTCGCTTCTAATAGTTTGCAGACGTTTTGGCAGCCCATTAAACATCCTCAATGCTGCATTCAAAGGTGATGTTTCAAAAGGGGTGAATCTATGGGGTGGGAATGCATATTTTTCTATGTTACGTGTATCATATTCATGTTTTGTTTTGTAAGAGTTAAATTTTCCTTTGTATTTAAAGTTAAAAAGCAATATTTCATAAATGTACAGGCTATAAAATGTAAGGATACCGGCTTTCTTAAACACTCCCTTGCAGCTTTCATTAAATTTAAGATTGAATATGATTCTTAAGGCACGTTTTTGAATGATAAATAAGTGCTTTATGTGTGGAGAACATCCGTAGTGAATTATCCCATATCGTAATAAGCTCTCAAAATTTGCTAGGTAAATCGTTATTATCGCAGAAGTATCTAAAACCTGTCTTAGAACCCTCAAAGCATAACAGGTAGAATTTAATCTTGATAGCAATTGATCGCAATGCGAATACCAATTTAAATTTCCATCAATTACCATTCCCAAAAAATTAGATTTATTTTTAATTTCAAAAGACTCATTATTCAAGTCAATGTTTTCTGGCATATTTTCTGTATTTTTTGTTTTAAATATTACAAGATTAATTTTGGATTTATTAAATAATAATTTATTCATATCCATCCATTCTTGCGTGACGTTAAAAATAGAATTAGTTTTTTGCATTGTTTCAATGTTAGTTTTACCAGATATTAGGAGGCTAGTATCATCAGCATATGTTGTGATAAAAGTATTTTGCTGTTTGATGGTTTTGGGTAAATCATTAACGTATATAACAAATAGAAAAGGACCTAAGATGCTACCCTGAGGTATCACTTATATGAAACATGATAGGATTCCAACAAAATATAGCATATGGTGGTTTTTGAGGCCTCTGATTCCAAAATTAAAGTCAAATGTTATCAAAATGGTCGATCCAAAATGGCGGACCACTTGTTTGAAAAACGATGGGGTTTCAACGAAATTTAATACGTGGTTTTTGAGGTCGCTGCTTCCGAATATAAAGTCAAATTTAAGAAAAATAAAATGGCCAACCAAAAATAACAGACCACTTACATGAAAAATTGCATTTTAATTACAGTTTATATATTAAAAAAAATAGAGGTTCTGCATTTGCATTTCTTCAATTTTTCTTTCAATATAGTAATTTTATCGCAATTTGATTCAAAACAATTTCATGCATAACAATTCCACTGTTAAAAATCTCCACATAAGTACCGATTAAATTAGTAATAATCATAAACAGACACATTTCCATCGCTTTCGACTGATGCGCTATTATTTTCTACATCAATTGGTTGAATGTAGGATCTAAAAGTTCCTAAACTTCGGGCAGACATGGTTTGCCGTCTTTGGATTTATAATTTTGTGAGCTTGTGATGAGGGGATCTTAAGATGTGAAAAGACGGTAATAAGCATCTTCCATTATCTTCTCACGTGAGTATATTCGAGAAAAGCTTAGACGATAACGTCTAATGTCTTTGTTCCGGGTTTCTTGTGCATCCTCAGATGACTGTCCAATTGGTATTGTCCTGCAGAACAAGCCTGCCACTTTTTTTTGGTTCCGTCGTCGCCGCATTTGTAGGCTAATTGTAAGTGAAGAAACCATATCGACGCGCGCTGCTCGACAAAATGTCTTCCCAGAGCCAAGGTCGCAGCTCGTCGCAAGAAATGTTTGGCGATTTTTGTTTGTTATAGTAATATCTTGACTGTAATATGTAAACCAGCGCGGGATCTCGCGGGTTGATAACTATTTTGATGCTTTTCGCAAGATAAATCTATACTAGATTATATTATGCAGGTGTTTATTCAACGCCATTTTAATAATTTGTAGAATATTTGTATGTAACACTAGTCGAATATTTCGGTCACAAATAGCGTATTGTGAGAGTCACTGGCAGCGCTAACTTCTAACTGACATACAGCTTCGGGTTTCGAAACTACACGCCTTTCCCTTTAATATAGTATATAGAAGTGCCTCCCTAACCAATGTTCTATAGTGAAAACTTTACTATTTTCAATTTCATTTTTCGAGTTTTGGCCAGCTTTTTTCTACTTTGGACCACTGTGCCTCGACAGTACCGCCGGAAATTGCGAGTGAGGGGCGCGTTAATGCCTACCAGGAAATCGCAGCGGGCGCGGGGAAGATGGCGGCCAAGCGGAAGTGCCTCGCTTGACACTTAGAGACAAGGCAACGCAGGTGGACCAGCGGCATGAAAAGGGACTGGATCCTCAGGCTTGCCTCAGACCTGCGGCACATCCTGACTGGGCACGTTTGCTTCTGAGAACTCGAGAACGGTCACCCAGTTTCCTAGGGAGATACTAAGGGAATCACGGCCGTGCAGTAGCGGGCGGTACCAAGTAGGACACTAGGCTAAGAATGCCTCCCGGATAATTCCGCTGATGTCTTGGTTACAGAGAGGCTGTCGCGTAAGTCCTTCGATGGTATTAAGTGTGGAAAAGAAATAAAAAGGCTAGTACCATCCACAAAATCAACAATCTGTTCTAGGCGGACAACATGCAGTTTGTCCATGGCAAACATAATCCAACTGAAATACGCATCCAGTTAACATCCCCGACTGATTTCAGTCGCAAGAGGAAAGGGATCAAGTACTTCACCAACTTACTGAGGACAAAACCTTAAAGTTGCTCTTAAGATTCATACCACAAACAAATCAGAAGAAAGTCCGGAGTCTAATGAGCCAAGAAGAACGTACAACGTAATGAATGTGCAGTTTTTAAAATCCGACGAGCCAATGAAGATTTTGCAGCAAAGAAATGTTTTCAGCGGCCTCAAAATTGTCGTCGGACATAAAAAGAATAATCCATCCGCTGTTAAGTGCCACCGATGACAGCCTAACTGCCGATTGCCACATGTCCACGTAAAGTGCGTGGGGCCACACCCCATACAGAAGTCACACCCACGCTCCATTCCCTATGCGATCATAGCACCACTGTCATCCACCATTCCACTGCTGGCCACGCTAGCGAGGAAAATGCATCTGAGTAGAGCATAAGTTATTATAGCGGTGACCTGACTTAACTCGGGCCAACTAAAGCGTGTCAAATACTATTTTTTACATTTATTAGTTTTAAGACAATATAATCTTTTTCGTGCATTCAGATGTGAACTTTAATTAATGCATGTCAGCCGTTTGCCGTTTGAAAATAGGGGTCTCTGTAGTAAACCTCAGCAATATATCCCCTTGTTGTGCAAGACCATTTTTTGATTTCACCATTTTTGAGAATGTCTTTCCAGGAACCAGCAATTGTGTTTTAAATAACGACAACAGAGCAACGATGGGGGTGCATCTCAAGTACAATTTTCCCAATCAAGGAACTCATCAAAATTCTCCCTAACAATTAAAAGCAGTAGCAAGGTTAATAAAACGGCTTGCAGTCTCGGTGCATTTTTACTTGAAAATTCCAATTCTAATCATTTTAATTCGTTTGTGAATAAACACATCTTCCGTGTATTGTTAACAGGTGTAAATAGTGTAAATAAAAGTTAATTGTGTTGTTAAAACACGCAGTCCTCATCGTCACTCGACAGCTTCTGAATCTGTATCTCGGGTTTGCGAATGAGCTTAACCCTTTGGCCTACTTTCCTTACGTCCGAATGCAGCAGCAGAAACCAGTCCAACTGAGGCACGCCTGGCGTACCCAATGCAATGCGCACTAATTCATGCTTTTTCATGGCACAACTGAGAACGTGAAATATGGACTTCAAAAAATTATGTTTCGCAAGAAAATGCATTCATTGTGCAGCACTACTAACTCAAGCGCTGCGCCAGGAGTTGAGCTCGTACTCGATTTGATTGGCCCAAGCGGCTCGCCACGAGTTAAGCTCGTGCTCGATGTGATTGGCCCAAGTGGTGCGCCATGGTCGTTATGTTTGGCCCGAACATTTAAACACGAGGAGTACTCGTGGTTGTAGGTCAAAGGGTTAATTAGAAATTACTTTCTCACGTCCTACCAAAAGCTGTTTTGGTTAGGGTTGCTTTACTCTGCCTGATCGGTCCTAAAAGGACTTACACTAACTGTGGGCGCTTTTAGCGAACCGTTGAGAATCAGCACTCGGTCTGATTACTTTGTGATAACAGTTAACTGTTGCAAGTTCGCTGAACGATCCAGAAGCAAAACTACTAAATTTGTCACTTGCTCTAACTCTGAAGGTCATGTTTATATTATTATTTGAGGTTAGAAAGCACCGGTGTTGACCGCCAGCATACAAAAATTGCTCTTATTAAATTTAACAGCAGCTGACAGTTAGCACAAGGTCAGCGAACCGCTATCAGTCAATCTTCTCAATACTTGCGTTCGCTAAACGTGTCCTATGACTTCAAGCCAAGAAAACCTCTAGTCGTAAGTGCCCTCTTATTTTAATTCAGCCTTCTTCTCTTTGCCCGTTACGAATAGCCTTTAGCTAGTTGACACCATGGTCCGGGAACTTGAAGCTTAAGGTCAGGATCTTCTGGATCCTCGACACGGCCACCACTCCCGCTTTATGAAAAATCCTTGAGACATTTGTCGCCTAACTAAATGGTCGTTTAAACTTACACCGTAGATGCTCATGCTCTATTGACTGTACAGCTGACTTTAGTACATAAAATTCTCCGCGATTTCGCGTAACTCGGTACCGCCCCCTCGCGACCGCCTTCTGTGTAGCCAGATTCAGGTGAGAAGCACATCGTTAATCCTTTGTTGCTATGTGGTCCCGCAGTGGTGCCACAAATTCAGTTGCTTCCCAAATGTGCCTAGGCTGCGTTAAATGGAATTATAGGTACTAATGCTCTACAATGAACCTCTCCACTCGTGCTCTATGTGCTTAAAATATTTTATGCATTTGATAATGCGCGTTATTCGCATAAGAATGGTGTTGTTTCGGCTGATTATCGTGTGGGTTTGACCTAACCTAATAAGTGCTGTTTTTTTGTGAAAAATTATTTATATTTTTGGCAAGGTTTGTTCGAATTCCCTGTGAAAGATACATTCACTTATTTCTATTGATTCATACTGCTAATATAATAGGAAATAAATATTTAAATTTGTTCGTAATTTCTTGGTGGTCATAAAATAATATAAAATAATAATACTAAATAAATAACAAACTACAATAAATAAATAAATGTTTTTGAGTTATTTGTGAAGTATTTACCATTTAATCCCATGTGTGAAAAAATAATTATTTTCTTTTAATCAAAAATTAAATCCGGCTGCAAAGGGTTAAAGGCTACTGTGTAGTAGGCACTATTAAGATGTCGCATCCATATGGGACCAAGTCGACGCCGAGGAGATTGACGTCAACCCGGCCACCCGTCTACAACAACATGTTTCCTCCTTCAGCTCCAGCCGCCTTGCTGTGCACCGCTCCGAACGCGACAATGGACTGGAAAGATGTAGGAAGCAGTCCTGACATGACTACCTTCAGCTTCAATTGCCGTATTTTGATACGATGCCGTGTCCGAAGCATTTTCCGCCTCGAAGGTCTTGACCAGATTGCCTCCAGCTCCAGCCATCTTCGCTCTGCTGTCGACGTACCGGCAGTTTCAGCAGATTGGACGGATATGTACCCCAAACAGACCGTCACCAGATGCACCCTCCTCACTGTGCTCCGCTCTAGTTGTCACGGATCTGGTGTAATGCCGCGTTTACACGATGCCAATCGAAGAGACAATTGTCGGGGCCAGTTGTCTTGTGCCGGTTGCGTGAATGTCTGAGGCCAGTCCAATTGAATGAGAACTTGTTTACACGGTGAAACTATTGCCACGGCAGTTGGTGACGAAAAATGGTGGAGTGCTCATCGTCTGTTGAGTCTCGTAATGAATTGAAAGTAATGTGTGAGGATCTTTGTCGGGAATATCGCTGAGGCTTGCGAAGTTCTCGAGGAAGCGTTAAATAAGAATTTAAAAAAAGAAGATTAAATTTAAATTATCACTCCATTTAGGAGCCATAGTTTTCCAGTTAACAACAGAAAACTTTAAAATAAACAATTAAAAACACACACGTAGCAGTCTCGACTGACTAAGGCAAACTGGCCCAAAACGAGAGATCTACTGCCCTACAACGTTCATACGGCACCAATTGTCTAGACCAGGGGTCTCCAAACTACGGCCCGCAGGCCAAATACGGCCCGCGACCTCATCGAGGCCGGCCCGCGGCAAGCGTTACATTTTCCGCAAATGTCACATTTTAAAATTCTATAACAATTTTTTGTTACAGGTTTTGAAATTAGTTATAAAATTGATTATATCTTGGCCTACTAGGTTATTAAGAATTGTATATATGGCCCACGATGGAAAAAGTTCGGAGACCCCTGGTCTAGACAACTGTCTTGATAGAGTGGTTGGGGCGTCACTGCGCCCAGCCAATTGTCCTCTGTCTACTCCTGGAGACAATCGAATTTCAGGACAACTGGCAGCGCAGTTGGCATGCCAATTGGCCAGAGGTGTTTACATGTAGCCAATAATTTTATGTCAGTAAATTGCCCTCTGACAATTGTCTCCCCAATTGCCATCGTGTAAACCCCGCATAAGATTCCGCAATCTCCCCACACCGCAACTTGGGAAGGAATCGCCTCTACCGATCAACGAATTACCAGATATGACTCGTCACCCACCACTCAAGCATGTCAAGAGTATCCAGTGCCCTATTTTGTGAGGCCAGGCAGACCCAGACTCTGCGATAAGTAAGGATAAGAAGGAATGGCCGCCGAAAGCGCTTCTTTTTCTGGGCCATTTATTTGATTTTATCCTTCGAAACGTATTACTAAGTTAGCGGCATGTTAGATCCAAGCACCACCGCCATCCAACACGCCGCCAGGACAGACAAGAATGCGCAAGACTGGTAGAGGGCACGCAAGCGAGGAAATAGCGTGCGAGTAGGTAGAATAGGCAGCTATACCTTCGGCAGTCGTCTTCAATCAGCAGCGGTGACCTGACCTCACTCAGGCTTACCTAAGCTTACTCGGGTGGGGTTAGCAAATTCCATCTGACCAGGGCTTGCACTAACCATGGTGTGGGAACCAGTGGCAAACCCCTTGCTTAGTAGCTAGTATTGCTGATATAAATAATTTTGACAGCATTGCCTTTAATAAAAAAAATCACATAGATTAATATTTCGCATGATTAAATAACCATAAACAATGAATAATAAGTACACGTGCATGGAACTCAAACCTTGGGCGATAAATAATTTTGACAGTATTGGCCTTTAGTAATTAAGGTATCTAGGGCGTTATGAGTACAATTATGCCATAGTTAATAATAATAATAATAATAATAATAATAATATTTATTTGGTGCCAATTCAATTATAGTTACACAGGTCAATTTGATACATTAAGATTTAAATAAATAGTATTAAAAGTATAAAAACAGATTAAAGGCATAAAGTGCAGTAACAGCATAGACAAATAAAATATAAATATAAAAATAAGTAAAATACGTAAATAGTTACAAAATAAAATAATTGTTAAAAAGATAAAACTTAGGTATATAACAAACAATAAAATACATATATAAATAAATATAAAATAATCACATTATTAAGTAAATAGATAAAATCAAATACTGAACAGTACAAAACATATTAAAACCGTATACATATGAGTATAAAAATATATCACAAATCTCGCAGGTTACTTGATAATATCTCCTGCATACTGTAGAATGCGTTTCTAATAAAAAATTGTTTTAATGTGGCTTTAAATTTTTTACATGGTAGACTTTTTATTCTATGCGGTAGCATATTGAATAATTTAGGCCCATAGAAATTAATGCCATTTTGGGTTTTTTTTAATCGTAAAAAGTTTGGATAGAGTTTACCCCCTAGCCTTGTATCGTGCTCATGTAATTGAGCGTGGGTTTGATAACTGTGCACATTGTTTTTAACGTATATCAAACATTCGAGTGCATAAATACAAGGTAGCGTTAAAAGCTTTAATAGCACAAAGCTAGATTTGCAGTCCTCTCTGTATGATAAATTAGAAATAACTCTAACAGCTCTTCTTTGCAAGCTAAATATACGCCCAATAATTCCAGTGTGTCCCCATGCTAAAATGCAGTATGAAATTTGGGACTGGCAGAGCGCAAAATACGCCGATATAAGAGCTATTTGAGGCAGTGTATCATTAAGCCGTCTCAACAAATATACATTGGTGGATACTTTGGCAGCAAGTTCATCACCATGTTTATTCCACGTTAATTTGGAGTCGACATATACACCAAGAAACTTTGAGCAAGTTATTGGGAATGGATGTAATGTGTTCAAAGAAAACATTACATTTATCGTCTTGCTCTCATTCAATGTCAGCCTATTAGACGTTAACCATTTACGCGTTAATATAAGGGAATTAGCGTTTAGGTCCATTGCAGATTGGAAATTATGTGATGAAGATTGGATAGTTGTATCGTCTGCATATAAAACAGCTAATGAATCATTGTAGATATTGGGAAGATCATTGATGTAAACTAAGAATAATATAGGACCAAGAACGGACCCTTGTGGCACACCAAAGTTAGTTGGTGCATATGCTGAACAACGATCGCCAACCTGTACAGTTCGACGGTGTACAGCCGGAGGGCCTCCGGCCCGAGGGATGGACGTCGACCGTGGGCATTTTGCTCATAACACCCGTGGTGCCTAAACGTTTTATGTAATACTTGTAGTTTAAATTTATCGAAGATTTTCTTATACTATTTTCTGACATATTGTCACGTCAAAAGCAGCGCCGCGCAAATGTATACGGCGTTCGCATGCTTGATTTGCGTTTGGCGAATTGTTGACAGTCGATCTGTTGATAATTACTATAAGCCGGCGTTATGAGCGGGCGTTATAGAAATAACGCCCTAGAGCGTTATTTATCATTTAATATACGTTGTTTCCATACCATTATGACTTCAATAATAAACAAGTATGACATAAAATAAATAATACATTACATAGATGAATATTTTGCATGTTTAAATAACGATAAACAATGAATAAAAAAGTGCACGTGCAAACTCAAACTCACACCTAGGGTAGCAGTGATCAAACTTTGCTACTACAAAATACCAACAGTTTCAAACAAGAATTCGCTGGGTATATCATTTGCCTAAAAAATGTAAAGTGAATACGGGAAAAACATTTCAAAATTCAATGGTATGCGGAGATAGATTTTGAGAGGGTTGAAATAAGTTTGTTTCTGTGAAAAATATTGAACTTATGAATTCGTTCAAAAAACCTAAAAACAGTAAAAATGTGCGTGCGGGGGTGGTTTTTGAGGGGTTATAAATAAGTTCCTTTTTCCAAAAATTATGATTAATGAATAATATTAATTCGCTTAAAAATTGCCAGCCAGCACGTTAAAAATAGTTAACCAATTCCATACTACAAATTTTACTTATTTCTTTAGATTCAGTCACCAGTAGCATAAAAAAATCACCGGCTAATAATAGTATATTACATAATTAGAGTTGTAAGTAGCAAATTACGAGTAAGTGAAAGATTGCGTACGAGCCGCGTAGCGGCGAGTAACGTAATTTCACGAGCGCGTAATTGCGTTACAACTCGTGTTATGTACTATACTTTACCTTCGACCTTACATTTATTCGCTTAAACTAAAGACATATTGAAACTGAACTTGTCAGGGTGACGTTTAAATTTGTATTAATTGCCGCTAATGCAATGTAGGACGACTACCAACTAAACAAACGAATTACCCCTCGAACAATTTTCCGTCGAATAATATATTGTCCAATACATTGATTGAACAAATTTAAGGGTGCGGATCGTTGTACTCACTCTGAAGTGTTAATCTACTAAGATACCATTGCGATGGAAGTAGCGATAAGGCATGGCGTGAAGTTTATTGTGTCGGTTATTGGTTAACCAACAAGTTATAATCTGACGTTTAAATGTCACTGTCACTTTTGATGTTTAAAGATGAAGAGACGAATGCAGAGGGACTCGGCGGACGTTAATTGTAATTGGCTAATAAGTATATAATATAGCGAGGTACATAAGTGGTAATAGTACATGTTACACATTTATGTACAACATTTAACATTTATATATGCTCTATATATTCGTAATGGGTCGCTTACGATTGGTGAAAACAGTTCGGTAATTCATCAATTACAAAGTGGGAGTAGGTAAAAGAGTAAACACATGTTGGAGGAGGTCCTACCCTTACTAGAATTTTCAAAATCGACTATTTATAACCTCGAGGATTCTAAAGAATGCTTCTGAAATCGATACGAATTAATATACAGGGTTGGGCATATGTATCGGAACACCTAATTTCTGGCTAAACGTCTGTTGTTTTTTTGTTACTTTAAAAAGAAATGTGTATAGTTTTATTAATTTATTCAGTGATGTAATTTGATTTTCTACAGCTACCCTATTTTTCGAAATATGACTTCATCGGCAGTTTTTTTAAATAGAATACCCTGTATATTTTTAATTTTAGAATAGATACGTTTCCAACAATTGCAATGATGTACGGTTTGGTGGGTGTGTGACTTCTGGTTTTTAAATATTTAGTTTTCACCACTGAGAGAGAGATCGAGGATGCGCCATCCGTTTTTCTCTATCTACACTCGGCGTCAAAAAAAAGCGCCACTCGAAAAATCGCGAAAAAACTCGATTTTTCAAACCGTCGTAACTTGGTTCAATTTGATCGAAAATCGATGAATCTTTCAGTTTGGGAAAGATTCAAGTTTTATCTTTAAGAATGTGTAGTTGATTTTGACCCCAAGTCCAACCCACCCTCCGTAGCAACGCGATGGAAAAAATTGTCCCACTTTGACAAGCTGTACCGTGCGCAAAAACAATCGGTGGAAAATTTCACCACAATGGCAGAAAAATTTAATCAATTTCCTACAAATGTCTTAAAAATTCGAGTGGTTTCGATGATTAGGAGCAAAGTTATGAATTTTTGAAAAGAAAAATGACATTGAAAATGAAAACAAGTTGTAAAAATTTAACATTTTTTGTCAATCCAAAACACTTTTTGTAGGGGTTTTCAGGGGATCACGAAAATCAAAAACTTTTTAGATCGCAAAATTCCATCGAGTTTGCGAAATTCGCCTAGTTATGGCCAAAAAGGCGCAAAATGTATTTTTTTTTCAAAACTGCATAACTTCGCGGCAAATCATCGCATCGACTTGAATTTTGGAGGAAATTGGAGGAAAATTATTGAACTTTATTGCCACGCTGACCGCTTGAATCCACGATTTTTTTGCACACGGTACAAGAACCAACTTTGCACATTTAAACTTTAAAAACATTTGTTTTCCTTTAGGGGGTAGCAGGGGGTGGAATCGTTTTAAGCAACAAACCAATTCACATGACGTTGAAGAGAAAATTTGAAACTGTTCAGGCTGCAAAAGTTCATCGATTTTGGTGCAAAATTTCTCAAGTTATGGCCAAAAAAAGTGAAAAATGTCATTTTTTTTTCAAAAACTCATAACTTTGCTTCAAATCATCGAAACTACTCGAATTTTTAAGGCATTTGAAGGAAATTGATTACATTTTTCTGCCATTGTAGTGAAATTTCCCGCCGTTTTTTTTGGACAATTTAAAAAAAAAACATTTTTTTTCCGTCGCTTTGTTATGGTCGGTGGGTTAGACTGGGGGTCAAAATCAACTACACATTCTTAAAGATAAAACTTGAATCTTTCCCAAACTGAAAGATTAATCGATTTTCGACCATATTGAACCAAGTTACGACGGTTTGAAAAATCGAGTTTTTTCGCGATTTTTCGAGTGGCGCTTTTTTTGACGCCGAGTGTATTATAGTTATCGAGATCCCCTATATAAACACCGCATTTTGCTCACCATGTATAGTATATTGGCAGTATTTTAGTACTTTTTCCTTATAACGTTCAGTAAATTTAATCCACGTTACATCTAAATCACCCAAAATATGCAAATTCCAAGAGTAACGCATAAGTCATTGTCCCCGTGGGATTATTCCCTTGACACATAGAGAGAGAGAGAGAGAGAGAGAGAGAGCGATTGCCTGGTTTCGGTTTAAAATTGCATTCCCGGCGTTCATTATCTCATTTTAATAATGCTCCAGCTCACGAAGAATTCCTCCAGAGTATACAGGCGAATACAGATGTAATAAAAATTTTACGGTGAATTAATTAAATTGTGCCGCTTAATCGTTATTCCCCCAACTCTTAATCCGATCCTCAATTGTTCTCAAGATGTTTGAACCTTTGCGGTCGTTTTATTTACTACTTGTAACTACTCGACGTTTTTAAATTGGTTACATCAAATTGCTTTTATTGCTTTTTAATGTAGCTGGAAATGAAATATACTACATTAAATATTGTTCCCCCATTAGAACACCTAGAGACCGGTTTCGACCTTCCAGGTCTCATCAGTGTAGTTAGTTGCTGATGGGGAAATGGAGATTACTATTCGAATATAAGTATTCCAAACACCGTTAAAGGTAGAAACCCCAAAGTGGCGGAATCTATTGCCTGAATGCTGTACTGAACCAAATCCGGGTGGCTTTAACACCGACAAGATATGTACATTGCCAGCGGCGACAAATATAACAATATTAATATTGTTATATTTGTATTAATATTATTATATTTGCCGCCGCTGGCAATGTCCATATCTTGTCGGTGTTAAAGCCACCCGGATTTGGTTCAGTACAGCATTCAGGCAATAGATTCCGCCACTTTGGCGTTTCTACCTGAAATATACTACTTTACATTTACGTTTGTATAATAATTTCAATTTCCACTATGCAAGTATTTTTCGTAGTACTGTAAGGATTTACAATTCTGGGATTCATCCAGTAATGGAATAGTAGAGGCTTAAATATGTTTTCGATATTAAGGCCTCGTACATTCTTAAAGATATAAATTGTTCTTCCAGCATAAAACAATTGTCTTGATGTTACGCGCTGGTTATGCATTTTCTGCGCGAAGTATAAGAAAGGGATAACATTTGAATGACAATGGGGATTTATGTCACTAGCGCATCGCAATTTCAATGCGTATAGCTGGTAGCATTGATAGTGGGAAAATTCGATCTGGGTCGGCACAGCCCCTAAATCGTAACCCCTGAAATGGAGGATGTTTTTCCGGGCTGGCGCATCTCCATGATTTATTGGATGAATTACGGGAATTCCACCTTTTACATTTAGTCCACGCTTAGTTTATTCAGGGCTCACATTCATCAGTAGAATGAGAAAGTTATGGTCGAGAGTTCACCAGCAATATTTTATATTTATTTACAATGTATTGTTAACTGATTTCAAATGAATCTTTTGATAAATGGAAGGAATTATTAACACTTGATTAATGCTTTTTTCTTGATAATAAAAGTGCCCTCTAATGACAAATTTTCGATCGACATAGGTCTTTTAACTTTTCTAATAATGCGTGCATTGCCCACCAGAGCGCGCAAAATCGTGACCGTATATGCATTTTAATGTTTTTTTCAAATTCTTTATTAATTAATTTAAAAAAAAAACGGGAAATTATAGGAAAATTAAAATACCCTATATCGATTCAAACTTTTCCGCTCTACAACTTTTAATAAAAGCATATTTTGCCCAAAATGCATAGTTTTCGCTAAAAATGCAAAGAACCATTGAAAAACGCAAAAATTGATACATACAGGTTTCAATTTGCATCTTTAGCGAAAACTTTGCATTTTGGACAAAAATTGCTTCTAATAAGAGTTTTAGAGCGGAACATTTTCAATTGACGTTTACTCCGTTTTTCGTTTAAACGTTTAAACGTGTAAACGTTTACCGTTTATTTGTCACGAATAAAACACGTTTAGCTTAATAAACGTTTACAACACGTTTAGCCTAATAAACGTTTACAACACGTTTAGCTTAATAAACGTTTACAACCCGTAAACTAGAAATGATTCGTCATATTTTTATACTCCATTTGGGGGTCCAAAAGTCATATCTCGGTGTTTCGTAAGAATCCCAATAATTTTACACATTCGATTTAAACAGGAACCACCTGGTCTATAGGGGGTTGAACCCTTCAAACTTCGAATGCAGAAACTATTTACTTATTAAGGTGTACCAAATAATAATAATTTATTAATTTTTTTCCGCTACCGGAAATATTGTAAAACACGGCTAACGAACTTCGAAACAGATATTTGCAGGGTGGGTTATACGTTTCTATATTAAACGATTTTCGTCAACACGTTTAAACGAAAAAATTTGTTTAAGCGTATACACGTGTAAACGTGAATATCCGTTTAAACGCGAATATCCGTTTAAACGTTTAAAAACCGCTTGTTAACTAAGAACACGTTTATCCGTGTACACGTGTATCCGTGTATTAATTTTCAATCGATATAGGTCATTCGAATTTTCGTATAATTTTCCATTTTTCCGTTAGAGGGTGCGGAAAATAAAGTACAGTGCAATTTTTAATAAAAAAAAAAAATTGAAAAAAAAACGTTAAATGCATATACGGTCTCGATTTAGCGTGCTCTGGCGCTCTCGGAAATTTTCCGCTCTACTATTTTGGTCTCTTATAAGTTTTCCAGGAAATGCATACTGCATAGTTTTGGCTGAAAATCCAAAAATCAGCAGAAGGTAACAAAAGAAAAATGCATTTATTGATAAATCTCAAAAATCCTTGATATTTTATTATACAAACTGTGTATCATTGGAAAGCTTATCAAAAATGCCATAGATTGGTGGCAACATATATGGGGTGTTCTATTTGAAAAGAAAATAGTTATCCATTGTTTTGCGTTTGTTAACATCCTGTATAGCAGTATGAACAAAAAAGGACCAAAGCCGATGTGTATTATTCTTCATGATGTGGAAATTTTTTTAGTAAAAAATGATGCTATCTTTGCTAGGAACGCTTCTGCAATGTTTTCAATGTGTTTTTGCCACAAAATTGCCCATAACTAACCAACTCTCCATAATAGACCCATAATATCTTATACTATTTTTATAAGCTTCTTAAGAGGATTAAAAATAAAGTACAAAATATGGGGTGTTCTATTAAAAAAAAACATAACTTTGATCTGTTATTTATACTGGGACATCCTGTACAAAAACATACATATTTTTAAAATATGTAGAATGGGTTTGGGTATCAGTTCATGAAAATTAGAAGTCCATATCTCAAATACCAAATAAGTTATGGGGCTTTTACAAATCCTTGGGTCACCCGGTATAAGCGTGACAGTTTTGCTAAAAATGTAGGCACAACAAGAAATTTTAGTTGTTTAACTGTTGTCTCTAATAATTTCATTTCATGTACATTTTCAATTGGTGATTTTTTTATCTAACTTCAGATTTCTTTAACACAACTTTGTTTTGGGTCGCAAACAAATGTATTACGCAATAACAACAAGTAGTATCGATTTAACTATTAGTGAATTTGTTTACATAATATACGGAATATAAATAGCATTTTGCGATCATTGACAAAAATTATAAACCAAATGAAGACCCTTTGCACGAGAATTTGATATAGGTATCTTATCAAATTCCCCACTGCTGGCTTCGTTCACGGTTAATCACGTTTTAAAGGCTGAAATTCTGAAATATCAAGATTTTTTTAAACAACAGGTAAATTTTCGTCAAGGTATTTTTCTTTTAGTCCGTATTTTATGCGAATCAAACGTACCAAAAATTAAATCGATACTATTTGTAGTTGATTGAGTTATACATTTGATTATATCGGAAAACAGGGTTTTGTGTAGGAAAGCTAAAATTGAAAAAAATCATCGTTGAAAAGATTTTTCACTACTGCTTTGAAATATGAACGACAAGAATTAGTTTTTATGGCAAATACGATGAAATTATCGACTTCAGGAAATATTAGTAAGTATAATTCGCTCATCGGTTGTCTACATATTCTTTGGATGAAAAGATGATTTCAAGATAAAGCTAGAAACCTTAAAAAATGTAATTTATATTTTTAAATACCACATTTTTTAATTCATTTTAATTTTTAATATTTAATGTATTTATGTAAAAATAGGTAGATTATAAATATTTTGTATTATTGTGATTTCTCCAGTTTGAATGAATGTTTATCAGTTTGTAATACTTAATATACTTATAGATCTCCTAAAATTCTAAAGCGATTATTTATATTTTGTTAGTTTTTAAATAAAATACAGGGTTCTGCATCTCACCTCCCGTCTTCTATAGCTCAGTAGAATAATTAATAGTCGATTTATAGTTATATGAAAAACAGTAAAACAATAAAAAATTTATTTTCCAATTATTTAACTATTCTTGGTTGTCGCGATAGGAGACCGGTTTCGGACTAGTTTACCTCTTCGCTGCACTAGTTAGATAATGGAGGAAATCGACTTACCATTTTACTGTTTCATCCTCACTCAGTTTCTTTCCGGGTTATAAATTGGAAGTGTACCAATTTTCGTTGAATTTGACAATATTCCCGCATGCCAACCCTAGCCCACTGTACCCCCTGAGATGCTAGGGCTATTTTTCTCTCACATTATTTTTTTGCCCGTTATGAATAGTTTCAATAAGTTTCGTTGAATTTGACAATATTTTCGCATGTCACCCCTAGCCCACTCCACCCCCTGAGATGCTAGGGCTATTTTTTCCTCACATTATTTTTTTCCAGGTTATAAATAGTACGTGTACCAAGTTTTCTTGAATTTGACAACAGTTTTGCATGCCACCCCTAGCATACACCAACCCCTAAGATTCTAGGGCTATTTTACCCTCACATTATTTTTTTTCAGGTTATAAATAGTAAGTGTACCAAGTTTCGTTGAAATAGACAATATTTTCGCATGGCACCCCTAGCCCACTCCACCCCCAGAGATGCTAGGGCTGTTTTACCCTCACATTGTTTTTTTTAAGATCATAAATAGTACGTGTACCAAGTTTCGTTGAAATTGGCAATATCTTCACACGCCTCAATTAATCACTCACTACGCCACTGTCTTATTAATTTACAATATTAGCCATCCTTTTGATTCAACACACACATTTGACTAAATTTTAATTTTCAATATATATTTCAAATAATTAATTAATAATTTATCAAATATACGAATTGTTTATAAGTTGAATATTTATTTCAAGGACGGCCCTAAGGCCTAAATGATGGTAATACAATATTTAAGGAACCCTTATTACCGTATATAATAATGTAATTGGTAATTGGCACCAACTCTGATGGATTTAACCGAAAATTCGCTTTTAACGTTATAATATGATCACACAATTGGGAATGCGCATGCAGGATTCAGGAAAGCTCACGTCTTATAATTAAAACCCTTATATCTTTTTATCCGTATTCTTTTTTCCAAAAATTTCTACATATTCGGCTGGAGCTAGCTTTAAGCTATAAAATCACCTAAAATTAAGTAAAAAATATTGAAGTGGGGGGCTAGGGTGAAAACTGTTTTTGTAATTTTTTAGGGGTTGTGGGGTGGAGCTAGCTTTAAAATTGATCGAGCCTGCTTGAGATAGGTCTGAGGAATCTAAATCTTAAAAAAAAGAAAGTTAAAAAATCAAAAGTGGGGGCAAACGTCAACTTGGCCCCGCCAAATTTCAAACCCCTATAACTTTTTTACCTTTTTGGAGCCAGCTCTAATTTTTGTGGAGCTAGCTGGAGCTAGCTAAGGGCTTTCTGGAGCAACACTTTTTTTCAAAAAATCAAAAGTGGGGGGCCAAGTTGACGGACCCTTTAGGCCTTGTCATTCTGATTTGTTTTAATAGTTGCGCATTTGCCTGCTATTTTTAGCATGCTCATAAAAATAGCTGTAAAATGAAAAGGGATAATATGGTTTGGATATAAACAAACAACAAAGGAAGAACGTTTAGTGCGGAGAAGGAAAAATAGGAAGGCTTACAAACGTTTGGAAGAAACGAACGGAAAAAGGTATCTTCAAAATGTATGGTAACCATTTCTTTCTGCTTCTACCCAGTGACGAGCTGCTGACTATTTTTTAAACGGAATATCATGGAAGGTATATTCAAAATTTATGATACCCATTTCTTCCTGCCTCCACCCTGTGACGAGTTTTTGACTATCTTTTCTAAGTGAGAATACGTTACTAAATAATACAGGGACGCAATTTGAAAAAAAAAGAAGTTATTCAACTTTATAAGTTAGGATACTCTACCACATTTTTTCACCACCCTGTATAATAATAATTATTATATTTATTGACCACTCAAATTTACAATAGCAAAATTTACAGGATACAAAAAAAGACCGTTACAGTAAGAGGGGGTCAAAAGGAAAATGTACAGATGAAACCCGAAGATTTCTCTGGTCTACCACAAATTCCTATAATTTTCTAAATGAAATCATGGTTGGCGCTGTAGTTCGAACCTTCAAACAAACGATATAAATGATTGTAATGGCTCTACGTCAATCACTTGGGCAAATATAAAATTCCATGTCATTCACCATTAATTTCAATAAATTAAATAATTCGATAACGTTAAACGATAGGTACAAGAAATATTGAAGCAACTTACTTTTATTTGTTTCCTAGAATTCAAAAAAGACAAAAATACAGGGTGTTCCTTAAAAAAACTTTGATGTGGATCTTTTTTACGGGACACCCTATATAATTGGTAATATATTTTTTTAAATTGAGTATACAATAGTCTATTCATTAAAAAAGATAAAAAGACCGTTGCGATTTCACGCAGCCTGGGGTTTTTCTCAATTCAAACGTACTTTACCTGTTGCGAGAAAGACTCATAATATTCCAATAAGAAGTAATTAAACGTAGTCAAATCGACACAGCCATTTGGTCACCGCAAACAGTATACATTCTACTAAATCTCTTTTACCGCCCGCTCTTCCCACTTTTATAACCCGGCGTAGTCAGTAGAATTTACAAACGCCTAATAAATCGAATTGTTTTTTTTCTCCTAGTAATCCGTTAAACTTTCCGCGAAAGAAATTTCAACGCCGAAAAACTCTCCGAATGGAAAATCGGCGAATCTAATTAAGTCGCGCCTTCTCTTTTTTTTGCTTTAGCGGCAATTTCAATTTTACGCCATCGGATTGCGGAGGCACGTCTTCGAAGGCGCGCCACTCCCTTAATCCCGCTCTGGCACAGTTTAGATAATGGGATGAAAACAAATTACACAGGACGCAAATGTAATCGAGGAGTAATTGAGTTGTATAAGGGAATCATTTCGAAAGTTTTAGCTAAATCGAAAACGAACTATGAAATGTGAACTTTTGAATTGTTGGAACACATGCAGTTTGTAACGATAATTTCCTAAAATTAATTATCGTAAAAAGGATTTGGTTTTCAACAAATGCAAATAATGAAGGCGGATGGTTATGGATGAATTATATCAATTCTTTGAAAGGAAATTAGGTATTAGTTATATTAGATATCTGACAAACAGAATAAAAAATCGATCCTAGCATTTGCGCGTCCTCTTCCGTAATAGTATATTCTGTAACAATGTAAGAATTTCCATTCTTACCGAGTAGCAGACTATACTTTCTCCTCGACCAGGTAAAATAGACTAATAAAATCATTAACAAAAAGAACTTACGTTTTATTATTACGTTTGTGGTTATGTGTATAGTTTTTCAAGCTAAAGCTACTTTTAGGTAAAATGGTGTTCTTTAATTAATTTTTTAATTAAAAAAAATATAATATATTTTTATTTTTTATTTTTTTTAATTGGTGAAATTGAGCAAAGTAACGAACGACGGCTCTATGCTCAAAATTGATTTCAGAATTCTTAAATTCTACAATAGTCGTGGAGAAACGCGGCCAAACTTGCTATATTTATTTGACGATTATTTCATTTCTTTGTACGAATTTAAATGAAAGTAAGTATTGATCCTATTATCGCGTAGTAAAGTAAATAAAGATTTCTGTGACTGAGGAAAGAATGTTTTTGGGGGTTGAAGGGGTATCCGTGGCGATCGGTTTTTGACTTATTATGCTTCAAGCCAAAGTTTCAGGTAATTAGCGCTGTTGAAAATGATAATATAATCAAATATTGCAACATTTCGATATTCGAATTGTTTACGGCTATTTTTTTCAAACTGGCATTTCGGAAACCAACTTATGAATTTGGCGTAAAATTTTGCTCTAACAAGATTTTTTTATTTTGTTTTTCGACAAAATTTTCGTTTTCACGAATGAAATTTTCTTTGCATGTTCTTTGAGGTATGCACAAAAATTGATTGTTTGCACGAAATCATGAATATCACTTTTTGTACCTTAGAACTCCAGTAACAAAGAACTTTATTTTAGGCCGAAAAAGGCACACTTTAACGATCTCTGTAGGGTCAGAAAAAAAATGTGGGCCTAACTCACCACCGTTCGTCCATTTTTTCATTCGTCCAATAAAAACAAACAAATTATACTGACGGAAAAAAAATGAAGCATTCGAGATTTGTCAAAATTTAGGTAATTTTCAAAGAGCCATAACTCGGCTTCTATCCAAACGATTTCGACGATATTTTGAGAAATCAAAAGCAAAATGTGTCCTCTTTGCGAGGACTCCACCCCCTTCAAAAGGAAAAAAAATAAAGAAACCACAACTTGGTACCAAATCGTCGTAGGAACTTCGTTCTTCAAGTCGTGCATAGGGAATTGATGAAATTTTAATGCCTTTATGGTGGATCGAGCCCACAAAATTTCTCTACGTAGACATCGTTAAAGCTGGACATGGTTTCCAGAAAAAACTTTTTTTTTCACAAGAGCGCTAGAGGTGGCGGAAGGGGTTACTATTAATTTAGCATGCATGAATTTAAAGAAGACACTTTAAAGTTTTTCGCCTTCAAATATTCATCAAAATCGATTGAAAATAGGCCGACTTATGGCGGTTTGAAAATGGTCGAAATTTCACGAATTTCAAGTGTTTCATTTTTTCCTTCAGTATATATTGTCCATAAAGACGCTTAAATTAGCATATAAATGATTACAAAAACTTTTAAACAAATATTGAAGGCAACAGAAAAATGAACATTTTTGAAAATATTGTTCACGAAATGATTGTTTTTCTAAAAAAAAGGTATTGAAATTTTTGCTACTTTTGGTCTATGTATAATTATGAAAAAGTATGTATTATATCAGATTTGTATTAATAATAATTGTAGAGAATGCGGAATTAAACAACATAAATAATACTTTTTTTTTAAATATCATTAGATTTTGAGTAAATATCTACCGTATATTTACTCAAAATCTATTATTAAAATTTTAAGTATAATTTATCATTTTCACCTTCTATATTTATCTAAATTTTCGATTTATTTGTTGTAATTTTCGATTTTTTGGTCTGCATTTTTTAATTTTTAAGCCAGAATTTTCGATTTTTGGTCTAAATTTTTGGTTTTTGGTACATGTTGTAGATTTTGTAACCTGAATGTTGATTTCTATGCTCGATTTTTTTGCCAGTATTTTCGAGTTTTTATTTAAAGAACCTACATTTTCATATTAAGACCCGAACTTTTAATTCTTCAATTTTCTACAATTTTTTTATTTTAATTTTAGTATGTTTACTTGATTTTATGTTTTTGATTTGAATAATTTAGACGTAAATTTTTCGTTTCAAGTTAAAGTTTGAGATTTTCTTAAAAAAAGTAAAGTTAAAATTATTTTAACCATATAATTTTAATTTCTTTTTTGGCATGAATTTTTTATTTCTGGACCCAATTTTTTGATTTTGGTCCATATTTTAGATCTTTGGCATGTACGATTATTATCAATATCTTTGCTCTAAATTGTTTTATTTTTGGGCCTAAATATATATTTTTGGTCCAAATTTTCGATTTTTTGCCAACATCTCAGATTTTGCATCCTGAAATTATTCATTTTCATGCGCAATTTTTTTAATACTGTGGCCAGTATTTTTGTATTTTCGAGTTTTTATTCATAGAGCCTTATTTTATATTTTGCAACCTACATGTTTTATTTCTAGTCCTGATTTTTTATTTTCTTGTTGTATTTTTCTTGTTTAATTTTAGGCTATTTACTTAATTTAATATTTTGGATTTTAATTAAGGCGTTGATTTACAGTTTAAAGTTAAAATTTGACATTTACCTAGAAATGTATAATCGCGAGGAATATATTTTAACCAATTACTTATTTCTTTGCCTGAATTTTGTAGTCGAAGTATTGTAATCGTGAAAATTTGTTCAAAATTGATATGAAACTTCGAACATAAGCCTTATTTGATAATCCAAAGAACTAAAAAGCTTTTGGTAAAATTTCGTACACCGGAAGTGGGTGTAATGTTTTTGTTTTTTCCAATATCTTTTTTTAAATATCACAAAAACGATTAAACAAATATTGAAATCAACAAACAAATAAATAACTTTTGTTTGAAAATATTTTTCATAAAATCATTGTTATTCGATATTTTTTTTATATACCGGGTGTGGCACTTAAGACGCCTCGGACCATAGCTCCTTTACGATAAAAGCTATCGAAAAAAATCTGAGAACAAAGTGGTGCATAGTTACCGTCGCTATGTTTTAAAAATATTTCTAATCATCAGTGGCGTGCCGTACTCCAGTGGCGTACCAAACTTATGTTTTTTTAAATGGAATGCCCTATTTTTTATTGCAGATTTGGAAAGTGCTCGACGAGTACTTATTTTTTTATCTAACATGTTATACCCTTCACTTTAGCGGTTTCGCTGTTATAACCCCTTCTTTCAAAATTGCGCCCCATTTTTGAGATTGTTTTGTAGAGAAACTAATTGACGCCGGCGCCTAAATTTTGAATTGAGGTACAGGTTAAGACCTCGTATACCTTCACATTATTTTTTTTCGGGTAATTTATGGCAAAAAAATAATTTTTGATTGATCTTCGCATGTTGTCATTTTTTCCGAAAATTTCAAATGGCACCCCCCTAAAAAAATTACGGCGTTATACAGCCAAAACTCTAAATTTTTCATTGGTGTAAAAAAAATTACACATTGCATAACAAAATTTCATTGATTTAAAAAATGTGTTTGTCTAGGTTATCGACCATCGGTCTTTCTGCCTTTTTTTTATTTTTTTCATTTTTGGTTATAATTATGAAACGATAATAGTAACAGCAAATTTATGTTAATAATAATTGCAGAGAATGCCAAAATGAACAACTTATAAAGAATAAGTTTTTTTTTCGGAATCTCTTTGGTTTTTGAGTAAACTGACTATTAGTATTTGAAGTATAATTTGTCATTTCCATCTTTTATAATTTTGACGTTTTAAATGTCAGTGTCATCCGATTCCACAAAACACTTGATTCAAATGAATCAAAATATGATTTAAATTGAAAATGTAAATATAAGTAACTATGATTCTATTAAATAAACAAAAAATAACATGATGGTCACATCACCATTTTTTTAATTTTTAGATCAGTATATTTGATTGTAGCCTATATAGATATTTTAGATCTTTGGCTATATTTTTGGTCAAAGTATTTATTTTTGGGCCTAAATATTCTTTATTTTGGCGAAAATTTTCCATTTGGTTGTTAACATTTTCGACTTTTTGGTAAGAATTTCTTCATATTTAGAAAGAATTTCGATGTTTGGTCTGAATTTTCGTTTTTTTTTTGCCTTAATATCAGATTTTTTAAACTGAATTATTGTTTTTTATGAGCGAACTTGTTTTTTTGGCCGAGGCCTAAAATTAACATTTTTCGATACAACGTTTCTGTTTTTAGTCTACTCTTGTTTTTACTTTCTCCGTACGAAGTTCGAGAAAGTATTATTATCGTGAGATTTTCAACGGAAATTTCCGTTGTGTCTCAAAACTACTAAAAAATTTCAAATAAAACTTTGAATATAAGCTCTATTTAAAAGTTCGAAGAACCAAACACCCTTTGGTGAAATTTCGTGCAGCTGAAACATTTGTTTCAGGTGCACCTTTTGTTTTTTTTCGATAATTTTTCAAATACCGAAAATATTTTAAAAACACTAACAAATCTTAAAGGTAAATATAAACCGAACATCTGTTGTTAATAAATATTTCCTAATAAATACTTGAAAAGAAGAAACTGAATCATTTCGATATTTTTGGTTTATAATTATAATAGTTACATGAAATTTACATTAACAATAATTACGGAGCATGCTCAAGTGAATAACTTATAAACAATGAGTATTTTGCAAAAACGCAAATATCACAAAAATCAATTCGGAGAAAGTTATATGATGGCCACGTGACTATTTTTTCCAGAAATTTTTGAAAAAAAAGGGAAAATCCTACTGTAAGTTCCATCCTCAACACGCAGGTGCGAATGTTCACCGTTCTAGTGGCTCTTAACCAATTTCGAATTGTTTTCTGTTTCGTATTATTAACAACGCAGTTTAATTTAAAAATAACCTAATAACTTCTAAAATAATACTTGTTAATCTAACCCTAACCTAAGCACGCTACGTGTTAATAGTGCAACCGATTTTAACAACATTTTCAAACTGGTTGAAAGCCACTAGAATCACAATAACTAGAACCTGCGCGTTCAGGATGGGACCTATATTAGGATTTAGCCAAACTACTATTTTGGCTAAATCCTAATATATGGGAATAATAATATTTCAAGGGAGAGAAAAACGTGATTTCTCCTGAGATGCAAATTTGTATCCCGAGAGCGAAATCCAGAGGGATACAACGCACCGAAGAAAAAATAGCATTTTCTCCCGTTTGTGAAAAAAAACAGTTATTCATTTATTAACATTTTAATATCTATATTGATTTTTCAATAATTGTTTATTATTGCCCTCCAAACCCGCTATTAAACAAAGTATTATGTACATACCTGATAACAAATTTAATTAAAATTAACAAAATTACAGGTGAAGGTGAAGTTGAACGTAAAAAGCAGCAAAACCGAACTTCTGAGCCACAGACGTAGATAACTGCATGATTCTCGCTGCGACCACAGTATAAAGACTAAATAGCAGGGGTCACTCCTATATTAGGAAAACTGCAATAAAAATAGCCACCGCCAGACCGTCCCAAGATGCA
This sequence comes from Ocypus olens, assembly GCA_910593695.2. Lineage (NCBI taxonomy): Eukaryota > Metazoa > Arthropoda > Insecta > Coleoptera > Staphylinidae > Ocypus > Ocypus olens. The sequence continues at coordinate 39,889,714 of OU343052.1, forward strand.
CCAAAGAGCAGTAGAGGACATCTCAAATAATTGTTTATCACAATATCTGTTCGTATTGGTATTGGTATTATGTACTAATACAGACAATTGAAGAGTTGAAAATCATAACGGTATAAGTGACATGAGTTAAGTGTACATTCTACCCAGAAACTAACAAGCAACAAGATGGCGGACGTTCCAAAGAATTGTGATTTAGCTGCTCAATTACTGACGAAATCTCTATCAGAAATGAGTAGTTCTGCCTTTCAAAGTATTCAGTGTTGTTCAGAAACGATTGACGAAGATTTCAGATGATGATTCAGTCGCAGATGAAGATTATATTCCTGTTTAAGGTAACTAAAGTTCAGGCATTTTGTGCATCATTATAGTAGTTACTTAAAGTTATGTTTTCAAATTTTTAATGAATTTTTTGGCCGATAAAAACGTCTTAAACTAGTTTTTAATACCAAAGCACACTTAAAACTATCATAATAACGTCTCCTTATTGTCAATAAAAATGACGTTCCTCAAGAAAAATTCAGTCTTGAAAATATTTTCACTTGTACCGGTATGTCACTCAAATGCTTAACATATTTGAGGTACGTTAGCATTCACTTGAAACAATTACATTCATGAGAACGGCAAGATTTTTTAGGGAATTTTATGTATGAAACTGATTTTTATAAGATCTTTGCTTTATATCGATGCCTAAGCGGTATATTTCCTTATTTATCTAGATGCATCATCTTCAGATAAAAACGAAGATCATAACAAGAACCCTAACAATGAAAAAATCCTAAATGCAGTTGAAGAGTTGTGCTTGGAAGCACCTCATGAAGAGACTCAAGAAAACATTGTTTCAAGAAAAAGGAAAAGAAACTTGGAATCATGGAAAATTAATAAAAGGAAACGCCTAAGAATACACATCTACAACAGGAAAAATTACGCCTGCAAGAATCATCTAGCCATTTCAACATATCTGCCGATATGAATGCAAGACTTTCACAGAAGAAAGACGAAGAATTATCCATGAAGAGTATTGGAAACCTGATTCCTGAACAAAAAATGTCCTTCATAGTAAAATGTGTTTCAACTACTAAACCAAGACGTCCAAAACGAAATTATAACAAGTCAAAAAAACGAAGTACTGCAATTTTTCTGGACGCCAAACGAGTGTGTTAGGAGTTCTTCCTTAAGACACTAACTATAAGCAATCGCCCATTTACCACAACTGCATTAAACAAACCAAGTGTGGAAGGCTTATCTCCTGTTGATAAACGTGGTAAACATGCTCCTGGAAATAAAATGCCAGAAGATCGCCTCGCTACTATAAGGAACCACATAAAAAGCTTTCCTCATTACATAAGTCACTATTCTCGTAAAGATAATCCTCAGAAGAAATACCTGTCGCCAGAGTTATCAGTCTCAAAAATGTATAAGCTGTATACTGAGAAGTGCGAGGAAGAAAACAAAATTGCCAGTGAAGGAGTGTATTTACCGTAAAGTGTAATTCAGAATTTAATCTATCATTTTATAAGCAATACTTGTGACCGTTTAGAAAATGTTTATCAAAGTAGAGGACGATACCAGCAACCAGATACCTAAGAAAAGTTGATCAAGTTAGAGCCACTAAGAAAGGTGATATACAGAAGTCGAAACAAGGCCCAATACAAGTAATTACTTTCCATCTTGAAAAAACATTGCCAACTCCAATGCTAACAACCAATGTTATCTACTACAAGAGGCAGCTTTGGACATTTAATCTAAGAATACATGACTGTAGAACAGATCATGCTTTCATGTATATGTAGTCTAAAAATACTGCCTTACTTTACCTTCAGAAATTGGTTCTTGCTTACTGAAGTATGTAAAATCCTTGCCTTCTGAAATTAAGCATGTTATTGCCTACAGTGATAGTTACGGTGGGCAAAACAGAAATCAAATAATCGCCCTATTTTGGCTCTATATTGTTGCCCATACATCTATTGAAATTGTTGATCATAAGTTCCTCGTGCCTGGACATAGTTATCTTGAAAATGATACTGATTTTTCTCACATTGAGAAGAAGAAAAAGCAAATCCAATTTATATTTGTGTCACAGGATTGGATGAAGCTTGTTGAAAATGCCAGGGTGACATTTCATGTGAATGAAATAAAGCAAGAGGATTTCCTATCGACAGAACCAATTGCAAATCTTCTCATCAACAGAAAAATAGACACTGAGAAGCAAAATGTTAACTGGTTGACAATGAGATAGATGCAATACAGAAAAGCTTTCTTCTTCAAGGAGACACTTAATGAAGACATAGAATTTCGAAAAGTAAATCTTGCACGTCCATGTAGGTCTGGAACATTACCTTCCACTACTTCGACATGGACCAGTATGTTTAAAGCAAGCAAAAATTGATGACTTGATGTCGTTCCTTGTTACAGTTTATTCCTCTAGTATACCACAACTTTTATAAGAGTCTATCACCGATTCAGAGTTTACCAGAAAATCAACCAAGACGTCGCCCTTGTGGTCGCCTTCGTGGTCGTGGTGGAGGTCAGCTTCATCTGACTCTCCACATAACACCTCACAGCCAAGAGCTGAAGAATCCTACCCTGATGACTGTGATAGTGATGCAGTGAATGAAAGCGAGTAAGCAAAAACTGTTCATTCTTTAAAAGCATAGTGCAAGTGACATTTTATATAGACGTTTTAAAACCATAATGGTACAAGTAAACTTTATGAATATTTTAAACAATGATGCCTTACACTCAGGACCTTCAGATACTTACCAAATATATGTACCTCAAGTGCAAAATAGTGTATAAAAGTTTTGTTTCATTTTGTATAACCTGTGACTTTAAATAAACATTTAAATGTTTAAGGTCATTTTTCTCCGAATAAACTGTATGCTACTTATACCGTTATGATTTTCACCCCTTCAATTGTATTGCTATTTTTATAAATAATATAATTATATTTCACTATTTTACTTGTAGTTGATACTTGTGCTAAATTGAACACATTTTAAGTCTTGAGTTACTGATTCTCTCATGCACTAAAAAAAAAATTAAAAACAAATGCCACAGACTTGAAATTTTGCAAATTTACCAAAAATAAGTTTAGTTTTAATATCCAGTAATAAATTTTAGAATATTTACGCAGAAATTAAAAATAATCTCTAAAAATTGAGCATATTTTAAGTCTCGAGTTATTGATTCACTCATGCACTAAAAAAAATTAAAAACGAATGCCACAGACTTGAAACTTTGCAAATTTATCAAATAAGTTTAGTTTTAAGATTGAGTACTAAATTATACAAAATTTACTGTGAAATTAAAAATAAGAAATGGATCATATTTTGAGTTTCGAGTTACTCATTCTCTCATGCACTAAAAAAATATGAAAACAAAGCCACAGATTTGAAACTTTGCAAATTTACCAAAAATAAGTTTAGTTTTAGGATGCAGGAGTAAATTCTACAATATTTACGCTGAAATTAAAAATAATCTCCAAAAATATTTCAAGTCTCGTCACTCATTTTAACATGCGGCGGTTAAAAATTATCAAAACAATTGCCACCTATTTAAAATTTTCAAAATTAACCCAAAAATTGATGCTACTACATGATTCTACCAAAATTCAAACCACTCTATTACTAGATTTCAAAAAAATTAAAGGAAAACTTAGCCTACATCATTATTCTGAATTAATCGATCATTTCGATTATCGATTATTTAGATTAATCGATTATTTTGATTAATCGATGGTTTTGATTAATCCATTGTTAAAAATAATCAATACTCGATTATTAATTTCCATAATCGAACACCCCTACTAACAATATTGAATCATGATTGACTAATAAAATGAATCGAGATAATTGATTCTGGAAGTGTTTCGACAGCATGTAAACATCCTTTCGTGTAAGTCATTCGTATTCCGCAGCAACGTGCCGTGTTTTCATTTAGGGCTTTTCCGGCTTTTCACGAATCCGTTTCATGTATATAAATCTTTCTCGAGTAGTGATCTAAAAAAAGGAACATATATCCGGTGATATAACAATTGTAATGAAAGGAGACAGTTCGTAACAGATTTGTTTCCTTCTTAAATACATTTCCAGTAAATCTACCTATTAGTCTACCCACTTGCATAAACAAGTATCAATGTTACCACAACGTATCCATAACAATAAAGAGAATGGTTACGACCGTTACAACTTGGTAATTCATATTAATAATAATAATAATACATTTATTGACGTATTCAACTTTTACAAAGAAATACATAAAAATAAGAAATGCTCTAAAAATAATATAAACAAAACTATACCAGTTTACAAAATATAATGTAATCAAACTGTAATAACCCTAAAATAAAGGAAAAAGAAAATGAGATTCAAATTTCAACTGTGGAAGAATTAATTGGCAATGTTATCGGATAATAGTAGCATGCAACGATTCCGAAAGAAATGAATTGGTACATGAAAAATATCAATCTTACTCGAGAGAGAATTAAAAATAATCATTGCACGACACACAGGGTTATTCATTCCATACTTATATTGATACATTCATTACGTTTTAACCACAAATAACAAAATCGTATTTAATTACACACTAGTGCTGTAATCGTTTAATAATAACGAATGCATTTTAGTGAAATAGTACACTAAAACACACGTACTTTACATTAAACATACATTACGGAAGACAACATTTTCAAGAACGAGTCCAAAATTCGAGGCTTTTTTTAACGTTATAGTTAATCGTTTTTATTTCGAGTAATTTTGGCAGTTAAGTTGGTGATAGATTATTTGACATTTATCAGTCGTAAAATATGTCTGACGAAGAAGCTCGACACCTCCAGAATTGCAGAAGGTAGTAGAAGACATCGAAAATATCCTCAAAATACAGTCAAGTAGTTTTTACAAAAAAAAAGAATATAAGTTTGTGAGCTGGTATTTATTAAACAATGTACGTATTATTACGAAAAAAATTTTGATTGCGTATTTTCAAATTATTGAAAAAAACGTACAAAATTTCTACATTATGGTTAAAATGGAAATACGATCTGAGTTAAGAATTATATTAATTGTTAATTGTATTGTAGTAAATATTTCATTAATATTACATAATATTGATTGATTGATTCCTATTTGATTGTGGCATTTAGTACAAGCATAACAATTCCTTAAAACAAAAGTTTCCATAAATCAAACCATTTAGCATTGAAATGCCTAATTTAAACACCTCAATAGCTAATACTTTTAATTTATTTCATACAAAACCATACGATTATGCTTTTTACATGAAATTAATTAACCTAAATTACAGAATATTGTAATATTAGTGCGTGCACATAAACAAGGATTAACAGTGCGTGCAAATAGTGCGGAGTGTTGTGGTCTCGCTGATAATTGCTTAATTAAATCAGGGAGATCCTACAGCAAATATTTACTAGTGTGAGGACCAAGGAGGAGGTGCACCCCGGCGTCCCGTCATACCCTCTAACATCTACTTGAAGGCGTATGAATAGACCTGAGCAAACAAGTAATTTATCAAAATTCAATGTTGACGTCACACTGATAAAGCGGAATATGTCGCTGAATGGAATAAGACTGAGTGATTAAATCTGAATTCAAGACGTAATCTGAATTGAAAATGGAAATGAAAAATTAAAATGTGTTTCTGCAGTATGAATAAAATCATATATTCGAACTTCTAGTAATATTGGTGCGAACATAAACTAATCTTAACTATCTTTACTTCAATAAGTTTTCATTCAACGCGTTTCTTATTTGTCAATATAATTAAATGTCAATAGTTCAGCAATTTCAATTCTATTGGTAATTCAAACTGTGTATAATTATGATCTTTATTACTACATGTATACTGTTGTAAACGCTACATATTATTCTAGGCATTTGTTTCAATTATAATTTCTGCAATTTCATGAATGTGATCAAAGCTTTTGCTAGCCAGTTTTAAATAATTACCATCGTATGAAGCAATCGGTCTTATATATGAAGGACAATTATTTTGAAATGTTGTTTGTTTTAATTATTTTTTTGTTCATTTGTTAAATAGTGTGAAAGATAATTTAATTGTTCAATTCATGCAATTCCTACTTATCTTATTTTTTAATCCAATTTAACACCAGGGACGCCATAACTAATTGTATCTGTGTAAAACGTCAATGCGATGAGCTTACTGAGCCTGCAGATGTCACGTATTTCTCTCCTTGTATTACGACTTTTATCACTAATCTGCTTTCGATTATTTTCCTCCATGAATACAACAATATAGAACGATATGTAGCAAATTAGGATTAATGCATATTCTTACAGCTTTATTTCGAGCAGTTTCAATATTTGCAAAATTTCGATTCTAATACATTTAGATTCATCTTCCCATTTATTCGATTGCACCATCGATATTTGTTTGCTGTTAAATAAGGATCTATCTTCCATATAAATAAAAATGACCAAAAGTAAGGTCGACGAGTAGTAAACAATACAGCATGCAACACAATGCCTCGAAGTTAAGTTAGAATATCGGTATAGCCGATGTACAATCTCGTCCTTGTACATCGGATGCCTTCCTCCGTAGCATATTGCCCCCAAACCATCACACCAGGAGTTAATGCCGTGTGACGATGTTGAACAAATTGTAAATTTTGTCTGACCTCTAGGTCGTCTAACCCTTAAACGTCCGTCAAAGTGCCATAAACGCAATCTGGATTCGTCGCTGAAGACAATTTCTACTCTTTGATGATCCCAGTCTTGTCGGTACTGGCTCCACTGCGGGGATGGGACGTTTCATCGCCGCCGGTTCGCGCCCGCCGTTTCACCGCCGGCCGTTTCGCCGCCGGGACAGTATTATATTACAGTAAACCACGTATGTATTGAGTGATCAAATGAATTCCAGATTTGATTATTTTTTTGTATATATTGTATAATATGTACTTTACTATTTTTATAATTATTTTATCTTGTACTGTTAATTTAATTACTGTTTTACTCTATATTTCAATCGTAATTTAATATCGGTAAATACTTAATCAACAACAACAGGAATACCAATGAAACACAATAATGATGATGATAAATGTTTATTATTTAATTTACATAAGTACTTAAAAAGAAATATAAATAAGCGACAATTTAATTATTCATTTGATAATTATGTGATATTCCACGCAAATAATCGATTGGTTCTCTATTTCCAAAATCTGTGATTATTCTTAGAATACGCTCGTCCGTGTCCCGATATTTTCTTAATTTATTTGGCGGTGGATGACCCGCCATAAGTTGCTCCAGATATAGATCTCTTCCTTTTTGAACCCTCCTCAACGCATCTATGAATTTCCATATTGTTGGATGGTGCATATTTAATTCGCACCCAAGGCGTCTGTGAGCGGCTTCCGCGTGATTGTTTGTGCGATCTGTTCCATGATATCTACTTATTTTCCTAACAAATCTCTTTGGGATATGGTTTTACCGAATCCCCTAATTAAGAGATTACTATTAAGTGGCAAAATTGCTATTGGATTTGTTGAATGCCCTTTGAGGCGGATTATCAAATGAAGAATTAAATTGTCGGTGATTTATATTTTTATTTCTGTGGTTATGTAATATAAATTAAATAATTAATTTTGTTTCAATTTCCACTCGGTTATTGAGTATAGTTTATTTATATATCTTTAACATATATTATATCCAAGGATTGTTCTAATCTGAAATTCATTTGATCACTCAATACGTAGTTTATTGTAATATTATTGTGGCGGTGAACTGTCCCGGCGGCGAACTGGCCCAGCGGCGAAACGGCGGGCGTGGCCTTATGCAGAATTGTTAAAGGGAGACAAAAATAAGGACGATAAGACCGCAAACCAAAAGATCATATTTGCCTATAAATGGTGCTCATAGGAACTCTATGACCAATTGCTCTTAACCACTTCGCGCCCATGCTGCTTCGATTTAATCCCAGGTTTGATTAAAAATTACTTCTTTGTTGTTGTTAACTTTTTCTACGAAATATGATTTCACTTTCACAAACTTTCCCCTTTATGCAAAAAAATATGAAAAAATATTCCATAGATAGCGCTAAAGAAGTAATTTTTTTTGTACAATGTTTTTGTTTTCATTTTTCGCTTGTTGCCACATGTGGCGAACCTGGGCGTGAAGAGGTTAACCAATTTATTGCAAACGATCGTGTTGGTTCTGCAGGATCTCGAATTGCACTTCTCCTTCACGTTCTTGTGTCACTCCGAAACGTCCACTGCCTCTACGGCGAGCTTCTAGGCTTTATTCCTGCCAATCTCTCAAAATTTTGCCAATTTCACGGAATCCTAAACCAGCGTCATGCATTCCGATAATTCGTCCTCTTTTAAGTGGTGCAATTTGATGAAAATTTCCACGTCTTCGCACTCGCGGCATTTTTTAAGCACTAACAATTAGGTCAAATAATAAAAGGCTGCAAACTAATGCGATAAATAAGGTGAACTAAAATAAACTCTTAGATGAGTTTCTTATTAAAAGAAATAATAAGAGATAATTTCTTTTAAAAATGACACTTGGCCTTCAAAATGTAATCAATTGTATATCAACAAACATCAACTATTGCCAAGAGTTCTACATCAACTCCTTCAGGGTGGTGGTTATCTTTTTTTTTTAAACGGAGAATATTATTTCCATTAATAGCTGCATTTAATTAAATTAATTAGTTGAATGTATTATTATGAACTTATATAACTGAACACTTACGCACACCAGGATATTAGGGATTTATTAGCCAGTGAGGGCTTCACAGCTTATAAGTTTACATGTATATGAGGGAGGCCATGGGAGATTCACACTAGAGTTATGAGGTGTAAGTAATTAATCCTCTTATTTATTTTTTGCTGCCTCCATTATCTTCACTTTAGCAAATTTGTACATGGTCCATCTGTACGCCTGTAGTGTATACCGGGTATTCGATAAAAAAACGCCCAAAGCCATAACTCTAAATACTAATAAATGGTGTTAAAATTGATTTTTTTCAATAATGACTTAATTGCCAAATAATAGTCAACTTAAAATTTTTAAATGGCTGCTTATAATGGTATAATTTTATTACATTAGACATTAATGTTCTGAATCAAATAATGCCCAACATGTTGTTTTTCGTTCAATATTTTAGTCGAAAAAAATTAAATAAATCTTCTATTAAAATTATATTTTTCAAAATATAATTAGCTTGCCTTGGAAAAAAGTGACAAATGTCATTTGTTGTAAGGTTATGTCAAACATGAATAACAAGGACCCTATGTTATAAATCAACGTAGAATAGAATAAATAAGTAGTGCAAGTATTGCGATTTAGATGTGATTATTGTAAACACTGAGTAGAACGTCTAACTCTGCAAGTCCACAAAATTGTCGAACTACTCTCTTCGGCTTTTTAAAGGCTCCATGTCGTTTCAAATTTCCTTCTAACATTCTAAATTTGGTATACGCCGTTCTGGAAACCGTGGATGATAAATCCATGCTGCAACTCTTCGATTTCTATTACATAGAAAATAAATTTGCAACATGTCTGTTAATTCGCTTGTTCATGATTATGTCTGAAACACATACTAATAATAAATGGTTGATATTACTTATATAATAAATGACATTTGTCGATTCGAATTTTTTTTTTCAAGGCACACTACATTTATTCCAAAAAAAAAATCATGTGAACAAGATTAATTATTATCTTTTTCTGGCATAAATACTAAGTTAAAACCAACATAACGGGTATAATTGGATTTAGAGAAATAATGTCTAGTATTATAAAATTAGAAAAGTATATGAAAAGTATATGACCATCATTCCGCAATGAAGTTGATTTTGAAAAAATATATAATTACCGTTATTTTATAGTATTTATTGACTTTCTTTTTTAGTTCATTCAAATCGGTCAATAAATAACAGAGTTATGGCGTTGGGCGTTTTTTATCGAACACACGGTATTTAGTCTTAATATACTGTCGAGCACGAAGTTTAGGTCACTTAAGAAATAATTTTTGGAGTAATAATAATAAGGGAATCCATGTGTTAGTAGGCGATGAATCAATTGTTTTCTTAGTAATGTCATGTATTGTCTCGTGGTTACAACTTTTGTGAAAAAGTGTAATTCAACAGTCACATTTGGTTGGTTATTTCTCAGTTTAGCGTTGATTTCTCTCAGTAAAATCTATCGGTTACACGCGTAGTGTTCGGGTCATAATGCTTTTAGATCTTTTTGTTGCGACAAGAATTGTTACAAGGTGATCGAGAAAAACGCGAAACTGCCAGAATTATTGGTAAGAGCATTTGAATACGTCAATTCAGAAACTGAACAAGTCCCAACAACCTAGTTTTGAGATAAACAAAAAAAACTAAATCATTAAAACTTATTCCGTCCTTTTTAGACACCCGCGAGTTTTTGGGATATGTAACTAGAATTATTTTTGGATAGGATCACATGATTTACAGAATTATAAATTTTGGATTTTCAGAGAAAGGGCGGGCACATATTCAGTTTCTGCATTTAATGAAAAAAAGAAATGTGAAAAATATCAGAACCAGTTATTATATTTTTAATGACAAGGAAAAAAACAGAATATTAGTAGGTAGTAACGTCAAAATATAAAAGTAGTAAAAGGACCTGGGTACGCAGATTTGGTTGGTAAAGGAACTGGGCTTTTTGATAGACGCAATCGAAATGTGTGAAGCCCAAGACCCCCAATAAAATCTTTGCATTCTATATAGCCCTGCATTTCAGTATCAAATTCGAATTAAAAAAAAAATTGTTTGGTGCCTTTTTTTCTTTTTGTTTCAACTGACGTTGCTGTTTTTTGTTTGCCACTTTACGGGCCACCATTTTTTTAAATCCTTTATTTCTTCTGTCTCCACCATTTGAATATCAAATTTCTCTTTATTTTTACAAGATTTTTTTACCATCAAAGCAAAGTCTTCCGGAAGGTAAACGCGATCAGCTTTTCGTACAACACGTTTAATCAACCCAAAATCGCGATCGCGTTGGCAAGAATGAGTGGCCGTATAATTTTTCTAAATCTACCAGAATCAGATAGCGCTGACAGAAATCGTAGCAGTGTATGGTTCTTGTTTTGACCACTGCAGTTGTCGCTAAATAAGTAAAGTTCTTTTACTTTATCAGCAATGTTATTTTCAATGTAGTCTTGAAGAAATGTACACACTTCGTCAGGCGTCTTTCGGGCTTTTCCTTCGTGGCACATATACATTTTGGCGTTATCGGCTTTAAGATTATTTATGCCAAAAGTATACACCCACAGTTGGCGGAAATAAAATATATATTGTACAGGAATGTGCGGCAAGGGTAAATTTGCCATGTTATCGAAACATAATCCCACGACATCATTCCGTTCCTTACACATCTCTTGTATACATTGAATTTTTGTATAAAACTTTTTGCTCCTCCTTTTATGTACTATTAATTCAGCAGTGTATGTACGCTTAGCGTTATCATTGAGCGCTTTGTTTCTAATTTTTACTCTCAATTCTTCACATTGTAGTGCAGGTATCTACGTGAGGTCTGCCAAAAGACAGAGAAGTTCTGATGAAAGTACGTTGAAAAAAAGTAATAAGAAACCAGTAACTCTGGATGCTTTTGTAAAAACAGGTCATACATTATCTTAATGTTTAATCTGGCATCTAAGTAGTGTCTTTCTGTCCCAGAGCAATGAGCATTTTTTGTGGGATGGCTATCTATATGTTCATGAATTTTTATCTTGACTTCTGGAGCAATGGTATTTCCACTACCATTTTCGCCACGTTTATCGTGAGGCACTCTTCCAGCAGTTTACATATGCGAAATAAACGTCCAACCTGACATTGTTTACAACCAAAAAGTTGTAAGCAGACTTTTGTTTATTTTCAACATTTTTTCTGCTTCGCTTTCTTTGCACTTTCCCAGCTACAATCAATCCTTGCAAGTAAATGTCTTGCTTATTTTTATGCGCAAAACTATTAAAGTGATCCAAACGCTCCTCGAGGTATTCTGGAGATAATCTTGAAAAACATTTCTTTTTACAGCTAAAATAAAATTATAGAGTTTCATCATTTACTAGAAAAATTGTACCTGCATGCCACTCCTGTTTTTCTAGCTTCAATAGTATTTCCTTTAAAGTTTTTATGTTCCTTTCCAGCCACATTGGAATTTCTGATAACGTTTTTTTTTGTATGTTGTGGTGCATATAATCCCTTTAATTCTTTTTTTTAGGTATCTCACTTTCATTTTCTTTATTATTATTGCCACTCGAATTGCTATCATTACTTTCAGACATTCTTACACGTCTGTCTTCATAAACCTCCCACACGCGAATGTTTGTTTGTATTGAAATTAGCAGACTATATGAATAACAGCAGCTCTGCGCATGACCGTTAGATTAGAAAATGCATAAATGCAGGAACTGAATAAGTCCTGGACAAGTTTAGTTTCTGTATTTAGCTTTTCTTTCTACGCTTTAGAGCACTCGGACATGTTCAATTTCTGCACCATTTTATCCGCCGCCCTTAAAATATATAGAATTGATATAAAACTTATTTTACACAAAAGTGGACTTGTTTAGTTTCTGAATTGACCTATTCATTTGTGCTATCAAAATATGTACTAGCACTATGAGGAGACTGGCCGATAAGCATAAGTCTAAGAATTAGACGAAAACGAGTCACCACCCAAAGAGATTACCGTTTTTAGAACGCAGAAAGAAGCTTCTGCGGTTTTGCTGCGAAATTAACTCCAAGTAGTTAGAGAACCGTCAGAAGAAGGTTTCCTGCCCGAAATCATTTGGCATTGAATGATGATGACTGGAGCAAAGCACTGTTTTCAGAGAGTCGCGTCTTTGCCTTACGGGGTCCGCCGACGTTGACGAGTGTAGTGAAGACCCATAGAAAGATATGCTCCATTTTCATCTTTGAATGGGCAGGAATATCTTCACAAGTACGCACAGAGTTGGTCTTCAAGCAGAATGGCTTCCTGGCAGCTTACAGGACATCACGGAAGCTCTAGTCGATCATGTTAAGCCTTTCACGATTACTATGGGCAAGCATGACATTTTCATGCCAGTTGATGCTAGACAGAGCCAGAGTTGTCGGAGATGCCTGGATGAGGTGGGAATTATTTTAAGCATGTCTGGGGCGAGGCATACACCAGTTTCAAGAACTGCCCAGGAGCTGAGAGAGTTGCTAGTGCAAGAGTAGAATAACATCGACCAGAAAGTGATTCTTAGGCTACGGCCACACGGGCGTGAATTTACGCCGCGTTTGGGCGGAAAAAAAAACGCCGAAAAAATAAATCGTATTCAAGCTTGGACGGCCAGACGCTGCGTGAAATCCGATTTTATATTTATTAATCCATATAAATATGTAATGTTGGTTTTAAATTTATTTAGATATACAATAATTACCAATAATTTTAATTGATGTTTCTTTGTTACAGGTAAATATTACCACCTTTATGGATAAATTTCCTCATGTATCAAGTGAGTACAGTTTATTTATAGCTAAATGACAAGTTATTTATATTTATGGTTATGTATACACTGAAAAAATAGTACTGTTGCGACTGAAAGACCTAATTATTATTATTATTACAGATTTTATTAATTGAGCTTATAAAAAAAATCCATAAAATACTAAAATAACAGCCAGTTTTAACCAGTGCTACCAACAACGAGAATTGACATTCTACCAGAAGTGTAAAATAAATCTCTAGAAATTTACTAGAAATACACGAATTGTCCTCTGCAAGAGGAAGCGAATGGATTTAAATGGAACAAATATTATTTTTAATTATTTTGACATGTACTGTACCATAAATGAACACAAATATTTTTTCTTAAATATTGATTCCCCATCAGAACACCTACAGACCGGTTTCGACCTTTTACGTCTCATTAGTGCAGTCAGTTGCTGATGGGGAAAGGAGATTACTATTGGAATTAAAGGTAAAAAAACCAAAGTGGCGGAATCTATTGCCTGAATGCTGTACTGAACCCAATCCGAGTGGCCTCACCACCGATAGATATGGTAATGCCAGCGGCGGCAAATATAACTCAGAACATTAGAACTGTTAGGGAAACAATATTAAATGTTTACATTATTATTGTTATATTTCAATTGTAAATTTTTGGTTCGATCCGCCGACCTTCCGATTACGAATTGGAGGTTTTATCGTTGCGCCAAAAGCTCGGTATACTTTCGTTAACGCAAAAGGTATATAAACATACTAATAATTAACAAATTAAAAAAAAACACAAAAAATAAAAAAACCGCCCCCTAGATCACTTAAAAAAATTCAAAACCTGTCCGCCCCATGTACTGCGAAAAGGTGCGCGGCCACACTTACTAAAGTTTTTTACGATGTTCGTCTCGAAAAAGTAAAAAGTACAAAAACAATCTAGATTGACAGGCCTAATAATAGGAGAAATAAAAAAAGGTGCCGGCGTCTGGATCGTTTTGGAAAAAATAAACAATCCGCTACACTCTCCGAAAATGTATGCGCCATCACATTAACTGAAGTTTTTTTCAAAGTTCGGTACCCGCCATAAAAAGTTAAATTTTTTTTAAACAATCTAGCTATACAGGCCTAACCATACGAGAAATAAGAAAAACGTGCCGGCCCTGGATCACTGAAAAAAAAATCCGCCACACTCCGAAAATGTATGTTTTCAAAGTTCGGTGTCCGCCATAAAAAAATTAAAAATTTATAAACAATCTTGATGTACAGGCCTAAGAACACAAGCAAGGAGAAACAACCAGTCCCCAAACGAAAAAATTCTCTGACTCTGGAATTTCTTTCGACAGACGCTTCAAATTCTGAGAAATTAATTTTTAATAACAATTACTTTAACAAATTATTAGAACTCTGCAGTTGCAACAATAACTGCGCTAGAAAACAAATTAATTTTGATTGCCGTAAATTGGTCTGTAAATTTCAAGTTTCTTCCAACAGATGTTCAAATTTTAGAAGATTATTCTTATAAAACGTGTCTTTACAATTAGTCAAAGAAAATCATCCGATCTTCGTAGTAACCAAAATGGCTGCGCTAGAAGCAAAATTATTGTGCCAAAAATGTAGTTTTTTCGCAAAATTTCTCTGTAAATTTCACTTTAATTCAACAAATTCTTGAAATTGATTGAAATAACACCTATCTTTATATTTACCTAAACAAAATTATTTTAAGTCAAATTATGATGTCTGAAAATGAAGGTTCTCTGGAAATTGTTTTATAAATTTTACATTTCTTTCGATAGAAACAAAAATTGCTCTGCATATTCTACACGTCTTGATGATAAATACTTAATATTTTACAAGATCATTCTTCATAAACGTTTCTTCACAATTAGTTGAAAACAATTATCCTAACTTTGTAGCAACAAAAATGGCAGCGCCAGAAGAAGTATGGTAGTACCCAAAAATGCAATTTCTTGTAGAAATTGCTTTATAATTCCATAGTTCTTTCGAGAAATGCTTGAAATTTTGACAGATGAATTCTGAAAAATATGTCTTTATAACTACCTAAACAAAATTGTCTGAATTTTGTTGCACATAAGTGTCTACGATAGAAGGCACATTTTGTCGCCTGAAAATGCAGTTCTTGTTCTACAAATTCGACATTTCTGTCGATAGATGCTTAGGAGATTATTCTTGAATATTGTGTCTTTAAAAAGCCATAAAGAAATTTGTAGTGACAAAAATGACTTCGCAAGAAGGCATAATTTGATTTTGACAAAATTTTGACTTATTCCAGAAATTTCTTTAAAAAATCCCCGTTTCTAATGGCGAATGCTTAAAGTTCTAAAAGTATTATCTTAATTATCGTTTTATTATAATGGGCTATTAAACTATCAAAACCTTGAAGTACAAATTACAGTTTTTCTTCGAATTACTATATAAATTCTTTCGTTAGATGTACCTGATACCTTGAACATAATTTCTTCATAATTGCCTAAAAAATGTATCCCAATCTTGCAGTTATAAAAATTGCTGCGCTAGAAGCTCAATTTTGGGGACCAAAAATGGAGTTGCCTCAGAAATTGCAAATTCAGATAATAAAAATGCACTTTTTCTAGAAATTGCTTTAAATTTAAATAAATATACCTTTAATGGCATGACTAAAATTGGCCATAGAAAAATATCCAAACTTTATAGTAACATAAATGGCTGCGCTAGAATACAAATGGTGAGGCCCAAAATGACAGTTTTTTTCAGAAACCGCTCAACAAAATTCCTCATTTCTTTTAAAACATGTTTAAATTTGAACAGGTTGATCTCAAATAACCAGTTTTTGAATTTACCAAAATAATAATATATAAACAAATAATAAACTTGGATATTTGAAAGCCAGAACACCAATTTTTATAAATAAAAATGCAGTTATTTCAGTAATTACTTTACAAATTTCAAAATTGTTTGCATTAGAGATTAAAACTTTATCATAAATAAACAAAGTGTTTTTATAATTACCTAAAAAAATATGCGATATTTGGAGTATAGGGTAAAGTTTGAGGATAAAAATACACTTTTTTTAGAAACTGCACCATAAATTTAACATTTATTATGATAGATAGCTGATGTATTGGCAAATAACCTTGAATAACGTGTCCTTTAAATGATTTAAAAAGAAATTTATCGTACGTTGACAGTGCTAAAAACAAATTTTAATGAACAAAAATGCACTGTGCACAATTTTTTCGACACATGCTTGAAAATTTGTAAAAAAAATCTTAAATAACCTGTATTTGGTTCTACCAATCCAGATCCAGATCCAGTCTTAAGTCACCTTACTCGCAAATTTGTAGGTAATTTTAGCTATCTCCATAGGCAGGTATTGAAAATGCATTCGCCCACTCAAAATAATAGATTATCAGATAATCGCCCAATTTCAAATGACAAAGATGATTATATTTTAATAAGATTTACATCTTTTTATATCTTCTTCAACTTACTTACAAATATTAAAGCTGTCTTGTTTTGTTGCTTCGAATTCACTGCATTCACTTTTCAGTTTTTCTTGGTTTTGCAAATTTCTCTCCTAGATACCAAGGCTCCATGCGCATAGTTTCTTATAATTTTCTTATAGTTGCGAGCGTTGCTTGAACAAAAGCTGGAATTACTGCTCCCAGTGTGCACGCAAGTAAACTCATTTGTGCAATTTCTTTCAGTGCCCTTAAAAAACAGTGTGCGATGGGGTACTAATGGAGCTTGAAGGGAACTATGATGTACTTGGATGGATCTGAAAGTTTTTATATACAATCACTGTTACAACTAATAGTATATGCGCTAACTGGATATTCTATGCTTTAATTACGAGTGTATTGTCTACTCTGTCTGTACTTAAACATGCGAAATGCAAGATAAGTAATATTTATATACAGGTTAGTAAATACGAACAATGCATGAAGTTGATAAACATAACATCAGAGTGAATGCAGGCCGTATGAATAATATTGTGCCAAATATGTAAATTTCAGAATCCAGCGTTTCTCTTCCATCTTGTCGGATGTAAGATTATTATTTGCCTTAGAATTTCTAGTTACGAGTATTTATTTTTGTCGCATGTCCTTCTTGTTAAACACCTTCACTTTAGGGCTTCGGATATTTATTTCGTTTTTATATTTCGATCTTTCAATTTTCTTGTCTAGCAGTTCTAGTGCTTCACGTGTTTTTCCAGCCCTAAGATTTATAAATATAGTAACTAAAGGGATGCGATCAAACCATATATATATATATACCATATGCCTGATTTCGGAGGAGGAAACATTTTTTTTATTGAGGAATGAAAGTAAAATTGATTGGTTTGGTGTATCAGTGGGACCTTCGTGATGAAACGTCTTTGATGTAGCAATTTTAAGTGTAAGGTCAGTATCAACTGAACCATTTCCGATTAAAAATTTTGAAATGTGTGTGACACGAAGGAACATTTATTTTACAAATGAACGCATTTCACACACTCTGACTTACTGTCTTGTTTTTGGATTTCTGGCAACAACAAACATAGAATTGGACAAAGACAATCTAATTTAACATTTGAATTAAAAATCCTTAGTTATTGCACATGAATTAAATAAATTAAATAAAAACGAAATAAAATATGTGAATATATTTAATCATCGGTGTGGTTTTAGCCAATACATTTTGGTTTTTTTAGTCTTTCCAAAACTAAATTTTGTAGATTTACGAACAAGTTGAGCTATATTTCGTTTTTATTAGATGTATACGATCAAAGTTGTTTTTATGTGTTTTAAAGTGGCATAAAGTTTACAACTTCTAGCTTAGATCTCTTTTCCGTACAAGTTTTTATTTCCGACGTGAAATGTATCACGCATTTAATTGATAACATGATGCATATTTTACAACCTTAAGTTCTCAAGTTTTATGTATCGTCTCGAGCACTTAATCCTCGAATGTGCGTTTTCCTTCCTTCCGCGAGAGAGAGAGAGGGTGAAGAGATTTATGACCGTTTCGGTTTGCGCGCTTTGTGATCCGAGATTAAACTATTTATAAAGTTGTTATATTGCTCCAGGAATTACTCCTGACCAGTCGGAATGAAAAAATGACAAATGTTGCTTCCCCCGATTTTGGCTTCTCTCTCACCTCTGGAATGATCCATCACTGTCTGTTGGCATTTGTAAATGCTCCTTCATGTTGAGAATGCTCGTCATTAATTTATGATGGCGAACATTCAAATCTCACTAGGCTTCCGCTTATTTATCCGCTTTTTTTTTAAACGAAGGAGAAATGACTATATTTTGACCACAACTAATTATTGTACAATAGAAGTTATAAAAATCTAAACAAATATTTACGACTCAAGTTCTAAGGTATTACCGTTATTATCAATTAATTGAGAAGGTACAGAAAGAAATTGTAAGATGCCTACTTTTCTTTAACCCGCGATCGCGCTGTTGAGATCGTTAGTCGGGCCACTTCGCAATCGATAAAGACGCGTTTTTCGACCATGTGCTTCCAACAACTACTGGGACCCAAAGGGTGAACCCTTTCTTTCACAGTGATGCCATATGGCATCACAACATAAATGCTTTTTTATGTGTTACTTTTACGCTTTATTTGTCATCTATTGTATCTAGATGGCACTAGTAGTTTTATACTATGCATACTTTGAGTGCGTGTTATTGAAATTCACGCGATTCGACGTACAGGTGCACACGGCCGGGTGAAATAATTCGGGAAAGCACTAAGTACATCCAACATCAATTTTAATTTCATAAAGCACCCTATTGCCTGAGTTTACCATGCCTTATCTGCTTCAGACACAAAAGTATAAACTTATCACAGCATAGTGTCCTCCAGAAAAATCACTTACATTGTGCTCCGCCACTATATGCGAATCAACGGAGGGATGGATTCTTAGTGAGTGCTATTAGTAATGGGCACCTTACCGTTTCAGATGTCATCATGGGCATCTATTGTCAAATCAATAATAAAAAAATAACGATTATGTGATTGCGACCAACGCAAAGAAATTTTTGCTTGACATGCTGCTGTTCCAAGAAAGGATACTTCACAGGCGATCACACCGTCTCCTCCAAAATTTCGGGTATTCATCTCCTTCTTAAAATTTGGGAGAAGAAGCACATTTGAAAAGCCCCAGTTTTTTTTAAGCTTATTACCTGAATATTTTATACAATTTGTACCATACATTTATATTCACATAACAGTAATAAATCTAACCGTAATAAAGGATTATGAGAGGTGAAGTCTGAAAAATAAAGCAAAAAACGGAAAACACGGTTATAATCTTCACAGCCCACGTGTTTCTGTTTGGTGCACTGTTGAATCTTTAGGAGTTTAGTTAGGTCCTTATTTTGAGGACAAAGGCGCTACTGTTACAGTAACTGCCAATTGCTATATCCGCATACTTCACCACTTTCTGGAACTAAAACTTAGGGCACTTCAAAAACCAGATGTGTGGTTTCAACAAGATGGTCTATTTTAGAATTATTTGATTCTTAATCGAAGTTTCACTTATTTCTTGTACATTTTCCATCAACAATGTGGTTGTTCCATTTTTTTCGGCCGAATTTGATTTAATATATCTTTGTGGTGATCTACGTCCACCTGTAGATATGGCCTTATAGAGGCTACTGTGGCCAGTAATTTAAATTAATTCTTGTTCTTGTACGCCAGCTTTTGCTAGCTGTGTAAATGCTGTTGAACATCCGGAATGGTTTGTAGTTTTTCTTTTCTTGGTGTTCAGGCCAATATTTTCTTCTCCAATTTTTACCCATTTTGAATAAATATTTAGTATTCAAAATCGTGTGCAATGAACGAATTATTGCGGTCATTTGAGGGAAGTAATGTTGTTTAATACCTACAAGTGAGAGAATAACTCACGGAATAAATAGATTCTTCGTAGGATTTTTAAAATATTTCAAATTGACACCACGTACGTCAAAATTTCTTTTCAATATTTTATAAACATTATTTCAATATTTAATGTGATGATTTTGGATAAAATGTTATATTACTCATTAGTATAATAAATAACTATTATTGTGTAGAATTGAATGAACTATTCATTAACAATCTTACCCCAAATTTCCATTGTTTCCGTGTTCCTAGTAATCCTGATAAAATATTTTTAACTTTTACAATTCCGACTGTATGCAACCCAACTTACGGATATATTTTCGATTTTTACAAGTTTCGGCATGTCCTCTAAAAAGTAACCCATACGTTTATATTCCCAGCTCTCGTTGGCATGACCATGTATGTAATTTTGTCTTGTTTCATAGTCAAATAGAAGAAGCTGTTGTGGAGAATCCGTACGAGGTGAAACCCAAAAAGAAGAAAAAGTCGAAGAATAAGGATGATGGTCTAGATCAGGTATCCTAGTATGTACGATTTCTCTAAAAACAAGTTTGTTTTTTGTGTGCCCTATTATTTTATTAAAGACAGTATAATAAATATAACATTTATGATAATGAAAATTTAAATGTTGCTTAACTGGTTTGAATAATCAGGTGTGTACGAATTTATTTTATCTATAGTCACGCAATCGAATTTTACATTAAATTATTTTTATTTATTGGCCAACTAGATTTGGGATGTTTCCTTTAGTTGTTTGTTAAAGGGGTCATGCCCAGTCAGGAAGCCGAAAAATAAGTGATTTTAGGTATTTTTTTTTGCATAAAATATAAAATATAAAACTTGTTCAAAATTAGGTAGGTTGGTCTATGTGATATCATGTATAGTCAAGAATGTAACATATATTTTACAAGATAAAATAATCGTAATAATACAAGATATGGCCACCCTTCTCAAGGCCACTGCTACTAGGATTTGGATTATCAGGAATCAAAAACAAAAAAGATTTCTTCAATATATTAAAGTAGTGTACAAGTAGTATACAAGCGAAAGGCAAAGTAATAAACACAGAAGGAAGAATAATGATAGAGTAGCTTGAAAGTGATAAATGGTATGTCTTAAATGGGGCCAGGGGAGGAGATAACCGAGGCGAATATACATATGTGGGGGAGAGGGGTAAAAGTATAATAGACTACATAGTCGTGAATGGAGAAGGAGAAAAGGAGGCGAAAGATTTCCAGGTAGGAGAACAAGAGGGATCCGATCATTTCCCGGTATCAGTGGAAATAAATAGATGAAGTCAGGTCAGCTACCAGAGTAATGGAAGAGCACAAAATTGGGGAATAAAAAAGTCAATAAGTTTAAAGAAAACATAGAATGCATAAATTGGCAGGCAACAATGACCTTAGAAGAGATGGAAGGAAGCATTAGAGCAGCTCAAGTGGAGAGGCCCAAACAAAAGAAGGGAAATATTGGCACGACGAAGGGTCTAAAGAAGGAAAAATAAAAGAAAGATACAACTTTAAGAGATGGAGCAACAGACGACGAGAAGTGGCTCAAAGAGTGTAATATTTATTCATGATTACAACATTAAAATTGTTTACACATGTCAAACTTAATTAGTACTTAATTGGTAATCATAGAAATTTGGGCGCCAAGCAGTTTACAAGACAAGTTGTACATCAATATTAGAAGCAACTTACCGTTTCCCGAAGAAACAATAAGCGCCGAATACAGGTAAACATGCGAAAAGAAAAGGTCAGCATGGGAAAAATAGCAAGTGAATATAGTCAGATCAATTAATACAGAAAGAGAAGTATAGAAATTCATTCGTAGAAGGAAACAAAGGAAGAAGAGTAAAGTAAATAAAGAGTTAATGATATCGTTCTACAAGGAGAATATGAATAACAATGGTACAATAGTAAGCACATTAGCAGGAACGTATCATAGTAGACCAAAGGAGTGATCTGAAGGAGGAGGAGATTGAGAGGGCAATGAATGGGATGAAGGTAAAGAGTGTACATGGTCCGGGTGAAGTAGAGGTTAAGGCTCTGAAAATATTAAAAGAAGAACAGAGACAAGGGTAAAAAAAATTAGTAGAACAGTTGAAGATGATATGGAGCAGAGCAGAAAATTTAAAAGCCGGCCCGGCCCGATGAACCGAAAATATGCTGCGGGCCCATGCCGGAGCTGAGTATTCAAAGCCCGGCCCGGCCCGGCCCTTCTCCATAAAAGATTGAATTAAATAAATAAAATTACTGGACCCATGTACTCCTTACAATTCTTAAAATACATTGAATTCATGTTTATAAAAATAACCCAATTTATTTTTCAGTGCACAAAGTTGATACTTTCCAAACTATAATAAAATTTAATTTATCCAAGCCCGGCCCGGCCTAAATTATCCATCGGAAAGCCCTGCCCATGCAGGCCTCTGATATGAAGCATGAAGAGAGAAATACCGGAAAAATGGACACAGGCGGAAATTATTCCTGTTCACAAAAGGAGGCAATAAAGAAGATCCAGCTAACCATAGACCAATAACAGATTAGACCAGTGATGGGGAAACAACGGCCCGCGGAAAGGTTTAATCCGGCCCGTTTAAGAGTGCCGTCGTGAGAATGTTTGAACGCGTTCTTACTTCGTAATGTGACGACCCGCATAAAAACTACTTGCGGCGATATTCAAAACACAATAGTATTCTGGACAAATCCATCCGACCTAAACAGATGACTCATCTTCGCTCGAAACTTCCAGACACTCTCGCAGGTAGGTATAGTTGTTCTCCGTAGTAGGTAACGTCTAAAATGGATGTTAAAAAAAGGAAAGTGGATTCAGAATGTCGAGTTTTTAAAGAAGAATGGACGTGGAAATATTTCTTTACTTTATTTAAAGAAAAACCTGTGTGCTTACTTTGCAATACAACTGTTGCAGTTTTAAAAGAATATAACATTCAACGCTATTTCAAGAGCAAACATGAAAACCACTCGTACTCATCGTTAAGTGAAGAGGTAAAAAAAATTAAATCGAAAGATTTAATAAAAAATTTATCAAATCAACAACAATTATTTCAGAGAGCTAATCATTCTCAAAGATGCGCTACGAAAGCCAGTTATGTGTTGGCTTATAATATTGCTAAATCTAATAAAGCATTTTCAAATGGTGAATTTATAAAGCAGTGCATGATAGATGTGTGCGATATTATGTGCCCTGACAAGAAAAAGGATTTTCAGTCACTGTCTCTCTCAAGAAGAACAATCACCGAGAGAATTGAAAATATTGATAAAAATCTAATACTACAAAAACTCAAAAATTTATTTTTTATTCAATTAGCATGGATGAAAGTACAGATATCAGCGATACTGCGCAGTTACTCATATTTGTAAGAGGAATCAATGCCCACTTTGAAATTACAGAAGAACTTGCAGGGCTGCAGTCAATGAAAGGAACAACGACTGGTGCCGATATATTTTGTGAATTTGAAAATTGCATCGATAAACTTCGTTTACCTATTGACAAGCTATGTAATGTAACTACAGATGGTAGTTCCTAATATGGTTGGAATCAATCAAGGATTTGTTGGGAAATTTAATTCTAAGTATCCGGAAAATGATGTTGTTTTTTTGCATTGCCTTATACATCAGGATGCTCTCTGTAAATCGGCTTTAGATATTGACCATATACTTAATATTGTTGTAAAACTAGTAAATATGATTCGTTCCAGAGGATTATTACATTGCCAGTTTCAACAGTTTTTGGAGTCCGTACATGCTGAGCATTCCGATATCCTGTATTATTCAAAAGTTCGTTGGTTAAGTGCTGGAAAAGTATTTGAAAGAATTTGGGATTTAAAAGACGATATTGTGAATTTTCTTCTTGATAAAGACATTTATAATCAATTTGACGTCTTAGAAAACGAAACGTGGCTTTCTGATTTCGCTTTTTTCACAGACCTCCTTGTACACATGAATAAACTTAATCTCAAATTGCAAGGAAAAAAATCAGTTTCTTCACGATATTTGGCAATACCTGAAAACTTTCAAATTACAGTTATTATTATTTGCTAATCAGATCTCTAAATCTGATTTTTCTCATTTTCCAAGACTACAATCTTTAAAATTCACTATATCAAACAATAAGATTAAAAAATACGAAATTAATTTGAGAAAACTATCTACAGAATTTGAAAGGAGATTTCAGAAAAATAGAACCAGAGTTTAGTATTTTTGCGACCCCATTCAATGTTAATTACGAAGAAGTTGATGCAAAATTTCAACTTGGGTTAATAGAACTGAACTGTAATACTCTCCTGAAACAAACTTTTAATACAGTACCATTACTAGAATTTTATAAAAATTTAATTCCAGATAATTTCCCAAATCTAATTACTCATGCAATGAAGATAATGACAATGTTCGGCTCATCTTATATATGCGAACAAATCTTTTCAACAATGAAGCTTAGGAAAACTTCTTTAAGAAACAGAATTACAGATGAGCACCTTTCATCAGTTTTAAGAATTTCTGCTTCGCAAATGGAACCGGACTATGATGAAATTTTGATGAAACAGTCTCAATTTCATTTTTCTCATGCACTATCAACCAGTAATGACACCAGAAAATAAAGTGATAATACTTCACATCAAGAACTACACTAAATTCATTTTATATTTTGTGCTTATAATTTTGTTACCTTTTGCTTTTTTACTATTAAAATAATAAGTGTATGTAATAATATATGTATATGTTTATAGAACACATAAATTAGTTAACGATTAAGCATTATTCTTTGGCCCGCTACGATTGTCTAGTTATTACAAATGGCCCGTCTTAAAAAAAGTTTCCCCACCACTGGATTAGACTATGCATGAAAGTGACGGCGGAGAGGTTAGAAGAGGAGATGGAGAACAATGGCATAATACCAGACAGCCAAGGAGGGTTCAGAAAAGAAAGAGGTACCGTAGATCATATCCTAACATTGAACTAAATAATCGATAAGGGAATCAAGAAGAGTGGGGGAAGGTCTACATCCTATTTGTCGACTTGAAAGGGATATACGACTCGTTCAATAAGGAGAGACTGTATGAATGTATGAGAGTAAAAGGGATATGAGAGAGTGGGTTTAAAGAGGAGAGAAGACTGAGTGTAGAATGAAAGGGTAAGGGAATGGGTCGGAGTGGTTCAGAAGAAACAATGAGCTAAGTAAGACAAGGGTGCCAAATCAATGCGTTTCAACTTGTTCATAGCAGACATGGATAGAGTATTGGAGCAGGATCAGGATGGTGGCATAACAATAGGTGGGTCAAAGATCAGAGTGTTAGCATATGCGGATGACATTGCAATAATTGCAAAGAGGAAAGGGGACCTGGAGTGAAAGAATGAAAAGATATTTTTAAAAGAGAAAGCTAAGAGTGAACGTAAAGAAGACGAAAGGAATAGTGTATATGAAGGGTTTTATTGGAATGGTGACGAAATTGAAAGATTAAAATTATTCAAATACTTGGGGATAGTGTTCTCACAAAACGGGAAATGGCAAGAGCACATGAAATATGTGACGAAGAAAGTGGAAATAGCGGCGGGAAATCTGTGGAGAGAATAGGGGAGGAGAATGAAAGACTCAATGCTGGCAAGTAAGACTATATGGAAAGAATGCTTGAAGTCAGTTCTAATGTATGGAGCAGAAGTGTGGGGTTTCAGCATGAAAGAGAGTATGGAAGGAGTACAAACGTGGTGGATGAAGAGAATGTTAGGTCTTGAGAGGAGTACGCCATGGCATGTATTGTCAGGAGATGGAAGCATGCAGTGTGTGGGTAACGGTAGGGAAAAATGGGCAAAGTATGAGAGAAAAGTTAGAATGCTAGTATGGAAAGTTATGGTAAATGAGGTATTAAAAAATGCGGACAAAATGGATAGTAAGTGGGAGATGGGTAGAAGTTATATGTATAAGAAAGTGGGCTGGTACATCTCTTTTCCTTCTGATGTGATGAGAGGAGATCTTCAAAACTACCCCTGTAGTGAGGTAGCGTCGAATTTGCATGACAAGTCTGCGACCGGAGGTCGTTCCTTGCTGGGTTCTAAGATTGGTCACTGTGGCTAAGGGTTGAGTAACGGGTTACCCAGACCAATACTCCACATGCGCGTGAAGTGAGTGGTTTGAGAATTCCTCTGGGTCTTTTATGATTGTGTGCATCGGGGACTTTGTATTGTGGGAAGGTTATGCTCGATGGTGAATCGCAGTCTAGCCCGTTGAAGAAGTTAACCTTGAGCTCTTTGATATATGCGTATCAGTATCCCTGTATATTAGGGTATTTCTCATGTAAGCCGAGACATTGAACAGCAGCCTCAGTGATTTGTTTAGCTTTTAGGATTTTGAGCTTTTCGAGCAAATGAGATTTAGGGTGACTCCTTTGGGGACGCGTGGTCGTTGTGTATGTTGTATAGGCTCTTATGGTTTTTGAGTGAGAGTCATGATTTGGTATTGGTTATAGTCTACAGATGGATAAACGTCATTTGGGCCTTGCCAACCACTTTTTTGAGGTGTTTTGACCAGCCTTAAGTGCTGGTCGAGTATGTTGTCCAGCTACGGTACTTCTCTACGGGGAGGTATTAGAGCTCCGAAGTAAGTAAGTTCTATGGGTTGTGTTTTGGAGAGACGGTGCGAGAATTGGTTCGCTACACTTTTATCTGGGTTGATAGCAATGCTCCATTTGTAGGCCAACCCTCAACGGTATCGGACGCTGTTTAAAGCTTACTCCTTTCTAGGTTATTATTCCGTTTCGCTCTCAAGAGAAGCACAGTTCAGTCCGCAAATTGGGCGGTAACAATAGGTCGGGAATGACGCTAACAAAGATGTTTTTTTCCTTGCGGAATCACAGTTTCTAAGGTCTTTGAGAAGAGAGGGTAGCATTGACTGTCGAACTGAATTTCCAATTTCCGATTTTCGAGGAAGTAGTGGAAGAATATCAAGTATTCGGGGTATTATAACTTTCATACAGAAATTTCGAATAAATAACCGTCAAAAATGACAATTTAGAATTGTCAAATATTTTGCATTTTTGCAGCACATAAAGAAATTATCAGCTGTCAAAAATTGTGGATTTTTACCTTAAAAACGGCATTTTTTGATATAAAAAAAGAAAATGACGATTTCGAATTATTAAAAATTCTGCATTTCTGCCACCGTAAACGGCACGATTCATCGGTAAATAAAGTACAGTCACAATACAGCGAGATCGAATATAAAATTAGTCAAAGCAGGTCATGAACAAAAAACCGCATGTATTTTCTTAGTTCCTAAATTTGAAAATATAAATTTACGCCAGCTTGAAACTTTCTAATAAGTTGAGGAACACAACGCGGGATGCACTTTTTGTTATAATTTTTAATTTTGATGTGGTTGTTGAAGTATACGTTTAACGACTCCATACAAGTTTAGTATATAAAATAAAATATTACTTTAATTTAATAAATTCATTTTCCAGGAGGGGGCAGTTGCCCCCCTTGCCCCCCCCCCCCCTGCGGACGCCCATGGCCTCAAGCGAGTTAGCAAATTCTCCAGTCTTATCGTCGTTTGAATAGGCAAAACTTCTCTAACCGTGAATTGCAATATTTCTGTAGGATTTTTAAAAGTTTTTGAATGGTCTTCAGACTAATCCATTCTCTGATGTTTGGCAGCCATTACATTTATTTTCGGCCTATTTCTCTTTTACCTTCAATCCTTCCTTGAATTATAAGTAAGTTGTAAAATATTGTACGTAGGGTTTCGCATAATATAGCCAAAGTATCACCTTATATAAAACACAATTATAAATAACAAAGTTAATGGTTGCTACCGTTACCATGTAGTATTTCATAATTTAGAAGAATTGAAAAATTCAAATTCAAAAGACATAATAGTTATTTATTATACGAATGTGGAATGTACGTAATTAGTCCCGCAAGAAAAAGTTTAATTTTCTTAAATATACATGAGTAAATGAGTATAATATAACATTTTAACCAAAATCATCTATAATTGCATTAAATATTGAAATAATGTTTGTAAAATTTTGACAAGAAATTTTGACGTACGTAGTTTCAGTTTGAATTATTTTTAAAATCTTCTGAAGGATCTATATATTCCGTAAGTCCGAGTTATTCTCTCACTAGGGGGTAATTAATAACATTACATTCCTCAAATAACCGTAGTAATTCGGTTATTACACCCGGTTTTGAATAAACATATTGTTATAAATATGTAATTTTTCAATATAATCTCAACGATTGAGTAGAAAAAAGTGTTATCTCGAGAGACAAGTTTTCCATCATTCGATATATCCTTTTGAAATTAAAAAAATAATTGTTACACGACATGTTGACTAAATTGAATAGGCAATTCAGATCTATAACTACTTTAACGACAAACGAAGACCTAAATGGAATAAATATAGATAACAATGAGGCATCAGATGCATGCATCTATCTTGACAGAAAAAAATAAATATCCCAGGACAAAGGAGCAGATGTCTGAAAAGAATTAGGGGTATGGTGATGGAGAGCATGAATTCCAACCGTGAGGTCCAAGGGCTCAGATTTCTGCAGTGGCTATTATGAAATAATTCCAATGTCTGTGGCAACATACCTTAAACGTTTTCCTATGTCATCTCGAAGGCAGTTGCAAGCGCAAGTCGAGTAGTACTAATAATATTGCATCGTTTGTTTCACTACATATTTCAATGTCTTTGAGTAACAGGAATACAATTTGCTGTCATATGATTGATGAATTATTACCAGGTGAAAGTGTAGTGCAGCTATTGTTAATAATAACTATAATAAAAATAAGTGGTGATTTGTGCGACGAGTATTGTATGAAAATGAGTTTTGTATCCTCGGAATTGTGAAGTCAAGCAATGCATTGTTAATATTATTATGAATATGTATCATTATACCTTCACGTATCTGCTTTCAAACAATCAGTTCTCTGATTATACCTATAGTATCAAATATTATTTGTATTTCAAAACTACAATACTTAACGTATTCACTACACTGTTTTGCACTTAGTAACGGCAACATTAAAATGTCCATACCGCGTAATTTTCCAGCAAGCAGAAATAATTCGCGAAACATTAAAAAAAGGGCCAAAGGGTGCCATGAAATGAGCGTTTCAACAAGTCGGTCCACGAGAGGGTGTAATTAAGCCGTAGTCGTCACGTCCTGAAAAACGGACTTGACCTCCGATTTTTCACTTTCAACACGCGGCGCACCGGTCCCTGCAACCCGGGAAAGTGTTTTCCTGCGAAAAAAAGTTAATTGGCGTCTCTAACGTAGTTTAAAAAAGTTTAGCGAAAGTGTTTTCACCTTGTACAAATCGAATTTTCTCTAATAAGATTGTATATTTATTGAATGAATTTAAAGCAGGATTTTTCAACAAAAAAATCGGAAATTAGGTCGCAGATTCTAAATTATATGCATACATATAGTTCTTCTAAGAAAATAACATACTTTGCTAGGGTGCTGGGAAATTGCTAGTAGGAGTAAAATAGTATAAAAAGTCTATAGCCTATCTATAGCCCCGCATAACCCGATGTATTTTACACTCCATTATTACGGTAGTTATGTAATCCAAAACTTTTAGAAGACTTCCGAAACATGATCATATATCACGATTACGATTGTATTGTATTAAAAATAAACGAGTTTTAATTAACCTCAACCCCAATTCATTCGGATCTGAATCATTAAGTAATCGAGATATAATTGTGTGTAAATGCCGAGCGTTAATTACCCCCGTCGGGGGGTTCGCTCACGTAATTGCGAATCGATCTTTGTAGTAATTTTTTTAAAAAAACTTCCACCGAAATTAAGGTGGGCGTATTTGTACAAGGAACGCACCTGCGACCGCACAATAATTGCCTCCGACTGATGTCTTCAATAATGTAGCGAAGAGCCCAGATTGGGCCTTAATCGTTCTGAGGGTGGTTAATTAGGGAGCCATTAAGAACTTTTTTGAAGGTGAAGTAAAAATAGTGCAGTATATTGTTCGCTCTGCATAGTTTTTGCAAGACGATACATATTTTTTTTTGTTTGATACTTTGTGTTGGACTATCCACAGCCATATCTTAATGTGTTCTAAATTTTTAATTGGGTTTAAATGATCAACAACTAAAGGGGGATTTCGATTTTTTTTGTTAAAAAGAACGAATTTTTTCAACATCATTTTATTCGTTAAGGTCTGTTGCGGCCTCACAATATGACCGCTACCCTAAAGCACCCCCAAAAGACGTTGTAGTATCGAGACAGGCCGCGACAGTCAGTGTGACAAACATCCGTCAACCGCTCAACACGTAAAGTTTTGTAAAGTTTGTTATTTTTGTTTTGTATGTGAAATCAATCACGAATAGACACATCAGTAAAATCATTCAACATTATTGTCGATTAATTTCGACTGGTCCTTCGAGTACGTAACAAGGTTATGAATATGTGTAACAAATTTTAAGACAAAATTCGCAAAATTTGCCAAGAGTAGGTCATTAACCGATTCGGTTTAAAGGTTTGGGTAGGGTAAAAAGATTTAGCAATTAATTGCTCAGTATTTTGTGGAACAATGTGGAATAAAATACAGTACATAAATTCCTGTCCTCTGATAACAAAGCATACGAAGTAAACATAAGAATGGTTTTAGTCATGAGACTTTTGGGAGTTGGCAGAGAAGGCAATTATTTATTCTGCGACTTCATGGACAAATCCCGAGGACTATCTAAATATATATTATGCTGCTATCGAAGGAGATGGGTCATGGAAAAAGATGGGCTTTAGTTCGCTGTTTGGGATCACAGCTCTTATTGAAATGTAAATTATGGAAATCAAAATCCTGCACTAAAGATTACAACGTTTGGATTGAAAATCATGCAGACACTTGAATGAATCACGAAGTCAGCTAGTAAGATGGAAGTTGAGTCTATAAAAGAAATGTTTCAGCGATCTTGGGAGATCCATCAAGTGATGTATGTCAAGTACATCGGTAATGGAGACATGAAAACCTTGAAAGCCTTGTTAGATGACAAATTTAATGGCGAAGATTTGACGGTGAAGAAAAATATGCGTAGGGCATGTTGAAAAGCGTGTTGGCTCACGGCTAAGAAATTTGAAGAAAATTTACAGACAAATAATAATAATAATAATCTTTATTTCCGTTAGACTAAAATATAGCCTGGGATTTTCCTTTAAATTCCTCCGTTCTCTATTGTTTACCTTTCCGTGGTCAACCAAACCCTTGTTTGTGTATAAATAAAGTCGTCTCTACGGACCCATTCACGTGAAACTTGTACATTGTTTTCCCTTCGTGTAATATAATATTTTATTTGTATTAAATAAAATGACACGCGCGTGTGGATCTTGCAATAATAATCTTGGTCCAAGATCAAAAGTTTTAAAATGCTCAGAATGCAAATTACGCTTCCATGTAGACTGTCTGGATGAATTGTCTCTAGAAGACGTTGCTTACTTTATTGCTGAAGCAGCCAAAGATGATGGTAATTATTGGAAATGTAATTCTTGCATTCCTTCCCGTTCATCGCTTGGTCAAGTCAGTCTGCCCCGCGCGTCATTATCTCATTCGTATGTGCAACCCAACAATGCGTATCTTATTGAGACTATACGGACAATATTCATGGATGAATTTATGCCACTATTCAGAGCTGAATTGGTGAATGTTTTTGCGGATCTAAAAAACGAAATTAAATCACTAAAAGACAGAGTTTGCGCCCTTGAGGAAAGGGCC
The DNA here is from genome assembly GCA_910593695.2 of Ocypus olens. Lineage (NCBI taxonomy): Eukaryota > Metazoa > Arthropoda > Insecta > Coleoptera > Staphylinidae > Ocypus > Ocypus olens. The sequence goes on from OU343052.1 coordinate 39,921,822, forward strand.
TCGACGAATACCATTTGGACGGGAGAGGTTAAATGATACCTCTACGGTTTTCTCTTAATGCGGTAACTTTTATTAATCGACACGTACAGTACAAATTGTTCAGCGGTGTAAATTTAGCGGTACTGTATGCGGTGAATTTTGTGTGTCGACTGACTCTCTCAAGGGGCTGGAACTGGATTTTTCGAAAAGGACGGAAACCGCCCTTCGGCCGCATCTTCCAGGAATTAACACACAGCGATAACGGACCAGATGCGGCCGATGAGTGCATAACACGGAACATGCCGCCCCCGTTGAAAGTTAGTCTTTCAAGTACAAAAAAATGGTGATGTGGCCATCATGTTACTTTCTCCGACTTTATATTTACGTTTTCATGGGTTTATTTTCAATTGAAATCATATTTTAAATGTACATCGAGCGTTGCGTAAACTCGGATGAAACTGACGTTTAAAACGTCAAAATCATGAAAGATGGAAAAATTATACTTCAAATTCAAAAACTCGGTTTACTCAAAAACTAACGAGATTTAAAAAATGGTGATGTGGCCATCATGGTACTTTCTCCGATGGTATCATCATTTATATTTACACTCTTATGGTTTATTTTCTATTTAAATCATATTTTAAATGTACATCGAGCGTTTTGTAGACTCGCATGAAACTGACGTTTAAAACGTCAAAATTATGAAACATGGAAAAATTATACTGCAAATTTAAAAGCTCAGTTTACTCAAAAAACAAAGAGATTTCGAAAAAACTTATTCTTTATAAGTTGTTCATTTTGGTATTCTCTACAATTATTATTAACGTAAATTTGCTGTAACTATTATCGTTTCATAATTATAAACCAAAAATTAAAAAAATAATAATAAATTTTTTTCTCGAATAACAATAATTTTATGAAAAATGTGTTCAAACAAAATAATTTCATTTATTTATTGTCTTCAATATTTGTTTAAATATTTTTGTGATATTTTTCATATTTAAGAAAATATTGGCAAAAAACAAAAAACAGTTAAGGTAAACACCCACTTACGGTGTACGAAATTTTACCAAAAGCTTTTCAGTTCTTCGGATTATCAAATAAGAAGTATGTTCAAAGTTTCATTTCAATTGCTCTATTAGTTTTTGAGATACAGCGCGCACAGACAGACACACACACACACACACACACACACAGACACACACACACACACACACACACACAGACACAAATTTTTTTTTTCCAGAAATTGTTGAAATGGCATCTAGGGACCCCAAAACGGATATTTCCGTAAAAAAAATTTTTGAAAAAAAAATCACGATCACAATACTTTCTCGTACTTCGTAACGGAGAAAGTAAAAAAACTTATTCTTTAGAAGTCGTTCATTTTGGCATTCTCTACAATTATTATTCACATATATTTGCTGTAACTATTATCGTTTCATAATTTTAAACCAAATATTTTAAAAAAATAATAAATTTTTTTCTCGAATAGCAATGATTTTATGAAAAATATTTTCAAGGCAAAAGATGTTCATTTCTTGTTGTCTTCGATGTTTGTTTAAATGTTTTTGTGATATTTTTTATATTTAAGAAAATATTGGCAAAAAACAAAAAACAGTTAAGGTAAACACCCACTTCCGGTGTACGAAATTTTACCAAAAGCTTTTCAGTTCTTCAGATTATCAAATAAGACAGATGTTCAAAGTTTCATATCAATTGCTCTATTAGTTTTTGAGATACAGCGCACACAGACAGACACACACCCAGTCGCCATTGCAGTGGAGGAATGTTATCCTCTTTGATGAGGACTAGATTCCCTACTTCAACAGGGATGTCGGTTTTCTTCTGCCATTTCTTCCAGCCCTGGAGGGTGTGAAGATATTCCGCTGCCCATCGCTGCCAGAAATGATGCAACACCTTTTGCATATGTTGCCATCTTGATAGTCTATTGCTAGGAGTTTGAAGGAAGCTCGGTTCCGCTGGTGCTGTTAGAGAGTCTCCAATTAGGAAATGGCCAGGGGTTAGGGCGGAGATATCATTAGGATTGTCGGAAAGTGGGATTAATGGTCGGGAGTTAAGGCAGGCTTCAATTTGACACAACAGTGTATACATTTCCTCATATGTGACGATTCTCCCAAAACCCTTTTTAAATGGTGTTTTACATTTTTGACACCCGCTTCCCATAATCCTCCAAAATGGGGAGATGTAGGTGGGATAAACTTCCACGAAATTTCTACTTCGGTTAATTTCTCAACTACATCATTTCTGAATGTTTGAGATCGTAACAGATTTCTTAACTCCACTATTTCTCTATTTGCACCTACAAATGTAGTGCCGTTGTCCGAGTACAAACATTCAACTCGCCCACGTCGGGATATAAATCGTTTAAAGGCTGCAAGGAAGGATTCTGATGTGAGGGATGTCACTAGTTCCAAATGAATTGGCTTGGTGGGGAAACATACGAATAAAGCTATGTAGGCCTTTGTTTTTGAAATTCTTCCGCGATTTAAATTTGCTCTAATTGAAAATGGGCCTGCATAGTCTACTCCGGAATGAAGAAAAGGTCGTGATGGTTGTACACGAGGCGCCGGTAAATTGCCCATTAATTCATTTATTGACCGTGGTTTAACTCGAAAGCATCGTACACACTTATGGATAACCTTTCGTACTTCATTACGTCCACCAATTGGCCAATATTTTTCCCTTACAGCAGCTAGTGTTGCTTGGGGTCCAGCATGCAATTGTAATACATGTTCATGTTCAATAATTAATTTTGTGACATGTTGATTTTTTGGTAAAATTATTGGATGTTTATGATCGTATCTTAAATTCGAATTCTCTAGCCGACCGCCAACCCGAAGAATTTCATTCTGATCCAAGAATGCGTTTAAGGGAGCAAGTGCTCGATTTTTAACTACTTGTTTACCCGATTTTAGTAAACTGATTTCATCACTAAATTGTGGATGTTGACACATTTTAATAATTTTGATAGTTGCCTTTTGTAACTCTTCGCATGTTAAATGACTTGAATTATTTTTATTTCGCTTTAAGGTATTGTTAATAAATCTCAACATATATGCTACTACTCTGCGCAGTTTTGTGAATGAAGAATATTTGGTTAAAATTAGTGTTTTAAAGTCAGTTGATGCAACTAAGGCGATAGTTTTTTTAATTTTTTGTTCTGGAACATTTTCAGGGATGATGGGATCCGAGCTCATATTTGTCTCACTCAATTGCGGACCATGGAACCAAAAATTTGAGTTAATAATGGTTTGAGTAGATGCACCTCTAGAAATTAAGTCTGCAGGATTCAGTTTTGTGTCTACGTGATGCCATGAATCTGGGTTGGTGATCCTCTGAATCTCAGATACCCTATTAGCGACAAAGGTGGACGCATCAGCAGCTATCCAGGCAAGAACAATGGTAGAGTCAGTAAAGAATTTAGTATCTTGAATGTTTAAGCATAACTTGGGAATGGCTTGATTTGCCAATCGAGCTAATAGTAAGGCTGCACACAATTTGAGCCGAGGGATTGTTAATTGTTTAAGTGGTGCTACTCTTAATTTTGCACATATTAAGTGCTGTGACATTTGATACTCATTTACAGCTCTTAAGTAAAGGCAAGCACCATAAGCCCTTTCAGATGCGTCCGCAAACCCAATGATTTCTAAATATTGTGGATGATTAACGGATATTATTCTCCGTGGAATAGATATTGCATCTAGATCTGTTAGATTTTTCAAGAATTGGGTCCATTCAGTGTAAACTGTCTGGGGTACCGACTCGTCCCAACCTAATTGCAGTGACCACAAACCTTGTATTAATAATTTTGAAATTATTAGGATGGGGCTCAGTAATCCCAACGGGTCAAATATTTGTGATACCATGGACAGAATTGTGCGTTTCGTAATTTTTTTTTTTATAGAAATATTCGTAACTGAATATTTGAATGAATCGTGTGGGTGGTTCCAGATTAAACCAAGAGTTTTGGACTCGAATGATTTATCAAAGGTCGTTTGATCAGAGTAAACCTTATTTGAACGTAGTAACTGTGGGAAACTAGAAGCAAATTTAGTTAAGGGGAATTTTCCTTTGGCTAACACCGTGATAATATCGTCACGTAATTGCCTAGCTTCTTCAATGCTGTCGGCTCCGGTTAACAAATCGTCAACATAGAAGTCGCGACGAATTATTTCTGAAGCACGTGGGAACTTGTCAGCTTCCTCGATGGCTAATTGGTAAAGACATCGGATGGCGAGAAAGGGTGCACTTGCGGTACCATAAGTTACTGTGCAGAGTTTGAATTCACGGATGTCCTCGCTTGAATTATTACGCCAAAGGATGCGTTGGAAATCGCCATCTGATTCATGAATCCTGATCTGACGATACATTTTCTCAATGTCGGCGGTAAAGGCTACCCGACGTGTTCGGAAACGAATGAGAATGCAGAATAGATCTTCTTGCATCGTCGGACCTACAAGCAGTAAGTCGTTTAAACTATGATCACTCGAGGATTTGCATGAACAATCAAAAACGACTCTTAATTTTGTTGTTGTACTATTATCGTTAGTGACGCAATGATGCGGTAAATAATAATTTGCTTCGGATGTATTTATTGACTGAACTTCCCTCATGTGGTCCAGTTTTAAATATTCGTCAATGAAAGCCGTGTAAGTATGTTTTAATTGTGGGAACTTATGCAACCTTTTTTCTAAAGACAAAAATCGTTTAGGAGCTTGAGGTCTAGATTCACCTAAAAGCTCAACATTGTGAGAAAAGGGCAATTTTACTATAAATCGACCTTCCACATCTCGCTTGAAATTATTAATAAAATGCGTCTCGCATTCATTCTCTGATTTAGACAAAGCGCGTGTCGGCAGTTCATCCAAATCCCAAAATCGATTAAAATTTTGTTCGAATTGGATTGAAACATGACAGTGTGTATGATACTGTCCGTTCGTGTTTTCACCCTTAATAGGACCACCCGCAATCCAACCGAACTTGGTTTTTTGCCAGGTTGGCTGGTTCTTATTAATTTTGATTTGACCCACCAGCAAGAGGTCCCAAAATATATCAGCGCTAATCAATAAATCAATTGGCAGGGGTACATTAAAGTTAGGGTCAGCTAATTTAATATTTTTAGGAATCTGTATGTTGGCAGTTACTTGTGTGGGTAAATTGCTGGTAATTGTAGGGAGAATGTAACATTCAATATTTTCTGAGAAGTTGTTAAATTTTGACTTAATAGTGACCATTGTTGATTTGTTTATTGCAGTTATTTTATTAGAAATACCAGATATCTCCATATTTATTAGTTGAATATGAGTGTTCAATTTTTTATGCATTGCTTCAGAAATAAAATTATTCATTGCGCCTTGATCTAACAGGCAGCGACAATCATGAAATTGACCTCTAATATCCTTTATTTGTACAACTGCGGTGGACAATAAAATATTTTTATGATTTGCTGTGGCAGACGCTATTATATTTAAATTTGTTGACGTTGAGGGTTCGGAATAATTTTGATTATTGTGTGTTACCTGCGTGGGTCTATGCAAAAGTGAATGGTGCGATTTTTTACAATATTTGCAACTAAATGTAGATTTACACTTCGCAATATGGTGACTCCCAAGACAATTAATACACAACCTTTTATTTATGACTTCTGTATATCTTTCGTTAATAGGCAGGTTAATGAGTTTTGCACATTGGTGATTTAAATGAGTTCCTTTACAGAATGAACAATTATTTATTGATGTAGTGTGGAATGCCTTGCGTTGAATAATGTTATTAGAATAATTTTGCGGTGTTTTAGAAAATAACGATTCTAGCATTTGAATTCGTTTTATAATAAAGTCATTAAATTCTTGGAAGGTAGCTAACCCGTCAGCTGTTTCAATTAATTCCCACTCTTTTTTAGATTGAAAATCTAGTTTACCACAAATCGAATGCACTAACATAACGTCCCAACTTTCCACTGGGAGCTGTAATGATTTTAGTGCAGCTCTATGTGTGTTACATTGATCGATTAATTTTCGCAATGAGGCTGCTGAATCTTTAGTGGAAGGAGGAAGACTTGCTAATGCATCCAAATGTGTTTTTACGATTAATTTTTTATTTTTGAAACGCTGCTCTAATAAGTCGAAGGCAGCTTGATAGTTAATTGCGGTGACTGTAAATGAACTTATTACATTTGCGGCTTCCCCTTGCAAGCATGATTTTAAATATTGAAATTTTTGAATAGGGGATAATTGACCATTTTGATGTATTAGTGCGCAAAACGTGTCGTAAAAGGTCATCCACTCGTCATATTTCCCAGAATATTTTGGTAACTTGAGCGTGGGCAATTTAACTTCGATGGCTTTATTAGGAATTGGAGTTTGAGGATTACTAATAATGTTTTTAATTTTCGTCACAGTGCGGACATACAAATTTTCGAAATCATCGCGAGTGATTTCGTGCGTTAAAATGTTCTGTTCGTCCAGAATCTCAATTTGTGAAGCGATCACATCAAAATCCTCCCACGCCGATAGTGCTTTTTCGTAATGAAATTTAAGAAAATCGACATTTTGTTCGGTTTCAAATTGGTCGTACGCTTTTGCAAGGCGGGTTACGCGTGCTTTTACTTGACCGCGTTGCGCTATTAATGTTTTTAATTCGGCCATAGCAAAAATACTTTTTAGACTAGTCACGCAAGGGATGTACACACGTATGTAGAACGATGATTAAGGATAATCGAAGGATGGAGACTCACCAATTATTTACTTGAAAATAACGGAATATTTCTTCCCCTGGACTGCGGCATGGGTTGGTTTTTCTCTCGGCGGCGCGATGACTCACAGGATTGGATCTTCGGCGTACGACACTTATTTCGGACGGGAGTGCACTCACGACAATTTAATTAGAATTATTTAATTAATCCGGTTCGAAGGACCATGGACGGGAGAGGTTAAATGATACCTCTACGGTTTTCTCTTAATGCGGTAACTTTTATTAATCGACACGTACAGTACAAATTGTTCAGCGGTGTAAATTTAGCGGTACTGTATGCGGTGAATTTTGTGTGGACTGACTCTCTCAAGGGGCTGGAACTGGATTTTTAGAAAAGGACGGAAACCGCCCTTCGGCCGCATCTTCCAGGAATTAACACACAGCGATAACGGACCAGATGCGGCCGATGAGTGCATAACACGGAACACCATTACTCCGAATGCACCGTCTGATGTAATAATTCAAGCAGATATTGTTCATGAAGTAGAGGAGAGACAGATGAGATCGCGAAATATTATCGTTTTCAACTTGCCAGAGTCTTCTGGCCAACTGCATGAAAGAATAAACGCTGATGTTAATTCAATTAAAAAAACTGATTGATCCTCAAATGAAATTTGAACCGTCGAAAATATTTCGGTTAGGTAAGCCGGGCAATAGATCACGTCCAGTTAAAGTGATCTTCCCTACTAATAATGAGGCACTTGATATATTGAAAGTGACTCGGACCACAGACACTGGTCATATTCGCTTCAATAATGATCTTACACAATTGCAAAGGGACCATTTAAAACAACTGAGGAGCGAATTAGAAAGTCGCAAGCAACAGGGTGAATCTGATTTCACCATCAAGTACAACAACGGCTACCCATCGTTAGTCAAATCAATTCACAGTAAAAAAAACTAGATATACCGGGTGACCCAGGGTTCTGTAAAAGCCCCGTAACTTATTTGCTATTTGAGATATCGACTTCTAGTTTTCATAAACTGGTACCTACACCTATTCTACATATTTTAAAAATATATATGTTTTTGTACAGGGTGTCCCAGTATAAGTAACAGATCAAAGTTATGTTTTTTTAAATGGAACACCCCATATTTTATACTTTATTTTTAATCCTCTTAAGAAGCTGATAAAAATAGTATAATATACTATGGGTCTATTATGGACGGTTGATTAGTTATGGGCAAATTTGTAGCAAAAACATGTACACATTGAAAACATTGCAGAAGCGTTCCCAGCAAAGATTGCATCATTTTTTATAAACTAGAAAATTTTCCACATCATGAAGAATAATACACATCGGCTTTGGACCTTTTTTGTTCATACTGCTATACAGGGTGTCAACATACGCAAAACAATGGATAACTATTTTTTTTTCAAATGGAACACCCTATATACGTTGGCACCAATCTATGGCATTTTTGATAAGCTTTCCAATGATATACAGTTTGTATAACAAAATATTAAGAATCCTTGAGATTTATCAATAAAAACATATTTCTTTTGTTACCTTCTGATGATTTATGGATTTTCAGCCAAAACTATGCATTTTCTGGAAAAACTATAAGAGACCAAAGTTGTAGAGCGAAACATTTCCGATCGATATAAGTCTTTCAACTTTTCGGATAATGCGTGCATTGCCCGCCAGAGCGCGTAAAATTGTGACTGTATATTCATTTTAGCGTTTTTTTTTTTTATTAATAAATTGCACTACACTTTATTTTTCGCACCCCTCTAGCAGAAAAATGGAAAATTATGGGAAAATTCAAGTGACTAATATCGATTAAAAATGTTCCGCTCTACAACTCTTAATAGAAGCAATTTTTGCCCAAAATGCATAGTTTTCGCTTAAAATGCAAATTGAAAATGTGTGTATCAATTTTCGTGTTTTTGAATGATTTTTTGAATTTTCAGCGAAAACTATGCATTTAGAGCTAAAATTGCTTCTATTAAGAATTGTAGAGCGGAACATTTTCAATCTATGTAGGTCATTTGAATTATTCTACAATGCCCCGTTTTTCCGCTAGAGGGCGTGGAAAACAAAGTATAGTGCAATTAATTAATAAACAATTTGAAAAAAAAACGCTAAAATACGGTCACGATTTTGCGCATTCTGGCAGGCAATGGACGCATTATTGGAAAAGTCGAAAGACCAAAATCGATTGAAAATTTTCCGCTCTACAACTTTGGTATCCTATTATTTTTTTATAAAATGGATAGTTTGGGCTGAAAATCCAAAAATAGGCAGGAGGTGACATAAGAAAAATGTTTTTTATAGATAAATCTCAAGAATCCTTAATATTTCATTATACAAATTGTACATCATTAGAAAGGTTATCAAAAATGCCAAGCATTGGTGGCAAGATATATAGGGTGTTCCATTTGAAAAAAAATAGTTATCCATTGTTTTGCGTATGTTGACACCCTGTATAGCGGGATGAACAAAAAAGAACCAAAGCCGATTTGTATTATTCTTCATGATGTGGAAAATTTTTTAGTGTATAAAAAATGACGCTATCTTTGCCAGGAGCGCTTCTGCAATTTTTTGAATGATTCCTTGTTTTTGCTACAAATTTGCCCATAACTAACCAACCGTCCATAATAGACCCATGGTATCTTATACTATTTTTATCAGCTTCTCAAGAGGGTTGAAAATAAAGTACAAAATATAGGGTGTTCCATTTAAAAAAACATAACTTTGTTCTGTTATGTATATTGGGCCACCCTGTACAAAAACATACATATTTTTAAAATATGTAGAATAAGTGTGGGTACCAGTTTAAGAAAACTAGAAGTTGATATCTCAAATAGCAAATAAGTTATGGGACTTTTACAGAACCCTGGGTCACCCGGTATATTTTCAAAATGTGGGCGGCCTGAAAGGCAAAATTAAATCATTTATGTTAAATGTTAATTTATGTATTTATGATGTAATCGTACTTGTTGAGACTTGGTTAGACGACACCGTTAGTAATGCTGAATTTGGACTAGCGAACTTTGACATTTATAGAGTGGATAGATCTTGCCATAATAGCACTAAAACTCGAGGTGGAGGTGTTTTAATTGCTGTACGTAATAATTTAAAAAGCTCTATAATTCCAAGTTGTAATAGCGTAGAGCACCTTTTCATCAAAATAAATGATAAATATATAATTGGCTCAACATACATCCCACCTGCATCTAACATTTCGTACTACATATCTCACGCTGATGAGCTTGAAACTATTTGTAGTTCCAACCCAACGTGCAATTATATTTTTTGCGGTGACTACAATATCCCAAATGCTATATGGGGAAGTTCTGGTGATAATGTGCTGAGCAGTTCCAATAATAGTTATCCGGCTGATGTTTTAGCAAATGTTTTAAATTTCCACCACCTTCTTCAAGTGAATCAGATCCCAAATGATAGGAACGTGTTGCTGGATCTAATATTTTCTAATACTACGGGGATCAGTGTAAACCGTGCTAGTGATACTTTATGCAGACCAAGCCTTCATCATATTCCGTATAGGTTGGATGTATCCATTTCATCGTTGGAATTCACTAGTGAGAACGTGGATTGGATATATGACTTTAAATCGGCAAACTACAACGTGATTAACGAGTTTTTAGCATGCATTGATTGGAATCAAGTCTTTTCAAGTGAAAGTATTGATGTTAATGTCCTTAATTTTAATAATATTCTATATTCAGTTTTTAATCTATTTGTCCCTGTTAAATTTCTGAAGTCGTCCAAGTACCCAATGTGGTTCAATGCTAGATTGATCAAATTGATCAAGTCAAAGAAATCTGCTCATGCCAAATATAAAAGGAGTGGATTAAGATCTGATTATGATATATTTAGGAATAAGCGACAACAATGTTCTGATTTAAGTAGTTCATTATATAAAAGATATATTGCCCGTATAGAAAGTGAAATTAATAATAATCCAGAACATTTTTGGAATCATGTAAATACATGCCGCAAGACAAATGGCTTTCCAAAACAAATGTATTTAAGAAATGAGTTAAGTGATACAACTGAACGGAATGTTGACTTATTTGCATCTCGTTTTTCGGCAGCATATATTGATCCATGTAATGTAATTTCTCATTTTCAAGGAGATAATACTATTGGTTTGATCGGTTTTAGTGTTACTGTTACAGAGGTTTTTAATTGTTTGTCTGGTCTTCCGGAGTCCTGTAGTACTGCATACTTTTTGAAAAGGTGCGTATACACGCTGTGCAAACCTATTCATACCATGTTCACTTGTTCATTAGTTTCTGGTATATTTCCTCATGCTTGGAAGGACAGTTATATTGTTCCTATTTATAAAAATTGATGTAGGGGAAATATACAGAACTACAGAGGTGTTTCAATCCAATCAGTTATACCCAAACAGTTAGATTTTTTAGTTTCTGAGCAACTTGTAAGATCATGTGCTCATACAATTGTAAGCCAGCAACATGGTTTTCTTAAAGGAAGGTCCACTGTTACCAATTTAATGTTGTACCACACGTTTTTGTCGGATGCATTAGAGAATGGTTTGCAGGTTGATGCGGTGTATACTGACTTCTCTAAGGCGTTCGACAGAGTACAGCATAGTATATTGTTACACAAATTAAAATCCATGGGTTTTGGTGACAGTGTGGTTGGTTGGCTTAAAAGTTATTTAAGTAATAGAATTCAGCGTGTGCATATCGGCAAGTACCTTTCGAACTACATGCGGGTATCATCTGGTGTTCCACAGGGCTCCCACTGTGGACCAATTTTATTTATACTGTTTATTAACGACATTGGGTTGTACCTTCGAAACAGTCATTTTCTCCTGTATGCTGATGACCTAAAGATATATAGAAGTATCAGTTCTAGGGTTGACCAGATCGAACTTCAAGATGACCTTAATCGTTTAGCTCTTTGGTGCGAACACAATTATTTTGATCTAAATTTAAGTAAGTGTTTCCACATGTGTTTTTCGCGAAGATCCGCTAGTAGCTTTGAATATTCAATGGACAATCATCGTTTGGTGCAAGTTTCTCATATTAAAGACTTGGGTGTGACCTTTACATGTAATTTGAATTTTAGAAAGCATATTTCGGATATTTGCAGTAGATCGTTGAAGATTCTCGGGTTTATTAGTCGAATCTCAGCGGATTTCAAAGCTGCTACCCTAAGATCCCTTTACTTGACATTGGTTCGACCTCACTTAGAGTACGCTTCTCTCGTACGGTCTCCATATACAATTTCGGCATCCCAATAACTAGAAGCAGTACAAGGTAGGTTTCTAAAACTAATGGCTTTCAGAACGGGTGGGGGTGGCACTTACTTTAGTCATAGTGGGATGTTAAATAAATTAAATATTGGGCCATTAGCAGAAAGGAGAATATTTCTGGATATGTCGTTTCTGTATAAGTTGGTGAACGGGTTGATTAATTCTAGCGAATTACTAAATAAATTAAATTTTCATATTCCACGTTGCCTTCAAACTAGACATAAACCTATGTTTCGGCCAGATTTTCATTCAACCCTATATGGAATGTATAATTCCATCTGTCGCCTAATGCGCTTAGCAAACGACATTGGCACCGATGCCAACTTTGTAATGTTTGCGCCTAGTTTTGAATTCTTTAAAACTAGATTACGTCGTGTAAAACTATTGAATGTCATTCGTTAATTTTAATTTTGCAATCCTTTTAATCTGTTCAATTATTATTATTATTATTATTTCATTATATAAGCGTCTAAAGTAATCGCCACACAAAGATTACAAAAATTTCAATTTTCTATTATTTTGTTATGTAACATGTTTTCTATTTGTAAATGTTATCTATTGCAAAGGAGATTCCGTAAATAAATAAATAAATATGTCAAAATTTAAAAATAAATAAAATATAATGCAAATAAAAAGTAAGAGCAAAATACACTAGGTATATAAGTCACATAGTAATAACAAATACTAATACATAAATTGATAAAAGAATTGACCATTTTTTATGCGTTGGCTATTAGGAGGCATGTTGATGACATACAGTGTACAATGCTGTGTGGGCTACGTATTATCACAAGATCTCGGCCAATGAAAATTGTCAGCATATGTACTGTCCAGTGGGATCACAAAGTTGGTGCAAGTGGCGAAAAAGCGAAGCCGAGAATATCCTGGACGAATTTAATTACGAACCGCCACTTTATAAAGATGTTGAAGATGCTATAAAGCCGATTCACAACGATGTGTCATCGATAGAGTTGCTGGAGAGGTGTTTGGGTGGTGACACTTAAAACAACAACGAACGTTTCAATTCCACTGTCTGGCGACTAGCACCCAAACATCTTTACTGTGGCTCAAAAACGATTGAAATTGCGGCTTATTTAGCAAGCGGCGTTTTTAATGAAGGCTCCTCTGCCATCTTTAAAACGATGGCAACGACAAATATCCTGGACGAATTTAATCACGAACCGCCACTTCATAAAGATGCCGAAGATGCTATAAGCCGATCCACAACGATGTGCCATCGAGAGAGTTGCTGGAGAGGCGTTTGGGTGGTGACACTCAAAACGACAACGAAAGTTTCAATTCCATTGTCTGGTGACTAGCATCCAAACATCTTCACTGTGGCTCAAAAACGATTGAAATTGCTGCTTATTTAGCAAGCGGCGTTTTTAATGAAGGCTCCTCTGCCATCCTTAAAACAATGGCAACGACAGGAAGCATTATTGGCAAGCAAGCAAAAATATTCGCCGAGAAGCAGAACGAACACCGTCTTGAAAAATCGTCGAGACGAAGCCTTGAGGCCACAAAAGAGGCTCGAACAGCGCGTAGAAGCGAGAAAATCCACCTCAATGGCTTTTTTGAAGAGGAGGAAAGGATACTTTATGGTCCTGCTATAGCAGATTAGCAGACAAACGCTGTAAGTATTTGATATGCCTCTTTTTCTTAAAACACCTTTTTTGAGAATGGTGTGCACGATTTCTATATGGACCGATCGACTTCAAACTTTTACAGCATACAAAGTTCTCATACATTCTTTTATCGTTTAATGAACGGAGAAACCCATACATTATGTATAAATATTTTTACAAGAAAAAATTTGATGTATGTGAAGTTGGCAATATTTCTAGTAATATCCCGGTGCATCCATCATGTATAAAAATAAATAATTTTCCTTGGTATCACCTACAAACAGTACAGTAGTTTATGCACATGGTTGGTATTGTTATAAAAAAATTAAAATTATTCATTTGGGATATGTACCTTTGGCCGATTTGGCCCTTTATTTATATTTTTCGATGGCGATGTGATATAAACGTTTATTGCTGGGTGGTTTCCAGATGGAAATCCCAGATTTTGTCGACAGGAGATGATAGCCCTGGTTGCTATTGTTATAAAACAATAAAAATTATTCATTTGGGATATATAATTTTTTTCGAAATGATTAATTTTTCACTAAATGTCAAATGATAGCAAACAATCGCTAAGAGTAAACAACTACTTCCGGTTTACGAATTTTCACAAAAAACCTTTTCATCACCTTAATCTAACTACAGTCAAAAAATCTGGGATTTCTACGCTGTAACTACTCGCCAATAACCTTTTTAAACTCGAGGTTGGCATTTTCGAAAATATCTAATTAAAGGGAGAAATCGGTCGAAGGTACATTTCCCAAATGAATAATTTTTATTTTTTTTATAACAATAGCAACCACGGCTATTAACTCTTGTCGACAAAATCTGGGATTTCCATCTGGAAACTACCCAGCAATAAACTTTCATATCACATCGGCATCAAAAAATATAAATAAAGGGCCAAAACGGCTAAAGGTACATTTTCCAAATGAATAATTTTTATTTTTTTTATAACAATAGCAACCAGGGCTATTATCTCCTGTTGGCAAAATCTGGGGTTTTCATCTGGAAACTACCCAGCAATAAACTTTTATATCACATCGGCATCGAAAAATATAAATAAAGGGCCAAATCGGCCGAAGGAACATATCTCAAATTAATAATTTTTATAAAAATAAAATAGAAACAACCTTACTTGTTGCAGAGAGTATTATACAGGGTCTTCATTTCAAAAGGAGCCACCCTGAATAACTTTGGATCTGAAGTAGTTACGGTTTCAAGAAAAAATACGTCAATTTTGTTTTCGAGGGGGAACTTAAAAAACACTGTTTTTATAATTTTATCTTTCACCCCCTCACCCCCAGCCACCCCATCTTTATAATTTCAAATGGCACCCCCTATTATGCGATACCTTATTTTAAAGGGCATAAAAAATACTATTCAGCAAAGCAAAAATAATTGAAATCGGTTCATTTGTTTTAGAGAGAGAGGGTATTCATTTCAAAATAAACCACCCTGAATAACCCTGGTTCTAAAGTAGTCACGGTTACAGGAAAAAACATGTCAATTTTGTTTTTGTGGTGGAACTTGAAAACACTGTTTTTAGAACTTTATCTTTCACCCCCTCACCCCCAGCCACCCCATCTTTATCATTTCAAATGGCATCCCCTTTTGTGAGACACCTCATTTTAAAGGGCATACAAAATACTGTCCAGCAAATAAACATTAATTTAAATCAGTTCATTTGTTTCAGAGATATTCATATCAAAATATGCCACACCAAAGATTGTGTGGCTGGGGATGAAAGAAAAAATTATAGAAACAGTGTTTTTCAAGTTCCACCCTCTAAAATCAAATTGACGTATTTTTGCTTAAAACCGTAACTACTTCAGATCCAAAGTTATTCAGGGTGGCTTGTTTTGAAACAAAGACCCTCTCTTTCTTAAACAAATGAACTGATTAAATATTTTTTATTTGCTGGATGGATAATATTTTGTATTGCCTTTAAAATGAGGTATCGCACAATAGGGAATGCCATTTGAAATTTTAAAGTCGGGATGGTTGGGGGTGAAGGGGTGAAAGATAGAATTCTAAGAACAGTGTTTTTTTAAGTTCTCCCTCAAAAACAAAATTGACGTTTTTTTTTTGAAACCGTAACTACTTCACAACCAAAGTTATTCAGGGTGGCGTATTTTGAATTGAATACCCTCTCTAAAACAAATGAACTGATTCCAATTATTTTTGCATTTCTGGATAGTATTTTTTAAGCTCTTTAAAATAAGGTATCGCACAATGGGGAATGCTATTTGAAATTATAAAGATGGGGTGGCTGGGGGTGAGTATTTTGAAATTAATACCCTCTCTCTCTAAAACAAATGAACTGATATCAATTATTTTTGCTTTGCTGGATAGTATTTTTTATGCCCTTTAAAATGAGGTATCGCGCAATAGGGGGTGCCATTTGAAATTATAAAGATGGGGTGGCTGGGGGTGAGGGGGTAAAAGATAAAATTATAAAAATAGTGTTTTCAAGTTCCACCTCAAAAACAAAATTGACATATTTTTTTCCTGTAACCGGGACTACTTCAGAACCAGGGTTATTCAGGGTGGCTTATTTTGAAATGAATACCCTCTCTGTCTAAAACAAATGAACCGATTTCAATTATTTTTGCTTTGCTGGATAGCATTTTTTATGCCCTTTAAAATGAGGTATCGCACAATAGGGGGTGCCATTTGAAATTATAAAGATGGGGTGGCTGGGGGTGAAGGGGTGAAAGATAAAATTCTAAAAACAGTGTTTTTTAAGTTCCCCCTCGAAAACAAAATTGACGTATTTTTTCTTAAAACCGTAACTACTTCAGATCCAAAGTTATTCAGGGTGGCTCCTTTTGAAATGAAGACCCTGTATAAATTCAAAAAACGAAATATAGCCTGAATATATAAATATTCAACCTGTTCGTAACTCTGCAAGCAAAATTAAGTCTTACTAAGACTATAAACAAATAACTTATTGAAACAACTACTTCCCTGGCTAGTGCCACGCCGGATATTGAATGATACAAAAGAAATCTGCGAAGCGGACCACCAATGGTCAAACAAATCGCTGATGAAAGTATTTTGGATCCTGGAGAAAAATTTTGAATTCATCTTTCTTTTAATTTTCGGCATTAATTTGATATCCGAACGTTCTGAGCTGTTGGAAAATTACTGCTCCTTGCCTAAATTTTTGTTGGTATTTCCGAAAATTTAAGAAAATGTTTTGTGGAGTTAGATATTAAATTACAGGTAACCGAAAACGGAAAATTGACCAAAAATTTAGTTGGAATCGAACTCCTAAAAGAATTGTTATCTTTTTAGAGAACTATTTCCTAATCATTCCCAATTAAAACCATTAGAAATTTTAAATCATTTAATTAGCCAAGACTTAGTTCCTTATTTTCCAAATTTCAGTATTAGTCTAAAAATATTTTTAACAATTTTCAAGTTTTTTAAAATTAATATTAATTAAAAATTATTTATGGTCAACTATAACACAAGAGCGATTTGCTAATTTAGCCATAATTTCTATTGAAAATGAGATCGGTGAAAAATTAGATATTTCAAATGTAATTGATGAATTTGCATCAAAAAAATCGCGAGAAGTAATGTTTTAGAATTTAGATCAACACTGACAATGAGTAGCGATCGAATAGTCGATGTTCTTGTCACTGAACTGAAGATTTTATCATAATCTACTCCTCTTCTTTGCGAAAAATCTTTGATCACCAATCTGGCCTTGTTTTTACTTTGTGGAGTCGTTGTAGGTGTCTGGTTCCTCAAAGGTCGTCGAGGTGAGCATCACATAATCCTGGAATTTCTATTCAGCTATAAGATCCACTCGGTTACGAAGTTTCTGCATAGTCTCACCAGCATTCTCTTCTTCATTGATTTTCGGCATTTCTGAGATAGTTCAATCACTGTCACTGTCATCGGGTTTCCAGAATTCTATTTCTTTGTTTTCTTCAATCCGGGATTTGCTGTCATTCAGGTCAGTCTCTTCAGCTTCGTTGCTTCTTCAAAGATGACGTCTTTGGATCTATAGAGCTTGTTTTCCTCTTCACTATAGATACTGTGTCCGTCATCGTTATCATAACCGATAAGGATTCCTTTAATGGCCTTTGGATCCATTGTCGTCCTTTGCTCCTTCGATAGAATATACATGAATTTGAACCAATATTTCAAACCTGGTTTTCTAGGCCCTGTCCTATTAAGGATGCAGGTACCTGTTCGTATCATCTCGGCCCAAAGTGCCTGAGGAATGTTCCCATGCGCATGCATCATTTCTCTAGCAGTTTCCACTACCGTATGTTTTTCCCTCTCACTGGACCCGTTTTGTTCCGGAGTAGAGGGCATTATAAGACGTTGAATAATACCTTTCTTGTGTAAACTGGTCTAGATCTGTTTCTTGTCGAACTCCCTGCCATTATCACTCAGCAGCTCCATACTGTTTCTTCCTCAGCTAGGAACTGCCTTAGTTTTTCAGCAATTTCGGATTTTTGCCGCAGAAAATGAACTATCTTGAATTTTTGTAATCTTCCTTGGAAAGCACAAAATATCGATATGCAGACCTCAATTCTTGAAATGGACCGCAAACATCCGTGCAAATTCGCTTTCCCGTTTCCGTAGTTCTGGACCTTGTGACTAACGGTCGCTGAGCTTTATCATAAATGTAACCTTCACACAGTTCACTATGCATTTTTACGTTCATGTCAAGCTTCTTTCGAATCGTTCATGGTACAACTGTAGCAAGTTTCCCTTACTCATTCCATTGACCTCATCTGATAGGGTTCGAACTTCTCACCGCCAAATTGAACAGTCCTGTATGACGAGCTCCCTCCAATTGTTGACTAGGAAGTTGCAGACTCCAGTTGATGAAGATGAATTGGCTGCCGAGTACTTATCCTGGACTTAAGCACGGAGAAAAGATTTCTCTTGATTGATCAAATATCAGCCAAGGTAATTTTGTACTATTTTCCGTGGATTGCTACCACAACTTCTACTTCACGTATTCCAATGGCTTCGATTTTCTCACCATTTGCTGTGGTTACTGTGTGTTCAGTTGAAAAAGACTCGAACGTTCTAAAGCAAATCTGACCATTTAAAATATGGCTTATCGCGCCATTGTCATCCCTGCATCTCGACCACTCAGCATCTGTTTCAGTTGAGCTAACAGTGACGAGTATCATATTTGTGTCAGACTCTAGTTTACTAAGCTTCGGAGGACGGCTATCAGCAATCCATTTCCTGCACTCTTTGACCATGTGATTGGGCTTCCTGCAGTAGTTGCAGTTTTTTTCTTTTTCTTCGCATCGACTGAACTTCGTTGCTGTGATGACTTCTTCGATGATTGCAGGTGAGAGCTTCCTGCTTGGTGGATCAGCTCCTTTGATGCTTAAGGCCATTTTATACGAACATAGTTGATTAATTAAGCTATCAACCGTTGTATCATTTTTCCCCTCACCATCCAGCTAGATTTGATAGAAAAAGACTCTCCGTCAATGTATCCAGAATTTTACAAAGCAAAAATACATCTGGCAGTCCCGGGTTACTTGCAAATTCTTTAGTCATTTCTTCTATCAATTCAGACAAATTTTAAATATGTGTATATGCGATCTGACATGAAATTTTTCTGCCTTAACACCTTACAAAAAGATTACAGAGGGTTTTAAAAATTTTCGAACTGAAAAATAAAATCCCCCGCCCCAAGAAATGTTTTACTTCACGTGAGGGGGCGGCCAACTCATTATTTGATCGCGGGCGGCCAAGGGTCTACTATCGGCCTTGATATCGCCTCTGTTACACAGAAGTCAATAAGATTTGGTTTTATTCTGCTGCCCCTAGGGAAGTAAGTAGCCCATATTATTGTCTTGATTTGCTGCAGGGAGTCTTTTTCCATCAGTTCATATTATTCTCCATCCACAGCAAATCTGTTTATAGAGTTTTGAATAAATTTGGTATTCTTCCTTTGTAATGGTATGTTTAAGGGAACTAAAGTTTGCCGATATTTGAAGCGTAGCTATTGTTCCTTTGATCATTGCCGATTCAACTTGTAGGTATTCTTTTATCGTACCTTCCTAACTTATGATGTTAGATGGTATTTTTCATTATTATTGCACTTTTCTAGTGAGGTGAGTTTTAGAGATTAACATTATGTCGATATCATTATTATTTAGGAAATGTCTCACTTCTTGACCGTGTTGGGTAAAAAATGTTCAGTGGCTGGTTTGGTGACCAGTGTATTGATAAGGTAATCGTGGTCCCACAGGTAACAAAGTGGAACAGAAAGGTAAATATGATTAGAAATTCTCGACAGTGTCTAAAAACTTATATTTGCTGAGAAATGATTAAAGCTAAACTTAAAACAAAAAGACGGCGGGAAATTTGAAATGCAATACTTTCAGGATAGGTTGAAGGGTCGGTATAAATATTATTATTATTACAGTTACTAAAATCATTAAAAATTAAATGACGTATGCTTTCAAATGTAAATGTTAAATAGTTTAAATGCATTTACAACTTTCATGTCCGAAATTTGCTTACCCTACAGAAGATTATCTCTCCCACATAATAAGCACCATAGTGGTTAGAGTTCTATTTAAAATTACATCAAAGACTTCCTCGACGACGATAAATTAATCATAAATAATTTGGTTAGTTACACAAGATTTAATTGTGGGAGTTTAAGTAGAATTTATGCGTCTAGATTAAAAAATTTCGCATTTAAATAATTTTCAGACGTAATTTAAATAATCTAAACAATTTGAGTGAATAATTTGACCTATTTACTGGATTAATGTTCGCACCGTAATCGCGAAGGCTCTTCGCGATCGCTTAGCGAAATTTAAGTCCCCCCATTTGTCCCGTCCAAGGAGAGGCGAATCGCGCCCCATTTGTTACGTAACACCAACCGAACAACCGCCCCTCGAGTAAGTAAGCGCACACACACAGAACCACGCATGGATGATTAAGTAATGCACTCGAGTAGTGATAATTGTGCACGGGGTTAGTAGGGGTGCAAAGTTTCGTCGTTGGCGTGCACGTGCTTCGGGGGTGCGTGGTCAATGCGCCGACTCCGGATCGATTCCCGGAGGCGGTCGAGCAGTGGAGCGGCGGATTCGCGACTCCGGAGTGTATCGTGGGCATTGCGACTCGGTGCTTCGCGCTCGTCCGCGGCCCTGTCATGAACCAGGAATACTCTCGTCATCCCAGTTACATTAACTCTAGACTCTACAAAGTCACAGGTAGAGTTTTATTTCTAGAGAATTTTAATATTAGGTGTGAAGAAGTGCCCTTGCTTGGATTACCCACTAGTGAAGTGCCGAAACACATGTGGATATTTACTCCATGTGCAAATCTTCAAGAATGCTTTAAGTATCTTTATATAATACCCTCTATGCTTTTAGTGGAAGATATATGTCGCGATTTAATAAGATTTAATCGAGGTTCACGCATTTGTTGGGGCTCGAGAGAGAGTGCTTTTTTTAGTTTTATATCCTCTTATATTCTTTGGAAACATTGAGTATTTAATTTAATTGAAAGCGAAGAATGGGAAATGCAAATGCACTGAATTAAGTGTTTGAACTAATAGATACTATGCATGAAACTTTAAGTGTTGAGTTATACAATATTGGTTGTGTATTACAAACTCTAAAACTCGATGTATCTTCTAACACGATTTTATGTAAAATTAAATTGCAATTAGGAGTCTGGTTCTGTAAATTATTAGTTTGAAGTTGGATCAAACTGATTTATCATTTCTAATGGCATTTTGGGATAAATGACCAAAAATACATAAATTTCAAGAATCTCTAAAAGTCCTATTAAAAATAACGTTTACTTAGTCTTAGTCTTAGAGGCCTCGCACTGTGTTATTTGATTTTAATCCATTATTTAATGATGGAAAAAAAATGTTGCTCTCATTTGTGATTTTGTCCAAAAAGTAGTTTTTGGTCGCATTTTTCACAATTATACAATTTTGTGTCGTGAGCTTTATAAGTTATATTAAGTTAAATCAAGCGACCACCGCACAAAAAAAAACTGAAAATCTCTTTCTAACACCTCTTCAATCAAAATAACCGTTAGAAGTCACCTTGCTGTGAAATGCGACAATGACTATACTCACCTTGCCGAATACTTATGCGTTGATATGAAGGAGCGTGTTTATACATATTCAAATGCAGAAAATAGTTAGAAAATATGCATATAAATAATTGGGATTTTTTTTGTGCAATTAGTACATAACAATTGTTCTTTCAGTGATAAGTATTTTTTCAGTTGTTCTTATTTATCGTTATAATTTTTTGATTTCATCGTTAATTTTATTATAAATTTGGTTATATTTTGGCTTGTACAACAAAATTGCCGAATTTTGCCGAAAAACGGCTTTAATATCATTTTTCTTCAGGCATTTTCACATGATTCTTAGCATGTTCTAGCTGCGATAACTTGCGATAACTTGCAAAGTTATGTACTAGCAAGGGAAGTAACCCATGTGTTCCACTCCGATTTTAATTAAATTTAGTGGATTTGTAGAGGGGCCCAGAATATTTGATACGTATTTTTTTTTCTCGACTAAAAACCATGTTTCACCCCTTAACTCACCCCTTAAAAAATCAGCTATATTTTTGTTTTCGGCTATAACTTCTCAACAAATTATGATAGCGTAATTTCGTAAATTTACAAAATTACCGCCTTTTTGTATGTTCCCCCTCCCTTGAATAGTGTCCTCCTAAATGTCCTCCGTTTCGATATTTGGACACTAATATGTAACTCTGTATTCGATCGATGCCGAGGCGATCCCTTGTGCGCTTCCATTAAAAAAAAAATATTTAAAACATTCAAAGTAAACACTGTTTAAATACAGAAGTTAGTTTTATTTTGACTTTAACCTTCAAAATAAATCTAGATTTGAGGAAAAATTTCTTTGTTGAATTATAAAATAAAAATTAAGATTTACAGGAATAAAATCCGGGCATGACTTAAAAGTTTAAATTTGTTATGATTACATTATTTTGCTAAATAAAATTTAAGTCATTATTATTTGAAAAGCTCCATAAAAAAATGTAAATTTTTAGGTGTATTTTCTGAATCATAGCCTTTTGATGGGCGCAAATTAAAAAAAAAGTACACACAAATTGGAAATCAGCAGCCGAAACAACATAGGATCTTACTTTTATTAAAAAAAACGGTCCATTTGACTTTTGTCGCGCTAGAATAGTCATCCATCCCACTGTGCGCCGTCAGCTTTGATGGAACTCAGAATTCTGGTAATAGTTGTAATTGTATTATTGTTAATGTGGGGATTTGAGTTTCGCCTGCTAAAAAAACATTAATACGCTTCAAAAACTTCGAGCCGAAAATTGCAAAATGGCTTGTAACTTAGACTTCGATTAAGTTGTACAGTTCGGTAAGATTTGAATTAAAGTTCTTACGCTACGGTTACAAATTAAAATTTATTCACTTTCTCTACGTATTTTCAATTTTTTCAAGTAGTTATAACTGAAAGAATGTATAAAAAAAATACAAAATTTTTCATCCAAAAGCCACGAAACAATTGCAGCCGGAAGCAAAATAACAAATTGAAAATCAAATATTCGGTAAGTTAAATAAAGATCAAAAGTAGCCTGAATATATGAATATTCAGCCTGTTCGTAACTATACAAAAAAATATGTCTTACTAAGACTACAAACAGATAACTTATTGAAACAATTTCTTGCCTGGCCAGCGCCACGCCGGATATTGAATGATACAATAGAAATTTGCATTAAGATTGGTTTAAGATCGTTAATTTCTGCGTACAGTGATTAACTTGAAGAATTTCAAAGCTTTAAACCAGTGGTGGGGAAACTTTTTTTAAGACGGGCCATTTGTAATAACTAGACAAACGTAGCGGGCCAAAGAATAATGCTTAATCGTTAACTAATTTGTGTTCTATAAACATATACATATATTATTACATACACTTATTATTTTAATAGTAAAAAAGCAAAAGGTAACAAAATTATAAGCACAAAATATAAAATGAATTTAGTGTAGTTCTTGATGTGAAGTATTATCACTTTATTTTCTGGTGTCATTACTGGTTGATGGTGCATGAGAAAAATGAAATTGAGACTGTTTCATCA
The DNA here is from genome assembly GCA_910593695.2 of Ocypus olens. NCBI lineage: Eukaryota > Metazoa > Arthropoda > Insecta > Coleoptera > Staphylinidae > Ocypus > Ocypus olens. The sequence continues at coordinate 39,945,560 of OU343052.1, forward strand.
AAATTTCATCATAGTCCGGTTCCATTTGCGAAGCAGAAATTCTTAAAACTGATGAAAGGTGCTCATCTGTAATTCTGTTTCTTAAAGAAGTTTTCCTAAGCTTCATTGTTGAAAAGATTTGTTCGCATATATAAGATGAGTCGAACATTGTCATTATCTTCATTGCATGAGTAATTAGATTTGGGAAATTATCTGGACTTAAATTTTTATAAAATTCTAGTAATGGTACTGTATGAAAAGTTTGTTTCAGGAGAGTATTACAGTTCAGTTCTATTAACTCAAGTTGAAATTTTGCATCAACTTCTTCGTAATTAACATTGAATGGGGTCGCAAAAATACTGAACTCTGGTTCCATTTTTCTAAAGTCCTGAAATCTCCTTTCAAATTCTGTAGATAGTTTTCTCAAATTAATTTCGTATTTTTTAATCTTATTGTTTGATATAGTGAATTTTAAAGATTGTATTCTTGGAAAATCAGAAAAATCAGATTTAGAGATCTGATTAGCAAATAATAATAACTGTAATTTGAAACTTTTCAGGTATTGCCAAATATCGTGAAGAAACTGATTTTTTCCTTGCAATTTGAGATTAAGTTTATTCATGTGTACGAGGAGGTCTGTGAAAAAAGCGAAATCAGAAAGCCACGTTTCGTTTTCTAAGACGTCAAATTGATTATAAATGTCTTTATCAAGAAGAAAATTCACAATATCATCTTTTAAATCCCAAATTCGTTCAAATACTTTTCCAGCACTTAACCAACGAACTTTTGAATAATACAGGATATCGGAATGCTCAGCATGTACGGACTCCAAAAACTGTTGAAATTGGCGATGTAATAATCCTCTGGAACGAATCATATTTACTAGTTTTACAACAATATTAAGTATATGGTCAATATCTAAAGCCGATTTACAGAGAGCATCCTGATGTATAAGGCAATGCAAAAAAACATCATTTTCCGGATACTTAGAATTAAATTTCCCAACAAATCCTTGATTGATTCTAACCATATTAGGAGCACCATCTGTAGTTACATTACATAGCTTGTCAATAGGTAAACGAAGTTTATCGATGCAATTTTCAAATTCACAAAATATATCGGCACCAGTCGTTGTTCCTTTCATTGACTGCAGCCCTGCAAGTTCTTCTGTAATATCAAAGTGGGCGTTGATTCCTCTTACAAATATGAGTAACTGCGCAGTATCGCTGATATCTGTACTTTCATCCATGGTAATTGAATAAAAAATAAATTTTTGAGTTTTTGTAGTCAGTTGTGAAATTAGATTTTTATCAATATTTTCAATGCTCTCGGTGATTGTTCTTCTTGAGAGAGACAGTGACTGAAAATCCTTTTTCTTGTCAGGGCACATAATATCGCACACATCTATCATGCACTGCTTGATAAATTCACCATCTGAAAATGCTTTATTAGATTTAGCAACCCTCGCTCGCTCGTGTTGCTAAAAGCGGCGGGTTGCTAAAGCCTATTTTCGGCCCTTGATACACTATTTACTATAGAGTCCTAATTTTATGACATAAATAAGCTATATCTTTTCAATTATATGAAAAAAGTGAATTATTGACTATTTTTAGTTGTTCTTCAGCGGAAACTGAATTAAATAAGTCAATTTTCTTGATTAGTGGTAAACTGTGCTCAAGTTGTAACGTTGACATCGATAACACACCTCAACAAAATAAAATTTTTGGTTTGGTGCCGGAAAAGTAAGAACTGATTTTGGATATTTTTGATTTGCTGCTTCCAAAACAGCTTCGTTTAATTTATTTTGTTTATTCAGGTTAATTTATTTATTTCTGATAAAAGGCAAACACAATAATGAAATAATTATTAATAGATAGAGGATTTTATGCAAAATGCATATTTTTGCATATTTTGCATATTTACCCCTATAATGCACATTTCGTCTTTTAATGCATATTCTAACATATAATGGTAAAATTTTCTTACACGGCACATTGCAACAAGTGCAATTTTCGATTTCGGGCATGAACCAACATCTAGTCATTCAAAGAAATACCGGCCAAATGTTATCAGAATAATTGCCAATTCGTCCTGCGATAAACCAGTTACAAATTTTTGAAATTTTTGGTTTTCGAACAACTAATACTTAGACATTGGAAAAAAATAGGAAACGTGCAGAAGAAATTTTACATAAATTGAACCTAATTAAGAAAATATCGCTCTCTTAAACAAACTTTGGTGTTTTTAAAATCTATTTATATTTAAACGAGTTAGAAATTTTTGATTTTCGAACAACTAATTAATACTTGGACGTTTGAAAATAAAAAAAAATTAAAAATAACTGGAAACGTATAGAAAAAAAATGTAAAAATTAAACCTAATTGGCTCTTCTAAAACAACTTTGGTTTTTGAGAATCCATTTACTTTTAAACGAGTTACCATTTTTTAAATTTTTGATTTTGGAACAACTAATACTTTAGAAAAGAAAAAAAGAAAAAAAAGCAAACGTGTAGAAGAAAAAAAATGTAAAAATTAAACCTAATTGGCTCTTCTAAAACAACTTTGGTTCTTGAGAATCCATTTATTTTTAAACGAGTTACAATTTTTTAAAATTTTTGATTTTGGAACAACTAATACGTGTAGAAGAAATTTTACATAAATTAAACCTACTTACGAAAATATCACTCTTCTAAAATAACTTTGATTTTTGAAAATCCATTTACTTTTAAACGAGAAACAAATTTTTGAAATGTTTGTTTTGCGAACAACTAATATACCTTGGAAAAGAAGAAAATAAAAAAAGGAAACGTTTAGAAGAAATTTTACATAAATTAAACCTAATTAAGAAAACATTACTCATCTAAAAAAATTTAAATTTTTAAAATTTGTAACTCGTTTGGACGTTGGAAAGAAAAAAAAAACGAAAAAAATAGGAAACCAAGTCTAATTAAAAAAACGTATATTCTTCTAAAATGAGTTGGGGTTTTGAAAATCCCCCTTTTCTCAAGACAGTTACAGATTTTTGAAGATTTTGATTTCTGAAACGTCCGACATTTGTACAAAAAATTGAAAACGTGTAAAAATGTTTTTTTTTTCCAAAAATTATTCTTATTTAAATTATCTCGCTCTTCTAAAATACCTTTGGTGTTTGAAAATTCACCAATTTTCAAGCGAGTTGCAGATGTTTCAAATGTTTGATTTTCGAGTTGTCTAACATTTGGACATTCAAAGAGAAAAAATGGTGATGTGGCCATCATGATACTTTCTCCCACTTGATGGTAGTCATTTATATTTACGTTTTCATGGTTTATTTTAAATTAAAATCATATTTTAAATGTACATCGAGCGTTGTGTAAACTCGGATGAAACTGACGTTTAAAACGTCAAAATTATGAAAGATGGAAAAATTATACTTCAAATTCAAAAACTCTGTTTACTTAAAAACTAAAGGGATTTCGAAAAATTTTATTCTTTATAAGTTGTTATAAGTTGTTTATTTTAGCATTCTCTACAATTATTATTAACATAAATTTGCTATAACTATTATCGTTTCATAATTATAAACGAAAAAATAAAAAAAAAATGGTGAAAAAATGGGCATCATGTTACTTTCTCCGACTTGATGGTATCATAGCCATTTATATTTACGTTTTCATGGTTTATTATCAATTAAAATGCTATTTTAAATGTTCATCGAGCGTTGTGTAAACTCGGATGAAACTGACATTTAAGACGTCAAAATTATGAAAGATGGACAAATTATACTTCAAATTCAAAAACTCAGTTTACTCAAAAACTAAAGGGATTTCGAAAAAAACTTATAAGTTGTTCATTTTAGCATGCTCTATAATTATTAACAACATAAATTTGCTGTAACTGTTATCGTTTTATAATTATAAACCAAAAATTTAAAAAAATAAATAAATTTTTTTCTCGAATAAAAATGATTTTATGAAAAATGTTTTCAAGCAAAAAATGTTCATTTCTTTGTTGTTTTCAATGTTTATTTGAATGTTTTTGTGATATTTTTAATTTTTACGAAAATATTGGCAAAAAACAAAAAACAGTTAAGGTAAATACCCACTTCCGGTGTACGAAATTTTACCAAAAGCTTTTCAGTTCTTTGGATTATCAAATAAGACTCATGTTCAAAGTTTCATAATAATTGCTCTATTCGTTTTTGAGATACAGCGCGCACAGACGCACACACACACACACAGGACACACACACACACAGGATATTTCCGTAGAAAAAAAATTTGGAAAAAAAAATCACGATCACAATACTTTCTCGTACTTCGTAACGGAGAAAGTAAAAATAGGAAACATGTAGAAATAGTTTCACAAAAATTAAACCTAATTAAGAAAATATCACTCTTCCTAAAAAAAGTTCGGTTTTATCCACTTATTTTTAAACGAATTAATTTTCGAACAAATAATACTTATAGTAATACTATAAAAAAGAATCAAAAACAAAGTCTAATTAACAAAACATTATTCTTCTAAAATAAGTTAAGATTTTGAAAATACACCTCTTTTCAAGAGAGTTGCAAATTTTTGAAATTTTTGATTTTCGAACAACTAATACTTGGACGTTGGAAAATAAAGAAAAATTAAAATATAAGAAACACGTTTACAAAAATTAGTTTTAATTAACAAAACTTCAATCTTTTAAAATAAGTTGGAGTTTTGAAAACCGTCTCTTGTCAAGAGATTTTTAAAACTTTTGATTTTCGAGATTGGGCCAAAAATATTGGAAACGTGTAAAAATGTTTCCTTTTCCAAAAATTATTCTCGCTCTTGTAAAATACCTGTGATGTTTGAAAATTCACCAATAATAAATCGTCGATTAAAAGACCAAAATTCTGCTAAAGGATATTTCCATTTAAACATTTTTTACAAAGTTATAAATAGATGGACTTATGCGTCAATTTCCAGTAATTTCTTCAATATGTTTTTAACTTGATTCTCATTGATCACTTGATGAAACATGATTTAATTCTTAAATTATGTTTCAAAAACATACCAAGTGATTTTTTCAAAATTCAATCGCTTTAAATACAATTTCTTCAATTTGTAAGTATACATTCAGACTACTTTTCTTCTTTATTTAATTTTTTTAACGGAATTGAATGAAATGGGTCAAGAGAATGAAATTTTAAAATTACCACAAATATGAAAATTAAATAAATTACGAATTGAAGAAGAACTAATACTGCTGAAGCGTGTTTATAAATCCAATTTTCAACTAAGGGTAAAAACCAGCAGAAATGATCGACATGGGATCCGTAAACATTGGAAAATACGTCGATTGGGCTTCGATTTTTGTTAACTATGCCTGTGGAAAAAAAAAATTAGAAATAATTTAGTGTTCTGATAACAAATAAAACGTATCTACAACCAATAATGTGCCAAGAACGACTAAGTTGACCAGCAACACTCAACATGAATCACCAGCATTTATTTTAGAGTATTCTAAAGTAATCAAAGAATTTGTTACAATAAACATTATTACCAGAGAGCGCGTATGTTACACTATTCTGAAAAAAATCAGAGAATTTGAAACACCGTTGCTTTTGTTTTCTTGCCCACAATTTTATTTTTCTCTGAAAGGCCCTGGTTATAGTACCTTGGCTGACGACAACCAAAACCTGATATCAAATAAACGTCACAAGCATTAAGCAGGTTTTAATTAAATTCATTGCACATTCGTTTAATTTGGTCGCATACTTTTTGTCATTTTATGAACCTTGTCCTTTTTTCTATTGACTCAATTTGACTCGCTCGTCCTTCGCCCTCGTGATTTTATCAAAGGCAACTTGTTCCAGGCAAACATGTTTTCTTTTTAATATGTATTATCTATCCCTAATAGTTGTGTAGCTGAAAAAATGTAGTACTTCCTATTAAGGTGATTTTATTTTTCATGTTTCATATTTTTTTTAAATAAAATCAGCATAATAGGAAGTACTACAGTTATTTCACCTAAACATGTTTTATTAAGAATGAAAAAAATATCTGATGAAAAAAGTTCTGGTACAATAACATTCGACAACTAATTTCGCAATTCATCTCATAAGGGTGATTTCCCCGTATTTCCCCGGATGTTTCTTGCCTGATTGTCATATTCAATTCAACCTGCCCCGCATAGATATTTGCATATTTGAATATTTACATCTAATCATGCATACGAATTGGATAATTTAATGAGGTGCCTGTTCGAAGAAGTGAAGCTTCATTCCGCGAACACGCGATTGTTTATTTCAGGTGGAAAAAATTGGCGCAGTCCCCCCTTGGCCCCAAGAGCAAAAAATCCATCCATTTCGCTATTTGGTCGATTCCCTTCCGAGGGTGGTTTTAAATAGAAAATGGGCCACTCGCAGAATTCCGAAGTTACGGCTTAAGCACACGGAATGATACTTGCGATTTAATACCTCCCCGAAGGGGACGGAGCCGGGGATCAAGCAGAAAAGTGCGGAGTTTTAATCAGGCCGATTGAAGCAGGAGCGCTTGAAAAAGTTTCATGCTGAAATGAGCAATGTGAATGATAGAAACGTGTTTCGCTTAAATAGAGTGATGTGTAAGAGTTCAGGAGAAATTTAACTTAGAAAACTAATTTTCGTACTTATTTTTCAGAAATTAATGAAATTGTAAATGTTACTCCATAATCATTAGCTGTAATTTTTGTACTTATTTTTCAGAAACTATTGAAAATGTCAATCTTTCTCCATAATCTTTAACAGGGGGTGCGCCTGTGTTAAGAATTTAAGGTGGTTTCACGTTAGTATGCTATAAAATATTTATTTTCCCATAGCAACTTGACATGATACTCTGCAAAAAAGTGACAGTCAAGAATGTAGAAAGATGTTTTTGTTAATGGTTGACCACGCTTTTATTATACTTTAACGTTTGGAAGGATAGGATGAAGAGAATGAAGGCTCGTGTATGGCTAGTTATTTTCCAAGAAAAGAAAAAAAAATCCAAGAAAAGTACGGCAAAAGCAGAGCAGCGGCGGCTCGTGGATGTTCGGCGGCGAGGCAGCGGAAGAAGATTTGACCGAAACAGCAACGGAATACTTGCTTCCTCTATAAGAGCAAGTCTTTGCCTCCCCTACGGAAATCCACAAGCAATTTTATGCGTCTCTTGCTAAACGTTAACACATTAACCTCTATTGCTGTGTTATATGGGTCGCCTATAATAAATCTTAATAAACGAAGTTTAATGTTGAATATCGAATGTTATATAAAAATTCCCCCAAATGGAACGGAAATTAATTAATTAATGAGTTCTTGTTAGTGTTGAAATATACGGTTATTATTAATTAACGGATATAACAGCTACTGTTATTTCAAAATAACTAATTATTTAAACGGTTATTTATAATCGTTATTTAAAGTAACCTCAGAAAACTCGGTAACAGTTTGATATTTTTAAGGTTTTATAAGATTAAAAAAAATGCAATCTAGATATATTTTTAGCATTTAACCAGTGAATGTGTATATAGTACATTATATTTTTTTAATTCGTATTTAAAAAATATTATTTTAACTTTATAGTGATTAAAACTGAAAACTGTTTTGACCACAACTAATTATAGTAAAACATATTATCTAACGTGATATACAGTGGTGTGCAAAAGTTTCTGGCCAGTGACATGTCGCATTCCAATTTATTAAAAAAAAAGACTAATGATTTTTAATCATCATGAGATGTGACACAAAATAATATTTATGTTTGTGAATGTATTTATTATTATAATTGTTATATTTACATGTACAAAAGTTTCCGGCCAAATAATAAATTATGTATATATTTAACGCATTAAGATGTTCAAGGACGTATTTACGAACAGTTGCGCGGTAATTGTTTACATTTAGTTCATAGGTAGTGGGAGCATAAACATGCTTCAGCGTATGCACATCCAAATTCGCGGAAGAGTAATACAATTTTCAAAAAAAGGAAAGACTTCTCTTGAGATTGCTTCTTTATTATCGATAGATAAATCAACCGTGAATGATATGATTGGGAAATACCGTTGTGGATATAGATTAAAAGATCGTCCGCTTAGTTGAAGACCAAGAAAAACATCTAGAAAAGTAGATCGTGTCATTAGACGCAAATCAAATGCAGATGTCAAGAAAACTGCTACCGAAATTGCACGCGAGCTGAAGGATGAAAACCTAGCTAATGTTAGTCGTAGTACTGTGACACGAAGACTACATGATGTGGGACTTTTTGGCAGTATAGGTATTAAAAAACCACTAATCAGTACAAAGAATAAGAAGGCCCGATTACAATTTGCCAAAGATCACCTAAATTGGACAATCAACGATTGGACAAAAGAAGCTTTCTCAGATGAATCTAAATTTAACACATTGGCTGCCAACAAGTTTTTTTGTAAAATGTCAAAAAAAAGTTTTCTTTGTTTTCAAGTTTTATTTTTTTAAATATGTAAGAATATGCTTATTTAATTCATTTTCGTGACTAACAGAGCTAAATAGTAAGATTAAAGTAGGTATTCACTGTCAGTCATCGGTGACTGACGCGGCCCTATTTGAATACTTCGGTGTCAGTCACTGGTGACTGACAAAGCGGTCAACGTGTTAATCTTTTTAGAAGTAATGGTAGACCATATGTACGACGTCCTATTGATACGTGAGCTTTTGAAGCTAATTTCATGGAAGATAATACTTTTAGATTATTTTTTTAATCGAAAGATGCAAATTTCACTTTCTCAAAATCAAGATTGCTGCGATTCTCATTATAGTGAGGTTGCGTCGATTGTTTTTTGGTATATCAAAAATATGCTTCAGTTAAGTGGATTTAAACATAAGCTAATTCCGCGGCTGGTACACTTTTAAAGATTTTTTTAATCACAAGGTGAAGATTTCACTTAATGAAATTCAAGTTCAGAGTGCTGCCATTTTGTTTCCTGACGGGGTGCATTAATAATATTCTGGTAAATTAGAAAAATGCTATTTGTGAGTATATTTGAAAATTTTGAAGGTAATTCCGCGAAAGAGAAATTTTTAAATCGCAAGGTGAGCGTTTCACTCACTCAAAATCAACTTCAGAGTGCCACCTAACACTTTGTTTCCAGACTGGTTGCGTCGACTATTTTTAGTATGTAAAAACCAAAGAGTCGAACCGAAATAAATTTAGTGCCGGTTTACGATTACGTTCCATGTAAATGTTTTTCGTTTCAATTTCGGTTTCGGTTCGACTAACAATTCCGGTTCAGTTTCGGTTCGGTTCCGGTTTAAATTAAAATAGACAATTAAAACGAATCGAACATCAAATATTGGCAGTTATAAATTTTGGTTTCACTTTATTTACTAAATTTTCTTCTTACTCTTGTTTTCAATTATAAAATTAAAAATAGAAGAGAAATAAAACTTAATTAAAATTAAAAATTGATAATTATATTTTTAAGGAACGTATTTAAGAAACATAAAAACATTGTACATAAAACTAACAGATTAGGAGGATAATACAAAAATAATTAATGATACAGTTCATACAATCACAATTAAAGAAAAGAAAAACTTTAATATACAATATATTTTCTCTAACAAAAATAATAAATAACAACAAAAAAAAGATACATTTTTCATCTTACAAAAACAAGAAAATTAATATTGGAATTTAAAAATGAAAATAAAGTTAAAAATTGCTTCCCCATCAACGACTCTACTGTACTGATGAGAACTAGGAGTCAGAAATCGGTCTGTAGTTAGTCATCTGATGGGTAAACAATAAATAGTTGCTTAAAAATTCATATTTAACCGGCACATTAATATACTCTCCAAATTTGCTTCTGATAGATTCATTCTTTATGAATATAAGTTTTAGTACCGAAAAATTTCCTTCTACAGCAACTTGTATAGATGGTGTATATGGTACAGCGAATATTATTTTTGGAAGATTTGCTAATTCTGGAAAAAATACTTTTAACAAATTAGTATTTTTTGATTCTCTGGCACGATGCAAGTATCTCATATCAAAGACTTGGGGTGACCTTTACATGCAAGTTAAATTTTAGAAAGCATAATTCAGATATTTGCTGTAGATTGCTGAAGATTCTCGGGTTGATTAGTAGATTTTCAGCTGATTTCAAAGCTTCTATCTTAAAATCCCTTTGCCTGATATTGGTTCGACCTCAACTAGAGTATGCTTCTCTCGTATGGTCTCCATATTAGGGATGGGCGATATTTCACGTATCTGTGATTTTTCACTGGTATTGAAAAATCATAGGTCGTTACTGTTACTAATAGGCAAATGTCACTGCTACATAAAATCACTGTTACTTAAAATCATTGCTACTTAAAACCACTGTTACTTAAAATCACTGTTACTTAAAATAACTGCTACTTAAAATAACGTCTACTTATAATCACTGCTAGTTAATATCACTGCTACTTAAAATGACTGTTACTTAAAATCGCTGCTACTTTAAATCTCTGTTACTTTAAATCACTGACAAACTGTGATTGCTACTTAAACTGTGACTGTTACTTAAAACATAATTGGAGTACAAGGTGGTATTCATAAATGTTATTTAATATTCACTACTTTATTCTCCCATTTTGGCAGGATATTGTATTTAAATTTTGAATAAATATTTAATAAGAAAGAATTTAATAATTTCATTAATTGAGAATTTATAAAAACGGAAAAATTAGCTTGCCCGGCATAGAATTGAAAGTGATGAGTCACAATAAAAAAATTTAAAAAAAAATTAAAAAATCCATATCTCCATTCAAAACTGTGGCATTTACAAAAACCAAATTGATTTTGAATAAGCGATACCACGACCATTGAGAATATTTTTTATGGAATTTTGTCTCTGCGTTTTATATTTTTTCTGCGATGTTTTCATTCAAATGCTCAAAAAAATAAAATTAAAATTTTCAAAAATCAATATCTCCATTAAAAATTGTTGAATTTACAAAAACCAAATTAATTTTGAATAAGCGTTTCTTCGACCATTGACGATACTGTTTTAAGGATTCTTTTGTACGTGTTTTATATTTTTTTCTGCGATGTTTTCATTCAAATGCTCAAAAAATTAAAACGAAAATCTTCAAAAATTCATATCTCTATTGAAAATTGTTGAATTTATAAAAACCAAATTTATTTTGAATAAGCGATACCACGACCATTGAGGATATTTTTTATGGAATTTTGTCTTTGCGTTTTATATTTTTTCTGCGATGTTTTCACTCAAGTGCTCAAAAAAATAAAATTAAAATTTTCAAAAATCAATATCTCCATTAAAAATTGTTGAATTTACAAAAACTAAATTAATTTTGAATAAGTCATTCTTCGGCCATTGAGGATATTTTAAGATATCTTTTTCTACGTGTTTTATATTTTTTCTGCAACGTTTTCATTCAAGTGCTCAAAAAATTAAAACGAAAATCTTCAAAAATCCATATCTCTATTGAAAAAAAAACTTACAAAAACCAAATGGATTTTGAATTAGCTATACTTCGGCCATTGAGGATGATTTTTTATGGAATTTTGTCTGCGCGTTTTACATTTTTTCTGCGATGTTTTTTTAAGTGCTCAACAATATAAAGTTCAAAAATTCATATCTCCATTAAAAATTGTTGCATTTATAAAAACTAAATTGTTTTTTTTTTAATAGGCGATTATTTGACCCTTGAGTGTATTTTTTTAGGAATTTTTTCTACACGTTTTATATTTTTTTCTCGAAAAACTTCTCGAATTTTTAACTGAATTAAGGACAGTCGTATATTTATCTGGTATAGCAGATAATACAGCCAAAATATTACGTTCAGTCACAGGTATAAAATCAAAAGGAACAATATTTACATAATCAGGTGGACAAATATCAGCAGAATTTTTTTTTTTTTGAGAAACCATTAACAATTTCAGAAGGTGTTACGACGTCTACTAAACGTGATCGCAGTCAAAGTTTAAAATCACTAATATTAAAATTACTAATCACAGGTAGCAACGTGATTTAAAAGTAGCAGTTTTGTCCATCTCTACTCCATATACCATTTCGGCATCCCAACAACTTGAAGCAGTACAAGGTAGCTTTCTTAGACTAATGTCTCTTAGGACAGACGGGGGTAGCACTTACTTTAGTCATAGTGGGATGTTAACTGATGTCTATGTAGAATTTAGCTTGTGGGCAATATGGAAAATGAAAATTTAAATTTTTATTAATTATATTTAATTAATTCCCTAGAATTAATCAACCCATTCACTAACTTATATAAAAACGACATGTCAAGAAATATTCTCCTTTCTGCTAATGACTAATATTAGGACATGGGCAATACTCTTGCTTGAAATAACGTCCCTCTTCAGTTTTTACATATCCGGCCAAGGAGATCCTAGATCAATGCATTTATATTCTCATAGAAATTTTATACCATTTTTAAATATCTCCTCAAATAACGGAGATATAAAGAAAAAACGAAATTTAGTTTTTTCGGTTTTTTTGACTTTACTCGAAAACAAAAGAATTTAAGTGATTTTTTCCAGTGGATTATTAATCAGCATAAAATTCTGCAAAAGTGCCAAATTTAAACATATCCTCTATCTCTTCTAATAAGCGAGATCCCTATGGTGAGCCTCGAATTTGAAACACCCTGTATACAAGTTTAGAATTATCCTTAATAATTACTACATAGAATAATATAAATTTCTTAATTTTATTATAGAAACAGAATAATGCGACTATCAGCATATTAATAAAGAGAGTTGTAAGTAACTTTATTTTCTCTAATATGTTTTATGTACCTGTGTGTTTCTTCAGGATTAAGAATTCTTTTTATTGCATGAACAAACGCAGGTTCATTGTCCTGGGAAGCACTGCCGCCTTCAGGGAGGCGGCTCCTGCCGATTATCTCTCCATCGGTCAAATTGTTTGTTGGCCGAGGGGAAAAGCCCTTTCGCAATTTTCCGCCTTTCAATTGCACTCTTGACGACCACTTGAGTACCGAACGAAGGAGTCGAATCGGTCAAACTTTCAGACAGTCTGTTACGTCTGTAGATGGTTACATAGAGCATTGTAAATCTTTCTAAACTAAAATTAAAAGTAACGTCTCCTATATATTTATTACATTTCTATTTGCACATTTTGTAAGTTTCTTGCATTTCAGACATAACACTGATATATGATCCTTAAATATACCAGCGTTATTTACTGCCGCTTATACTTTACATTTTATCGAGTTGAACTATAAAAAAGCAATAAAGCCAGAAGCTTTTAAAATAGGAATATTGTTGCAATAGTTAAACTAGAAACATGTTGGGGGACTTAAAAACAAAATTAAATCGTTTATGTTTAATGTTAATTTATGCCTTACATTAAATGACTGTGCATTGTTATGTAAGAAGCTTCCACTTCGTTACACATGCTTTTATATGGAATAAAACACTTTTTACTTAGTTTGTATAACACTTTTATGTATTCGTTTGACTGCTGTTTCGGCAACTCAGCTTATCATTATCAAAAAAATAAAGTTTAGTTTTAACGAATAAATCAAAGTGTTATACAAATAAAGTAAATAGTGTTTTATTCCCCTATTTATTCAAAATTACTGTGTATTGATTACTAGGATATAAAATGCATTAAGCGGTACAAACAATCCTAGGGTCATAAAACTTTGAATTACGTTACTTTTTTTTAAAATAAAATCAACTAGGGGCCGCGGTGACCTAGTTAGTAGAGCTTCTGCTCACGGGCCTCGTGGTCGTGGGTTCGAATCCCATCCGTGCGGTCACAAGTGGCCGTGCGGGTCCATGGATGTCTAGTGTATGTCCCATTCATTATTAAAATGAAATCTCAACGTAATTATCGTTAGTGGCCGAATAGTTCATGCTTACGCCAATTCCAAATCATCCGCACTTCCTCAACCCGAATTCCCGTCAACCATCCTTCCTTAAAAAAAAAGTCAACTAACAAATATAACATACCCAGCTTAAATTGATAGTTACCATCCAGGACTAGAATTTAGCAATTCTTTCAGCTTTTGCTTCCGCTGTTTCGTATATTTCAATTTTCACAACTTCTCCGTCTGATTAATTGAAAGTATTTTCAAATCCAGTGAAGGGGCATAAATGGATTTTCATGAAATCATAATCTCGAATACATTTCTAGTTATTCTAGAAAGTTTAACGTCGTTGGCAATGGTTTTTCTATTATTTTTTTTCGAGTCGGCGAACTTATTAGAAATTTTCACAACTTCGACACCTGATCAAATGAAAGTATTTAAAATTCCAGTGAACTCAAAAATTGAAATAAAAGAATAACACTCCGTGGCGCTGTTAAAATCTTAAACACCGAACAAACTCACCGGTGGAACTGGAAAATTTTGCCAGGTGCGAACCGCCGAATCATTTGACCTTTCCGGCGGAGGCAATTAGTATCCGGCGTAGATGTTTGCAAAAAACACATTCTTTCGTCGTCTGTTATCAATCCTTATCTACGACGCATGAACGCATTCCAGATTAAATCTCTTTTTAGTCATTGAAAACCGTTCGATTCGGCAGTTTACCTTCCAACGAGTGAGTGAGTGTTTGTGTGTTTAGTGTGCAGAATATTGAAAATTACATTAATGGAAATGGATTATCAGTTATGAAGATAGTTCCCACTGTTGGTAAGCGATTAAATTAAATTAATTAAACTTTATTGAATGAATAATTTATTGTGAATTTTTCAATGCGATTTAATATCTCTCAATACAAATAACGATAGTAGAGAGACTATCAGGTCAATAGCTTATTAAGTAAAATTTATTGAATGAATTATTCACAATAATGATTTTTTCAATGCGATTTAATAATATCTGAATACAAAAATAACAGAATCTTATAATTACATTTACCTTCTTTCTAAATACCACTTACAGTTAGCTGTCTCACCATCGAATGGGTTTATTTTCTTGCGATAACCAATAAAAAAAAAATTCATTCAATGATTAATTTTTTATATCGTACAATTTTCGATTTTGGTGTGTTGCTGTTTCTTTTTTATCTCGGATTTGGCACTAATTTTTATTCGAAATCAGAAATCTATAATTTTTTCAATTAATTTTAAACTCTTAAAACGAGTTTCTCCTTTGATTATTTTTTTTCTATCCTTCTATGCAATTTTTGTTTTCCCATTTTCAGTTTGGAAAATTGCTGTTTTGTTTTAACATAAGAGGAGAAATCAAAAATGTTTATTTTTTACATAGAAGTTGAACTTTTAATACATTTTTAACAACTTTTAAATTCGTAGAATGCATATTTCGTTTCCCCAGACAATGTTTAGAATGTTGTCATATGTTTTCAACTATAATTTGGCAATTGTTTTAACGGAAAATCAGAAATATATTGTCCTGTTTATAGATCTTAATCTTTTAAAGCAAATTCGGCTCATCAATTCAATGATTAAACCAATGCAGAAATTTTAATTTTGACTGGAATTTAAAACTCGTTACACTTGTAGAATTTTACAAATTCTACTGCAATTCAATATATTTTTTTTCTGATTTTTTATCATAGAGTACAAATTTTAAAGTTTAAATAAATTTAAAATTCGTTACACTTGTAGGATTTTACAAATTTTATTACTTAACTTAAAATATTAATTTTTAAAAATTCATAGCTCACGCAGAAATTGCCTCGATTTCAAACATGAATGGTAATTTTTAAGTTAAATATATTATAATTGCATTAGAGTTTTTTTAATCATACCAGTATTTTTTTTCTATTTTTCTTTGTTCAAATATTCGACAACTTAAAAAAAATATCAAAAATTCATAACTCACGCAAAAATGGATACATTTTCAAAAATCGTAGTTAATTCTGAAGGTAGATGGTTTGTATCATATCAGTATTTTTTTAAACAATAATTTTCAAAAATTTATTACACCCAAAAATAAACACATTTTCAAAAATTAAGGAAAAACACAGTACATTGTTGCTTTTAAATTAATATGGAATGCAATAATTATAGCAAAAATATTTGTTGTGCGCGCTCTGTGAGGATTGATAAAAGTGAGTCATTTTTCGTGTGCACAATTATCACTTTGCACTTTGTTATTTTCTGTGTGCGGAATTTTCGCTGTGCGCAGTTTTCTGTGAACATAAGCCCTATCTCACAATTCGCAGAAATGAAAAGGTTTTGGTAAAACTTCGTACTTTTTGTTTTTTTCCGAAATTTTTTAAATATGAAAATTTTTACAAGAACATTAAAACAAATATTAAATACAACAAATTAATTAACATCTTTTATGTAGAAATATTTTCCATTTTCATGAAAAATCACAAATAATTCAAGAACAAGACTATTAAAATTTTAACCCCCTGCCTTCAAAAAAAGGGTTGCCAACCCTTCAAAAATTTTTTTTGCAATTTTTATTTTTCCCCGAAAGCCGCAAATGTCCTCTAGGGGCCCGTGAAATCCGCGATTTTCTAAGTTACCCTATTACTACAGGGTTATTTTTTGAAAATCGATTTTTGACGATGCAGAGGTTCACGGCAAAACTATCTTCTCCCTAGATTTTTGAGCTGGAAAATCGGGACTAGGCTCAAAAAATCCTCAATGCATTGGGAGATAAAGTTTACTACAGGAAATTGCGGTGCGACCAGCGGTTGCAACCCCTCAGCCATTTTTCTAAAAAATCACATTTCGGACGCTTCCGGAAAAAAAAGGCGCGCTTGCCCTTACGATCACGACTTAAATTTTAGAGGGTTTTATAGAATAGCACCCCCTTACATTTTATGTTTCGTACCAATTTTTGATATCTCTAACCCTCGAGGAGTTATTCAAAGAAAACCACCCCCGATTTCAATAAAAAAATTCTACGGCGGCTATTTTTAATCCGACATGAGAAATTTGCCATTCGGAATTGCATTCTGCGTCGAAAAGGTCGGAACTCTATTTTTCGTAGGGCGCACGGTTTACGATCTACGGCTGATTTTCGATTGTTCTCGGGGATTTCTTTTCAATTTTTTCAATTTTGTTTTCAAATTAAAAATTCGACGACGGCATATCAGTCGTCTATTTAATCCGTATCAAACATCCTCATACAGTTTTTCGATCAGATTTTTACTTTTCGAGATATGACGTTGTATACGGAAGGGGGAAGCGAAATTTAGCAGCGGGGCACAATTTTTTTTTCGCATCTTATTAAATAATATAAATGTTGTTAAATCGTTTTTGATTGAGAAAGTTGTCCATTATTCGACCGAAACATTTTCTCCACAGGTGACGTCCAATCAAATGATATCGGTTTCATTGCCCAGCAGTTTAGTTGTTACTATGGTTACGATTTGTTTTTTTGTCAGCGAACTGCTGCAATTTCTAAATAGAAAAAGTATTCGGTATAATTTAATATAAACAGAAAAATCTTTAGGTAATTATTTAATATGATGCGAAAATAGTTATTTATGCAACAAGTGAGTAAAGTAATATTTTTTTTCACGAGTAGGAAAGATTGTCACACGAGCCGAAGGCGAGTGCAGTAATTCCTACAAGTGAAAAAAAGTTGCTTTACTCTCGAGTTTCATACAAAAATTTTTCTACGTCCGTAACTTTAAATAAATTCCATAAAACCTTAATCAATTTTTATAAGTAATAATACTTTTTTTAAATGAAAAAAATAATAATCATCAAGTTTTCTTGATCGGAAACGAATGTTTGACATTTATCGGCGGAATTCGCGGCGTGTTGCGAAACGTTCACGACAGACTTTGCGCAAACAATTTTATAGTAGCGTTAAAAAATGAACCGCTACGACACTTTTTTTCACGCAAAAGAGTGAAAAAATGAACCGCTATGGCACCTTTTTTCACGCTATTTGTAGAGTTCAGGAATCACATATTTTATGAACCCAATTTAATGAAAAAAACTGTACATTTTATAACGGACGTAGAAAAAAGTATAGTATTAAACTCGTGAGCAAATTGGCCATTGCCACTCGGGTGAATTCCAACACTCGCCTACGGCTCGTGTTGCAAACTTCACTCTCGTGCCAATGGCCAACTTTCTCACTCATTTAATAACATACTATTGTCCGATCGAAAATCACCACCGAAATCGTCTCGAGCCCAACAGAAAACCCAAATAAAATTTTTGATCCGACTTCTCCTACTAATTTTAAAAATCAATTAAACTTTTATTTATTTTGCCGGTAAATATTTTTGATCGTCTTTCACTAATTTTTTAAAATTCTTATTATTAAATCACGAATTTAACGACGGATTATCTTTGCGGTATTGCGTGTACGTAAAAAAAAACTTTGAATTTTTAAAATCGAGATATGAATATTTGAATTATTGTTGAACGTTGAAAATTTTTCCCCTGAAAATCAATTAAAAAAAAAACCTTTCCGGGAGGGTTAGAACAATGAAACTTTGGGAAATCATTAAGCGTTCCATTTGAAGCATACCACCAAAGTTTGGTAAAATTTCGGTCACCCCGTCGACCGCATCAGGCGCAACGGGGTGCCAAAAAAATAAGCTTCTTCCTGTTAACGACCGAGTGCTTTCCAAACAGCAAATTAAGAAATGCATTGATAGTGCATTGTCATATTTGACAGATGTCAGATTGGGGTTACCACCAGATTACATTCCCGAAGTTCCTCAACGCGGGAGTTGAGCAAAACGATTCAAAATAATTAATTAATCCCCTTCATTAATGTTGAGAGAGATGGCGGTTTTCGGGCCCAACAGACAAACCAAACCAATTTATTTGATCCGACCCCTCAAATTTGTTTGGTTAATAAGCTACACACGGATGACAAATAAAATTTCTTGATCCGACTTCTCCTACTAATTTTAAAAATTCTTTAAACTTTTATTTATTTTGGCGGTAAATATTTTCGATCGTCTTTCACAAATTTTTTTAAATTTTTATTATTAAATCACGAATTTAACGACGGATTATCATTGCGGTATTGCGTGTACGTAAAAAAACACTTTTAAAATCGAGATATGAATATTTGAATTATTGTTGAACGTTGAAAATTTTTCCCCTGAAAATCAATTAAAAAAAACCTTTCCGGGAGGGTTAGAACAATGAAACTTTGGGAAATCGAAAAGCGTTCCATTTGAAGCAGACCACCAAAGTTTGGTAAACTTTCGGTCACCCCGTCGATCGCATCAGGCGCAACGGGGTGCCAAAAAAATAAGCTTCTTCCTGTTAACGTCCGAGTGCTTTCCAAACAGCAAATTAAGAAATGCGTTGATAGTGCATTGTCATATTTGACAGATGTCAGATTCAGAAGCTGGGGTTACCACCAGCTTACATTCCCGAAGTTCCTCAACGCGGGAGTTGAGCAAAACGATTCAAAATAATGAATTCATCCCCTTCAGTAATGTTGAGAGAGGTGGCGGTTTTGGGTCCCAACAGACAAACCAAATAAATTTATTTAATCCGACCAGGAGGGGTCGGATAAATTTGTTTGGTTAATAGGCTACGCACGGACGACGGCGTAGCGCTGCGGGGCCGTCGTTCGTCACCAGTTAATTTTCTTATTTTTATATTTCACTATTTCACATAAAGAACAAAATTTCAAGCTTAAAAAACTAGTTGATTATACTAGGTTCATCATGTTAAAATTTCCAAGTTCATTCCACGCTTCATTTATGATCTCTATTGTGAGATCGAATATTATAATTTTTTTTGTAGTTTTTTTTTTTAAATTAAGTAACTCCAAACATTTTAAATTTGGTTGAGGTCGTGACTCCTAGCCTGCCAAGGAAGTGTATTTATATCATTTTCTTCAATCCAGTCCTTAACAATCCTAGCTGTGTGTACTCGGGCGTTGTCTTGTTGAAAAATGTTATTTTTTTCAGGAATTTCTCTAGCGAAGGGTAACATTATATTATCCAAAATATTTTTATAGGCGGGTTCTGTTAATATTCCATCTATTCTAAAGCACATGCCTTGTCCCTCTGCACTTATCCATGCCCACACATTGACGGAAAAAACTACCATTGTCCCTACTGGAAATTTCTTTAAATCAACAATTTAGGTAAACTTTAACTCTCCTACCATGGCTTGATAGGAAAACTTTCTCATCTGAGAAAACTGCCGAATTCCAAAAATGTACGTCCCTGTTTATGTATTCGTTGCAAAACTCAACCCTTATTTGCTTTAAAAATACTTATAAAAATTGGCTTTCTAGCTGCAGCGGAGTTTTTCAGGCCTGATCTTTAATTATTTTTCTTGCCATACTCATATGCCCTGAAAAGTTAATTACCTCACGGGCTTCCACTACCATGGAAAAAAGATGTTGCCTTATATTTTCCACTAAAGCTTTATCTTCTTCATTTGTAGAAACTCTCCACTGCCCGGTAAGCGGTCAAAATTATGATTTTTACTTTCTCCGTTACGAAGTACGAGAAAGTATTGTGATCGTGATTTTTTTTTCAAAATTTTTTTTTACGGAAATATCCGTTTTGGGGTCCCTAGATGCCATTTCAACAATTTCTGGAAAAAAAAAATTGTGTCTGGTGTGTGTGTGTGTGTGTGTGTCTGTGTGTGTGTGTGTGTGTGTGTCTGCTATGTGCACTGTATCTTAAAAACTAATAAAGCAATGGATATGAAACTTTCAACATACGTCTTATTTGATAATCCGAAGAACTGAAAAGCTTTTGGTAAAATTTCGTACACCGGAAGTGGGTGTTTACCTAAACCGTTTTTTGTTTTTTGTCAATATCTTCTTAAATATGAAAAATATCTCAAAAACATTTAAACAAATATTAAAGACAACAAATAAATGAATATCTTTTGTTATTTTTTTATAAAATCATTGTTATTCGAGAAAAAAATGTATTAATTGTTTTTTCATTTCTGGTTCATAATTTTGAAACGATAATAGTTACAGCAAATTTATGTGAATAATACTTGTAGAGAATGCTAAAATGAACGACTTATAAAGAATAAGTTTTTTTTCGAAATCCCTTTAGTTTTGGAGTAAACTAAGTTTTTTAATTTGAAGTATAATTTTTCCATCTTTCATAATTTTGACGTTTTAAACGTCAGTTTTATCCGAGTCTACGAAACGTTCGATGCACACTTAAAATATGATTTAAATTGAAAATAAACCATGGAAGCGTAAATATGAATGATACCATACCAAGTCGGAGAAAGTAACATGATGGCCACATCACCATTTTTTATACCATCGGTTTCGAATTTTCACTACACATGTATTTGATACATTAAATTTAGCAGCAGTTTGGAGCAATACTCTTCGTTTTCAGTTTTTGCAATAATTATGCTTTTCTGTTTAAACGTTTAAATAATTTCGAGGCATTTTAAGTGACTTCTAAAAATATTTGACACTTAAGTATCAAACTTAATTTATTACCACTGAATTTTTATGAACTTACATTGGAAAGACCAAGGTGTAAACTATATTGATTTAAGATTTAATTTAAATGGAAAATAAACCAGGAAAGTGAAAATATACCATCAAATCGGAGAAAGTAACATGAATCATAACTTATAATCATTTTCTTGAAGAAAGTTTCAGAATATCCAATATCAGGAAATTCAATGTCAAATTAATAACATGGATACATTTAAAAATAATAAGTATATTTGTAGTAAATTTGAAATAAAAAGACATTATTATACCTTTTATATCTATTATTTATTTACATTTAACCTAACCCTACCTCTCACTTTCAATTATGTAGCCTCACTTTAAGCTCGTTCTCCTAGGATCGAAATTGCAGCGCTAATCGAGTCATGCCTGTATTTGTCTTCGTACACATCTAACTTTGTTAATAACTAGGTGAAGGTATTTAGGCAGTTACAGACAATTAAGCACAAAGGAGCAAGTGTTCCTATTCGGATAAAAAAATAAGTGGATACACAAATTTAAAAAAAATATTTTATTTTAATTCGAATAGGTTTCTTAAATAGTTGTCCTTAATTTAAAATTTAATTTAAAAAAAATGGAAATGTTTTTATGGCCAAGACTTAAAATTAGTGAGTAATTTAAGTTCCTCCAATTTTCATTTGTAAACAAGTTACAAAAAAGAATATTCCCACGAGTTCTCTTTAAAGGCCAACTTTAGTTTTTGTGAAATATGGTCGCCATGGTTAATATTTAGTCTCAAAAACAAAAATTTTCGAAAGTTAAGTCGCCTAAATTTTCGAAATCACAAGTGAATTTGAAATGCACACGTTTCGCAAATTAATATTTTTTGTTAAACTCTGTGACACGTGACAATTTTATTTTCGATATCTTTCTATGTAGTCACGCGTGTTTAAATACTTTACTACAAAAAATTAAAATAAAACAAAATCAAAAGTAGGTTGCAATCAATACAGAATTAAAAACAGGCATTATAATCTTAGTACCCAAATCGGGGCAAAACTAATTATTCTCATCTAAATTTCTTACCCATCGTAGGAAACATTTTGGAAACACGTATTAAAAATGAAATAAACTATTATCTTGTGCCCAAGAAGATATTCCTAACCAACCAATATTAAATGAGTAATATGAATTTTTTTGCGACCTTCAGTTACATCGGTTATGTATTTCTCATATTAAATGAAATAGACAAACAATGGCGGAATTTTAAAATGTAATGAAATATTAAATGTTGATAAATATATTCACAGCATTATTAATAATACAGTAATAATAATGGGGGCAACAAATCAATTAAATTATTAACTATTATTTAATACGGAACATAAATTTGAATAATAACCCATTTTCATTGTTTTTCTTTTAATATATCGTAATGGCGCCAATTTATTCCAGTTTTTGGAATGAGATCAAACGCCATTAATTATATGGCGAATGATACCAGTCACTCGTCCAACTTCAGACCTAGGCCAAGGTCGCTCGACTTTCGTGATCGTTGGTTCAGCGCTGCAGCTGACTGCGCCAACCATCGACGTTTCAAAACTTTTATTGTTCCACATTTCCATGCAAATTGCCTAATCCGTGACGTTATTATTATTATTGACCGGTTTCGCTGGCGGGAGCAGCTGACGCCCGCGAAATCCAACGCGCCGCCCTTTCAGGCCGTTTCGTGTTAATGTAGGTCGCAGTTGATTAATTTAATCGAATCGCCACCCATTCCATCCCCCACGAACTCCGAAACAAACAATCCTATTCATTCAAATCATATTGATTAAAAGGTGTTTTATGAATTTACATTCGAAACGCGTACACCTTTAGTTATGTGGAAAGTTTCAACGTTTGGTGCAATGCCGTTCGACATACAGTGTGTATCAGCCAAATGGAATAAATTCGATAATAAATAAATGGGGGCGTGTTGGAAAAAAACGCTCGGATACGTCGATTAGTATTTTTTGTTGTAACAGAGGCCAATAGCAACTTTCTTATTTTAAATTCAACACCCTG
This sequence comes from Ocypus olens, assembly GCA_910593695.2. Lineage (NCBI taxonomy): Eukaryota > Metazoa > Arthropoda > Insecta > Coleoptera > Staphylinidae > Ocypus > Ocypus olens. The sequence goes on from OU343052.1 coordinate 39,968,905, forward strand.
TATATTATTCAATTTTTGGACTGTTCAGAAAATTCTAGACATATTTCATGTACCATGTCCTATACCTATCTTCAATTGTTTAGGAAACAAACACACACACAGACACATTTTTTTTCCAGATATTGTTGAAATGGCATCTAGGGACCCTAAAACGGATATTTCCGAAAAAAAAAATTTTTCACGATCACAATAGTTTCTCGTACTTCGTAACGGAGAAACTAAAAAATAATATTATTTGATTACAGAAATTTGCTACAATACACTCAAAAACTAATTAGTAAAAAAACAGTTGAAGATAGGTATAAAACATGGTACATGATGCATGACATGACACACCCTGTATAAAAAGTTTTTGCTGAAAAAAATGCGCAACTAAAAATTCTAATCGACGTATCCGAGCGTTTTGTCGAACACGCCCCCATTTATTTATTATGGAATTTATTCCGTTTGGCTGATACACACTGTATATTTGTACTATAGATGATTCGAAAGTGCTACTGCTTATATTTCCACGAATGTAAAGAATTTTACCTAATTGAGGAATTACCGAACTGTTTTCACCAATCGTAAGCGACCCATTACGAATATATAGAGCATATATAAATGTTAAATGTTGTACATAAATGTGTAACATGTACTATTACCACTTATGTACCTCGCTATATTATATACTTATTAGCCAATTACAATTAACGTCCGCCGAGTCCCTCTGCATTCGTCTGTTTGTCTTTAACTATCAAAAGTGACAGTGACATTTAAACGTCAGATTGCAACTTATTGGTTAACACAATAACCGACACAATAAACTTCACGCCATGCCTTATTGGTACTTCCATCGCAATGGTATCTTAATAGATTAACACTTCAGAGTGAGTACAACGATCCGTATCCTTAAATTTGTTCAATCAATGTATTGGACAATATATTATTCGACGGAAAATTGTTCGAACGGTAACTCATTTGTTTAGTTGGTAGTCGTCCTACATTGCCATTACCGGCTACCTAATACAAATTTAAACGTCACCCTGACAAGATTCAGTTTCAACATGTCTTTAGTTTAAGTGAATAAATGTAAGGTCGAAGGTAAAGTATAGTACATAACGCGAGTTGTAACGCAATTACGCGCTCGTGAAATTACGTTACTCGCCGCTACGCGGCTCGTACGCAATACCTTTCACTTGCGCGTAATTTGCTACTTACAACTCTAGTTATGTAATATACTATTCTTTTCTGAAATCGTCTGTAAAGTTCGACGTAAGAATCTGTAAAGCAGAAGAGTCTGTGAAGTACTAATTTTCAAACTTCAAATGTTCAATAACTTCGTTGATGGACAATTGTCCAAATCTATTACCATACTTACAAAATATATTTGACACGAGAAATGTAGAGCCACCTTTACTTTTCCTCGTTTCAAATTTGAATGTATTAGCATTACACGTGTATTATTGGTTGCCTACCATTAAATATTTGAAATTAAAAATTAATTTCATGATTTCAGAAAAATGTAATGTACACCTCAATACTAAAGTTATTGTGTTATGTCTACACTCGTCATAAAAAATCTACTTTAATGCCTTGGTACTATTTCTACTTTGCTTAATGAATGATTTATTTTGAGATCAAAACACAATGAGCTTGAAACAAGTAAACTGTTTCTGCTGAAATTTTACTCATTACGACAGTACTTATAACATGATAGCATGTGAAAGTGCCATTAATTCATAGAATGATTAGAAACCCTACCCTAGTAGCACAAAATATTTCTGAAATATAGAAAAACACATATTTCTGTGGTATTGATTATGACAGATTTTTATATGTTTTAGCAACATTTGCATAAAATGTTAAGGAAATATTATGGCATACGACGCGGCCATTTTACGAAAACCCATGTAACTTCATGTTATTCTTTTCTATTGAGGTTAGGTTTAGGGAACTCTAATACAGCCTGAAAGATTATTGGATTCTACGTAAGAATACGTTACTAAATACAGGGTGTGCCGTTTGAAAAAACGAAGTTATTCAACTTTATAAGTTAGGATTTTGTACCCCATATTTTTTATCACCCTGTATATTTTTTTTATAATAAATCATGGCTGGCGATGTAGTTCGAACCTTCAACCAAATAATAGAAATGATTGTAATGGTTCACCGTCAATCACTGGGGAAAATATAAAATTTCACCTGTACCATGCATTTTAACAAATGTTTAAATATTTCGAAAACGGTAAACGATAGGTATAGGGAATATTGAAGTAACTCACCTTTATTTGTTCCAAGGATTACGAACATCACAAAGGGGTGTTCCCCTTAAAAAAAACATAATTTTGATATAGATCTTTTTCATGGGATAGCCTGTATATCTGGTAATAATAATTTTAAATTGTACATACAACGATCCTACGTCTATCCACTTAAAAATAATAACACGAAGTTACATGGTTTTCTATAAAATGACCGCGTCGTATGCGTTGCCCCACCCTGTTTATTTCAATATTTATAGAAAATGTAAAGGAAATATTACAAATATAATTTATATTTGCGTTATCACACAGCGTGAGGTTGTAGTGCGAATACAATTTGGATATATTTATAAAATGCTACTTACTAAATATATAGAACCTGTTTATAAAATCTGTTTACACTATGCTACAATCCAAACAGTAGAACATCAACTACATTGTGTTCAACTGATTGGATTGCGGGATAGGGACCACCCACCACCCTCCGGATTAACTTTTATTTCAGTTAAAAATCCCATTTCGGCTGTTGTTAAACTTCTAACATCACCAATGAATTTATAAAGAAATTTGTTTACACAAACCTGCTTTTATAGCTTAAGTTAAGGTTTAATTTTACGGGTGGTGGGTGATCACTATCCTACAATCCAACCAGTTAAACATTAATGAAAGTTGCACATGTGCAGAACAATAGCGAAAACGTAGCAACGTTATTAGTCTCTGTAAGTTAATTTATTTGCAGCAAACTGTGTTATGGTCAACTGATTGGATTACAGGATGGAGCTCATCCACCACTTTTTGCATCAACTTTATTTCAACAAGAAAAACTTTGTTCAGTTAAGAATTTTCTGCAGCAATTCGTTGGAGAAGTTTAAAGTCTAAAAGTAATCCGAAATGCGATTTTATAACATAAATAGGGGTAATATAAGGGAAGGTGGGTGGCCCCCTATTCCACTTTTCAATTCATGGATCATAAACAGGAATTGGCAAGTAGAAATCTATACTTAAGTGTAACAAAAACACTAAAGGACTTAAGTTTCCTTAATAAGCTTATTTATTGGAGGAAACTTTCGCGCGGGATCAACTGGTTGGATTGTAGGATAGGGACCACCGACCACCCTCCGGATTAACTATTACTTCAATTAAAAACCCTGTTTCGGCTGCAGTTACACCTACAACATCATGAATAAATTTACAAAGAAATTTAATTACACGAACATGGTTTTGGAGCTTAAGTTAAGGTTAAAATTACGGATGGTGGGTGGGCACTATCCTACAATCCAAATAGTTGAACATCAACGAGGGTTGCACAGGTGTAGAGCAATAGCGAAAACGTAGCAATGTCATTTAATAATTTGTTTCGGTAAATTAAATCATTTGCAACAACACTTTGCTATAGTCAACTGATTGGATTGTAGGATAGAGCCCACCCACCACCCTTCGTATCAACTTTATTTCAACAAGCAAATCTCTGTCGAGTTTAAGAATTTTCTTTGGAAATCGGTTGGAGTATAATAATAGAAACGCGATTTTCTGGCGTAAATAAGGGGTGAAACAAGGGGTGGTGGGTGGTCTCTATCCCACCCTCCAATTCATGGATGGTAAACGAGGGTTTACAAATAGAAATCAATACATAAGAATAAGAAAAACACGAAAGGTTCTAAGTTTATTTAATAAACTTATTTATAGCAGGAAAATTTGGCACGTAAACAGATTGGATTGTAGAATAGGGACCACCCACCACTCTTTACTTTTACTTCAAGTAGAAACCCTGTTTCGGCTGCTGTTAAACTCCCAACATCACAAATGAATTTACAAAGAAAATTGATTACACGAACATGGTTTTGTAGCTTGAGTTAAGGTTTATATAAAGGGTGGTGGGTGGTCACTATCCTACAAACCAATCAATTGAACACCAACGAGAATTGCACATGTGTAGAATAATAACGAAAACGTAGCAACATTATTTTCTTATTTGTTTCTGTAAATTAATTTCTTTGCAACAAATATTTCTTAAACTTATTATATAAATATTTACTTTGGCCTTTTAATATTTCCGAAATATAAAAATGTAAAATCAATATTTAGAAAATATTTCACACACATATTGTGCTAGTAGGGTAGTAGCACAAAATATTTCTTAAATATCGAAAAACACATATTTCTGTGATATTGATTATAACAGATTTTTATATGTTTTAGCAATGTTTGCAGAAAACGTTAAGGACATATTACTATGCAATATTTGTAAAAAAATGTTGAGGAAATGTCATGATACATGAGGTTGTGGTGCAAGTCCCAAACGAGTATTACTGAGCACTTGAGATGTGTGGGGGTAAAGTATATATATATTATGAAATAGCTACTAGCAAAAACGTCTGCATGTGAAACAGTTCAAACAGTGACAGAATTGACAGAGGCTGTACAGTGTTGCATTTTTCTATCACCCATATATTTTTTTGGATATATTTTTTGGATATATTTATAAAATGTTACTTGGATTGAAATATATAGAACATGTTTATAAAATAATAATAATAATTTTATTTCAATATTTCCATAGACATATTACATAAATATTTACTTTGGCCTTTAAATATTTCCGAAACATAAAAATGTAAAATCAATATTTAGAAAATATTTCCGACACATATAATATACAAGGGAAGCTCCAATGAGTTACATACCAAAAATGTTCGATAATATATGTGTAATTGTGTAAGTAGCGGATCACGATTTGCGGATAATATATGATACAATATCTACTTGGATATTGGATTGATGAGACTGTTACTTAGTGAAATTCCATAATATAAAAAGTAAAATTCTTAATACACGTACAATATCTACTTTACACATCGGGTGTGAAGTGTAAACGTAACCTATAGGTATTTATAAACATTTAAGAAAGCACGTAGCACAGTACAAGTATAAATTGGATTCCACTTAGTTAGAAGTAGTTTCTATTTCACATCCTTAACAACTTCCCTAATTTCTAGAGTGTGTGCAAGAAATGTTTGAGTCTTGTTCAATTTTAACACTTTACAGGCCGATGATGCACTTATGCGTCGTTTGTAAAATTGTCGTGAACCACAAGCTGGCTGGTAAAGTATTAATAATACACTATTGATATCGCTGTAGAAATATTGTCTTATCAATATTTAAATTTTTAAAAACAAAAAAAACATGTGTTTTACTGTTGCCACAAATTACAACTAAAACTCGATAGATGTTAATTGTTTTTAAACAATCCCATATTTTTAGAAGCTAAATCCAAAGTAAAAAAACAGTATACACACATAACTATCTTAATTTGGTTTCTTATTACACATACCAATATAACAGATAATAGAGTATTTAAGTCCAAATGGGCTATCGACCTGCGGTTTTTTGGCCCTAACTTCAGTCTTTTAGTTCTTATCATGACAAATTACAATGAATGAAAAGAAGGAATAAAAAAAAGAAAATTAGTTTGTATGATTACGTATTACTATGAGAATGACGCGTTGACATGATGATTTCGAAGTAGTATATTATACTTGTTTGATAAGAATATATGGAATTTGCACTGGTACCACAATAGGCCTTTTTAATAAACTTTTATAAAAATTATATACTCTTCTACAGCCCTTATTATGTAACATACTAATGTTTAAAAACAATTACGATTTCACTTTTAGTCCCCTAAATAAAAGTTGGAAAACTCACCAAGTTGGGGAATTTGCAGAAGATGTTCATTTAAGATGTAATTGGTAGATCTTGACTAGTACTTTGAAATTCTAAAATATCCTGGGACAAAAAGGTATGGACCGGACCCTGAAAAATGGCCCTGAGGTTCCAAAAATTTGTCTTTTGCTAATATCTCCAAAAATATGGCATCTAGAGAAATTTGGTTTTGGATAAAAATTAAGATTACTTCATTATCTACAAAAGTTGTCTCAATAATTTTTTTCGCAACATTAATACTTTTTGCACAAACGGGAGTTAAAAAATCCATAATTTTGGTACTGAGAAAATATGGCAGTTTCTTATCAAATTTGCGATCGAGGGATCTGAAAATATGCTGAGCTTTATGTTTTGGACTGTAAAGACACATTGTAGATGGCGCTGCCACGTTCCCCTACTTGCGAAATTATTGCGGCTATATATCAGAAACCCCGGGAATGGTCGATTTCTCAACAATTATTGAGGTTGAACACGTGAATTTTTGCCTGGAGATAAGTGTTTAGACTACATTTATTGGTTGAGTACATCTTAAGCGTTATAACATGAGGATGGGGCTAAAAAATTGATCCGAAACTTGCAAAAATCACTTTTTGCCAGGTGACAACAGCTTCAAGTCCTCAGGGTTTTGTGTAAGGGAAATTATAATGTTTCAGGAGTAACAGATATTCTCCCATAAGTCATTGCCAATTTGTTGCAAAATTTCGCCAATTTTTTCACAAAGGTTTTTGGAAAAATAGTTGAAAATTTTGTTTTCAATCACATTTATTATAAAAAATTCATACAAAATTAAATTCTTCCTCTCTTTCTTCTTCCCCCTCTTTTTCTTCATCCTCCTCGTCTATTTCTTCCTCTCTCTGTATTTCTCCTTCTTCGTCTATTTCTTCGGATACCATTATACCTTCACTATCTTTATAATTTGAACATGGGCTAGACTGACATGAAGCACAGATAGATGAACATTTTAGCCCCGCTTTCTTACATGAACATTTGTTCCCACAGTCCGCCTTGCATTGGCAAAAAATCATCTTTAGGAGTTCCGGATGCGCCGGCTCTTTTGTGGTCTGGACTGGTATGAGTACATCCCCTGCACGTTTCCATCCCCATTCTTCGGGTGACAGTTCGTTTGCGAGCCGCTACTGGATTTGTAAATATACCCGATAGAAGTGTTGCCTTGCAGCTTCAGCGGTAGGTGGCAAACTTGCTAGTTTGATCGCGTTTTGCTTTGGAACCAATCGCTTGAAGGTCTCGAATTTGAGAGCTTCGAGAGTTTCTACACTCTTTAGCGCATTATAAATCGGAATATACAGTGCGAGTCTCTAACTTGGAATAAATTCAGTAAATCAAACAAAGTTTATTTTTCGGAAATATGCTCGGACACGTCGATTAGTATTTTAAATTGCGCTCTTTTTGTTGTAATAAAATTTTATACAGCGTGTCCCAAATTTGAGATATGACGTCATCGACTATTTTTTTTAATAGCAACCCTAATTTTTTTATCACTATTTTTAAAGAGTATATCAAGTTACACATGTGTGCCAAATTTCAAATTTTTATTTCCTGTCATTTAGAAGATATTTAACAAACAGTATCAAATTTGAAAAATGAATTCAACTTAATAGTCTTTCTTCAATAAATGCTCAAAATGTTGTCCATTTTCTAACTGACAATACCCTAAACGGAACTGAAACTCGTTTTGAACATTTCTAATTACTTCGGGGGAAATTAGTCTACACTCCTGTCTTATTCGTTCTTTCAACTCCTCAAGATTTGGCGGTTTGGTCTTAAAAACTTTGCTTTTCAAGTACCCCCATAAGAAAAAGTCCATAGGTGTTAAATCCGGAGACCTGGGTGGCCATTCAACTGGTCCTCTTCTGCCAATCCATCTTCGTGGAAATACATTATCCAGGTACTCACGGACACGCCTTGCAAAATGAGGAGGCGCACCGTCCTGTTGAAACCAGATGTTTCTATTCGGGACGTCAGCTTCTACAGGGCAAGGAAACAAAATAGCCAAACTCGGAATTAGCTCTTCCTCCAAGAATTGTAAATATCTCGCTCCATTGAGATTATTTGGAAAGAAAATTGGTCCTAAAATTCGATCACCAACAATCCCTGCCCAAACATTAACTTTTTCTGGATATTGAGTGTGGCCTTCCCTCATCCAGTGTGGGTTCTTGTCTGCCCAATAACGGCAATTTTGACGATTTACCTCACCATTTAACATAAACGTTGATTCATCGGAAAACAATATATTTTCTATTTTTAGAACATTTCTATCTAGTAGATCCATCATTTTTTCGTCTTCTATCCGGATCATCTTCGGTGAGTTCCTGGAGGATTGTCATTTTATAAGGATGAAATGTTTGCTCTCTGAGGATTCTTGACACTGAAGACTGGCTAATTTTGAGTTCCCTAGCCATCTGCCTAGAGGAGACATGATGATTTTCCTGAAAAGAGAGAAGTACATCAATTTTGACCTCTTCACTCAGCGCATTCTGACAATGATTATTCGTTTTTCTTAAATGCCCATTTTCCCGAAACTGACTTTCAATCTTGCTTACGGTACTTTGAGATATGGCTGGTAAGTCAGGATACTTCTCTCTAAATAAATAAATAACTTCATTTTGTGTTCTTGTCCTATCTCCATAGCCAATCATCATTAAAATTTCGATTTTGTGGGTTTCAGTTAAGTACGGCATGTTAGTATAATTTTTCGACCAACGGTGAACAACAGTCAACACAACAATGGAACGACTAATACTCTCCTCACTCGAATATGCGTGGAATGCGATGCTACACTTCTTACTTGTTTTTATAACTAAACGTCAAAATGATAAACGTCAGTTTGAAAAAAAAATGACAAACCAGCACGTTTTGGCATTCCACTTTTAAAATGCATAAAAATTCGATTAAGGTGACTTGATTTCTTCATTCTACAAATTTGATAATGTTTGTTAAATATCTTTTAGATGACAGGGAAAAAAAAATTGAAATTTGGCACACATGTGTAACTTGATATACTCTTTAAGAATAGTGATAAAAAAATTAGGGTTGCTATTTAAAAAAATAGTCAATGACGTCATATCTCAAATTTGGGACACGCTGTATAAAATTTTATTACATCATAAAGAGCGCAATTTAAAATACTAATCGATGTGTCTGAGCATATTTCCGAAGAATAAACATTCTTTGATTTACTGAATTTATTCCAAGTTGGAGACTCGCACTGTATGATGATTATCACTCCTCTCTTTGCTAACCCTTCTCAGCATATCCAGGCCTTGAGTGACGGTAGTATCGTCCTCAGAAACAGCCTCACGACAAATAAAGCATACCAATGTACCGTTCTCTGCCATGATTCTACTACAAAGTATAGGTAAAACAATCCGGGCAAATTGTTACAATAAATGTTGTTGAATGAAAATGGGGCAAAATGAACAAAGGCTTACCTTTTGCTCCAAATTACCAGAATTGAAAAGTTTCCAATATTCTCCCCTTTTTATATTACAAAAATAACCTCAAATGTTTGTTTCACTTTTTAGCACTTTTCGTTTATTTTTAAATTCATTGTAAATGACAAATAAAAACAATCTGGACAAGCCAAGGACCTAAAACACAGAATGTTTGGAAACAAATACACTGACACAGGAACAGCTGATTGCGTGCGTGGCGCCGACCACGCTTGTACGATACTGCGCATCTACGCCGCGTGAGAATTATTAGAGAAAGTTTGGGGCTATTTATTTTTTCCTGAGAAATCGGAATATATGCTTTATATACATGAATGAAAAGCTTAGAATCTCATCTTTATGTCGAACAAGCTATAAGAGTGAACAAAATCAAGAGCTAAGAGGAAACAATCATTAAAAAAAACATGGCTGTACTTCCCTTCCATGGCCAATTCCTCCATTTCTGAAAAACTGCTAAAAGTGAGAAAAAAAGAAAAGTGCTATCAAAAAGAAGACATTGTAAGCTTTCCAGTGATGTGCATTAGAAAGCGATACAATGATCCACAAATGTGCGCGAAATTTTTCCGAAAACAGCAAAAAAAGAACGAAAATGAAAAAGTGAATTCAAAAAACGAAATATAGCCTGAATAAATGAATATTCAACCTGTTCGTAACTCTGCAAGCAAATTAAGTCTTTACTAAGATTATTTGCTTGCATAGTTACGAACAGGTTGAATATTCATTTATTCAGGCTTTATTTCGTTTTTTGAATTTATTTAATGCTTTCTGCAACATGTAAGGTTGTTTCTAATTTATGAAAAAGTGACTTTATATTAAGATGCAAAAAAACAAAACAAACTTTCTCAGCTGTTTCTACACCTTTCAAGGACCTATTATCAAACAGGATCTGAATAAATGACTATTGATAACAAAATTATGGGTCAATTTATAAAAGTCGAAAAAAATCTCTTAAAAGAAACTTTGGCCACTTTTTGCAATATTTTGGAACAATCAAAATGGGGCTCAAGTCACAGCATATGATAGCTATGGATTTCCCCTTTCAAATGAATTTTGAATTATCAAAAAATAGCAATTTTAACTCGAGTTATCGAATAATTTGTCCGTCCAGCTACGAGTAAATGCATAAAATGTGCTCCTCTGGAATCAGGGCAGGAGCTAGAAATACAGGGTACGTTTGGGTCCCGTTATCTCGAAAACTATCGAATTTTCGACAAAAATGATAAGGACTATTTTTATAGATAATCAACTGATCTTCATTTGTTGTCCAAAAAAGAATCTCCAAGTGCCGTATTTTAGCAGGGGTTGGTAAAAAACCGATCTCTTGGAACTTTAGGGCCATTTTTCAGAGTCTGCCCCATACCCTTTTGTTTGTATTTTCGAATTTAAAAGTACCAGTCAAAATCTACCAATTAAAACTTAAATGACCATCCTCTGCACATTTGCCTACCTTGGACCCTTCATTTACTGGACTATTTTCCTAATTTGACAATCTGAAAAACTGAAAAGTGTAAAATTTCGAACACCGGAAGGGGGTGTTTACCTTAACCGTTTTTGTTCTTTTCCGATATTTTTTCAAATTAAGATTATTAAAAACACATTTAAACAAATATTGAAGACAAAGAAAATAAAAACAAAGATGTGAAAGATATCTTTTGGTGAAAAATATTTTTCATAAAATCATTATTTTTCGAAAAAAAGTTACCGACAAAAAGTTAGTCACGGTAGTTGAAGCCTTCCATTTTTCTCCCATTTTGTTTAAACATTTTTTTTCCAAAACATGTTTCATTTAAAAAAAATCAAAAGTGAGTCTTTGACGTCCTTTAGGAATGACTTTAATAGCCACAAATATTCTTTTCATCGTACCAATAACAACATTAAATAATAACACTGGCCAAAATGTACATTTAATGTCACTATATTCTTATGTATTTTGGCCCGCTAAATTCTAAAATCAAGTTGTAAAATTTTTTTATGTTGCTATATGCATATTTTTGTTAATAATAACAAAAGGAAATTATTTAATTATTTTTACCGTTTATTTAATATTTACAAAATTGTGCAGTAAATGGTTAACATTGTTAGTTTATGACATGAAGTTATACCCATATATCACATAATGGCAACAAAGCAATATGACCATGGAGCTCAATTAATAACTCGCCACATAATGGCAACACCGCAATAGACGCTAAAATCAAAATATAATCCTAAATGTCGTTAGGGTAGATGACACACCCGCAATTAAAATTCATGATTGCATTGACGTGAATTTAGAAAGGGAAACCATAATGAAACTTTCACAATAATGAAATTCGGCGTGTAATATAAGGGCGGGGTTGAAAAAAAGATCGATTTAATTGATTTATTACAGAATTCCTTACAGATTGTATTTTTTTAACAATTCACTCACACGTTTATGAATAACGCGCCTGACATTGGTGATGTGCGCCGGTGCTTCTTCAAAATACTTCTTTGTGGACTCGGTTTGCTTGAAATTTTTGTAATATTTCATCATTTCATCCTCCGACGTATGGTCCGAGTGTGGAAAGTAGGTGAATTTTTTAACATCCGCTCCAAGCTTCTTGTTTGCTATAAGTGGTGCCGTATCATATATTGTTTCATTATCATCATCTTTAAGAACGCACCAAAAATGCAGAGGCAGTGGCAATGAAAAATCGTATAAAGTAGTTCCACAAACTATTTCCACTTTCACATGCGCTCTCCATGCTTGTTCGTAAAACATGAACGCACTGGCTAAACATGCACCACTTATGCCACTGTTTAATAGTTCTTGCGAGATTATTGAATTTATCAACGGAAGCACCTTTTCACTGCAGCTCATTTTGCAGAGTGTGGTTGTACTGCAATGGTATTGTATTCCAACAAACTACTAGTAACTTCTGGCATCTTCCTAAATAAAACTCGTAACACGTACACATGTAGCGTATGACTAATTCAATAACCGGTCAAGGGCCCGCATCGACCGAACAGTGCGCTTAAGATTCCCACTTCTCGGGCCAACAGTGCCCGCGCAGCCAATTAGCGCTTATCTTTGTCTGGGTCATGCGAGGCAACGTTGCAGCAGCTACAGATATTCGTTCGTAATTTTGTAAATATTTTGTTTTTGGCCTCGAGTAGAAATAACCGTGAAGTTGAATATTTCCGAGAGATTACTGGCGCGCGGAAATTAAATTGTTTTTGTCATAAATCATTTGATTATCTTCCTGTAACTTATTATCATTATCATATTATTTGTACCGAAACATAATGAAAATAATACAATCAATTTTGATTATTTATATTTATACTTTCATGGTTTACTTTCAATTTAAATGATATTTGGAATGTACAGTTGGTTGCAAAAATTGGGTTATGGTGTCTGTATCACATATGTAGTAATATGCTCTATTCAGATAGATATTACAGGTTCTGAAAAAAAATATGATTTTATGAAACATCCTTTATATATTTACATCACTTACATCCTATATATCAAATTTTTATAAACGAGCTGCTATCACTCATGCTGTATAAGGTTATTCGTTATTCTCTATTCGCCTTTTAAAAGCCGTCTTCATGAGAAACATCCAAATCTGTCGTTTTGATTACATTGCATTGGACATACGCAGATTTTAAAATAACTCCTGAAGAACAGTAAGTACCGTAAATTTATCAAAACTCCGACTTCTTAATGCTGATTGTGAGATATAATAAAACTTGGATCCCGAGAGAAACAAAACACAGTGTTCATTATCTTATCTAAATAATGGTAGCACATCTATGGCATAATCAATTTCTGGCATTATCCGTCTTTCGTCTACTTGAAGTTAAAACACATAAAAATCTCTTTGACACTCAAATTGGTAAGCAAGAACTTTTTTAAACTGCAGATCAAGTTTACAGTTGTATTATCTCTTGTGGTACATGTTAATTAAATCTGGAAGTGATATTGAAAAATAAAAGTATCTTACAATGGCGTGTCCTCTTTTTCATAATAAGCTATTTTTAGTTTAGTTCACCTCGCGGCTAAATTCCCTTGACTTTGTGCTCATTATATTATACATGCATGATATGAGCAAAGCTGTAAATGGATTGTATTATTTTATAAGAATCCTACTGGAGGTTATGTAAACGTATCAGACAAGATGGCTATGGCATGGCGTACAGGGGGGCAGGGGGCACGCCACCTTGGTCGATATAATTGAATACATCTAACAAATTTAAATATTCAAATAAACTATTTAACGAAAAATAACTTTACTCTCCCCGTCCTTTAATCCACGCTACGCCACTAAAGATAACAATTATAACAGCAAATATATCAATTAGCATCAACCAACTTAAGATCCAGTTGTAAGTTCCTAACCAGTGTCGAACCATTAGCAATTAGGGTAGATTAAATTAGCTCCACACGGTCTAATCTGAGTAATAGATAACTGAATGAAACATTCACAAACTTCACTCCTAAACAACTAAAACTATATAGGGCGAAATCGATTGTTCTGCGAATAGCACTTGGATTACCTATCCCGGTTAGATGCCCATGAACAACTTCTTAATCGCATGAGACCTACGCGAGAAATACGGAACTGTTCGTGTAATTTACAAATTCCTAGAAACGAGGTCAACTAACCGAATCACACATTTTACACATGGGCTGAAATTATAATCAAACTATTGTAAATTTTATAAACTGTATGGATGATTTAGTGCACACGTATATCATATGAAGTATTCATTTTATCCGCGTATTTCAGGAGATGAATATTTTTATAAAGTGGTGAATGTTAACGCTTTATGCTTAAAAGTTCAACGACTTATAAGTTTGTAATATGAACTACAGGAGACAAATCACTTACCTTTAAACGAAATGTGTGTTAAAATTTGAATAACATGTTGCAGCTAGCAAAATCTTTAAGAAAATACATATTTAATGAGAAAATTGTCCATTCGGCCAGATTTCTTTGATTCATTTTATTATACCGGGTGGCCCAAATCGATGTTTTATTGGGTCTCTCGGTAACCTTAACAATCAGAAACAGATCATGATTAACTTGAATAGCCAACAATTCAAGTTAATCATGATCTGTTTTTAATTCAGATTTTTTTTAACCCAGGTTACCTAGAGGCTAGAAAAACATCGAATTTGAGCTACTCAGTACATCAATTAAAAAGACACTTACTTGCATACAAATTAAAAAAGTTTGCAGCCAAGGAAGAATTGAACGCGCAGGTAGATTTTATCAAAACGTTTTGTTTTGCTATATATACACTCGGCGTCAAGAAAAAAGCCCCACGCGACGGTTTGAAAAAACTCGATTTTTCAAACCGTCCTAACTTGGTTCAATTTGGTCGAAAATCGATTAATCTTTCAATTTGGAAAAGATTCAAGTTTTATCTTTAAGAATGTGTAATTGATTTTGACCCCAAGTCAAAAATGTAAAAAATTGTTCAACTTTGACAAGCTGTACCGTGCGCAAAAAAAATCGGCGGGAAATTTCACCACAATGGCAGAAAAATTCAATCAATTTCTTTCAAATGCCTTAAAAATTCGAGTGGTTTCAATGATTTGGAGCAAAGTTATGAATATATATATATATATATATATATATATATAATAATGTATTTTACCCTAAAATGTTATATACGACTTATACTTTGTCAATTAATCGTGTAAGTATATTTTTATTACCAAGTTATGAAAAACAAAATTTACTTACTTTGAGTTTTCGCGCACACACAGTTAAGGGGATAATAAAGGTCATTAATAAGGATACTTATGCTATTTAACCCCTTTTTGTAAGCGCACAAGAAAGCTTTAAAAAAAATTCTTGAAAAACTATTTTTTTTCACGTTTTTTCTGCTATTTACACCAAGTTTTTGGAGTTCCATGACCCGTAAAAAAACTGTAAAAATACCGTTCTCTAGTTTTAGGTATAATAAAATTAAATCAATTAAATCCGGTTACATAACGGACCGGAAAAAAATCCACACAATTTTACAGTGGAATAATTTAAGAAAAAAGGAATTTTTATCACATTTTTGGTAGAATTCGAATATAAAAGATAATGAGCATGCAAATCTCATTTTTTTAAATATTTAAAACACGGTTTCTACACTTGCAACTCAAATCCCGCGGGGGCCGCCATACCCATCTTATCCCGCTACCCCTTTTACGGAAGGTGTGGTAACGATGTTGGTTTAAAGATCTCTCACCAGTAGGCGTATTATATATGGTTAAGAAAAAATGTACTCCAGTCTGAGAAATTTCGTCGTGGCTGGCATCAGGCTCATTAAGAGTTCTTACGATATCTTTCAAATCATTTCGTTGCTCCAACAATTTTAAACATTTTCGTTTACCTTTCTGGAGAAGACATGATGTGTCGTCACACCCAGTGAAGACATGTGCAAACAAAGTATAATTCTGAATCCCTTCGTCTGATTGCAAGAGACGCGAAGAGTACATTGTGATTTTCATAACTTGTAAGTTCCTGTCTTATTTATGTATAATTTTTGAATTTTGGAATTTGTATTTTATGTCAGGTTATGAAAATAAAGGCCTATTATTATTTTTCGCCCAATTTTATGATTTACCCTGTCCTGGTTTTGTGAAGTAAATATTTCTTTCCTGCGAAGCCAATGTATAACGAGGAGATCAATATCTTCGCCAGCAATGACGACATTTGCAGACGAAGATAATTCTATTGCTGTTTTAATGATAAGGGTGTCAGAATCCTCTAGAGCTGTTTGACCTCAAACCCTTCATTTCGAAATCTCTCCAATAATATTAAAATTAATCGAGATTTGTTTTTATAGTTACCTAAAAGCTTTTCTTGTTACTGTATCGGTCATAGCATCGAAGATTATGTCAGCGCTAGAGTGCTTTCTAGCACGACGACGTTGTTCAGTTTCTTTGGTGCTACTGGAGCAATCGGTGTAGCCATCAAAAACGGTTACGTATCTCGCTCCGAAATTGTTTTTTAAGTAATTTACATATGCTGCGCAAATGGACTCGTATGTCTCGAGAGAACACTATCAGTGAATACCTCTGCATAAGATTTTGCTCTTTCACCATATCCAACCAAGTTCCCGACCAATACTTATCCGTCCTTTTTATCATAAAGTAGCCATCATCCACGAATTTACGGTATTCGTCGACCTCCATGGAAGACTGTAGAGTTAACATATCTTGAAGATACATGTGATATGCGTATAGGAAGTGGCCACTCGCGTGAAAAAATGGGAGCATTTTTTTGTACTCTTTTTTGGTGACCGCTCCAGTTACTTTCGATTTTTTTCACCAACGTAACCCCATGTAGAAATATTGCATCTACAATTTCGCCGTCGGGCCATTTTTATCCACCTCCGGTCTTTATTTTGTCGCAGATCTCTTGAAGCACCGTATTTTCACCAACAGTTTCCACAGTCAGTGGATCGTGAATGAATATACTTTCGATGGCCGTATGTTCTGCGATGTCAAAATCTATATTTTTTTAAATCGAGTCAACTGTGTTAAACGATGTCCTCTAATAGATCGTGCACAAGCATGACCCGTTAAAATTTTTTCAGCTGACAAAGGAGTTTAAATAACACTCTACAATTCTCTCAGGTGAGTTCCTGCTTTAACCCGATGCAACCAAGTAACAACATGAGAAGCTGAAAGCCTCCGAGCCTTACGACGATATTGGACAAACCCGAACCTCCACCCATTCCAGATACTATCTCCTGCCTTTACGTAAAGAGGTTGATCAAATGTAAAGTAGTCTTCAAACCTAATTTCCGCGTTTCCTTAACAGCCTTGTATAACACGGTGTAAATGATGTCGTAATGAGTCGGTGGTGAATGCACGAAAGGCAAACATAGTATATAGTGTATCAAGGGCCGAAAATAGGCTTTAGCAACCCGCCGGTTTTAGCAACACGAGCGAGGGTTGCTAAAAGTGAAGGGTTGCTAAAGCATTTCGGCATGAGTTACACTCGATATTTTTTCTACTGCCTTAAGTGAAAACAGTATTTCGGGAAATTGTATATCGCGCACCAATGAACTGTCACTGTCAGATTTTTGCATAGCCTACTCATATTCCGCGGAAGGTTGTCTAGATTATGTATATTATTTTTTCGGCCCTGGATATGCTAAATCGTAGTTTCGGCCCGATTGTTATGGCCGAAATATGTGGTTTCGGTAGAGGCAGGCGAAAAAAGTACTGTAGTTTGCCCAATTTTTTGTCCGAAAGTTAAAACCTCTATAAACCCCCTCCAGTCCGGGATGTTTGCAATATCAAAGAACACCCAAAGTACATTGGACATTGACAGCGTTTGTATATTTTCTCCCAGCGATCATCAGCATGGTATCACAATATTTTTAAATCCTCTTCCATTAAGGTTTTCAAACGTTTTCAACTCGTTTTTCGAAACTTTGGTCTTTTGGCGCTGTCGTGAATTTTGCAATTGACTGGGCTGAAACAAGTGCAGTAGCTGGCATCAAGCACTAAACGCCACCCATACTATAGAGTGTATTCAGGTCATTCAGTGTACTAATATTAAAATCCGCATTATGGAATAAAAATTGGCAAAATGCTCCTGGTGTGATTTCTATCTAAGGTTTAAGCGTTGCCGATGCTCCTAAAATTTGTGCTTCATTGTACGATGCACTAAAACCCAAATTTGACAGTAGAGTCAACACATTTTTGAACCCGAATTTTCGGCATAAGAATATTGCGAGACTAATTGTAAGTAGCGACAAGAAAGACTGGGGTCTGGTTATCGATATGATGGCATGGCCTATAGCAGAGCATTTTCGTGGTTGAATCTCATGTTATCTACCTTTTGTAATAATTTTTTTCAGGAGGACATTAAGAGACTCTGAAATGCAGCTATTTACGACTTAAAAAAAAAATAATCGCTCGGAGGACGATGATGTATCATAAATCTGTGTTCTTATGTCCTCCCGAATTATCGTTGCAGCTGATTGTATTATTCGAAGGCGTTCCTCCTTTTCATTGTATTTTCTCTGTGTGTACCAGTGGTCCGACAAAATTTTATAACCGGTATTTTTTAAACAAACAATAGCAACTTTTCTCTGATTCCTGATAATAATATCCTTCCCATATTTCTCTTTAAGTTTTTTACTTTCTCCGTTACGAAGTACGAGAAAGTATTGTGATCGTCATTTTTTTTCAATTTTTTTTACGGAAATATCCGTTTTGGGGTCCCTAGATGCCATTTCAACAACTTCTGGGGAAAAAAAATGTGATATTTTTATAAAAAATTTTGAAAAAAAAAATCACGATCACAATACTTTCTCGTACTTCGTAACGGAGAAAGTAAAAATGTATAAAAATAATTTCTGCAAACTTAAAACTTTTTTTTTACTTATTTACTCAAAATTAATTCCTTTCTATGACTCTGCAGAAATCTAAAGACACCGTTACACCAAATTCCAAAATAATTGCATGATAATGAAGCTTCGTGCCATTCCAATGTTATAAATTTTCTCAAGGTATTAAAAAAATGTATGAAAATAATTTCAACAAACTTAAAACTTACCAGATTGACTCAAAATCTATTCTACTCTATGACCCTGTAGAAATCTAAAGACAATTTTACACCAGATTCCGAAATAATTGCATGAGAATGAAGCTTACATGGGGACCATCAGACCTGTTAATAACGGATTATGATGGGTGTAACGGATATTGTAGAGGTACTTACCCAGTGCTCGGTGTATACAAAATTTTCAAATGAGCCTTAGAATCGGAAGAGTGAATGTAAATAAATTTTTAAGCATTTGCAAATTTTTTTGTCTGTTATAAATGCACCTTTTTATACATGAGTTAAATTATCAATTGAAATACTATTTTTATTCTCGTGCAAGTATTTGGCATCCACGAATTCGCACAAATAGGATCTTTCGATTGATACCACTTTTATGTTGTACATAAATTTGGTGAGTAGGAATTTCCAAAAACGCTATTTCCCTATGTTCAGATGTATGACCAACCACACGGTATAGAAAGAATTGATACAAACTTAAAACTTACCAGATTGATTCAAAATTGATTCTACTCTATGACTACAAAAATCTACATTAGATTTCGAAATAATTTCTCAAGCTTTCATTTATTTATTTATTGTTCATTAACCCAACAAACTCAAAGTCCATTAACAGGACTACAAGTATATATAC
Source organism: Ocypus olens (assembly GCA_910593695.2). Lineage (NCBI taxonomy): Eukaryota > Metazoa > Arthropoda > Insecta > Coleoptera > Staphylinidae > Ocypus > Ocypus olens. Next base: position 39,988,526 of record OU343052.1, read on the forward strand.
AAATGTAGTACATGGTACAAACATAAATTACATTTAAAGAAACTTAAACCTAGGGTAAAGTTGACAATTTCAAGCATTCCATAAGATCTTTTTTAAATTCATTGAATGATGGATTAAATATGTCAACATTATATGCACATTGATTATATAAGCGCGACAGACGTAAAATTGGTGAGTTTGAATAATATTGAATTTATAAAAATTTAAACACCTTTTAACCAGAATCGGAGATGCTTCAAACATCTCTCTACTGGCGCTAGCCGGAACTCTCGCAGAAAATGTAGTAAAGATTTTGGTTGGAGACTAAAAACAAGAAACGGAAATATGATGCATGTTTTTAATGCTAACCACACACAATGGTGAACGTACTCAAATACATTTCCTTGAATTCCTCTTGAATTATCATTATTTACGACTAATGAGCTAGCAGTTTAAGCTGCTTGAACATTTAACATCAGTATATTTTTCACCACCACGTATTTCATTCTAGTCACGTTTAAGTAAACAAATCAATCTGCAGTTCTACTAATTACTTTTGCAAGCACACTCTCGTCCCGGTCGAGTCTCAATTATTGGAACGGAGAACTAATTGCTACTATTAATTTTTGTAATACTAGAGAAAGTCTTAAATGCCGGAATCCGAGTGAGTTTATTCACTCCATTGACCTGGCAACTGCAGTTACCCGCTTGTTCTGAATAATGCATTTAGAGCGAAGTCGTCACTTTTTATCGCGACGATTGTCTGCAAAACTTTCTTGAAAAGACTTGCAATTATTAATTGAAGCGTAGCGACCACTCGAATTTATAATTTGCATTGAATTCTATTCATTTATATTATTCACTAAGGCTGTTCACCAAAAAGAATCATATAGTTGAGCAGAACCTGTTATATGGTTTACGTTGAAATCCAGTAAGAGTTTTAATCTACACATTACGGCAACGTTTATACGCGAAATCAAATATTATTATGTAATGTTGGGAATTAAAACGCTCAATGTAATTCTATATTAGTTGAAAGACTGAGGCTTTCCGAATTGGATACCCTATGAGTAGCTATGATTTGGGTAAACAAGAATTATAAACCCGGAAATTATTAAAGATTTAAATAATTTGTTTTTTATAAAATGGAAGGATGGTTGTCAGGAATTCGGGTTGAAGAAGTGCGGATTTCGGCCACTAACGATAATTACGTTGAGATTTCATTTTAATAATGAATAGGACATACACTAGACATCCATGGACCCGCACGTCCACTTCTTCATTCCGAAAAAGTGACCGCACGGATGGGATTCGAACCCACGACCACGAGGCCCGTGAGCAGGAGCTCTACTCACTAGGCCACCGCGGCCCCTGATTTAAATAACAAATGATTCACTTTATTAAGAGGATGGTTGCAATTGTTACTTCGTACCAATCCATAATTTAGTTTTGTTTTGTTCAAAATTTAAATAGGTTTTGTCAACTTCTTTGGCGTCAGTCAAGTAACTTAGGACGAAGTCAAAGCGCCGATATTAAACTAACTTATTTTAAATATTGTTTTATAATACAAATTCAAATATTCCATTCTAGATTATATGATTTACAAACCTCTATTACCCCGCCCAAGCTGTTCTGAAAATTGCAATTAAAGCTGGACCACGTACACTACTTCAGTAGTACTCAATTATGCCACAAAACGTTTGTTTTGTAACATCTAATTATTAAATGTTGCTTTACGAACTGTTTTTTTATTATGCAAACAACCTCATAACGGCATCGGACGTTAAGAGCTGACGTAAGAGCAGACGTTATCCAACATATTATTAATTAAAATTGCTTTCATCATTTGTTATTTTTCTTTGCAATTTTAATCAATTACTTCATTTGAGTAATTTAACGTTTCTGCCAAGTTTTACATTTACTTCTTGATTTTGTGCCGGTTGCACCGCGGCCGTATGGGTTCGATTCCCAGCCCGGACGAAAGACTTTTCGGTTTCGAGAAGTATTCGTTCGGTTCCGTGGTTGTCTTTCATTATTTGTTTGTTCATTTATTTATTTAATTGATAACTTAAAATATATACAGGGTGTTTCAGAGCTCTGGGAACGGTTAATTACGTGCTTGTTTTTCAAAATTTCGAAAAATGTTTTATACAAAAGTTGAGTATAATAGTGAACTGCAAGCCCTAAAAATATTTAAATTTATACAGGGTGTCTCATAACAAAGTTACAGACCAAACTTATATTTTTTAAATGGAACATCCTGTATTTTTTGTCATTTTTGAATTATATGGAGCAAATAAAGGTAAGTTACTTTAATACTCCCTATACCTATTGTTTGACCTTTTCGAAATATTTGAAGATTTGTTGAAATGCATGGTCTGGGTGAAATTTTATTTTTGCCCCAGTGATTGACGTTGAACGATTAAAATCATTTTAATTATTTGCTTGAAGGTTCGAACTATACCATGATAACCATGATTTCATACAAAAAATTATACAGGGTGATAAAAAAATGCGGTAGAAAAACCCAACTTATTAAGTAGAATAACTTCGTTTTTTCAAATTGCACACCCTGTATTTAGTAACGTATTCTCAAGTAGAATCCAATTATCTTTCAGATTATGATAATTATTCCTGATATGATAATCGCCGAATACAAGAAAACTATTGAGATTAGGAACTGGGAACCCTTATACAATCTGAAAAGTAGATGATATTAGCGGGTTCTGGGACAGGAAGTAATCCCGGAAGTAATCCCGGAAAACCGGAAGTAAAATCTGGGGGAATTTAGTGGCGGGAAAATCAAATCTGGGGGATTCTGGTGGGGATAAATTCAAATTTGGGGGAATTTGGGGGCGGGAAAATTAAATCTGGGGGAATCGGTTGGGGATAAATTCAAATCTGGGGGATTTTGGGGGCGGGAAATTCAAATTTGGGTAATTTTGAACTCAAAATGGCCGGCAACTGTCTAAATCTGGGGGAATTTAGTGGAGGGAAATTTAAATCTGGGGAATTAAAATGGCAACAGGGGAGCTTTAAGTTCTACAGTGTTGCCGAAAAGGCATCTGATTTCCGGGATGTGCATCCGGTTTCACTAGAAAACGGCAACGTCGCAGAGCTTTAAGTTCAATTAAGTAGCGGGAAATTCAAACCCCAAGTTTTACCGGTGTACCAACTAACATCCAAAGTTCTACAGTGCTGCCAAAGAGTCATCTGATTTCCGGGAGTTGCTTCTAGTTTCATCCTAAAATGACAACGCTGCTATGCTTTAAGTTCAACTAAGTGGAGGCAAATTTGAAAATGTTTGATGAAATGGTGATAAAAATTAATTTGGTACGTAAATTAGGGGTATGCTTAGAAAACAAAAGTGTTTATTTCTTTTGGCCAGGTGTTGATTTCTTTTGGCCAGAGCGAGTCTCGTTTTTTGATGACTAATGCAATTCTTGGGATCCGCATGATGCATGGTTGTGCAATAATGAAACGGGAATGGAAACATTGAAATTATGTAAATAATATTTGTGTCTATGTGTGTGTGTAGAAGTCTTCAAGGTTAAGAGAATTTGAATACCACAGCTAGCAATTCCGTATTATTTAAATTTACATTCCAAGTGTGAAGGTGAGCGCAACCGCAAATAAGTCATCGACTATTAATATCGAATATGTAATGTACCCAATGCAATTTATTATAAAATTCGAGCTCCGCGATAAAGATGAATCAGTTTATTCAAAGTCATCGAAAAATAAACAACCATGTTCCCCTGTGAGATTTGTTGTTCAAGTTTCACCCTGCGTCATAACAGAACAAAGCACATGAAGAAATATCACCCTCAAGCTCCATCTAATCAAGCGTTAAATGGATTTTCTGGAAGTTCAAGAGCGGTACCACCCATTCCTTTACTCAAGCGTGCAGCCAGCACTTCTCCAACCGTGATCCCGGCGAAGAAGGTTAAGATGAGCCAACCTATCCTCAAGTGCAACGCGTGTCAGGAGGAATTTGCAACGCCTCAACTTTTTGCAGGACACGTGAGGTCTCAGAGGCACCTCCAGATAATTGCAACGTATGAGGATAAGGGTATCATGAGGATAGCATCAGCCTTCAGGAACCGAATGGCCAGTTACCGGATTCCATCGCCTCAGGACCATACGGATATCCCAACGTTCCTCGAGAGTAGTGAGGAAAAGTTCATCCGTTTGGTGGAACGTCAGGGACATATTACGGCGAAAGTAAACATTGAATTATTCGGTTTGTACACTAAGCCTGGAGATGAGGGGGCGCAAACCGAATTGAAATCATTTAACGCTAAGTTTCAAGTGATAACACCAGCTACTGAATTGAGGGAGGTTTATGGACAATTGTGTAGCACCGTGAAAACAAAGAGTGAAGAGTTTCAAGTAAGTAACTGACCTATTAAAAATTCCAAATAGTAATATGTGTCGCTTTTGTTCACAGGAACGAGACAGCGGATGGGCTCTCCTACAAGTTTCACATTTGGAAGTGAACCTTAATAAATACACCCCTATCCGCGGATCGTCGTACATCGAGCTGCCCCAGGAGATTAAGAAGAAAAAAGCCTGCATCAACGTGCAGAATAAGGATGAGGCCTGCTTCGCCTGGGCAGTGACGGCGGCTCTTCACCCTGTGGATCACGGAAACGCCCCACAACGCGCGACGTCGTACCCCCATTATAGGGAGGTGTTGAACTTGACAGGTATGGAGTTTCCTTTTGAAATTAATAACATCCCCAAATTTGAGTTATTGAATAACATGTCGATAAATGTTTACGGGTTAGAGTTTAACACCGCGAATAATCGTCATGATGTGGTAGGACCGATTTATTTTTCAAAATCCAAACGCGACACACACATTAATCTTCTGTACATCGAGGATGGGGAAAAAAGTCACTATGTCTGGATAAAACACTTATCCAGACTAGTAGCAGCCCAAGTGTCATCACATAAAAGCAAGATGTATTTGTGTGATGGCTGCTTGACCTTTTTCCCCAGCGAGGTGGCACTCTTAGCCCACAGTGAGCATGACTGTAACAAAATTTGTACAGTCATGCCCACTACGGATTTAATCAAAAATAAAAATGGTGACATGGTACCTGGCAATTTGTCGCAATTTACAAATTTTAATTCGAAAATGCGGGTAGCATTCACCGTTTATGCAGATTTTGAATCTTTATTAACCCCTATTGAAACATGTGAGCCGAATCCAAATTTATCGTACACTAATTCAACTCATGTTCACACTCCTTACAGTTTCGCGTATTATATTAAATGCTCGTTTAATCAAAATTTAGATAAATTTGTTACTTACACGGGTTTAGACTGCCCAAAAATTTTTATGGAAAAATTAACCGCGGACGCGAAATTTATTTACGAAAATTATTTAAAACCGATTATTCCAATGTCAAAATTAAGTCCAGGTGAGCAGTATTTATTTGATTCCGCGACCGAGTGTCATATTTGTGAAAAAAATTTAGATGCAGGTGACAAAGTAGCCGACCATTGTCACCTTTCTGGAAAATTTGTTGGAGCCGCTCACTCCAAATGTAATTTAAACTACAAAATTCCAAAATTCTTACCAATATTTTTTCACAATTTATCCGGCTACGACGCTCATTTGTTTATTAAAGAATTTGGTCTAGACAATGAGAAAATTGATGTAATTCCTCAAAATAAAGAGAAGTACATCTCTTTCTCAAAATCGATTAAAGTGGATCAATATACTGATAAGAGAGGAACCGATCGCAATATTTATTTAAAACTAAGATTTTTGGATTCAATTCGATTCATGTCATCGTCGCTTGAAAAATTAGCAAAGAATTTAAAACCAGATCAATTGATTAATGTTAGAAAACATTTTCCTATTGATAATCAATTTGATCTGGTAACGAAAAAAGGTGTATTTCCTTATCAGTACATGGATTCGTTGTCGAAATTGGAGGAAACAAAATTACCGCCGCAAAAATTCTTTTTTAATTCCCTGGCAAATACCGACATCACTGCTAAGGAATATGAACATGCGCAAAACGTTTGGCAGCATTTCAATTGTCGAAATTTGCGCGAATACTCCGACTTATATTTGAAGACCGACGTTTTACTTTTGGCTGATATTTTTGAAAATTTCCGTGATGTTTGTTTAAAGGCGTATAACTTGGATCCGGCTCATTATTACACGGCTCCTGGTTTGTCGTGGGATGCTATGTTGAAATTGACAGATATTAAATTGGAATTATTGACGGACATCGACATGCACCATTTTGTTCGCAAGGGCATTCGTGGCGGTATAAGTCAGTGCTCTTTACGCCACGCCCGAGCGAATAATAAATATATGCAGGACTATGACAGGACAAAACCATCGACTTATATGACATACTGGGACGCTAATAATTTGTATGGATGGGCAATGTCTGAATGTTTACCATACGGCGGCTTTGAATGGTTAAGCGCGGACCAAATTCAAAATTTTCATGTTGAAAACATCCCCGATAATTCTCCAATAGGTTACTTCCTTGAGGTGGATATTGAGTATCCTCAAAACCTTCACGATCTACACAATGATCTACCTTTTCTAGTTGAAAATATGGTACCGCCTGGCTCTAAATTTAACAACACTAAATTAATTCCAAATTTAAATAATAAATCGAAATATATCATTCATTACCGTAACTTGAAACAGGCGCTATCAAACGGTTTGAAATTATCTAAAATTAACCGAGTTATTTCTTTTAAACAATCGGATTGGCTGAAAAAGTATATCGATTTGAATACTAGCATGCGACAATTGGCTGCTAACGATTTCGAGAAAGATTTTTTCAAATTGATGAACAATTCTGTTTTCGGCAAGACGATGGAAAACGTGGATAAGCGTGTAGACGTGAAATTAGTGAATCATTGGGAGGATATTGGTAAACGCCGCGGCGTGGAAAGCTTAATAGCAAAATTAAATTTCAATTGTTGTTCCATATTTAGTGAAAATTTAGTGGCAATCCAACTTGATCGATTAAAAGTAATTTACAATAAACCAATTTATGTCGGTTTTAGCGTTTTGGACTTGTCAAAATTGTTAATGTATAATTTTTATTATGAAAATTTAAAACCAAAGTATGGCAAAGGTGTGAATCTTTGCTACATGGACACGGACAGTCTTATATTGCGTGTTACGACGGACGACTTATACGATGACATGAAACAGGACTTGGATAAATTTGATACGAGTAATTTTGACATAGACAATAAGTATGGCATCCCATTACAAAACAAAGCCGTGTTGGGGCTTTTTAAAGATGAGCTCGGGGGAAAATTGCTAACTGAATTTGTTGGGTTGAGGGCTAAAATGTATGCTGTAGAAACCCCCGAGCAACTTATTAAAAAGGCTAAAGGTGTCAAGAAATGTGTTGTCGTGCAAGATTTAGATTTAAGTGATTATAAAAATTGTTTGTTTAAAAATGAACTTTCATTTAGAAAACAAAATTTATTCAGATCTATTAAACATACAATTTTTTCCATCACACAAAATAAATTAGCCTTATCGCCTCATGATGACAAACGGAACATATGCGCCGACGGGGTTCAAACTCTAGCCTGGGGACATAAAGATATTGTCTAATAATCCAGATTTGGGGATGTTATTCATTTTAAAAGGTAGCTACTTTAAATCTGTCATGTTTCATATGCTTCGCTATATATTTGTGTGTTTTCGTTTATATTGGGATATATTTTTTTAATCAATAGAATTATATAATGACTTAGTTTAGAATAGGATTATACAATGGCTTAGTTTATAATAGGATTATATTTGTTAGCTTAGGATAAATAGATTTGTAAATTATAATTTGCCTCAATACAAGTTTATCATACATTCAAGCAACATGGAAAGAATAATTGTATTACTAGTTGTTATCATTATTATATGTATTTCAATTTAACGGTAAACATATGATTATATATTTAATTATTTAACTGATGATAACAATTTTTACAGATGAATTTCACCTGTTTTATTTTATCTACAGCGTTTATATTGTTTATATTATGGGTAATGTGTATTGTCACTGGAGTGTTAAATATTATACACATTAAGTTTAAATAAAAAACACACATGTTAAAATTGAAAAAGCGATTTATTATTTCCTTAACCAGTATTTTCCTTTACATATTTTAATATTTTTTGCACGTTAACAATACTACAAACACTTAAGTTATTCCTATGTGATTGACAACAATAAATAGATTTTTTTAAATTAGGACAATTATCATCATATTCTAAATTAATAACAACATCATAAAACTGTTCCAGGTAAGTACATTTTTGGCTACCTTTCACGTACACAATATCCGCTGACAATTTTTTAAACAGTTTCGGTAATTCACTTAAATCACTTTCACCACTGCTGTAGGGGATTCCGTGGTAATTGTTTTCCAACCACCTAACTTGTTTCTTGAGTTCTTCATTTAGACGGCAAAACGGTGTTGGTGGCTTGAATATATATGCAAGTAATTTTTCTCCATCGTATGTAGCGGCAAGTTCCTTCGGAGTAAAGTCGGGTGTGTTGAATCCCTGGATGTCAATAAATAATATTTTCGGCGGAGGAGGTGACGTAATGCGTTTCAAGAGAACAGGTTCCAAAGTTTTTTCCATTTCTTGAACCCTCTTATTAAATCGAAGTCTGTCTATTGCCACCTGCATCCAGTTTATGGCATTATCATCTTCTTCCACCACATAGGTAAAAATGACAGGGACCAAATCGAAGCACACTTTTTTAAACATCTTAAATTATTTTTCTAACTATGCCAGATAACGGTGTGTATTCAACAATGGAATCGCTTAGAATGAGACAATAAGCACGAGTGTTGTCTTTAAATGGTTCAATAGCTTCCATCTCAATGCGCAAGTCCACCGTTGATGACTTTACGCTTTCGTTTTGTTTGGATACATCAAATACGAATAATGCATAATCTTTAAAATTCGTAAATGAGAAATGCGGTCTATTTGTATGATTGTAATAACTCTGCTGAAATTGGCAATACATGTTGTATACAGTTAAGTAATCATCATTTCCAAAATCCAAATTTAAGTGATCATATGGATAAGATTCTGAGTTCAGGTAAATTCGTATGTTTCTTATATTGCTGTTATCAAACATTGAAGCATCAGCACTACCCACACCCTTTTTATTTTCTTGGAAAGCGATAATTATGTATCGGGGCTTCTCCAAACTGCTTGAGGTTTTTACGGCCCATATATCATCTCTAGATTTTTTCATGGTTGGTAGTTCATGCAATTCCCATTTTCGAAATGGAATTAATATATTTGGATCGTTTTTAATTTGCTCAAACATTTGCAATTTTAATTCATCATTCAGTTGAATGTGTGGTACACGCCATTCAATTTTATTAAGTTTAAATTTAATTTGGGCAACAACCGCATCATCATCATCACATTTGAAACAATTCACATCACTGGAGGATCGCAATAAAACCAATTCCTGTTTTACATTGATTATTAATTTTTGGTAATCCTCAGCAAATCCCATTAAACACTTTAAAGGTATTTGCGCATAAAATTTCTTGTTTGGAAAAAATGTTTTTATGTGACCAGTCTTAGCCCATCCAGAAATACCGAGCACTTTCATGTCTTCTGAATCATCATATGAAACATATCCTTTTAGAGTACTAGTAATTCCCAAATCCCTGGTTCGATCGACTTCAATACCGTTTAGTTCATATCTAATTTCCTCAAACAGGAAAGCGAACGCATTTGTAACTAATTCAAATTTTTTACCCGCAGATAAATTGTATTCAACTTCCCCGCTCAAGTAAATGTAGCTGTCTGCTGGACAGGTATAAATATCTTGATTGTGTATTGTTATCCTTATCTCATCGCTGTTTCCAAAGTTTGTAGCTCTAGGTTGATATGTGTGATATTGATATTTGGCAATACTCTCGTCGTAGTGAATTTTATCGAATACCCCAATTTTATCCATTATATTTGATTTTATAACCGAGAGAAATTAATTTAGCGAGACTGATACGTGTCACTTCTTTGGGTGATGAACTCAAAGTGATAGTCTTTAGGTGTGCACCCTCCTTTTTATCAAAAACAATACCCATCACAATGTCTTTAATTCGAGTCTAACCAAAATATGTTCTCCTCTAAAATTTACAAACTCGCCTTCTTGATCAACAATTCTCAACGTTATATTATCAATTCTATCTCGAGTTTTTACAGGTAAATATAAAATATTTTTCGGCTCTATATTTATAGCAAAACCTGGATCAACAGATGGACTAAACTCGAACAAGGTGTGGGACAAGTTACTGTCGTAATAAGCACCGCTAGTAATATTGCACTCGATTCTTATACTGTTAACTTTAATTATTTGCACGGGTAAATCAGATGTATGCAGTGTCCCCGCTTTTAGAATTTTATTTCCGGAAAATCCTAATAATTTTCCAATAGTGCCTTTATGCGACGAAAAATCAATATCGTATTTACTTTTAATTTCACTCTTTAGAGTATTATTATTAGGTTTAAGTGATAACACTTTATCAGCTTCAGTTTGTGCCGCTTCGCTTATCAACAGCTGACGTTGTAAATATGATTCAATGTCATTAATTTCGTACGATCCCGTTGGAATTGAGATTATTTGATTTTTCCCATAAATAAATTTATTGTTCCGGTCCTCTTCAATATTCGGAATTGAATTATATGTATGAAATCCTATTAATCCTAAACAATATGGACGACTCGGATCAAGTTCAATTGGTGGATAATAGCTTACGGAGAGCACACTACTTACACCTTGCAGAGTGAAAGTTTGAGACATGACTAAAACATCTTTACTATATCATCTTTATTTATACAAAAATTCTAAGCACAAATGTCCACAGTTGTAAGAACTAAAGTTCTGATATTGATCATGATTATATTTTATATGACAATTATTAAAATATTTAATCAATTCTAGAGGTGGTGATAAATTTCCGAAACTATCAAAGTAACGAACAGTATCTCCAGCCTTTTTATAAGCCACCCAATGCGTTCCTAATCCATTCTTGGAATCCAAATTAATAATACCTGCTTCTCTATAATGTGGTTTTGATGGTAGCGCATCACGCATAAACACTCCTCTAAAATGTTTAACGTTTCTAGCCCCATTTAGCAAATCAACATCGGTTAGGGCGCGGTTGGGTAGCGATTTTAACAGTTTTTTGACTTGTGTTGTTTGATAAAGAGGCCCATACCTTTGCGATATGGTTTTAAAAATAATCCTTTCCCCGGTTTACCAAGAGCAATAGCTTCCATCGTTTTATTGTGCCTTTCAGCTTCCGCAAGTTTTGATCGCGCATCTTTAGCACTATTCACGGCTTTAGCAATACCAGCAGCACCCCCAGCCAAGGTTCCGAGGGCGCTCAATCCGGCAAAAATTGGAATTAGTGGTAGAATTCCACCCTGTTTTGGAATCGGTATAACTCTAGGAGCTCTAATTTTTTTCTTACCGCCAACCTCTCGTATAGCAATCTTTGCTGCAGATAATGCAATCTTACTACTTGCTTTAACACCTCCAGGTTTATTAATTTTTCGTTTAAATCTTTTGATAGCTTTTCGAGCCTTCATGACTACACCACTCCTCAAAGGAATTTTCTTGATACCCATTCCAGTTTTTCTCTTGATCTTCATCACGTTAGTAACAGCCCACGCTGCCGCTTTCTCACCAAAGTTAGAGTCCTTAGCCTTGACTCTAGCCCAAGCAGCCTCCTCTAATTCTTTATCGGCTTTGTGTCTTTCGTTTAGGTCTTTGTTCTGCGAGTAAGCAATATCGTGCTGTTTACAGGCAGCATCCAGTGGGTTAACACCAGGGTCGCCTCTTTTTAGACGTTTTTGTAACTTGGTTCCTGGACCGCAGTACTGATACCCCGGTACATGTACTTCGAGCGGGAGCTTGTTGATTAATGAATTAATGATACCTTCACCACTGTAAGTTATCATTTAGGAGACAATCACTGCTACAATGTTATATATACCCCCATACAGATGAAATTGCTATTAGTGCCATGAAGGTTATCAAACAGAAACAATCTCTTCCTATTTCAAATTTAGATAAGTGGGTAGGTGAGGGGTTTAAAAATCAAATGCGAAGACATGGTGATCTACTACCTAATTCAATTAGAGCGGTGATATGCGGTCCATCTAATTGCGGTAAATCGAATGTAATGCTATCACTCCTGTTCAATGAAAATGGTTTGAGATTTGAAAACGTGTACATTTACTCTAAGTCACTTTATCAGCCAAAATATACATTTTTGCAAAAGACGTTGGATGCTATCCCCGAAATTGAGTATTTTCCATATAAAGAGAATGCTGAAATTATAAGTCCTGAGGAGGCAAAAGAAAATTCCGTTTTCATATTTGACGATGTAGCGTGTGACAAACAGGATAAAATTAGAGAATTTTTCAGTATGGGGCGACATAAAGACGTTGATTCGTTTTACCTTTGTCAGACCTATACTAGAATTCCTAAACATTTGATACGGGATAATGCTAATTTTATTATATTATTCAAACAAGACGACCTCAACTTGAAACATGTGTACACTGATCACGTGAGCAGTGATATGACATTTGAGAAATTTAAGTCTTTATGTGTAGAGTGCTGGAAAGAAAAATTTGGTTTCATTACTATCGATAAAAACTCGGACGAAGGTAGATATAGGAAAGGTCTTGACCAGTACATAATACTGAAGTAATCATAGTTTCGCTACAGTATTAAAACAGCTGTACAAAGCTACACACTTCTTGTAACTACCTGTCTTTTAATAATAGCTACCTGATTTTGAATAACAGCTACCTGTTTCTGAATAACAGCTACCTGTTTTGGAATAATAGCTACCTGATTTGAAATAACGGCTACCTGTTTTTAAATAACAGCTACCTGATTTGAAATAACAGCTACCTGTTTCTGTGAAATGACTGATGTTAAAAGAAAAATAATAGCAGTTCAAAAGGCTATTAGAAATAAGGCATTAGCTCTGAAATTAAATCGTAATGAAAATGATGAGCGGTTAGAAAAATTGTACAAACCAATCACAGAGCCTTTAAAATCAATCATAAAAACTCAAGAAGAGGTGAATTTATCATTGATGAAGCCTGAATTAATGCCCGCCTCTACGCCTAATCCGTCACCCGCTAGGGGGAATTTTAGGATGGTAAAAATTCCGAGACGGTTGGAATCCTCTACACCTAATACGTCGCCCGCTAGCGGAAATTTTTGGGAGGCACACATTCCGAGACGGTTGGAGTTTTTGGGAGATGAAGAAGTTTTTGAGCGAGATCCAAATGAGTCTTCATCACTTAGAGATATTACCTCCGCAGAAGAGCCTCCTTCTGAAGAAATAGCTAAGTATTTAGATAAATTTGCACCTCTACCCAGACAATATATTGAAGAATTAGTACACGCTGGAGGTGATGATTTTGATGCTGTCTTTGGTGTAACTTTCAATCCTGAAAATGATAAGTTTCGAATCGGAAAAACAGACATTGATCTAGATGGAAATGATTTAATTGTTAATAATGTGCGTTATAAGGGTACAGTGGGTTTATACGAATTACTCTTTAGAAAGGAACCTACGGCTTTCCATACTGAAGATGAGAGAAATTACATTGATATTCTGAAGAGAACAAATACGTTACACCGCGATTGTGACCCCTCGAAACAGATACGAGGCAACCCATCTCACAAATACAGAACAATCATAAAGCCTCTGCTGGATAAATATCCAACGCCGGTAAACAAATCATCGATTCCCCGTCCAACGAATCGTAAGAATTCCGCTCAGGGTCAAGGATTTGATTCAAAAATGGTCGTAGATGAAAAGCCCCACCGTTACACATATTGGGATGATCCCAATGAATTGGTTGACCGCTTATGGTTGTTGCATGCTTCGCAACGTGCGGGAAATACTTCTCACAACAATGAAATTGCTTCAATCGAGGAGGAGTTACGTGAAGCTAATATAATCTATTAACATAATGCTTATATATTACTCGTACAGTTGTCGTCAACCAGCTCTGACGTCATCCTGAACCTATACGATGAGCGTTGACAAGTTCGGACGACACTCTAGCAAATCTTTAGCTGGTGCTCGTGGCCCACCCGGTCCGGGATTTGTGATAACATCTGATGGGCATTTTGATTTGGAGAGAAGACGTTTAAAACGCGCATTAGATCCTCAAGATCCGGACGATCTTGCTACAAAATTATACGTGGATAATATTAAAAAGAGTGTTTTAGATGGTTTTGATAAAAAAATTACGGCTGCGAAAACTTCTCTAGAAAAAGCGATAAATGGAAAAGTGAATCCAATACAAAAAATATTACAAGCTACCTCGAGTGACATTAAAGATTTAAAGGGGATTACATCTAATATTAAAAATGATGCAAAAAAACTGAGTGAGGGGCACAATAAGAAAATTGATGCCGCTACATTTCATTTGGAGGAAGCCATAAAATTGCATATTAACCACGTTTTAAAACAGGTAGAAGAAATTAAGATTAAAAATGATGTCACTCATAAAGACATTTTGGAGCGTTTACAAATTTATGAAAAGGCAATAAAAGATGTTGTTCTGAACTTAAACATCATTTCTAAAAACGTTTCGAAACCTAGAGGAGGTTCTCAATGAGTAAAATTAAAGGCGATATTGTTAAAGAACTTCATAGACCTGCTAGAGTAAAATTTCCACGTCGCCGTACAATTATTAAAGGATTGGATGATTTGTGGCAAGCTGATTTAGCTGAATTTGGACTTTATGCAAGAGAAAATAAAGGTCATAAATTTATTCTCGTGGTGATTGATTGTTTTTCAAAGTATCTGTGGACTGTGCCGCCAAAACGCTAAAACCGACATAAATTGGTTTATTGTAAATTACTTTTAATCGATCAAGTTGGATTGCCACTAAATTTTCACTAAATATGGAACAACAATTGAAATTTAATTTTGCTATTAAGCTTTCCACGCCGCGGCGTTTACCAATATCCTCCCAATGATTCACTAATTTCACGTCTACACGCTTATCCACGTTTTCCATCGTCTTGCCGAAAACAGAATTGTTCATCAATTTGAAAAAATCTTTCTCGAAATCGTTAGCAGCCAATTGTCGCATGCTAGTATTCAAATCGATATACTTTTTCAGCCAATCCGATTGTTTAAAAGAAATAACTCGGTTAATTTTAGATAATTTCAAACCGTTTGATAGCGCCTGTTTCAAGTTACGGTAATGAATGATATATTTCGATTTATTATTTAAATTTGGAATTAATTTAGTGTTGTTAAATTTAGAGCCAGGCGGTACCATATTTTCAACTAGAAAAGGTAGATCATTGTGTAGATCGTGAAGGTTTTGAGGATACTCAATATCCACCTCAAGGAAGTAACCTATTGGAGAATTATCGGGGATGTTTTCAACATGAAAATTTTGAATTTGGTCCGCGCTTAACCATTCAAAGCCGCCGTATGGTAAACATTCAGACATTGCCCATCCATACAAATTATTAGCGTCCCAGTATGTCATATAAGTCGATGGTTTTGTCCTGTCATAGTCCTGCATATATTTATTATTCGCTCGGGCGTGGCGTAAAGAGCACTGACTTATACCGCCACGAATGCCCTTGCGAACAAAATGGTGCATGTCGATGTCCGTCAATAATTCCAATTTAATATCTGTCAATTTCAACATAGCATCCCACGACAAACCAGGAGCCGTGTAATAATGAGCCGGATCCAAGTTATACGCCTTTAAACAAACATCACGGAAATTTTCAAAAATATCAGCCAAAAGTAAAACGTCGGTCTTCAAATATAAGTCGGAGTATTCGCGCAAATTTCGACAATTGAAATGCTGCCAAACGTTTTGCGCATGTTCATATTCCTTAGCAGTGATGTCGGTATTTGCCAGGGAATTAAAAAAGAATTTTTGCGGCGGTAATTTTGTTTCCTCCAATTTCGACAACGAATCCATGTACTGATAAGGAAATACACCTTTTTTCGTTACCAGATCAAATTGATTATCAATAGGAAAATGTTTTCTAACATTAATCAATTGATCTGGTTTTAAATTCTTTGCTAATTTTTCAAGCGACGATGACATGAATCGAATTGAATCCAAAAATCTTAGTTTTAAATAAATATTGCGATCGGTTCCTCTCTTATCAGTATATTGATCCACTTTAATCGATTTTGAGAAAGAGATGTACTTCTCTTTATTTTGAGGAATTACATCAATTTTCTCATTGTCTAGACCAAATTCTTTAATAAACAAATGAGCGTCGTAGCCGGATAAATTGTGAAAAAATATTGGTAAGAATTTTGGAATTTTGTAGTTTAAATTACATTTGGAGTGAGCGGCTCCAACAAATTTTCCAGAAAGGTGACAATGGTCGGCTACTTTGTCACCTGCATCTAAATTTTTTTCACAAATATGACACTCGGTCGCGGAATCAAATAAATACTGCTCACCTGGACTTAATTTTGACATTGGAATAATCGGTTTTAAATAATTTTCGTAAATAAATTTCGCGTCCGCGGTTAATTTTTCCATAAAAATTTTTGGGCAGTCTAAACCCGTGTAAGTAACAAATTTATCTAAATTTTGATTAAACGAGCATTTAATATAATACGCGAAACTGTAAGGAGTGTGAACATGAGTTGAATTAGTGTACGATAAATTTGGATTCGGCTCACATGTTTCAATAGGGGTTAATAAAGATTCAAAATCTGCATAAACGGTGAATGCTACCCGCATTTTCGAATTAAAATTTGTAAATTGCGACAAATTGCCAGGTACCATGTCACCATTTTTATTTTTGATTAAATCCGTAGTGGGCATGACTGTACAAATTTTGTTACAGTCATGCTCACTGTGGGCTAAGAGTGCCACCTCGCTGGGGAAAAAGGTCAAGCAGCCATCACACAAATACATCTTGCTTTTATGTGATGACACTTGGGCTGCTACTAGTCTGGATAAGTGTTTTATCCAGACATAGTGACTTTTTTCCCCATCCTCGATGTACAGAAGATTAATGTGTGTGTCGCGTTTGGATTTTGAAAAATAAATCGGTCCTACCACATCATGACGATTATTCGCGGTGTTAAACTCTAACCCGTAAACATTTATCGACATGTTATTCAATAACTCAAATTTGGGGATGTTATTAATTTCAAAAGGAAACTCCATACCTGTCAAGTTCAACACCTCCCTATAATGGGGGTACGACGTCGCGCGTTGTGGGGCGTTTCCGTGATCCACAGGGTGAAGAGCCGCCGTCACTGCCCAGGCGAAGCAGGCCTCATCCTTATTCTGCACGTTGATGCAGGCTTTTTTCTTCTTAATCTCCTGGGGCAGCTCGATGTACGACGATCCGCGGATAGGGGTGTATTTATTAAGGTTCACTTCCAAATGTGAAACTTGTAGGAGAGCCCATCCGCTGTCTCGTTCCTGTGAACAAAAGCGACACATATTACTATTTGGAATTTTTAATAGGTCAGTTACTTACTTGAAACTCTTCACTCTTTGTTTTCACGGTGCTACACAATTGTCCATAAACCTCCCTCAATTCAGTAGCTGGTGTTATCACTTGAAACTTAGCGTTAAATGATTTCAATTCGGTTTGCGCCCCCTCATCTCCAGGCTTAGTGTACAAACCGAATAATTCAATGTTTACTTTCGCCGTAATATGTCCCTGACGTTCCACCAAACGGATGAACTTTTCCTCACTACTCTCGAGGAACGTTGGGATATCCGTATGGTCCTGAGGCGATGGAATCCGGTAACTGGCCATTCGGTTCCTGAAGGCTGATGCTATCCTCATGATACCCTTATCCTCATACGTTGCAATTATCTGGAGGTGCCTCTGAGACCTCACGTGTCCTGCAAAAAGTTGAGGCGTTGCAAATTCCTCCTGACACGCGTTGCACTTGAGGATAGGTTGGCTCATCTTAACCTTCTTCGCCGGGATCACGGTTGGAGAAGTGCTGGCTGCACGCTTGAGTAAAGGAATGGGTGGTACCGCTCTTGAACTTCCAGAAAATCCATTTAACGCTTGATTAGATGGAGCTTGAGGGTGATATTTCTTCATGTGCTTTGTTCTGTTATGACGCAGGGTGAAACTTGAACAACAAATCTCACAGGGGAACATGGTTGTTTATTTTTCGATGACTTTGAATAAACTGATTCATCTTTATCGCGGAGCTCGAATTTTATAATAAATTGCATTGGGTACATTACATATTCGATATTAATAGTCGATGACTTATTTGCGGTTGCGCTCACCTTCACACTTGGAATGTAAATTTAAATAATACGGAATTGCTAGCTGTGGTATTCAAATTCTCTTAACCTTGAAGACTTCTACACACACACATAGACACAAATATTATTTACATAATTTCAATGTTTCCATTCCCGTTTCATTATTGCACAACCATGCATCATGCGGATCCCAAGAATTGCATTAGTCATCAAAAAACGAGACTCGCTCTGGCCAAAAGAAATCAACACCTGGCCAAAAGAAATAAACACTTTTGTTTTCTAAGCATACCCCTAATTTACGTACCAAATTAATTTTTATCACCATTTCATCAAACATTTTCAAATTTGCCTCCACTTAGTTGAACTTAAAGCATAGCAGCGTTGTCATTTTAGGATGAAACTAGAAGCAACTCCCGGAAATCAGATGACTCTTTGGCAGCACTGTAGAACTTTGGATGTTAGTTGGTACACCGGTAAAACTTGGGGTTTGAATTTCCCGCTACTTAATTGAACTTAAAGCTCTGCGACGTTGCCGTTTTCTAGTGAAACCGGATGCACATCCCGGAAATCAGATGCCTTTTCGGCAACACTGTAGAACTTAAAGCTCCCCTGTTGCCATTTTAATTCCCCAGATTTAAATTTCCCTCCACTAAATTCCCCCAGATTTAGACAGTTGCCGGCCATTTTGAGTTCAAAATTACCCAAATTTGAATTTCCCGCCCCCAAAATCCCCCAGATTTGAATTTATCCCCAACCGATTCCCCCAGATTTAATTTTCCCGCCCCCAAATTCCCCCAAATTTGAATTTATCCCCACCAGAATCCCCCAGATTTGATTTTCCCGCCACTAAATTCCCCCAGATTTTACTTCCGGTTTTCCGGGATTACTTCCGGGATTACTTCCTGTCCCAGAACCCGCTAATATCATCTACTCTGAAAGATAATTGGATTCTACTTAAGAATACGTTACTAAATATAGGGTGTGCTATTTGAAAAAACGAAGTTATTTAACTTTATAAGTTCGGTTTTTCCACCGAAAAAATTTCAAAAATGTCAAAAAATGCTGCTTTTGATAGTTGAAAATATATAGGTGGGAAATGCCATTTTTGGCAGCTGAAAAATATCATTTCTGAGAGCTGAAAAATTACATTTTTGACAGCCGAATAATACAATTCTTAAAATCTGAAAAATACCATGCTTGATAATAGCAACACACTATTATTGACAACTGTATCATACCATTATTGTCAGCTAAAAAATACAATTTTTGAAAGCTGCAAAACGCCACAGCTGAAAAATATAATTTTTCATAGCTGAAAAATCTTATTTTTAAGAGCTGAAAAATATCGTTTTTGAAACTGAAAAATATCGTTTTTGACAGCTGAAAAGTATAATTTTTGCCAGTTGAATAATACACTTCTTAATAGCTGAAAATGCCATTCTTAACAACTGCATCAAACCATTATTGATAACTGTAACATACCATTATTGTTAGCTAAAAAATACAATTTTTGAAAACAAAACTTTGATAATAAAAAAATTACCAAAAATGCTGAAAAATACCATTTTTATAAGTGGGAATAGTTGAGAGCTTAAAAATATCATTTTTGGCAGCTGAAAAATATCGTTTTTAAAACTGAAAAATATCGTTTTTGGCAACTGAAAAATATCATTTTCTACAGTTGAATAATACATTTCTTAACAGCTGAAGACTACCATTTTTAACAGCTGAAAAATACTATTCTTGACAACTGCAACAAACCATTATTGACAACTGTAACATACCATTATTGTCAGCTAAAAAATACAATTTTTAACAACAAAACTTTGATAATAAAACAAATTACCAAAAATGCTGAAAAATACCATTTTTATAGGTAGGAAACACTAATGTTGTGAGCTGAAAAATATCATTTTTGACAGCTGAAAAATATAATATTTGACAGCTAAAAAATATCATTTATGACAGCTGAAAAATATCGTTTCTTAAATTGAAAAATATAATTTTTAACAGCTGAAAAATATCATTTTTGACAGCTGCAAAATTTCATTTTTGACAGTTGAATAATACACTTCTTAATAGCTGAACATGCCATTCTTAACAACTGCAACAAACCATTATTGACAACTGTGACATACCATTATTGTCAGCTAAAAAATACAATTTTTGACAACAAAACTTTGATAATAAAAAAAATTAAAAATATCATTTTTGAAACTGAAAAATTTCGTTTTTGACAACTGAAAAATATCATTTTCGACAGTTGAATAATACATTTCTTAACAGCTGAAAACTACCATTTTTAACAGCTGAAAAATACCATTCTTGACAACTGCAACAAACCATTATTGACAACTGTAACATACCATTATTGTCAGCTAGAAAATACAATTTTTGACAGCTGTAAAATGCCATTTTTGACAATTAAAAAATGTCAAAAAATGCTACTTTTAATAGCTGAACAATACGATTTTTAGAGGTGAGAAATACCTTTTTGACAGCTGAATAGTACCATTTTTGACAATTGAAAAATATTATTTTTAACAGTTGAATAATACTCTTCTCAACAGCTGAAAAATACCATTTTTAACAGCTGAAAAATATCATTCTTGACAACTGCAACAAACCATTATTGTTAGGTAGCTAAAAATACAACTTTTGACAATACAAAAAATACACGTTTTGACAGCTGTAAAATTTCATTTTTGACAATTAAGAAAAATGTCGAAAAATGCTGCTTTTGATAGCTGAAAAATAACATTTTTATAAAAAAATACCATTGTTGACAACAGCAACAAACCATTGTTGACAGCTGTAACATATCATTATTGCCTGCTAAAGAATACAATTTTTGACTACAAGAAGACAATTTTTGACAGCAGAAAAAAAAATTGACAATTTAAAAATATGTCGAAAAATGCTGTTTTTGATAGCTGAAAAATAACATTTTAACAGGTGAGAAATACCCTCTTTGACATTAAAAAAAAACATTTTTAACAACTGAAAAATATCATTTTTGACTTCTTAACAGCTGAAAAATGCCACTCTTTACAATTACAACGAACCATTATTGACAACTGTAACCAACTTTAATTATCAGTTAAAAAATATAATTATATAATTTTTGACAACAAAAAGTACAATTCTTGACAGCTGAAAAATGCCATTTTTGACAAATAAAAAATGTCGAAAAATACCTTTTTTGGTAGCTGAAAAATACCATTTCAATAGATGAGAAATACCTTTTTTGACAGCTGAAAAATAACATTTTTGACTACTGAAAATATAATTTTCGACAGTTCAATAACAGTTGAATAATACATTTTTTAATAGCTGAAACATACCATTCTTGACAACTACAACAAACCATTATTGTTAGCTAAAAATATAATTTTCTACAACAGAAAGTTCAATTTTTGGCAACTAAAAAATGTCATTTTTGACAATTATAAAATCGAAAAATGCTGCTGTTGACAGCTGAATCAATTCTTAACAGGTAAAAATATTATTCTTGGCAACTGTAACAAACCATTATTGACAATTGCAACACACCATTATTGTCAGCTAAAAAATACAATTTTTGACGACAAAAGAAAGACCTATTTATCTTCCTAGACCAAAGTAATTGGCGAAAAAGTGTTTTAAGAATTAATTAAAAATTCTTGCTGAGCTTGAAACTACAGGTAGTGCCATGGCTCCTTGGCTCTATATAACGAGCCGCCCCTGGTATCATGATGAACTATCAGCCACAACTATTATTTTTTTATAAAGATCATCTTTGTGAGAGTTATTACGTGGTAATTCATAGCTAAACTTAATTTATAATTTAACTATACTAGAGAAAGAGACATAATCTTTATTTAGACTTTAAAAATGCATACAAGTCGGGTGAATTAGTGGTTAGTCTGTCCGGTCTTTCTGCCCTTAACTATACTATTATTACACATGCCAGTAAAACAGCAATTTATTCATCGTTATCATTCCTAAATTCTGTCTTTAGATTAAGCTACACGCGCCCAGTTTATTTAAAAATAATTGATGTTTAGTGTTTTTTTTTATCTTTCTCCATGATCAAATTGTTTATGACATAAAAAAAACTGCATGTTCTATTCGATTGAGAACCCAATTCAGGATCAAATCACTTGAAAACCATTACGCTTTTGGCGATGGCGTGACTGAGGAAATGATTCTACCGTTCCCGCCAAAGTGCATTTATTAAATAGGTCGAGAGTAAGAGCACATAATGGATTCGCTTTTTCCGAGGGGACAAAGATGGGAACGACACGCGAAATAATTGATGAGAAAGGGCACGAAGATGAAAAACAAGCGCTGCTTTGGGCCAGCTCGGTGGCTGTGTATTTTAGTTCTGAACCAACATTCATCAAAATATGTGCGTTATGAATTTTAATTTTTGTTCGAAAAGTATGCTTTAAATTTTTAAATTTAGCAGGAACATTTATAATTCATGCCAGAAAGCTTGATTGGGTATATAAGACTTTGCTGTTTTTATTTATCTATTAAAACAACGTACATTGGCGATTTCTATACTGGAGTGTAGAATCTAGTTTAAGAAAACATGGCTTTAGTTTATATAGATAAATGAAAGCCATGTTTTCTTATACTAGCAGCTTATATACAGGGTGTCCCATTTTAAATTGTCACCCTAAATATCTCGAAACCTAAGCAACACAGCAAAAATGTTTCAGATGAAAGTTGTAGGGTTCGGAGAGGGACATATGCTGATGACCTTGAAAATTACCTTGGCGTTAATTTTCAAGGTCAAACGAAGGTCAACTTTCATTTTTCAAATGGAATGCCTTATTTTTTATTGCTTTAAATTAAACTGTATATTGTACGTCAATGTTAATTTTGCAGTTTGTGCAATTTTCTATGATATTCCTTGGCGTCGTCGATCAAGAAGTTTCAGGAAGAACATTTGGAATATTTACTTGATTAGTTGTAATTTCGCGCAAACTTTGATTGGAAATGATTGAATCTTCTAGATATTGCATTGGAGACTCATCTTTGAAAAATTTGGTTGGATATGGCTTTTTTGTTACTTATTGACTCTTCTACGTAAGATTCAGCTACAGTGGAACTTTTCCAATCCTTTTTGGTTTATTTTATTTATAAATTTAATGAATAATTCCACTAAAAAAACAGCAAAAAAATCAAACAGTAATACTCGATAACTACATTATTTTGTGAAAATTTTGTCTAGGGCCCGGAAGAGACTTAATCGTGCACTGCATATCGTCATTTCTGAATTTTAATGATCTTTTTCATTCTCAGTTAATACAGTACGTACCGCTGTAGCATAAGTGAGTGCACAATACTCCAAATGCTCGTTGAACTTCGCAGTTACATTTTTCGAGGGTTATGGCCTCATAAATCCGGGAGTCCATGGAGGAGCACATCCCATAAATCCTCATTAATCAAACTGTACATCTGCATAACACGATATCGACACGCCTGCACACCAGACCTAATCACTGTGATTTATTCGTGCGATTACATCGATTATTAATTATATTATAATTAACGCAATTACAACATCCGACCCCCGACTTTTTGACATTACAATTTCATGCACTTCTGATTGATAAATTCATTTTTCAAAAGGAACATATTTATTTGATTGTTTTTATTTAAAAAAAATGGTCTGTTTATTTATCAAGTTACGTGTCATTCGTAGCTAAAGATGAATCCTTTTTACTTTCTTCGATACGAAGTACGGAAAAGTATCATGTTTCTGAATTTTTTTAATTTTATCGGAAATATCGGTTTTGAAGCGATTGAAAATTTTCGAAAAAAAAATTGTGTCTGGGTATGTGTGTCTATGCGTCTGTCAGTGCACGTTGTATCGCATAAACTAATACAGGGATTAAGATGAAAATTTGAACATAAGCATAAAGAACTAAAAAACTTTTGGTAAAATGTTGTTACCTTAACCGTTTTTTAATTATTCCAATATTTAAAAAAAAAAGAAAAATATTACTAAAATATTTAAACAAATATTATAGATAACAAACAAGTCTTTTTGCATAAAAACATTTTTTTTTATAAAATTATTGTTTTTAAAATAAAAGTTGATTGAAAACTTTCGATTTTATGTGGCTTTTTTAAATGTCGTTTAAGATATTGTTTAGTTGTAAATTCTCAAATCAAATATGTGATACTATTAACATTGTTTTAAAACAGGTTTTGTTACGGATTGCAACCAACGAATATAGACATATCACATATGAGATGAGCGGCGCTGTTGAAAACCCTAAAATACAAAAAAAAAACAGTTTTAAGGCTAAAAGACTTCAGTTGATGGCCATTTGTAGCTCTTATGTATTAGAGTTTCATTAAATTGCGTTTATTATTGTGATTAAGTTATTATTATTAATTAAGAGTTTGGTTTGGAAATATATATATATATATATATATATATATATATATATATATATATATATATATATATATATATATATATATATATATATATTTACGAGACAGAATACGCAAAATTTACATTGTTTCTTTTATGTGGGTTTGAAGTAGAAAAAAAATACAATTATATTTTAGCACAACGCTTCTGTTCTGTCTCAGAGTTCATTTTTACGCTATATCTTCTTCCTCGAGCTTTATATGTATCCAGTATTTCAGTGGCGTGACATTAAATATTAATCTCTGTTGGGATTGTATATTCTAGGGAGATGTAATTATTTCCACTTCCAGCTAGAATAACGCCAGCGTTCGGTGTTATATGTCATTTCTATATTTTGACTTAAATGTATAATATATGTTGATATAATATATGTGAAATATGTATTAGCATTTGTCTTGTCCTTTCGCATCCTTTCGAACAAGAATACTTAACCCTCCTGGTTAATCAAATTACAGATTTAGTTATAAGTACTTTACAAGATTTTAAACGTTTTCACAGAATTATTCCGCAACGATTGGCTTTTTATATTTAATAAAAACCGAAAACATTCAACACATAATTTTTCAAATAATCACTGTCAACCTAAGAATAGCAATTTTCAGCACTTGATTATTGAAAAAGCATTAATTATGCGAAATTCAAAACGAATAGAGATTTCTAAATTTTATAAAATTATTCAGAAAATATTTACTTTTATTTTCCAAACAAACATCCAAGTACAGTTTGAGAAAATACAAATGCGAAACTCGCTCGGCGACGGAATGCTGCCGCATGTCCATGCTTAGTTCGGTCGAAACCCGTACCTGCTTAAAATCCATTTATGAGGTTATAAAAGGGGGTATCCCGAAATGAGATGGTCAAAATGCCACCCGACACGGATTTTTAAATAAATATGAAAATTTCATTAGTTGTGACCTTAAACCAAACTAGTCGTAAGCTGTATATCAAAAAAAACCCCGACATGACCCGGGAAGCCCCAAAACAAGATTTTTTCAAATATAATTTTCTTAACCACTAAAAAAAATATTTTAAAATCTGAAAAAATTACATTTATTATTGACCCAAATACCAAATAGGTGAATTTTTCAAGGTCATTGAATGTTATTTAGAGTATTAAAAAAATGTTTGAAAATAGAAAAAAAGGAAATTTGCCCACTAGCTTAAAATTTTATTTCGTCATATGATTGCTATCAATAAATACCATCTATGTGACTTTTTTCATCTTTCAACGTTTGGTGCGACATCTTAAAAAATTCGAATATTTTTACGACATTTTGATATTTTTTATAAATTTATCAACAATTGAGCGGTCATTTTATGTAAAATTATTATTGCTATTTTAGTATGAATTTTTTTTTCAGTTTCGTATAAGCAACCCCATTTTTTGTCAAGATATGACCATGAAACTCTCGAAAAATAGGTTTTTGTTTTTAACCACTATAAAAATTTGAAAAAATCCCAAATACCAAATTAAGTAAATTTTTTCAAGGTCATTGAAGGTCATTTAGGCTATTCATTTTTTTTTAAGTTTAACTTTTTTTTGCCGCTAAGCGATCGAGTGACAACCTAAAATTTAAAACAATCGTAATTATTCCTTACATTCCTGAAAAATTATCTCAAAACAAGTCAGAGCCTACAATGCTAAGTTATGTTTATGAGGGTTATTATTGTAATAAAGTTTTGAATGCGCTTACCCTTTACTTAATTACCTGTCGAAATGTATTTTGACTGACTTCGCTCCGTGTGATGTTTTTCAAGAATACAAAGGTAATAATAATGACGGCAATTTCAGGGAACTCGGTCAAAATGTTTTAAATTCCAATCACAAAAACCATGCCGATTATAGAATTTTGATGCAATTCAGAAACTTAAAAAAAATGAAGACCCTACATAACCTTTTATTTGGGTAAAAAATATATGTGAATTTCTCAGACTATTATAATAATTTTTAGTGGTTAAAAAATTAAATCTTATTTTTCGAGGGTTTCAAGGTCATATCTTGGCAACAATGAGGTTATTTATTCGAAACTGAAAAGAAAATTATGAATACTAAAATATTACCAATAATTTATATAAAATGACTTTTCAATTAATAAATATATAAAAAATATCAAAATCAAAATAACGTAAAAATTGTAATTATTCGAATTTTTGAAGATGACGCAACAAAAATTGTAAGATGAAAAGATATGGTATTAACTGATAGGAATCCGTCACTCGATCACTTAGGGGAGCGAAGGGAGCCAGGTTTGTAAATTTTATTACCTCATAATTGTATTTTAAGCAGAGACGGGCTTCGACCGAAGTAAGCACCGACATGCGGCAGCATTCCTTCGCCGAGCGAGTTTCGCATTTGTATTTTCTCTGACTGTACATTAGTCACATAGTTTTCCAATAATCGCCTAATTATCGAAGCGTTGATTTTTCAAAATTAAAAACAAGTGAAGAATTCTATCTTATACAAAATTATTCAGAAATGATAGGGTTTTTATGTTTCAGAAGAATGGAAGCATGTTAATCACATGGTTTTCCAAATTAGAGCTCTTAAACCACTGGCTATTTTCGTCAACCGTCGAAAAAGTGTTGATTTTCAAGATTAGAAATAAGTGCAGACTTTTCCAAAATTATTCAGAAATGCTTGGAGTCTTATGATTCAGAAAAACCCACGAACATTATTGTTATGGTTTTCAAATAATCACTGTCAAACTAATAATTTGCTATTTACGGCACTTATAAATGGAAAAATCGTTGATTTTTCTACACTCTAAACTCACCGATGTGAAGATAGCCACGGATTTTTTAGCCACCGATTTCCCGGCGCCCTTCTTCAATTGTAATGATTTATAATAAATCAAACGCTGAGAATGTAATTAACATTAGCCTATAGATGTACAGTCAATCCACAATTTCAATTATTTTTTCTCGAGTCCACAGGAACTCTCTTTTTAAAATGACAAGAATTCAAAGTCCAATATGGCACTGTTTGACGCGTTTCAAATTTATTTTTTTGATAACAACGTGTAGATAAGAATCCACTTAAACGATTTAACGCATGAAATTTTGGGTAAAATTGTTTATAACTTTTTATGATTTTTTTTTCTCGGGTCCACCCAAACTAAATAGATAATATAGCAAACTTTCAAAGTCCAATATGGCACTGTTTGACGCGTTTCAAATTTAATTTTTGAACAACAACGTGTAGATAAGAGTCCACTTATACGATTTTAATGATGAAATTTTGGGTAAAATTGTTTATAACTTTTTTATGAATTTTTAATGAATTAAAAAAATTAATTACGAAAAAGACCCTTTTACCCAATAAATTCCACTGATATGTTACTGTAATTTATACAGTGGCTAAATATTGGTGTTAAAAAATTCAATTTGAAACGCGTCAAACAGTGCCATATTGGACTTTGAAAGTTTGCTGGACCCGAGAAAAAAATTCATAAAAAAGTTATAAACAATTTTACCCAAAATTTAATTCTTTAAATCGTTTATGTCGACTCTTATCTACACGTTGTTGTTAAAAAATCAAATTTTAAACGCGTCAAACAGTGCCATTTTGGATTTTGAAAGGTTGCTATATTATCTATAGAGTTTGGGTGGACCCGAGAAAAAAAAATTCATTAAAAAGGTATAAACAATTTTACCCAAAATTTAATCCTTAAAATCGTTTAAGTAGACTCTTATCTACACGTTGTTGTTAAAAAATCAAATTTAAAACGCGTCAAACAGTGCCATATTGGATTTTGAAAGTTTGCTATATTATCTATAGAGTTTGGGTGGACCCGAGCAAAAAAATCATAAAAAAGTTATAAACAATTTTACCCAAAATTTCATGCATTATATCGTTTAAGTGTACTCTTATTTGAAACGCGTCAAACAGTGCCATTTTGTACTTTGAAAGTTTGCTATATTATCTATATATGGAGTTTGGGTGGACCCGAGAAAAAAAAAATTCATAAAAAAGTTATAAACAATTTTACCCAAAATTTTATCCTTAAAATCGTTTAAGTAGACTCATATTTATACGTTGTTGTTAAAAAAATTAAATTTGAAACTCTTCAAACAGTGCCATATTGGACTTTGAATTCTTGTAATTTTAAAAAGAGAGTTCCCGTGGACTCGAGAAAAAATAATTGAAATTGTGGATTGACTGTACATCTATAGGCTAATTTTAATTACATTCTCAGCGTTTGATTTATTATAAATCATTAAAATTGAAGAAACCGTGGCTGAAAAATCCGTGGCTATCTTCACATCGGTTCTAAACTTGTGCAGGCTTCTAACTTTCAGAAAATATTCGGCAGGATACCTAAGCATATTAATTACATAATTTTAATAGTCATTTTCAGCACTTCATTAGCGTTTCAGCGTTAGTTATTAAAAATTAGAACCAAATGGAGACTTCTAAAATTTATGAAACACTTGAGAAAATATTAAGCTTTTATTTTCCAAAAATATTCGAGCACATTAGTAAGCTAGTTTTCGAAATAATAAAGTACACGTTTGTTTAAAATATACGGGAGCACATTTTATGTCTAATCTGTCTTTTTCGAGGAGGAATTTTCAAATTATCTTGAAAAATAAAAGGCAAACTCTGATGTCTGATTATTCGAAGCGGAATATCATCACCTTTCAGAACAAAATCGTCGCCGTTATGTCACACAACGAAAATTGATTGAACATAGCTATACAGAAGGTAATAAATAAATATCAGATGGTTGATCGTTGTCATCATCTTGACCGTTGATGCAAAGATAATCTGCAATAATACAAGAAGTGTATATTATAATGGACGCAAAAGTAAAGTCAACTTCTCTTCGGAAAAACACATTGAAGATCAAACTTATTAGTTCCAATTGTGTGCTCCCATGTATTGTATAAATAATAATATATTTTACAATAATTTTTAATAATAACAACCAGCAAAGTACGTTGCGCGTAGAGTACAGTTTAGAGCCCATCACTTCACAATAACTGTTACACACTAAAATCTTTTCCACCCGTAATACCAAAAATAGCCAGGTACATGTTTCAGTAACCCCTAAAAATCATAAAGCACCCTAAAAATTTAATTCAACTCATGTATAAAAATGTGTATTTAAAATGACAGACAAAAAAAATTGCAAGTGGATAAAAATGTATTTAACTTCACCATGACAACGATCTATAATATTAACAATTTTAGTAAACAGCTAACTTCAGTTGAACAATGTCAGTTCGTTCTCAGTTCTGAATACCTCTGCTGTGAAATATAATTTAAAGCCGTTTCAGACACGCTTTCTCGTAAAAAAATCACTATTGTCATTTAGATCAATGTACCAGTTAAATAGATATTGTCCTTTCACCAATTATACATTTAGTTACGTACATTTGAAATTAGAGCCGGTGACAGTACTGGATTTCGTATTTCGGCCTAGTGTCGTGAGATGTCGCAAGTGTACGGTTAGCGCTGCCAAGAGTATCTCACGAATCACACCCGATGCGTGAATTGTAGAATTGCATTGCATTTAATATTCATCTTGTTCTGTCATGTTCTAATAGCATGAAATAAACATTTATATATTAGTGTATTTGGCGTTTTCTCTTTTATGTGTGTCGAAAATAAGTGCACCGGTGATTAAATGATCAGCTGTTCATCTAGGCGTAATCAGGAGCCTAATTTCATGATGCTTGTAGTGTGGGAATGTGTTTGTGAGAGAGAGGGTTATAACCTATAATATAATGTAAGAACCGCAAGAAATGTATGGAATGTATCAAGGGCGGCTCGTTACCTAGAGCCACATTATTATATTTTGAGAATATAATCAACTTTTTAAATTCCAACAATTTTTTAATGGGTTATAACTGTTCGTAGTTAAACATGCATTTTTTAATTGCGTTCAAAATTCAGCATTTTCTAAATTAAATAAAAAATATTAAAAATTGTTAAAAAATTCGGAAATAATTCTATACAACTCCTTAATTATCATATTTTGAGAATATAATCAACATCTTAAATTCCAATAATTTTTTACTGGGTTATAACTGTTCGTAGTTAAACATGCATGTTTTAATTGCGTTAAAAATTGAGCATTTTCTAAAATAAATAAAAAAATAGTAGAAATTGTTAAAAAATTCTGCAATAATTCACTTTGGTGTAAGAAGATAAAACGTTCTTTATTTCTTCAAAAAAGGAAGGGGGCGGGGGCTCTACCATCGACAAGTTCCACGAGATGCCACTGGTTATAACTGTTCGTTATTAAATATGCATTTTTTAATTGCTATCAAAATCGAGTATTTTTAAAACAAATAAAAAATAGTAGAACTTATTAAAAAATTCTGAAATAATTCTACACAACTCCAAAATCATTATATTTGAAGAATATAATCAACTTCTTAAGATCCTCGTGAATAATATAATTAGCAGTTCTACATCTTATCTCGACCTCCGTGTTAAAATTCGACCAGTTTTTAATCTGCCCCGGGCGATTGAAGATTATCAAAATATTCGTATTTTTTCTCCGCTCGAAACGACATTAAATTCTTATCATCAATCCACGGCTCACCTGTTGATATCAATTCAGTTTGTTGCTGGCGGCCGCGGAAAACGTTTGTTCCAGTTCGGAATTTTGATTTTTCGAAAGTTTTAGTGCCCGCTGTATTGTGATACATCTAGGATTTCTGTGTGTTGGTGTTTGTGTTTTCCGCTCCATTCCGCTTCAACAATCCGTGAGGGAAGCAAAGAATCATCATCTAGGTTACATCTTAACCGCCAAAACGCCTCAAAAGGATTTTCCTTTTTCGTAAGTTTTGATTTTTTTGCATTTCTTGCTTTCACCGAAAATGAAATAAAGTATTGTTTCAGTGGCTTTAGACAATTTTAAGTGTCTGGCAATTGCGTTTAAAATTGAGCATTTTCTAAAGTAAAAAGAAAATAGTGGAAATTATTTAAAAATTCTGAAATAATTCTATACAACTCCCAAATTATTATATTTTAAAAATATAATCAACTTTCTAAATTCCAATAATTTGTTAATGTGTTTTTTAATTGCATTCAAAATTGAACATTTTCTAAAAATAAATACAAAAGATAGCAGAAATTGTTATAAAAATTCTGAAATAATTCTACACAACTCCCAAATCATTACATTTAAAGAACATAATAAATTTCTTAAATTACAATAATTTTTTAACGGGTTATCGGTTCGTTGTTTAACATGCATTTTTTAATTGCGTTCAAAATTGAGCATTTTCTAAAATAAATAAAAAATAATTGAAAATGTTTAAAAATTCTGAAATAATATCATACAACTCCCAAATTATTATGTTTCGAGAATATAATCAACTTCTTACATGCTGATAATTTTTTAAATGGGTTATAATTGTTCTTGCTTAAACCTGCATTTTTTAAATTACGCTCAAAATTGAGAATTTTCTAAAATAAATAAAAAATAGTACAAATTATTTGAAAGTTCTGAAATGATTCTACACAACTCCCAAATTATTATGTTTAAAGAAAATAATCAACTTCTTAAATTCCAATAATTTTTAATGGATTATCTGTTTGTAGTTAAACATGCATTTTTTAATTGCGTTAAAATTTGAGAATTTTCTAAAATAAATAAAAAATAGTAGAAATTGTTTAAAAATTCTGAAATAATTCCATACAACTCCCGAATTAATATATTTTGAGAATATAGTCAACTTCTTAAATTCCAAAATTTTTTTAATGGGTTATAACTGTTCGTTGTTAAACATGCATTTTTAAATTGCGTTCAAAATTGAGCATTTTCTAAAATAAATAAAAAAATAGTAGAAATTGTTTAAAAATTCTGAAATAATTCTATACAACTCAAAAATAATTATATTTTAAGAATATAAGCGAAATTCTTAAATTCCACATTTTTTTAATGGGTTATATTTTGTCATGGAAAAAATAAATCGTGAGTATAAAGAGCTTAAGTTAACAATGCTTTAAACTTTTATATTACTAAAGTCAAAATAGTCTCTTGTTTCTTTGTTAAATTTTAATGTCAATAAATTGTTTTTCAAAGCCACCTTCGATTTTTATTTAGTAAAATGGCTATTGGAATGGTTGATAAAACGAGTTTTCTGCAAATAACTTTTAATGCGTTAGGAATTGGGATAGGGCTGTCGTTATGAAATATGTTTGTTTTTTTTTAATTCCGCATGGAGTGACATAAAATTATACAGGGGCTCCAATTTAAAATAAGAAAAATAAAGTGCTTTAAAGTTTGGAAAGTTGACACCAAATTTTGGACACCCTGTAAAATTCATATCAATCAAACTTGGTTAACGGGACTATCAGACCTTATTTAATAAGTACCTAGTATGATTTTATTCACAGGGCATTATTTTTATTTTTATTTATTTTATAAACCAATAGTGCAAAACTGATTTTTTTTATAGTTTTTTTTTTTTGCTGATATCACTAAATAAATTTGAATAAAACTATAGGAGTATGTAGGCAACCATAAAAGGTACCCAAATAAGCAATAAAATATATAGCATGTAATTAAAAAAAATATTATCATGACGTCATTATAGGATGCAAATTTATTCTGCAAAATATCGAAATCCTAATTTAATTAGTAACTGAGCTATAGAAGATGGGAGGTGAATGCAGGACCCTGTAAAGCCAAGTAGTTTCAAGCTCAGCAATAATTTTTAAAATAATAAGTTAAATTATCTTAATAAATACCACTCACGGTTATAATTTCGGCAGGATAAATTTTATTTTAAGCACTCGTCATTTCATCGCAAATTTCTTGAATGAATTGAGATTAGGCAAAATATTTCAATTCTCGAAATTTGTGTCGATTCAATGGCTCGTGCAAAAAATAAAATTTATCCGGCCAAATTACAACCTCTTGTGGTATTACCCCTGATAATAAATTATAAATAAGCGTCCCTTAAGATATATTATGCACTAATGGGTTTAAATAGAGATCACTGATTTTAATACCCTAGCAGTTAGCTTTAATCTGAATAAATTCATTGCTCTTAGTAATTGTTAATTAATCAAAATATTAGTTATTTAAAAACAAAATTAAGACATTTTACATTTGAAGATCTAACAAAAAAACAGCAGCTAATGGATACATTAATTAGATCTTATAGGCAAGTCAAAATTCTTTTCATTTGACTTTAATTGCCGCCGCTGGCAATGTCCATATCTTGTCGGTGTTAAAGCCACCCGGATTTGGTTCAGTACAGTATTCAGGCAATAGATTTCGCCACTTTGGCGTTTCTACCTTTAATTGAATATATACAACTACTTTTGTGTAAAATGTTTGAATGAATTAATTTATTTTGTAGAAGAATTTATAACACCAACTCTTCGTGCCCATAAATTTCTCGTGGATTAAACTTGGACCTATGAATATGTAATGCGTTACTAATAAAAGTGAGCGACGCATCGAAATACGCCATCTTTCCCGCTTGAAGGCAATAAAATTAGGAACGGCGTAATAAAATTTTATATTTTATAAAGCAAATTATCTGAGAGTGACTTAAATTTAAGTGTTATTAAATTAAACTTATAAAATGGCACCATACGTGAGTATTGTTGGATTTAATGGTTCACATGTTTCCATTATTTTAACTTCAAAATTAACCAGATTATGAAGAATTAGCAAATGATAGTCACTATATAGTAATAGTAACATAGCCTCGGCATTTACTACAGTTACAGTCAGTTATTGCTTTAGGGCATTGACAATACTAAAGCTTACTTACAGTATCATAAACTAATGATCTAAATAACGTTTTATAATATCATTAAAGAGAATTTTACTAAATTATTAATTCTTGATCTCAGACCTATCACAATGTAATGGCCTAATTACTAACATCTTTAGGAGTTTTGGAGCCATTATGGTAAAATTTAAACAATTATTTTATAGTATAATAGCAGATTATCGCTGTCCTTCTTCACTCTAGGTAGAATTTTTGAATATTTACGATACATGGGTTACCTATTATAAATCTTAATAAATAAAATGTAATTACTCGAATTATGTTGTAATATTAAAAAGTTATACAAAATTTCACCCAAATAGAAAGAATATTTATTTGTATATCAAGGCCGCGAAAACATTCTTTAGCGGCCGAGAGAATGATTGTCGCCGAAGCCGCTTGCGGCCGAGGCATGACAATCGCGAGGGCGCTAAAAGATTTCGCGGCCGAGGTATACACACTATTTTTTTACTTTGGTTTAACAATCGACCTTTTGTTATATCAAAAATAGTTTAATAATGAGATTTTTTATTTTACAGTTTTTCTCATTATTAAACTATTTGTGGTAACATTTTAGTTGTTGCGATTGGCAGTACTTAAACGTGACATATGTCGACATCAAAATGTAAAATTGCCGTTAATTCATAGGATAATTGGAACCGTCCAATGCGTTACCCACTGAATATGTTCGAATGCATATTGGGAAGTTTGCCACCAGTACCACTAAGGTTAAAGAAAACGGAGGAGTCATATTATTCACTTTTTATCCGCGTGGAAAATGTAGGAACTCGGCGATAATGGCCGGATGCATTAATTCATTTGGCTCCCGGTGACGACGTTTAGGCAACACAACATACACAGGGGAAAGCTTGTAATTTATTATATGTATTATCACTTTGTTTGCAAAACGAATATCACGGAAGAAACAGCGAGAGTATAATGTTTCATTCGCGGCAAAAATGAGCCGCTTGAGTCGGTGCGGATTTTTAATTAGCGTCGATCGATGCCTGACACGAGGAACGAGAAACAAATGTAAACATAACCTTAAATTTTGATTATCATTTAGGCTTTGCATTATTTTATAAGCTTAAATTGGTTACAACTTACGTGGAAATAGTTTGTTTATCGCACCCTTGGCAACCTCCCTTATTTTTGGAGGTGTGTAAGTAATATTCTTGATTTAATATGTTTTAAAATTAACGATTGAAATCGCCGTAGAAATACGTATGTCAAATATTAAATTCGTTCGAAAGGATCAAATGTTTTTAGTGCTGCCAAATGTTAAAGATAAAACTCACTAGGTTTAAGTATATATTTTATTTTAGAAATAATTCCTTAACTAAAACCAAAGTATAAAAAATAGTATATTATACTTGTTTAATAAGAGGCATTGTGGGGCACTACAATCCCACTCGTGCCACAATATACCCTCTTATTAAACTTGTATTATAATGTACTATTATGCAACCGCAAGTATTTTAAATTTACTAAATATTTTGTTAATTTTTAAATACATTATAAATCGTAGGTCGCTTTTATGTGCCATTGATTAGTTGTGTCAAAAATGGCTGCAGCTTCAGAAACTGAAAGCGATAACCATCTTTCCGTCCAATGTACTCCTTCCGAGTTCATAACTATTGTCAATTCAAACTTGATACCGCAGGAATCGAAACGGCAATATGAAAAATGCTATAGTGATTTTAAAGACTGGAGCAAAAACAAGACCGTGAGTACGGTATTCGTAAATATTTTGTTGGCGTATTTCATGGAGAAGCCTGAACTTTTAAAAAGTTCAAGTTTGTGGAGCGTATACTCGATATTAAAGTGTATGCTTAATGTACGAGAAGGCATAGACATTAGAAAGTACATACAATTAATTCCATTTTTAAAGAAGAAATCTGTTGGTTATCGTGCTAGAAAGTCTAGATTATTGACATGAGATCAGATAAATACATTTATAGAAAACGTTAATAATGAAACTTATTTGTTATGGAAGGTAATTATAATATTATTAGCTTTACAATAAGTTTTATAATGTCACTGTCATTGTCACAATTGACTTTTAGATCAGCGGCCGTTGCTAACAGTAACGGCCGCGAAATAATACTTAGCGGCCGCTATAGGAGCCGCGAAGTGTTCAAAAAATAAATTATTGAGTTAACAAAACAGAATTTTTGTTACAAGGCCAGTATATTTGGAACGCATAACGTCTAGTTAAACAACAAATTACAAAAAAATGATATGTAAAGGTAAGCAAAATTTAATGGATAAACTTTAAAAGTTTTCCTTCTTTAACACGTGTTTGGTATTAGACACTACCTCATGACGATTTTACAAACAATTCTTCTTGTAAATTTTAATGAAATATCTGTAAATTCCTGTATAATAAGAGCATGCAAGATTTTAAATTATGCTTACCCTCAAAGAGGTTCTGGATATGGATTTCGTGCTCATCAATCAATGAATTATTATAATAGGAAAAAGGTCAGCAAAGGCATTTGATACCTTTATCCTCTAAAATTATAGTATTCAGAATTAATCTGTCTTAAATTCTCATTTCGGACCCAAAATTTGGAGTCCATTTATATGAAACTAGTAATACACTTTATAATAGTTAATCCGGTATATGTAATTATAATATTTTAACCACTAATCCTTTACGCGCCGTTTATAATCTAGACACGTATTAGTTTAATTTTATTAGTTGAGCAGGAATACATTTGCTGTTTTATTTATTAGTCTGTAGTGCCGATTTGAAAACAATAATGTAAATGATTCCAAATATCCTTAATATGCGATCGAATGATACTGACGATGCAATTTATTTAATTCAAAAATGAGACATCAAAACTTTGTTTTATCACTATAAGTTTGCTGTTCTAAGATATAGTTATTATCAATGTCTTAGTTTAGTAAACTCTATATTTAATAATGACTATCTCTTAATCGAAACTATGCTCACAGTATAAACTGCAACAGCAAATTTATAGTAGTGAAACAAAGTTATTGTGTCTCACTTGAAAATTATATCTAAGATGTACCACGAAGTTAACAACTCCAGCATTAAATATTATTTAATTTAATTACTCCTTACCCAACAGTCCTCGTTGAACTTTTCAGAAGGCGATGCATCAATTTTATAAATAATATATGTATAATATTACTGTTGTTTATACTTGACCTAATCTATACCCCAATTTTCAAAGGAATTGTGTTATTTCACACTGGCGAAAAAAAAAATTAAACACTTGAAATTAGTGAAATTTCGACCATTTTCAAACCTCTATAACTCGGCGTATTTTCAATCGATTTTGATAAATCTTTAAGGGCGAAAAACTATAAATCATCATCATCAAAGTTGGACATGGTTTCCAGAAAAAAACTTTTTTTTTCACAGGGGCGCTAGAGGGGCGCAGAAGGGGTTGCGCTTAGTTTCGCATGCATGACTTTAAAGAAGACACTTCAAAGTTTTTCGCCCTCAAAGATTAATCAAAATTGATTAAAAATACGCCTAGTTATAGCGGTTTGAAAATGGTCAAAATTTCAAGTGTTTAATTTTTTTCCTTCAGTATATATACATGTAAAACCGTATTTTAATTTACTGTTAATTTGACAATGGCACTTTAAAGTTGCCGAAACCATAGTTACGGAAATAATAATTTTTCAAAAGTTATGCAAACAAAGTAATAGTGTTTTATTTATTATATTATTACTCCTGAACGTTAAGGCTCACCAAATTACTGGCTGCAGATATATAAAACTTCAAAGTACTTTTGCAGTTTAATTAAAAATAACAAATATAAGATTAGTGTACAAAACCCTTGATCAATTATTAATAATGTTTCCTGTATAACCGCCTGTATGCGTACATATAATATGTGCCCTACTTCTGGTGGATTCGCCGGGTG
The DNA here is from genome assembly GCA_910593695.2 of Ocypus olens. Classification (NCBI taxonomy): domain Eukaryota; kingdom Metazoa; phylum Arthropoda; class Insecta; order Coleoptera; family Staphylinidae; genus Ocypus; species Ocypus olens. Next base: position 40,026,912 of record OU343052.1, read on the forward strand.
CATTCAATTATTTATAACGAGGGAGCAAATTTAGCAGAGTTTCTTTAGATCCTTATGCATAATAACTAGCTTTCAATTTGGCGAAATTGAAAAATGTACAATTATTAAATATATTACAGTGCGTTTTGTTATCAATGCACCATGTTAAAATTTGTATGCAACTTAATGTTTCTTTTCCGTTGGCAATTTCAGCATTAATTGTGGCAGGCTTTAAGTTTATACCTTCCTGAACAATTTTGTGAATATTAAAAAATGTACGAAATTAATTAAAGTATATACGGTTGCCTAAAATTCTCGCGAACATTCAACGTTTCAGGCCACTGTGTGAATATTTATTATTAATAATTAAAACAACAGATTACCTGTTTGTCTAGAATATTTGTGAAAATACTAAAACTAAATTGACAGTTGACTTCATTCTTTTTTTATCTATCTAATGTGATTTTTTTATTGAGTTGAGTTGATGATTGAAATTCTATTTCGTATAGTGACTAGTTAAGTCAGTTTGAATGTGCTCTTCATTTTATGATTTTGTTTGAAATTTCTTCCATTTTATGCTGTGGTACTAAAACCAAACCGGATAAGTGAAAATAAACGATTTTAATTTTTTTCCGATTAGCGAAGATTTCAATCGACAAAACCCCATTAAGTTCTCATGCTTCTAGAATATGTAGTAACCAAAATAAAGTTTCTGGTATGCACTTTCCTTTCCGATTGGCCAATGGCAAAATCCACTAAACCAGACTTATAGCATTATGGCGCCGAATTGAAACAGCCAAGGAAAGGCTGTTTTATTTTTATAACTTTTTTAACCAACTACAATCGGTCATGTCGGCAGTTTGCAAATACTTGACACGTAAAGATGTATTCAGGTTCAGTATCAAATAGACAGTCCAACGTACCCCGTCTCAATTTTATTTTTGCTTATCTATCGTTTTATTGTGATTGTGATTACTCTTCTATTAATTGGTTAACTTGTGTATTTTGAAATGTATGGAAATAGTTCTAGGGCCAAGCTAGTCAAAATTACTTCAGGTGATAAGTGTATCTTATTGTTACATTTGTAACAGGAAAATGCATTTTATTTGTTTGAACTTTGCGCACCTTCTTATAATGTTGAAATTAAAGAATGTTAATCATAATCCGATTTAATCACCACTCGACCGCCAATTGATGAAGACACCTAGCATTTTTCCAGAACTGTTGTAAGAGGGTAATGAAACAATATAAGTGGAGAATATAATGTCTCCTTTAGATGATATGGCTGGTGAATTCATTGAAAGCTTTTCATCCCCATTTTTGCAGACCCTACATCGTGACGGTCAGTTAAAAAATAATATTTTACCGCTACAGTTACTTACTTAACAAACCCACAACGATGTGAAGGTTAGATATATGCATTCGACTTCGCTTACACTTGCAGGGAACCTGAAAGGATCTGCCGTCAACGACCGCCCCGATTTCTCATCTGATGATTTGATCTTTTGAAGATCTTTTGTAAGTTGAAAATGTGCAAGATAATTAAGCAAAAAGCACTCAAGCATGGAAGAAGAGGAGAAATAAGACATGAAAGCAACAGACATGCGCGACTATGGAAGGTAGGCTAAGATTAAAGGCGGTAAGGTTGTTATAAATATTTGTATCGTCAGCCGAAAAAGATGCTTTGAAATTGATGAAGAACGTCAAATATTTTTTACGTAAATTCACACGTTGAGAAAAATCAAACATAGGAGGAAGGAATAACGATCTCCAATAAAAATGGTGAAAGAAACAGCTACAGAAAAACAGGTATACTTCACGATGGACCATTTACCTACTGCTGAATATAAGTTGGATGGGAGTATCTACAAAGTCTACAAAAAACTGTTTCAATCAGTTCACATAATAACGAAGTTCAAAGTTGATTATTTAGATATGAAAGTATGAAAGGCATTATTAAGTGACTTACGAAAAAAATACATACAAGCCACCTAAACTTTAGAATTTAATGCATATAAAATAGAACGTGAAAATACTGGATCCTACGAGGTTTCGAGATATGTTTAAGTCTATTGATTGTTCTTTTAAATCACCGCATATAGATTCGTGTAAGACTTGCGACTCTTGTAGATAAAACAGACTAATGATGCAAATGAAAATAGTCAGTTGGAATCTAATATTCACAAAATTTTTGGTTGTAAATTAAAGAACACCGATAGAAACACAGTGAAAGTATTCGACTTGCAGCTTCAATGCTTCTTTTTATAAACATCTCCTTTCGACATGCAACTTGACCATCCACGGTTGTATCCTAGAGGGAGACACTACTGGCTGCTACATGTGGCACGAATCAATCGGAAAAAAAGGGGATAAAGAAATTTCTTCCTGCGTTAAAAAAAAACTCCAAAGGCTGCATTCATGTATGCATGAATGCCAGAGAGGAAACGACCTGATGACAATCAATGCGGCCCTTTTGATATGTCACTGAACAGATTATTTTTAGAACCACAGCAAATTGCGTAATTTGAAGATAAAGGCGTCACTTAATCAATTTTAAATTCTATTAATTTATCTTGTAATTCACGAATACAACAGATTGTTAATGGTTACTATAGTACATTATTATACAAGTTTCATAAGAGGGTATATTGTGCTCTAATAGAACTAGTGTCCCATAATGCCTTTTAATAAGCAAGTATATGTACGTCATAACGTACTACGATGCTAGGGGCAATATCGGAACATTAATATATTTTTCTTGCTTCCAAAAAAAATTTGTTGCCGAACAGACACAGACATGGAACTACCACGGACAAAAAGCCATTTCAGGTTTATAAAATGTATCAAGAGGCCTAAATCATGAATTGGTAACTCATGAAAGAGTCGACTTAAAGAGGCAACTCCTCGAAGTGAGTTTCGAAATGATGTGTCTCCTGTGGAAATTTACAGCTCAATTTGAGTCATGAAAAATTTTTGAAAACTTTTTTCAAGGGAAAATGTTCCGTTTTCAAAAAGTTTTTTACTTTCTCCGTTACGAAGTACGAGAAAGTATTGTGATCGTGATTTTTTTTTCAAAAAATTTTTTTACGGAAATATCCGTTTTGGGGTCCCTAGATGCCATTTCAACAATTTGTGGAATTTTTTTTTTTGTGTCTGTGTGTGTGTGTGTGTGTGTGTGTGTGTGTGTGTGTCTGTGTGTGTGTGTGTGTGTGTGTGTGTGTGTGTGTGTGTGTGTCTGTGCGCGCTGTATCTCAAAAACTAATAGACCAATTGAAATGAAACTTTGAACATAAGTTTTATTTGATAATCCGAAGAACTGAAAAGCTTTTGGTAAAATTTCGTATACCGGAAGTGGATGTTTACCTTAACTGTTTTTTGTTTTTTGCCAATATTTTCTTAAATATGAAAAATATCACAAAAACATTTTAACAGATATTGGAGACAATAAAGAAATTCAATTATTTTGTTTGAAAACATTTTTCATAAAATCATTGTTATTCGAGCAAAAAATTTATTTTCTTTTTTTTCATTTTTGGTATACAATTATGAAACGCTAATAGTTACAGCAAACTTATATTAGTAATAATTGTAGAGAATGCCAAAATGAACAATTTATGAAGAATAAGTTTTTTTCGAAATCTCTTTAGTTTTTGAGTAAACTGAGTTTTTTAATTTGAAGTACATTTTTCCATCTTTCATAATTTTGACGTTTTAAACGTCAGTTTCATCCGAGTCTACGAAACGTTCGATGCACACTTAAAATATGATTTAAATTGAAAATAAACCATGGAAGCGTAAATATAAATGATACCATCAAGTCGGAGAAAGTAACATGATGGCCACATCACCATTTTTGTGAATAAGCACGTTTACCGGCTTCTTGTATTCTTTTCGGTCGACTCTTTTCGCTGAGGCAACTTACCATAAAGAGTCATTTCGCCCACCTCTAGTCGGAATCACTTCAATAATGGTTGAGAACATCTGTTTTACAGTGATATATTGGCTGTATTTTATATACAACAAGTAGCTGAGAGAAAGCTATAAACAATGCTTATGATAAATTGACAAATTTTGTGGATAATTAGCACAATTTGTATAGCGCCGAATTTTTATATCTCTGCCACAGAATATCGCGGACTTTCTAAAAGTTCATGATCGATTCTTGTTAAACCGCACTGGCAATGGGGGCGTCGAGTGTTAAATATATTTTAAAGGAGGTAAACACCGAGTTGTCGTTAGGAAGGCAAAAATAAATGCAAGAAGGATTTTATTCGGGGGTAATACCACAAGAGGTTAAATTTGGCCGGATAAATTTTATTTGTTTGCACGAGCCATCGAATCGACACAAATTTCGAGAATGAACTGAGATGGATTTTGCCTAATCTCAATTCATTCAAGAAATTTGCGATGAAATGACGAGTGCTTAAAATAGAATTTATCCTGCCGAAATTATAACCGCGAGTGGTATTTGTTGAGATAATTTAACGAATAAGAACTATATTTATATTAATTAAATGTACAATGGGTGAAAGAGCATTGTTTATTTGTTATGGAATTGTATGATGCACCAATCGTCAAAATCGTGTGTGGGTAAAATGAAAATGGTTGAGTGCCACGGGAATCGCGAAATTCGAGGGTACGCGTTTGCGAGTTGTCAAACACTGGGATCCAGCCGTTAAAATGATATTTATAATTATTGTTTTGTATAAATATATATTATTACTTACATTTAGTATAAATTCCACACATTTCTGGAGTTTCTTATATTATAGGTTATAACCTCTCTCACACACACATACTACAAGCGACATGTTAGGAGACCAATAACGTCTGATCGTTTAATCGCGGTACACTTATTTCCGACACATTAAAAAAAAAACGCCAAATACACTAATATATAAATGTTTATTTTATACTATTAGAACATGATAGAACAAGATGGATATTAAATGCAATCCAATTCTATAATTCACAAATCGGTGGCAGCGCTATCGTACGCTTGCGACATCTCGCGGCCGAAGTACGAAATGCAGTTCTGTCAGTGTCACCGGCTTTAATATCAAATGTACAAAACTAAATCTATAATTGGTGAAAAGACAATATCTACCTCCCTGGCACATGGATCGGAATGACAATCGTGAACAATTTTTCACGCAGAAGCGTCTCCGAAACGGATTTCAATTATATTTCACTGCAGAGGTATTCAGAACTGACATAAACGGCCACTGTTCAACTGAAGTTACTTGTTTCCTAAAATTGTTAATATAAAGATTGTTGTCATAGTGAAGGTAAATAATTTTTTATCCACTTGGAAATTTGTATGTCCGCTGTTTTAAATGCACCTTTTTATATATGAGTTGAATTATCCGGCTAATATCACAAGAGGTTATAATTTGACCGGATTTTGTTATTGTCCTCCAAAAATTGTAACTTTGACTAGTATTTGGTGATATAATTTAACGAACAAGGCAAAATTATATTGATGGTATAATTCTAATACCTCCTATCTGAAAACGCCAATCTTTCAGGAGACTTTTTTTTAGTTGCACAGTACATATTTTTGTAAACTGTTATGATATTTGAAATACACCTTAACTCCATCAAAAGGTTGATGAATATATATTTTTTTCTAATTTTGAATAATTTTCCTGTAATTAATGTACACAGGGGTTACTTGAAAATATTATCGAAACGTTTTAAAAGTTACAATACAACTTTATTCTTTGATTCAGAAATAAAAAAAATATAGCAATTAATAATTTTATTAATGTAATCGTAAAAGTGGTGACAATCTTTAGACAGCACATTTTTAATTTCTAGTAAATGTTGCCAGTTTTGGGGTTTAATTTTTCATCTGTCTTGATGTAATAATCTATAATTTACTTTCTCAAGATATTTTAGAGATATTTGTGGAAGATATTTAATAAAGTCTTCGTCAAGTCTAATTTATATTGAAAGATTTTCTTTTCCAAATCGTACTTAAGTACCTTAAATCAGTGACTATCGGAAAAGTTATGAAAAAAATCTTGTGCATCATAACCTGCTTCCAAAGAGAATGACTTCACTCTGGCTTCCTTGATAAGTTTCACATAGTCACCATGTAATTATATGATCCGATTATGTAATTTGCGCTCGATCATGGAGTGAACAGCGCTACACTGCAATTGGTTGCGACGGTTTTCTAGAACTTTTGTTTTACAGAAACTTTGTTTTCAATAGCATAATTAAGCAATGCAGTGGGAAGGATGGTGTTTATGTTCTGATAACAGCATTTCTTTGTACATTTCCTTTATAAAATAATAAATATAAATTTTGCGAAAGTGGATGCAGATAAATCACCTTCAGATTCATTCCACCTTAAGTTATTAAGTATGTATCGCGAGAACAAAAGCAGTAAAATTGTGCACACTCAATTTTGTTTTATAGTATATCTTACTTGCATTTATTACAGGAGATATCTTGACGGCATGCATACTCCTACAAAACGCATAGATAGATCCTTCAATATTTTGTCATTACCCTTCTCAATGTTGGCCCTGCTTTTTTTCTTCAAATGATTTTGAACTTATTCTCACCAAATTTTTTAGTATCATAAGGACAACAAGTATCACATCTTTCCTAGGCTGATATAGTGCTAAGTTCTTTTCCGAAAAGACGACATTATATAATGGCTTACCAATAATACATTCTAGTTTTGAATCTGCCTCACAATGTTTTTCTCCCTGTAAAGTTTCTGTTTTGTTGCAACAGGCTCGAGTACAGTTGCTGTAAAAGAAGTAACCTCTCGACTTCTGTTCAAGCTGAGGACAGCGAAGCTGGAGCATCTACCTGCAAATACTCCAAAAGACACCCTAGTTTTGAAATGTATCGTTTGTTTGACTCAAATAAAATATGTTAGTCTAAAGAAAAAATATTTCACCTCGTGCCTCATAAAATTTTACCGTTGCAATTAATCGCACTAACCACATTAACATCATGCTGACACACTTATTAATGAGTTACGATGAAAAACGTGGAATTAATAAAATATTGGGTCAAAAGTTAGTTTTTGCGATTTTACACAAACTTGAAAAAATTATTATTATTAATGAGTTTAGAAAAACAAAGTTAGAATTGTAGACAATGTTATGCACTTTAAAAATGCTCATAGTTATTAGAGCGCTTGGATCGCTCGTTAGTGATATTAAAAACAATAAAAAATCTCGTGTAGAAAATTTAGCCTCGAGATATATTGTTGAGAAACAATCTCTTCTTAGCATCACCATAAATAGTTAAATCATAAAATCTTCTAGCTGACCTTTTACACCTATCTGCCTTTTTTCCGACCTAATAACTGAGTTTATTGAGTATGGTGAGCTTTCTTATAACCATTTCCACGAAGAAAAATTATAATCAAGCATTATTTTATTTCTGAATGTACAATAAGGAACTCCTCACCTTAGTTAAATCTGTTTCAAGTATCAAATACACGTTTAACTACTATTACTCAAAAAAGCTTAAAATATTTTGAGAACATACACTTGATTGAATGATAATGACTATTATTTCGACAAATAGTGTTACTCTGGTTTTCTTTTATGGTATATTTTACTTATTTATATGCTATTTACAAATGTGATATTTAAAAAACAAAGATAAGTAACTTAGTTGATGATTGTTGCGCTACTTTCTTGATTGACCGGATATATAAATTTGGTGAAGAATAACATAATGATCGAAACTGAAAATAAAATCATGAAACATAACAAGTGTTTTTCTTCACCAGATAAGTAACTTGTCAAATCCTAAGAAAAGTATACATGAGTTGCCTAGAAGATGTATTTATTAAAATTTAGAGTCCTCTCGTATACAAATATTGCCAGCACTATATGTTTATTGTTTCATTAAAGCACCATCGAAATCTCATTTGAAAATTAACAATAATTAATGTTATGTTACAAATAATGTATTCGTAAGTGTATTTAATGCTTAGCTGGATACCGTTATTGAAATTGTAATTAGTTGGTAGTGCGTGTCCCATTTATTGATACATCAGGTCAAAGTGGGCCACTTGGGGATTCTAGTGCAAACATACCTTTCACCAAGCACGAAACATCCCCTTTTGTAATAAATTCCGCACAAATATTAATTCATCATCTAATTTGCAACGGGCTTGTGTATCCTGTTCATTTAATGACCCCCACTCACCCTTCGAAAAAAAAGTGAAAAAGTGATCAATCCTAATTAGGATTTCCATCAGTTTTCTTTTGTTTATAAATCCGGTATATGGGGTGCAATTTAAATTTGGCCTTGCGATAAAGTGATAACATCAATTCATAAAACGCCTACGGGCGTCGATCGATCATCCTCCTTTTCATTAAACTGTGGCCCCAAATCACCTGTTAGGTTGCTTAATGGGGGCAAATGCATAGTAGATGGGGTCGCATGATTGGATCGCGTTATAATTGTATCCCCATTCATAAGTTTTCTCGTAAATGGATCCAAAAATAAACCAGAAGATGAAACTTTTCGTAAAATTGGAGAATCAGTAGCAGCCAAGCCAATACAAATTATTTAATCTAAAGCCAATGTATAGGAATATTAATATAGATTTACTGTAGTGAAGTTTTTTTCTACGAGTTACAAATGATTGCGAGAAATTTGAAATATTTTAATAAGGTTGGTTAAAAATCGGTAATTTTACCATATGCAATTTTTGATCGGCATTGTATGGGACGTATACTCTGTTCCATTTTTATTTTTACCTAAGAAGGCTGTTGTTTTTACACATAAACACCAACAAAAATGATCCGATTCAATGAGTGAAAAAAATGATTAAATGTCAGATTTCTAACGTTGCCTAATTCATATATTAAATTATATAATTAGAGCTTCAATCATTCAAGTGTGCTGTTTTTTAATTATTAATTTAAATCAATAGGTTGCAAATACATGATACATGACGGACGAAAATTATTATGTGAACAAGATCATATCGTCATTTTTCCCTTATCTTTAATAAGAGTAAATGCCCTTTTTGTTTAATGCATCAGCCACGGATTTCTGTATAATGTTAAAAAAATTGAAGGAAAATCTGTCGCGGTTTTTTGACAGCTTGTTGTTCAATGTACTTGCAGGAAGGCACTGCGAAAATAAAATTATTTTTTTGCAATGGCCTTTCTTAGTTACAATTTTTTAAATACCACCCACGGATTAATGAGCTGCTCGATAAACATATTCTTATTTATTTTAATTGCTTTTTGACAGTTTGTATTTGCTAAATTCACCTGCCGAAAGGGTGACTGCATAAATAAAATTTAAAAATCGCACCCCATTTTGGTGGTTGTGTCGGGCTGGAATGTTATGGCTTCTCGTCGATCCTTTTTAATACCTTCCAAATCACAAGAAATAACCAATAATTTGACAATTTGTAGGTTTGTTGTCTAATATCTTTCATTTGTCTAGACCAGGGGTCTTTAAACTACGGCCCGCGACCTCACCGAGTCCGGCCCGCAGCAAGCGTTACATTTTCCGCAAATGTCACATTTTAAAATTCTATAACGATTTTTTGTTACAGGTTTTGAAATTAGTTATAAAATTGATTATATCTTGGCCCATTAGGTTATTAAGAATTGTATATATGGCCCGCGATGGAAAAAGTTCGGAGACCCCTGGTCTAGACAAAGGCCTATCAGAAAAAAATCTCTCTCTCCACTTTACCGACTGGAAGTTAGCCATAAATTTCAGCCACGAATCCGGCGCTTCCACCATATCGTCTTCATTCAATTTCCCATTTATCTTTACTAATTTACAGAAAATAGATTAAAATTCATAATTAATCAAATTCCTGTAGTGCCATAGTAATAACAATAAGCTTTTAACATTAACCTCGATTTTTGATTTTTTGAAAATTGACGAAATTTCGTAAAAGTGTTTAGGTAAATAATTATTTAAATAAAAATGAAGATTATGTTTCATTTTTTAAGCCTAAATATTGTAAACAAAGCCCCATGGAACATTTGCGGCCAAAAATATTTAACCTAAACTAGGCCTAACGATGACTTTTGATTTTTTGAAAATAAACGAAATTTCGTAAAAGTGTCTAGGTTAATAATTATTTAAGCAAAAATGAAGAATACGTGTAATTTTTTTAAACTTAAATATTGTAAACAAAGCCCCATGAAACATTTGTGGCCAAAAATATCGAACCTAAACGCCTAACGATGACTTTTATTTTTTTTTAAATAAACGAAATTTCGTAAAAGTGTCTAGGTAAATAATTATTTAAACAAGAATGATGAATAGGTGTAATTTTTTTAAGCTTAAATATTGTAAACAAAGCCCCATGGAACATTTGTGGCCGAAAATATCTAACCTAAACCAAGCCTAACGATGACTTTTGATTTTTTGAAAATTGACGAAATTTCGTAAAAGTGTCTAAGTAAATAATTATTTGAACAAAAATTAAGACTATTTATCATTTTTTTAAGCATAAAAATTATAAACAAAGCCCCATAGAACATTTGTGGCAGAAAATATCGAACCTAAACTAGGCCTAACGATGACTTTTGATTTTTTGAAAATTGACGAAATTTCGTAAAAGTGTTTAGGTAAATAATTATTTAAACAAAAATGAAGAATATGTGTAATTTTTTTAAGCTTAAATATTACAAACAAAGCCCCATGGAACATTTGTGGCTGAAAATATCGAACCTAAACTAGGCCTAACAATGACTTTTGATTTTTTGAAAATAAACGAAATTTCGTAAAAGTGTCTAGGTAAATAATTATTTAAACAAAAATGAAGAACACGTGTAATTTTTTTAAGGTTAAATATTGTAAGCAAAGCCCCATGAAATATTTGTGGCCGAAAATATCGAACCTAAACCAAGCCTAACGAAGACTTTTGATTTTTTGAAAATTGACGAAATTTCGTAAAAGTGTCTAGGTAAATAATTATTTAAACAAAAATGAAGAATATGCGTCATTTTTTTAAGCTTAAATATTGTAAAAAAAGCCCCATAGAACATTTGTGGCCGAAAATATCGAACCTAAACAACGCCTAACGATGACTTGATTTTTTGAAAATAAACGAAATTTCGTAAAAGTGTCTAGGTAAATCATTATTTAAACAAAAATGAAGAATATGTGTCATTTTCTTAAGCTTAAATATTGTAAACAAAGTTCCAAAGAACATTTGTGGCCGAAAATATCGAACCTAAACCAAGCCTAACGATGACTTTTGATTTTTTGAAAATTGACGAAATTTTGTAAAAGTGTCTAAGTAAATAATTATTTAAACAAAAATAAAGAATATGTGTCTTTTTTTAAGCATAAATATTGTAAACAAAGCCCCATAGAACATTTGTGGCCGAAAATATCGAACTTAAACTAGGCCTAACTATGACTTTTGATTTTTTGAAAATTGACGAAATTTCGTAAAAGTGTTTAGGTAAATAATTATTTAAACAAAAATGAAGAATATGTGTCATTTTTTTAACCTTAAATATTACAAACAAAGCCCCATGGAACATTTGTGGCCAAAAATATCGAACCTAAACAACGCCTAACGATGACTTTTGATTTTTTGAAAATAAACGAAATTTCGTAAAAGTGTCTAGGTAAATCATTATTTAAACAAAAATGAAGAATATGTGTCATTTTCTTAAGCTTAAATATTGTAAACAAAGTTCCAAAGAACATTTGTGGCCGAAAATATCGAACCTAAACCAAGCCTAACAATGACTTTTAATTTTTTGAAACTTGACTATGTTTCGATAGATGTCTTATCGAAAAATCGGGGTAAATCCTAAGGTTAAAGCTTATTGTTATTACTATGGCACTACAACAATTTGATTAATAATGCATTTTAATCCATTTTCTGTAAATTAGTAGAGATAACTTGGAAATTTACTAGAGGCAAAATTGGTGGATCCGCCGGGTTCGTGGCTGAAATTTATGGCTAACTTCCAGTCGGTCTCAACTTTTACCATTAGATGCTGCTCCTTACATGATAAAGGCAGGAAACAAATTTAAAATTCAATATATGTTATATGTTTAGTATCGGGATTAATAGAGTAAACGATTTAATTAGTAATACCAAAAAAGTTTTTACCTACGACAACTTGGATATATGTTCATTACATGCTTGTGAAAGAATGGTATATGTAGTGCATTGCTCACTCATTTCATTACCGCTTCGACTATCTGTGCGAGAGTAAATTCCAACACTGCTGGCGTGACCAATGCCATGAGAAATAAAACCTAACCTTATATGTGTCAAAATGACGGAGTAGATTTAAAGATCTTTGCTTCGCCGCTTCTACATACATGGGGCGCTAGTTGTAGTATCTCGGAAAGTTATCGCATACGAATTGTCCGCTGTAGGTTTTTCTTTTTTTAACTATCACAATGAAGCTCAACAAAGTTGTCGTTGGTAAAGGATAGTGTACAACTTGCATGGAATGACAATTTCTCGCTCGTATGAATTGCAGCATTCGCCTATCGGGGGCAAACTTCATACTCGCGAGGAATGTGTGTCATTCCATGCTCGTTGTACAATATACTACTCTGAAGGCGTCACTTTGAATTCAGATGTATAGGGAAAAGCTTCCTGAAGTAAAATTACCCACAAGAACCTGTAGTTACTAGGTGGGACACTTGGCTCGGGGCAGTTATTTTTTTACGCAGAACATATTTAAAATACAATTAACCGCAAAATTAACGCACCTGATTTATTTAGAAAAATATTAGGTGCTTTCCGATTCATCAATTACAAGTATAATAATAATGTTTATTGTTACTCCTTTTGTAGGTTTTAGCTGTCCTCTTTATTAAACCTCGAAGTCATAACAGCTTTTCATAAGTAGTATGTTTTTTAAATAATTAAACCTCGCTTCTAAAATACAAATAAGCATTGGTTTTCACTTGTTTTATCAATAGATACGATAATTGTCATTTGTGCAATACATCTGCTCGCTATGCAACGTGCTACATAAAATTTAAATCGTTATGAATGTGTTGTAATTTTAACTTTGTCCAATGAAGGACTAACAAATCGCGAAGGTAGATATGGAATGTCTCATACAACCAATGATCACGCTAGATGGGCTAGTTAAGGTAGACCACGAGCTACTAATGACGCCGAGGACCTATTTTTAATGCTTCGAACGCTGAGGGAACGGTTCACTACTGTACGAACTCTCCAAATACAACTTGCTGAGGTTCATGGCACTGCTGTTAGTCAAGATACCATAAGAAGAAGATTTCGTGCTTTAAATTTACGAGCTCGGATAGCAGCTACTGGTCCCAGATTGTCTGTAGACCACCGAAGAAGCAGAATGGCTTTTGCAAGGAGGCATGTGGATTGGAAAATCCATGATTGAGAGCAGATATTATTTATAGATGTCAAGGTTTTGCCTGATCGCCACCGCTCAAGAGTGTACAGAAGGCCAAACGACAAATATTCCGCTTGTAACATTCGAGAAAACACTTTATGGGATGGAATATCTTTAACAGCTCGCACATAGCTTTTGTTGTTGATGGTGGATGTCTGCATTCTGAACGATACATAACAGACATTTTAGAACCTTTTGTGGTACCTTTTGCACCTTACATTGGAAATGGATTCTTTCTTATGCGGGATAATGCTAGGCTACATGCGGCACATATTGTTACTGAATATTTAAATTATGTTAATATTCAAGTCCGGGAGTGGCCAGCTTGCAGTCCAGACCTGAACCCAATAGAGCATCTTTGGGACATAATGGGACGCCGGGTTAGAAGTCAACATCCACCACCTAATAGCTTAAACGAGCTGCGACAAAGTCTTATCCGCGTATGGGAAGATATCCCTCAAGAAACGATTAGATCTCTAATGTAATAACATCTAGAAGTGGTAACACTATTTATTGATAATCCAAAAACGTCTCAAAAGAAGCTGTATTCGTGTGTATAATAATAATAATCAGTTTATATTATTTTGTTAAATAAACCATATTTTTGGTTTGGGTTCTTTTCTCCACAGTTATTTAAGTCAAATTTATTATTATTATCGAAATAATTCTGTTTATGTGTTCTATTCTTAATATATTTTTCAAAATGTATGATATGATAATATTGACGACAATTAAAATAAACCGAAATGTATAAGTGGTGCGTTAATTTTGCGGTCAAGTCTATAAAATAAATATTGTGTGGCATTCGAGAAAATTCTCAAGCTATAATAAAAGCAAAAAAAAAATTGAAAACAACTCATTGTCGCAGCAATTAATATTTATTCAAATTAATAGTAGTTTTGTATGAAAAACCATTTTAAATTTAGAGGAATCAGATTCTTGTTGGACCCGTAATTTAATTAAAACTCTCAAAACAAAGTGCAAAAAAGTGGAAGGTAAAGTAGGGAAAGCAATTTTAGAAAAATGTACGAACGTAATTGCAAAAAAATAAAGGATATATCTTACTAAAAAATATTTCATTCATAAAGGTGAATTTAATGAATTTGTTCACGTGAATTACTACATTCAAAATAATTTAAAATACGCTCCTATTACTCAGTGAATGTAGAAAAAGCTTTCTCCACGATCACTGTACAATTTAAGCATTCTGAAATCAATTTTGATAATAGAAGGCACACATTCTCACTCTTGTTATGGAACAAAACACTATGCGCTTATGTGTTTTGCATGTAATTCATTCCATAACAAGTAATGGAATGAATATTCTCACACCGTTTCGAATAAAACAATTAGCCTTGGATATCACAATTTTCAAAATACTATAAACATAACCACAAACGTGATAATAAAACGTAAGTTATTTGTGTTCAATATTTTATTAGTCTATTTTATTTGGTCGAAAAGAAAGTATAGTCTGCTACTCGGTAAGAATGGAAATTCGATGCGAGTGGTTCCTCGCGCTCGAAATATTTCACTCGCATCGAATTTCCATTCTAACCTTGTTACAGAATATACTATTCTGACGTCGCTACTTAGAATGCAGATGTATAGGGAAAAGCTTTCTGAAGAAAAATTACCTTGTTATGGAATGCATTACAAGCAAAATGCATAAGCGCCTAGTGTTTTGTTCCATAACAAGAGTGAGAATGTATACGTTCCATTCTACAGTGGTCGTCGAGAATAGTACATTCTTCAACGAGCGAAGAATGATGGCTATTATTCACGTGGATGAAGTTTCATCATTGGAATCATCTAAGTGAATAATAGCCATTCTACGCAAATAGAAGACTATACTTTCTCCACGACCACCATAGAATTTAAGCATTCTGAAATCAATTTTGATTATAGAACGTACACATTCTCACTCTTGTTATGGAACAAAACACTATGCGCTTATACGTTTTGCATGTAATTCATTCCATAACAAGGGATAGAATAGTTATTTATGCAACAAGTGAGTAAAGTAATACTTTTTTTCACGAGTAGGAAAGATTGCCGCATGAGCCGAAGGCGAGTGCGGCAATTCCTACAAGTGAAAAAAAGTTGCTTTACTCTCGAGTTTCATACAAAATTTTTTCTACGTCCGTAACTTTAAATACATTTATAAAATTGATAAAACCTTAATCAATTTTTATAAGTAATAATACTTGTTTTAAATAAAGAAAATAATAATAATCATCAAGTTGTCTTGATCGGAAACGAATGTTTGATATTTATCGGCGGAACTCGCGGCGTGTTGTGAAGAGTTCATGACACACTTTGCGCAAACAATTTTTTAGTTGCGTTAAAAAATGAACCGCTACGGCACTTTTTTTCACGCAAAAGAGTGAAAAAATGAACCGTTATGGCACTTTTTTTCACGCTACTTGAAGGGTTCAGGAATCACATATTTTATGAACGCAGATTAATGAAAAAAACTGTACATTTTATAACGGACGTAGAAAATGAATATTCTCACATCATTTCGAATAAAACAATTAGCCTTGGATATCACAATTGTCAAAATACTATAAATATAATCACAAACGTGATAATAAAACGTAAGTTCTTTGTGTTCATTATTTTATTAGTCTATTTCATCTGGTCGAGGAGAAAGTATAGTCTGATACTCGGTAAGAATTGAAATTCAGATGCTCGTGATTCCTCGCGCTCGCCTCACGGCTCGCGCTCGAAATATTCCACTCGCATCGAATTTCCATTCTAACCTTGTTACAGAATATACTATTCTCTACGATTGCAATAAATTTAATCATGGTTTTTAATAAAAAAAATCATTTCTCTACGACTATTTCTATATTTTTATATAAATATTATGCGTTTACTGTTCACGTATTATGTTTAACAAGCAATGTAATTTAAATTAAGCTAAACAAATTTCACGTTAAAAAAAGTTCAATTATAAGTTTGAACCGAATGATATATTTTATTTTAAATATAAAATCTATACTTACTATCCATGTTTGCTTGAATATATTTTAGTAACATTGCAATTTTTGCATATCTGCTTGCATATATTGACCTAAAATAATGCATGTATATGCGCATATTTTTATAAATTCCGCCGCGTATAATCCGTCCTTCAGTTATGAATAATCATGAAATCAAACCAATAAATATCGTGGAATATTTATGTATAATATTGGATAATAAACCGACAGCACGAAAAAGATGTCTCCGTCAACTTTGCCCCCCCTCCCCAAGTTCTACTTTTTTGAAAAAAACCTATTGCGCCAGAAGGGCCTTAGCTAGCGCCACCTAGCGCCACAAAAATTAGAGCTAGCGCCCCTAAGGCGAGAGACTTACGAGGGTTTGAAATTCCGGGGGGCCAAGTCGACGGTTGCCCCCCGAAATTTGATTTTTTACGTTTTTTCACTTGATTCGGATTCCCCGGAGCTAGCGCCACCTAGTGCCACCAATTTAAAAGCTAGCGCCACCCCACAACCCTAGAAAATAAAAAGAACATGTTTGACCCCAGCCCCCCCAAATCGGATTTTTTTTTACTGAAATTGGGTAGAATATGAAAAAAATTCTCTCAAAAAAATCCGGTGAAGAATTATTCACATCCAAATTTTAAGAAAAGAGCTTTCAGATCCCGTATGCTTATGCTGAATTTAACTTGACAAATAAAGCACCGATTTAAAAAATCTTTTAGCACTGTAAAGGCTTTAACACTACTGATTGTTATGACTAATAAGAGAGCTATCACCAGTAAGGCAGAGGCATCCGCAGCGATTGATTTTTTACCCTCGAATAATTTAAATTGTTCTAACTTGACAAATAAACCTCCGATTTCAAAAAAACTTTGTAGCGTTATAAATGCCTTTATACTGGTAATTATTATGACCAATTAGAATGCCAGTTCCGGTAAGACAGAGGCGTACCTAGCGATTGATTTTTTACCCCCTAATAATTTAATTTTTTCTAACTTGACAAATAAACCTCCAATTAAAAAAAAAAAACTTTGTGGTGTTGTAAAGGCCTTCATACTGCTAATTATAATGAGCAATGAGAAAGCTAGTGCTAGTAAGGCGTACGTAGCTTTCTAATGAGTCATAACAATTACATAACATAATAACATTTTTTGACGTCGTTTGTTGTTTTGCTTATGTACCAATATGCTCCGTTTAACATGATTTATGGCTTTAAAATTAATCCCCTATTGTGCTCCCTCTTAAGCGACCCATGTGATGATTACTATTACTGAACAATAATTTAGTAATTGCAACGCCAAAAGAGTATGCACACATTTGTTTTCCATTATTTACATTAAATTTTTCGAATACGATACGTAGAAATTCACCATACGCATACGGGATCTGAAAGCTCTTCGATCAAACTTTGAAAGTATTCATTGGGGTCATTCTTCCGCAATAAACAAAATCTTTATTATACAAAAGCGTGCATTAAGAGCAATGATCGGTTTAAAACAAAAGAGTTCCTGTAGACATTTATTTAAACAAAATGGCTTATTAACTGTATTTGCTATATTTATTCTTGAATGTTTGCTACTTATTTGGAAGCAAAGACACTTATTTAGTGACAATACGAATGTTCATTCACATAATACAAGGCATAAAACTAACTATGTGTATCCCATTCATAAATATACTTTAACAGAAAAAAAGTCCACAATATACTTGTATGAAATTATACTACACCTTACCTAACAACCTGAAGGTAATCAAGGACGTACATATATTTAAGAGGACAATTGTTCAAATATTATTAGATATAGAGCCCTACAGCATAGAGGATTTTCGTAATTTTAAGTTTAATTAGTATGTATGTTAATCGTATAATACTTTGTTCAGATTGACGCTCTTTCCTGTATTTAGTATAAATATGTATTTTTTTTTTTAATATTGTATATTTCTATAGGAATAAAGATGATTATTATTATTATTATTATTAAAATTTGGATGTGAATAATTCTTCAACCAGATTTTTTTGAGAGAATTTTTTTTTCATATTCGGTTGGCGCTAGCTCTAAGCTATTATTTCCACCCAATTTCAGTAAAAAATCCAATTTCGGGGGGCTGGGGTCAAAAATGTTTTTTTTTATTTTCTAGGGTTGAGGGGGTGGCGCCAGCTTTTAAATTGGTAGCACTAGGTGGCGCCAGCTCTGGGTAATCCGAATCAAATGAAAAAACTTAAAAAATCAAAGTTCGGGGGGCAACCGTCGACTTGCCCCCCCCAGAATTTCGCGCTAGGTGGCGCTAGCTAAGGCCCTTCTGGCGCAATAGGTTTTTTCAAAAAAGTCGAATTTCGGGGGCTAAGTCGACGGAGCCGACTAGATGCTTTAGAGAATTAACTCACATCAAAAAAGGAATCGAAGCCAAAACAGTGACTACTATATATATATATAAAATGATTGGCAGACCTATCTAAAAGCTGTTTTACATTACACAATTTATTGAACAAGAAATGCAATTTAAATTGCCTGGTTTCATATAGTAAACTGCCCAGAAAATTGAGTCAATTTGACTTTCTGACGCAAACTATTTTATAACAAGTGTGACACATTAGTTTTGGGAGGTGAATAGCTAAAAAATTCAGGTCCGTGATTAAAAAAATAACGTTTATGTGGATATCTAAATATTTGAAAAATAAAATTATTTTCTGGAAGAGCTTATAAAAGTGTCTTAAGAAAGTGCTCTTGGTTCATCAAAATAACCAGTAATTATAAAGTCGTAATAAAACAAAAACAAAAATTGACTTATTTTTATCGAATATCTCCGGAAGTAGTCAGAATATTTTTAATTTCTTTTCTACAAATTATTCAGCATTAAAATGTGCAGCTTTGCCTTAATTTAACGAATTCTCTATCTCTTATAGTTACCGAGATAGCAATGTATAACAATCTGTATATAACACAAATAATAAAACACAAATACCCGGTCCGGGGAATAAAAAAAAATATGTACAGCGGGGCTTAACGTGTTAACACAAACACATGGTATAAATATAAATTCGACCTGGATATAAAAATTCCTCTGAAATTCAGAATTTATAAATTGCGCTGTGGCATTCAAATGGTTACGTGTGAATCAAGTTCATCACATGCTATTTTTTTAATTAAGGTTATTACGGGGAAATGACCACGTAATACTGGATTTATTGATTTGCATCTGTACATGTTAAACATATTGGATCCCTTAATTAATCAAAATATTATTACGTAGTTATAAGTCGTTATTTGAACATTAAAATATTGTTCCCCCATTAGAACACCTACAGACCGGTTTCGACCTTTCAGGTCTCATCAGCATTCAGGCAATAGATTCCGCCACTTTGGCGTTTCTACCTTTAAGTCGTTATTTATTTATTTATTTATCTCCCAAAAGAATAAGTTCCAGTCACAGGGAAACATTAAAATACCACAATTCTAACTAAACCAATTACAAATTAACAATACGTTTAATATTCGACGAAAATATTTATAGACTATGATAAAATATGTCAACAAAACATTGAATGTCGTGATAAGTAATTAACACGTGGTGTAATTGTGAATTTGAAAAATGAGTTCTTTTTAAATTTATTATAATAGAACGTTAATGACTGGCGAGTATAAAATCGTGGAACATAAAAGTGTAATCAGAGAGGTTTCCAACAGAATTAAGAAGCTGGCGAATACCATCTACATTTGGATGGCATCAATACCAGATTCTTCCCACCTTACTATCGAGATTCTTTAATAATTTTAATTTTTGTATTTTTATATTTTCTATTTATATTTTATTTTATATTTTGTTTTATATTTAATATTCTAATTAATACTTTAATGTACAGGGTGAATCCCGTAAATATATTATTATTATATTATTATTAATATCAGCTTTACTTTACTAGATTGAATAATATGAAATTAATATATAATTGTATACACGCAGTAGTAAAACATAATGACCGATGTTGTAATATGTATGCATATGCAGTTTATAGCGCGTGTTACACTATAATAATATTAATAAAATTATTTATTCACGGAAAATCCATTTTACAAGTAATAATACAATAACAAAATAAAGAACAGTCGCTACATTTTTGTACTTGGTATTTAAGGTTAATAAAAAATATAAAAATTTTAATTAATCCACCCACCATCCCCATTTTACAATATCCGCAAAAAAAATCCTACTTCATATTAAAGTATTCATTATAAACCGATATAATATTCAATCTAAATTTACTCTACATTACAGTACATTAAACAATTTGCTTAATACGAGATTCTCGTAAACCCTCCATTATTTCCATGTTTTCTTGTTTGTTACACTTTTTTTTATTTCCATTGCGAGATCGTAGACGTTCCAAGGAAACCTAATTATGCTCGTAGTTTCAATTTACCGTTCATTTCACGATAGAATGTCTTTCCCGTTACAATTTCCATTCGGGGCGAGGTAATCTATTTTTCATCGAAGTTCGCGAAAGAGTGCAGGCCCGTCTGAAAACTAATTAAAAGTGCAAGCATCCCAATCGTTCGGCTCCTTGCGCTTTCCAACAGAAAAAAAAATGATAAAAAGAAGGAAACAGATATTCCAGCGGAAACTAGGTTTAGTCACAAGCAACAATCCAGGAAACTTCATATACAGATAAACTAATGAGAAACATGAATATTAGTTGGTTGTAGGCGAAGTAACAAAACT
Organism: Ocypus olens; assembly: GCA_910593695.2. Classification (NCBI taxonomy): domain Eukaryota; kingdom Metazoa; phylum Arthropoda; class Insecta; order Coleoptera; family Staphylinidae; genus Ocypus; species Ocypus olens. The sequence goes on from OU343052.1 coordinate 40,047,976, forward strand.
TTATAATATGTACTGGAATGTGGACTGAATTAATCTTGGAGCACCGAATTAGGATTGGTGATTCATATCTGTAAAACATACATTTTTTTCTGTTATACATATTATGGTGGCTTTTTCCTATTGATTCTATTGACATGCATCTACTTGAATAAAAACTAACTAATTTATCATTAATTGTTTTTTTTTTATTATGATAGTTATGATATTTTTGTATGGTCTACTTCTTGTGGGTAAGAAAAACTGTTTAGAAACCCAAAATAGGTTAATTCGGCCCTGCAATGGTTATATAAAATTAAACATATCAAAGAAACTACGATTATCTCTATTCATCATCGCAGAAAAAATATAAAACGCGCAGACAAAATTTCATAAAAAATCATCCTCAATGGCCGAAGTATGGCTAATTCAATATCAATTTGGTTTTTGTAAATTTAACAATTTTCAATAGAGATATGGATTTTGGAAGATTTTCGTTTTAATTTTTTGAGCACTTGAATGAAAACATCGGAGAAAAAAATATAAGACGCGTAGAAAAAATTTCTTAAAACAATATTCTCAATGGTCGAAGTATCGCTTATTCAAAAATCATTTGGTATATGCAGATTCAACAATGTTTACTGGAGATACGGATTTTTGAAAATTTTAGTTTTATTTTTGAGCACTAGAGTGAAAACATCGCAGAAAAAATATAAAACGCGCAGACAAAATTCAATTAAAAATTATCCTCAATGGCCAAAGTATAACTAATTCAAAATCAATTTGGTTTTTGTAAATTCAACAATTTTCAATAGAGATATGGATTTTTGAAGATTTTCGTTTTATTTTTTTGAGCACTTGAATGAAAACATCGCAGAAAAAAATATAGGACGCGTAGAACAAATTTCTTAAAACAATATTCTCAATGATCGAAGTATCGCTTATTTAAAAATCATTTGGTATATGCATATTCAACAATTTCTAATGGAGATATGGATTTTTGAAAATTATAGTTTTTTGGAAAATGTCTGTTTCTCGCCGGTGAACCGATACAGATTTTTAGATGAATCTTTAAACTTAAGACTTATTTGACAATCTCTAAAAACTAGAATTTTTTGGTGACATTTCAGATGTGGGTGTTTACTTGGGATGGGCGATAATTCACTGCTACTAAAATCACTGCTACTTAAAATCACTGTTAATTAAAGTCATTGTTACTTAAAATCACTGCTACTTAAAATCACTGTTAATTAAAGTCATTGTTACTTAAAATCACTGCTACTTAAAATCACTGCTCCTTAAAACCACTGCTACTCAATACCATTGTTACTTAAAATCACTGCTACTTAAAATCACTGCTATTTAAACTGTGACAAACTGTGATTGCTACTTAAACTGTGACTGTTACTTAAAACATAATTAAAAGAAGACAAACAAGGTGGCATTTCTGAATGTTATTTAATTTTCATTACTTTATTCTTCCATTTTTGCAGGGTATTGTATTTAAATAATATATTTGAACAAATATTTAATAAAAAAGACAGATGTTTAATAAAATGCCATAGTATACCATATAAAATGAAATAAATTAGAACTTATGTACTAACAATGATTAATTAATTAATTGAGATTTTATAAAAAGGAAAATATTATCTTGCCCGGCATGGAATTAAACCACAAACTCGCTGTGATCAAAAGTAATAAGTCCGACGAATTAATAAACCCAAAATGTCTCAAAATTCATTTTAATTTAAGATTCAGTGCAAATTTCAAAACATACATTTTAAAATAATACCTCGAAACTAATTTTGAAATTGCAAACTTCATAAACTGAAAAAAAAAATTAAAATAATTTACCAAACTGCGAAAATCTCCAAATGTTCCTTGTTCAGGGGCTCAAAAAATTAAAACTAAAATTTTCAAAAATCCATATCTCCATTAAAAACTGTGGAACTTAGAAAAACCAAATTGATTTTGAATTAGCTATATTTCGGCCATTGAGGCTGATATTTTATGGAATTTTGTCGGCGCGTTTTATATTTTTTTCTGCGATGTTTTCATTCCAGTGCTCAAAAAAATAAAACTAAAATTTTCAAAAATCCATATCTCCGTTAAAAATTGTTGAATTTACAAAAACCAAATTAATTTTGAATAAACGATTCTTCGACCATTGAAGATATTATTTTAAGGAATTTTTTCTATGCGTTTTTTATTTTTCTCTGTGAAGTTTTCATTCAAGTGCTCAAAAAATTAAAACGAAAATCCTCAAAAATCCATATATCTATTGAAAATTGTTGAATTTAAAGAAACCAAATTGATTTTGAATAAGCTATACTTCTGCCATTGAGGATGATTTTTTATGAAATTTTGCCGGCGCGTTTTATATTTTTTTCTGCGATGTTTTCATTCAAGTGAATGAAAGATGCGTTTTTTTCAGAGGTAAAATCAAAATAGAAAAACATTTGCCACATACCTAAAACTTTCCAACTTTTCAAATTTACTGCACAAACAGTTTTCTGAAAAAATCTGCTTCTCGAATTTTGAACTGAATCAAGGATAGTCGTATATTTATTTGGTATAGCAGATAATATAGCCAAAATATGACCTGCAGTCACAGGTATAATATCAAAAGGAAAACTATTTACGTGACTGGGTGAACAAATATTAGCAGAATCATATCGAAAATATTTTTGAGAAACCATTAACAATTTCAGAAGGTGTTACAAAGTTTACTAACCGTGAACACAATCACAGTTTAAAATCAGTAGCAATCACAGGTAGCAACGAGATTCAAAAGTAGCAGTTTTGCCCATCTCTAGTGTTTACCTTAACAGTTTTTTTTTCTAAATTTTAAAAATATTTATAAAGATCTCGAAGATTGTGAAGAACTGTATATATTTTGTTGATAAATATATTTTATAAACTCCTCGATTTTCAAGAAATAATCAAAAATAGAAACATTTTCACTTTTTTTCATAATTATGAAATGATGATGGTTATATCAAATTTATACAGATAAGAATGTAAATAATATCAAAATAAACGACTTGTAAGAAATAAGTTTAAAAAAAAAAAATTTGATAAATTAATAAATATTCAAAATATCAGAGAACCCCGTTCTATGCCTTCAAATCCACATGATGATGCCCATATCAACAATTTTTTACTATAAAATCGAAGAAAGTTACATAACGGCTGCATCAACATTTTTATTATCCTATCTGGAATCTCATAATTTTGATAACAAACGCGAACTATAAAGTTATGCAACACGTGGATGTTCCTGAATTATTTAATTATGGGTTAATATATAAAAATACGATTGCTAGAGTTAGCACAGGGTCTGACGTTGGATGGGTGACGGGTACCATTCGCCATTTGGATACAATTAATGGCGCTTTATGGTGACGCGGCGACCCTCTAAAGTTACAGATCCAGTTACACACACAAATTGCGAGTGATGGTTTGTTAGGTAAATTACCTAATAAATACCACAACTACTAGTATATTGGGTGTTCTAAATAGAGTAGCATTGCATGGGAATCTTTCTTATTCTTAAAGCTAGATACCTGGTTAAATGGGCAATGTTGTGCAATTTTGTATGCTGGTTCAGATTATGTTGAAACATTTTCAAAATTCCGAGCAGTTTAGAAATTATTTAAAGAAAACTGCAAATCTCAGAAATCGGAAAAAAGTTTAAAAAATAAGAAATATGCCCATACAAGCCTACTCTATTTAAGACACCCTGTATAATGTTAGCGCATATTCCGTCAATTATGACTAATAATACATTACTACGAATAATAATTGTAACAGATTTGTATTTTAATAATATAACTGAGGATCTAACAAAATTAATAAACATATATTAGGAGTACAATTTATTTTTCCTCATATATACCTATTCCAATAAACATAATTGTTTATCTTTTTTACATTTATTCCCCTGCAAAAAATAGTTTCTATTTTGGCTTCTGCATTGCAGATTCGATTTCATTTAACCTGAGGGGAAGGTAGCAAACCACCTTTTCTTTGGACGCACGAAACATAATTTAATTCCAGTTTCCACCCCCCGAGCCTACAAGTGGTCCATATCAACCCTTGTACATTTTTGCGAAGCAATGAGCCGGCTCCATGTAAATGTAAATTCCATCCTGCTGGAGGTCATTTTCTTACTTGTACTGGCTTGTGTATACTTGCAAGCGAGATCATAATAAATAACATCGTTGATCTATAGAAACCATATTTTAGAAAATGCGCATTCGATGAATAACATTTCCAAGCGGTCAATTGAATTCCTTGCCCTGAATACCTATATATAAAGGTCGTATAAATGTATAGAATATACGGAAATAAACTAATTTATTAAAAATGAATAAAATACAACTAAATATAAAGATGATATACAAAAGGAACAAGATTATATTAAAATAAATTGAATAAATGTCATTGATTCGTACTTGACAGGACGTCTTCAGTACGTAGAACATGGAAGCCACGTATTTATGGAATACGTATTTAACTCTAAGCCCTCTGCTGTTCCTTTTATTTATTAATGTCTGTGATATTTTTAGCCGTGATTTATAACGTATGCTGATGACTTGAAACTTTTGCATAAAATCTGCGAGTAACTGCGATATCTGGTGCATCGTTATAATAATTGGTATTGTAATTATGGTCCAGAATTAAATGTTCTATAATTTCCTTTATAAATATAACAGATCGTATCCATATGATTATAATATTAGTCAGTGGTCAATCCATCGAAAGGTCTGAATAAACCAAAGACCTTGGTATTGTGTTTGATCTTAAGTTAACGTTCAAATCCCACGTTGGTAAAATCGCAAAGGAATGAGTTTTTTAATCAGAACAACCAGATATTTTCAAAATACAGACACCCTAATTACTCTATACGAAACTACAGGTTTAAATAGATTCGAGTGCTGTATATTGGTTTGGCTGCCTTCTTCGATGTTACTTTGAATCAAACCGAAAATGTGCAACGTTGGCTTTAAGAATATCAAAATTATACGAAAACCTGGGAGTATCCATCGAGGAGATATCCGTACCAATATCTTATGAATGAATTTAGCATAACTAAAAACCTGTGTCTTTTCTTCAATTTTAAAAGGTTTTTTCGCTTTCGGTAGGATAAAATAGCAAAAAATCTGTTAAAAAAGTTATATAAATATTTCGATATTTTTTGTGTATATACAATATACAGAAAACACACAGTAGTTTAGTTTAGTTTATTTTGTATATAGTGAACAGAATTTAATTTAAAATGAATGAAAGTAATAAATAGATTTTGTTGAATAAAAAAAAGTACACCCTTTTCCTATACTCCATTCAATATTGAACCATTGTCATCGTGTTACATCAAACAATTCCCGCTTGTATATTTTTTTTCACCGGGTGCACTTTTACACCGCCGCTTCTTGTTTTACACAAAATAGTGTCCCCTCATCTGTGAAACATTTTCTGGAATACAAGAGAGACACGGACACGTTTCCGGGAGCGTGCATGTTCACTCGAAAAGAAATAATCATAAATCGCTTGGACGAGGATGAGCCAGTACATTGCCCGGAATCGATCAGGTCGTTCCAGAGGACTGACACCCCGTCCCGCCGCCCTACATCCCTTCCGAACCAGGGCTGACATAACTTTTCAATTTTAAAACCGGCAATAAATCTCACGCTTACACAGCCACGATAGGGATTAGTACGCGCCACCTCGTAAAGTGATTTCTAGCGCAGTTTAGAAAAGCGTGGCGGAAAATGTTTTAAAAATTATTTAATTTTTATGCTAACAAAGTGTAATTGAAATTGTGTCATTTAATAACCGGCTTTGGTATTAGTTGTTTTAATAAGTTATTTGTTTTTAATCTTACAAGGGACTGGTTGGGGGCGTCCCCCAATGTATGTATGTTGTATAGCAGACATGTCAAACACGCGGCCCGCTTACAAGTTGCCTGCGGCCCGGCAAGGTTGGTATCACATATTTAAAAAAAATTGTATACAAGGTAAATATAATTTTTTTTTTTTGGTTTTAATTGTAGATTTTTTTGGTAATGCGGCCCGCGACTTGTGCGTAATACTTGATGTGGCCCTTGGTGGTAAACGTGTTTAACATGCCTGCTCTAGAGACTTCAAAAGGGACATTTCCGTAAAAAAAAATGAAAAAATTTTCACAATCACAATAGACACACACACACAATTTTTTTTTCTCAGAAATATTTGAAATGGACTTCAGGGACCGCAAAACGGATGTTTCCGTTAAAAAAATTTTGGAAACATTTTCGCGGTCACAATACAAAAACACCCATAATTATTTTTCCAGAAATATCTGAAATGGACTAGAGAGCTCAAAACGTACATTTCCCTTAAAAAAATGTTTTTCACGATTACAATACAGACACACATAATTTTTCATTTCAATAAATATTTGAAATCAAAAACAGATACTTTCGTAAAAATTTTCACGGTTACAATACAGACACGCAAATTTTTTTTTCTAGAAACATTTGAAATGGACTACTCTAGTGACCTCAAAACGGATATTTCCATTAAAAAAATTTTTGGAAAAACTTTCACGCTCACAGTATGTACACACACAGACACATACACTCCACATTTTTTTTCCTGAAATATTTCAAATGTACTCTAGGGACCTCAAAACAGATATTCCCGTTAAAAAATTTTTGCAAAAATTTCACGGTTAGTACAGACACAGAAATATTTAAAATGGGACCTCAAAACAGTAAAAAAAAAAATGAATTTGCAATTGAATTAAAATCACAATACAGACACACACATAATTTTTCTTTTCCAGAAATATTTGAAATGGACTCTAGAGACTTTAAAACAGATATTTCCGTAAAAAAAATTTGAAAAATTTTTCACAATCACAATGGAGACACTCACACACAATTTTCTTTTTCCCATAAATATTTGAAATGGACTCCAGAGAGCTCAAAACGAATATTTCCGTTAAAAAAATGCTTGTAAAAAATTTCACAGTAACAATACAGACACACAAGCAATTTTTACAGACACACATACAATTTTTCTTTTGCAGAAACATTTGAAATGGACTCTAGAGACCCGAAAACGGATATTTCCGTGAAAAATTTGAAAATATTTTTGCGATCACAATACAGATACACACACAATTTTTCTTTTCCAGAAATATTTGAAATGGACTCTAAAGACATCAAAACGGATATTTCCGACAAAAAAATGTTTAAAAAAATTTTCTCTATCACAATACAGACCCACACACAATTTTTCTTTTCCCGAAATATTTGAAATGGACTCTAGAGACCTCAAAACGAATATTTCCGTGAAAAAAAATTTGCAAAAATTTTCACAATCACATTAGAGACACAGAGAAACACACAAACCCATACATTTTTTTTCCCCAGAAATATTTGAAATAGACTCTAAGGAACTCAAAACGGATATTTCCGTAAAAAAAAATTTACGGTCACAATACAGACACACATAATTTTTTTTTCCAGAAATGTTTGAAATGGACTCTAGGACATCAAAACAGATATTTCCGTTAAAAAAAAAAATTCTGAATAATTTTTTTCCAGAAATATTTGAAATAGACTCTATAGACCTCAAAACGGATATTTCCGTTAAAAAAAAATTGACAACATTTTCACGGTCACAAAACAGACATATAATTTTTTTTCCAGTAATATTTGAAATGGACTCGTAGAGACGTCAAAACGGATATTTCCGTTAAAAAAATTTCACGATCACAATACAGACACACAAAATTTTTCTTTTACAGAAATATTTGAAATGGACTCTAGAGCAGGTATGTCAAACACGCGGCCCGACAAGGTTGGTATCAAATATAAAAAAAAATATGTACAAGGTAAAAATAATTATTTATTTTTTGTTTGGTTTCAATTGTAGTTTTTTTGGTAATGCGGCCCGCGGCTTGTGTGTAATACTTGATGTGGCCCTTGGTGGTAAATGAGTTTGACATGCCTGTTGTATAGCATCAAAAAGTAAGAGACCCGTATTTTTTGTATGTACTTATCTCGAGGTTTAGGGGTGAAACCACGCCTTGAAGAAAATGGCTTAGATAATTCAACTCATGTATAAAAGATTTATTTACCTTCACCATGACAACGATCTTTATATTAACAATTTTAGGAAACAAGTAACTTCAGTTGAACAGTGGCCGTTCATGTCAGTTCTGAGTACCTCTGCAGTGAAATATAATTAAAATCCGTTTCGGACACGCTTCTGGGTGAAAAATTGTTCACGATTGTCATTCCGGTCCATGTGCCAAGGAGGTAGATATTGTCTTTTTACGAATTATAGATTTAGTTTTGTACATTTGATATTAAAGCCGGTGGCACTGACAAAACTGCATTTCGTACTTCGGCCGCGAAATGTCGCAGACGTACGGTGCCGCTGCCACCGATTCGTGAATTATACAATTGGATTGCATTTAATATCCATCTTGTTCTATCATGTTCTAATAGTATGAAATAAACATTTATATATTAGTATATTTGGCGTCTTTTTTCCATCTCAATTCATTCTCGAAATTTGTGTCGATTCAATGGCTCGTGCAAACAAATAAAATTTATCCGGCCAAATTTAACCTCTTGTGGTATTATCCCCGATAAAAAAATTTGAATTAAAAAAAACTTAGTACATCATTGCAAAGAGCATACAATACTGTAAAACTTTTATATGAAATATTTTTTCATATACCTCGTATTTTAGAAGATATATACTACAAATTAAAAAAAGCCATTTTCTTCAAGAGGTGGTTTCACCCCTTAAACCTTGAAATAAGCACATGTAAAAGAAACGGGTCTCTTACTTCTCGATGCTCTACAACATATACAAAGTACGTCGTAATCGATGAGGGACGCCCCGACTGTCAGTAAGACTTAATTTTGCGGACAGGTTGAATATTCATATATTCAAGCTACTTTTTGTCTTTATTTAAATTAACAATAGCATATTGTATAATAAGTGTTATAATTTGACAAATTGTATGTGAGTTTCAAGTTTGCAAACGTTTGCCACATTTCGATATTTAGGTTCAAAATTTTATTGTGAAAATCGCAATTTTAAAATTTTGGAACTTTAAAAAAAAGTGAGATTTTTGCATTTCGCTTGCGACTGTGGAGAGATGCAAAACCGCTGTAATAATGATGAAATGTTTGTGGAAAACATCATTTTATCGGATAAATCTTACTTTTTTCTTCATGGAACTTTAATTGACAAAACCCTAGGTAGTGGGCCTCACAGCATCCACGATGAATATAGAAGTCACATACTTAATCCCCAAAAAATGAGCGTTTGGGCAGGTACAGAGATTGAATTTTGGGCTCGTATTTGTTTGATGATAACTTGACTGGCGCAAGGTATTTGCAATTTTCACAGCAAAAGTTAATTCCATCACAGATAACTTTATATCCAAAAGCAAATGAACCAGACATACCTGATAACAGACTTTGGTATCAACAGGACGGAGCACCTCCCCATTAGGCTTTTTCTGTTTGCACATATATGGATAACATGACGGTGGATAGAACGACGTAGAGCTCGCTTTCCAAATCGTACACCCCTCGATTTATTCTTATGGGGTCATTTAAAACCCAAAGTTTATGTCAATGAACCCGAACACCTAGGAGATTCAAACGAACAAATTCAACAGGAAATGTGCAATATCGACCCTGAAATAATTGGCAGAGCATAAGATGCATATATTTGGAGACAAGGACATATAAACATGTAATGGGAAACAGATTGAACACCTCATTGGTTAATGTTTTCCATTTTGTTTTATGTTGTTCATAAAATAATCAATTTTTCCAACCTTATCTGATTTTTCTAAGAAAATTTCGTCATGTAATATAATTAAATTTCTATGGTGCAATATCAAAAAAGGGTGTTCTTTCACTTTATCGAACAAAAAATAGAGGTTGTTGTTTAAAAAAATACGCTCCCGTTGACCCCGCAGTCGTACGCCATTGTACATAGTTCTAAACAATTTCAGTAGAAAGCAAATTTGTAATATTTTTTAATAATAATAATATATAATAATGATATATAATAATATACAGTATACAGGGTGCCCGGATTTCGTAGGGACAACATGGGCAACTTCTGCATTTGAACAGATAGAGAGATGGTCAAATTAGCAAAAAGGTGCAGGTTCGAGAGCTCGTTAAGAATCTGCCCCCAAATCCCACTTGTCATGGCCCACTTGTTCGAAATTAAATAAAAACAAAATCTCATTTCTTTCATTTCCCGTAACTTCTCTGCTACCCGAGATATCGAGATGCGGCTTGAACCAATTTCCATTACAATTTAAGCACTTTATTTGGCACTTCATAAAACCAATGTTATCTGTGCAAATTTTTAGTAATCTAACAGAAGTTGCCCATGTTGTCCCTACGAAATCCGGGCATCCTGTATATTGACCCCTTAACGCGTTTTTGGCGCAAAAAATGTTTGCAAGATATTTCAGGTGTTCCAGACGTTTTGACCACACTATTTAATATTCTCGTCAACTGACTTGATAGGGCTTTTTAAGCTCACCAAGATTTTAGGATCCAAATGAAAAGAATCATCAAAATTTCCTATAAATTAGAGATAAATTGGTATCCGTTCATTTTTGTTAAAACAGTTTGAAATTATTTAAAAAAAATCTTCCCCGGACTTACCCTTGTTAATTCTGAAAGCTGACACAGTATCTTACTAATAATACTTTCTGTTAGTGTACAACTCAAAATTAGAGATTTAGAAACAAAAGTATAATTGCGTCTTATGAACGAAAGCTACTGATCAGATTCTACATTTTATGGCTGGAGATGGTATCTAGATCTCGACGAAGGAGGGCTTTTAAATTCCTTAATCATGATCTATAATTATGCCCGTGGTACATTTACTGTTTCATTTTATTTTGGTACTAAAAAGTCCTACTTTAAGATTTTAATCCTAAAATAATAAAACAATAAATGTTGATAATGATTGCTGAACTACAATATTATAGGCCCAAGGGCCATAAATGCCAAATTATGCCCGCTTTTGAGAGTCGACAAGCAAGATTATAGTTACAAAATTAGATATACTCGTTTACCTGATAAAAATGGTCAGCATAATAGTGCAGCTTCCAGCCAAGTATTATAACTATATTTTTAATACAGATTGAAATGCAGTCTTTCTTTGAAAAACTGTATTCGCATAATAGGTGTCAACTTTTGTTAAAATATTTTAAAATTTGGTCACTCCTTTGTCATTTAAGGAAGCAACCGCAGGAAGAAATAATGCTGCGAGTTTCTCTTGAATACACGGGGTCTGCCCAAAGTGCCGAATGCCCAAAGTTCCGAATCGGTATTTTGCCTAAAGTGCTGACTTTGGGCAAAATACCGATTCGGCACTTTGGGCATTCGACACTTTGGGCATTCGGCACTTTGGGCAGGCCCCGAATTTCATACTACCGGCCATGCCCAAAGTGCCGAACGACGCCAAGCGACGTTGCATCGTTCGTAAACAAGGCGTCGGAGCCTTGGCACTTTGGGCCAAATACCGATTCGGCACTTTGGGCATTCGGAACTTTGTCCCGGACCCGAATACACCTATAAAATAGGATTTTGGTAAAACTTTTTCGTTAAGATATCCGAATAATTGTGTAACATGACATCCCATAGAATCAGCACTTTCTAGAGATAGACAATATGTCTCTTTCTTGTGATCTGCTTCACAAGCTCTGACGCTGACAGAAAAGAGTCGACTTGGAGAGTCAGGTCATGACTCTGTATCTATAAAATAAAGTCGAGAGGTAAAAAAGTCATCAATTCAAAAAAAATTACAATATGCCTCGTACACAAATAGTCGACTCTTCGTCAAAATAAAAATACGGCCGTGAAATAAAGTGAAATGCTAAAAACGGTCCTCACTTTCTAAACTTTTACAATATGCCCCGTATACGAACGACTCTTTCTCACTTCTAAAAAAAATACGTTTTCGTTCTTGGCTACCCAACTCACTTCACGGACTTGACCCTTCGAGTCGACTCACTCAAGAGTTACCCATCTCTAGTACTTTCACACATGGACCTGTGTACCAAGATGCCTATATAAAAGTAGTTTATTTTTATTTATGTATCAAAGGACAACCACTAGACATCTCTGGACCCGCACGGCCATTTTTCATTCCGAAAAAGTGACCGCTCGGATGGGATTCGAACCCATGACCCCGAGGCCTAGAAATAGGAACCAGTAGGTCACCGCAGCCCCATGAAAGTAGTTATTTCCAATTTTTGGTTTGATTTCTTCAATTACCGAAGAATACTCACGTCGTCCCTCTTCGAAGTTCTCTCACTACGATCGATAAATTTGCTAATTTTTTACCAAAGGGAGGAATGAACTAAAATGAACTTTGTCAATAGAATATTTGATGCCACCATTGCCGACGACATAAATCCTGGTTGAACACGTGTTGTTCGTGTAATTTATTCTGATTCGTAGGTTGGAAACATTTAGACAAAGATGACTGAGCTTGACCTCCATATTTCAGTTTTTTAGTTCGGCTATACCGGGTGTTCGATAAAAAACGCCCATCGCCATAACTCTATTATTTATTGACCGATATGAATGAACTAAAAACCAAAGTCAATGGTGGTTTAAATACCAACAAATGGCATTAAAATTTATTTTTTTTTCAATAACAAATTCATCGTCAAATGATAGTCAACTTAAAAATTTTAATAGACAGCATATAATGTTTTAATTTTTTTACATTCGACATTTTTCTGAATCCAATAATGCCCAATATGTTGGTTTTCGCTCAATATTTTCGTCGGAAAAAATTTAAATAAATCTTCCATCTAAAATGATATTTTTCAAAAATTATAGTTAGCGTGCCTTGGAAAAAAAAGTGACGAATGTCATTTGTTGTAAGGTCATGTCAAAGATAAATAATAAAGACCCAATAAATAAGTACTCAATGTAGAATAGAATAAATAAGTATTAATTCACTTGCGATTTAGATGTTCTGTGATTATTGTAAACATTAAGTAGAACGTCTAACTCTGCAAGTCCATGAAACTGTCTCAAATTTTCTGCTAACCTTCTAAATTTAGGTTCTGGTATTTGCCGCTCTGGAAACCGTAGATGATAAATCCGTGCTGCAGCTCTTCAATTTCTATTACATAGAAAATAAATTTGTAACATATCTGTTAATTCGCTATTGCTCATGAGTATGTCTGAAACACACACTAATAACAAATGGTTGACATTACTTATACAATAAATGACATTTGTGGATTCAAATTTTTTTCAAGACACACTACATTTATTACCAAAAAATCATTGACTATCATTTGGCAATGAAGTTGATTTTGAAAAAATATATAATTGCCGTCATTTTATAGTATTTTAACAGCCATTGACTTTCTTTTTTAGTTCATTCAAATCGATCAATAAATAACAGAGTTATAGCTTTGGGCGTTTTTTATCGAACACACGGTATAAGAAAATGTTTCGGCATGTTGGTTCCATTTGAATTTTTTTCTTGCAATGTGTGTAATGATATTTAAAAGAAAGCTTTTTAAAAAGCTTTTGGTCAAAATTAGAAGGAGATGTTGCATGTGATGCACCAAAAAATATACCATAATATGAGTAACTAATATATCATAATGATATTATTGTTTATTTTTTGAAAAATACGTGAACTTTTAAAAATAATGTAGAAGTGGAGATTATAAAATTGAGGGGGTGGAATTGCAGGGATTGTTAAGAATCCTTTAAAGTTGATTTTCCAGGTAGAAAGGAACCTACTGAATAGTCAGTAATAGTGGACATTTCAAAATTATATAATAATAATAATAACTTTTATTTTCGAAAGGTAATAGAAATATAAAATACGAAAACAGGTTAATTTTTGAGAAGTCTCTCGTTATATTAAAAAGGGACGTAGCAAGGCGGTACAGTATTACCGAACACACGAGACGTTTGAAAGTGAGAAAGTATTTGGAGAACGCGACAACAAATCTCCGGAGCCAATTGAATACAAGATGGCTCGAGTGCTTGGTATAACTTTATCTTTACTCTGCGTTGTAGAACCGCAGATTTGTAAATAGAAGAAAAAATTAACGAATGAAAGCATGACGTTCCCCAATCAGGTACAAGTGAAATTGTAAATATTATTGGATGCAATATAACAAGTTCAAAAATTGGTTGTTGGGAGAAGATCTGCCGGGCTGTGTTTACGATTGTTTTACAAGCACGAGAGACTTTACAAAACGACGCCCCTATAATATTATTTTATTGCTTAACATAATCATAAAATTCTATTAAGTTATATGGCTCCATTTCACATAAAACATTTCTTTCTTATACACATGTAATCTCTAATGTTTTTGATATAATCAGATAAATTATTAAAGAGTTTACTACATATAATATGATGGATGTGTTTTGGTAAGATTCAGCCTGTAGATTGGATGTAAATACTTGTATAAAATGATTTGAATAGCAACATTTGAATAGTATATACAAATATACTATCTGCATTGCCACAGAAAATTATTCCGAATTTTAAAATAGATATGAAATTTGAATAAGAGACCACTTTTGAAATATATGGATTTACGAAACAACAATTTATGTAAAGTTTTCGTTTGAATTTAATACATTTTGTTCACGAAAATGTTATAATGTGCGCATTATTTAATTGCGTGAGCTGCATTAATGGGGTACATTAAACACTCAATTTGATTAAACACGAATTTGCGTGTTTAATATGGTTATTAAACACGCATACGCCTTTGCGTGTTTAATATGGCTATTAAACACGCTAATTCGCGCTTTGATTCACAAAACGCGATTTATGATAATATTTTGTTTACCCTATTTAATACTGATTTTAACTTTGATTTTAATTTTTTTTCAATTGTAATTGTAATTACAACTATAATTTTGATTTTGATTTTAATTTTGATTCTAATTGTAATTTTAAATTAAATTTTGATCTTGATTTTCATTTTCGTGAACAAAGTATAGTGTACAACTCATCGTGTTACCGGTCACACACCAATGAGGTAGTTTAGTTCATTTAAAATTCGGTGTAACATATCTGCATTGACTCATTAACTTTGCTTTAACTCATATAAATCATAAGAAAGTAGAGTGACGTAAACCTAGTCTTCAAATCTCCAAAGGAAAAAGTCGTATTGGGGTCATTTCAAGTCAAATAGAAAACCAGTGGCTGTTGCTGGACGTTAGAAATGTTTTTTTTATATTTCACATAGAATATTCACAATGTATTGACACTTCTAAAATAACAAAGAAATGTTTTTACAGGTCTTTCTTCAGTTTGACCAAAATGGCCATTTACGTAAAATTTCATAACTTATTTACTACTAGAGCTATCCTGTCCAAATACAAATTATTCTTTTCTACATGAAATGGTCTACATTTCTGATTCACAATGTTTTAGCTATCTATTATGCAAATACATAAAAAGAACCTTACAAAATGTTTAATATTTTTGCTCAAATTTCCTATTTAAAGCTTTTTTAAGAATTGTAATAGTCTTAAATGGATTTATCATGTTTTACTTATGTTTGTTTTATATTTAAGGTTGCAAATTAGTAATCAACAGATGTAGAAGTTATAAAATGTGAGAATTTCGGCCTTTTTAAAATAACATTGACACGTACAAACCAAAAATGATTCTAACAACTCTTTACTTTCTCTGTTAAGAAGTTCGCAAAAGTATTGTGATCGTGAAGCTTTTTCCAAGTTTTTAACGTCCCTAGAGAGATACAGAAGTGGGTGATTACCATAAATGTTTTTTGTTTTTTTCCGATAATTAAAAAAAATTAAACACTTGAAATTCGTGAAATTTCGACCATTTTCAAACTGCCATAACTCGGCGTATTTACAATCGATTTTCATGAATCTTTAAGGGCGAAAAACTTTGAAGTGCCTTCTTTAAAGTTATGCATGCAAACTTAAGCGTAAACCATATCGCCCCTCTCTAGCACCCCTATAAAAAAGAAAGTTTTTTCAGTAAAGCATGTCTAACTTTGACGATGTCTACGTTGTTGGAAAAATTTTGTCGACTCGATCCACCATAAAGGGATTAAAATTTGATCAATTCCCTATGACTCGAAGAACGAAGTTCCTACGACTATTTGGCACCAAGTTATGGGTGTTTAAAAAAGTGCATTTTGAGGTTTTTCGCACATAACTCAGCGACTTTTCAATCAAATTTGATGATTCTTTCGGGCAAAAATCTAATTTTGGCCCTACTTTAGGGAGGTAAACTCAGATTGGAATGATCCCTTTTCGAACCCTTCAATCCCCGTACAAAAAAACACGGTTTTGGGCAAAAAAACGTCCAACATTGACGTGTACCGAGTTGGATAAATCTATCCACCAAAAGGGCATTGAAATGTGTTCAATTACCTGTACAGGACTCAAACACAAAATTCCTACGGCGATTTGGCACAAAGTTATGGGTGTTTAAAAAAGTGCATTTTGGGGTATTTTTATTTTTTCGTTTGGAGAGGCGTAGAGCCCACTGTTTGAGTGGGGCCCCTCTCACATTTTGCTTTTGATTTCTCAAAAGATCGTCGAAATCGGTTGGATAGAAGCCGAGTTATGGCCATTTGAAGATTACCTACATTTTTACAAATTTCAAGTGTTTCATTTTTTTCCGTAAGTGTAATTTGTTTGGATTTATTGGATCTACAGAGATCGTTAAAGTGAGCCTTTTTTGACTTAAAATAAAGTTTTTTGTTAATGGAGTTCTAAGATACAAAATGCGATATTTATGATTTCGCGTAAACAATGAATTTTCGTTAATACTTCAAAGAATATGCAAAGAAAATTTCATTCGTAAAACGAAAATAATTTCGTCGAAAAACTTCGGACTTATGAGTGAAAAAACCACAAAATTCGCTTTTTTCAAACACCCATAACTTTGTGCCACATCGTCGTAGGAACTTCGTTATTTGAGTTCTGCGCAGGTAATTGAACACATTTCAATGCACTCTTAGTGGATTCCAACTCGGTACACGTTGCCAAAGTTGGACGTTTGTGTTGTCCCAAAAATGTGTTTTTCTTGTTCGAGGTTTGAAGGGTTCGAAAAGGAATCATTCCAATCTGAGTTTACTCCCTTAAAGTGGAGCTAAAATGGGATTTTTTCTCGAAAGAATCATCCAATTTGGTTGAAAAGACGCTGAGTTATGTGCGAAAAACCTCAAAATGCATTTTTTTTCAAACACCCATAACTTAGTGCCAAATCGTCGTAGGAACTTCGTTCTTTGAGTTCTGCATAGGGAATTGATTCAATTTTAATGCCTTTATGGTCGATCGAGTCGACAAAATTTTTCCAACTCCGTAGACATCTTCAAAGTTGGACATGGTTTCCTGAAAAAAACTTGTTTTTTTCACAGGGGCGCTAGAGGGGGGCGGAAGGGCTAACGCTTCATTTCGCATGCATGACTTCAAAGAAGATACTTCAAAGTTTCTCGCCCACAAAGATTCATCAAAATCTATTGAAAATACGCCGAGTTATGGCGGTTTGAAAATGATCGAAATTTCACGAATTTCAAGTATTTCATTTTTTTCCTTGTAATCATAAATTTATTATTGCATTAAAAATTTAGCGCAATTTAGTGCATGCACTAGTGACCTAACCAAAGCCATTTAAAGGTCAAAAAATGTTTGATATAAAAGTTTCAGGTTTTTTTTAAGTAGAATCCGAATTTGCAATAAAAAATACGGTGATCCATTAAAAAAAATGAACTTCTGGTCTGAATAAACCATTTTCGGTCAGAACCGAAAGTTGAAAATATCACCATTAGACAGAGCATACCCGATTTGGTCATCATTTTTTTTGGAATTTCCAAAGAAAAAACATTTTCCTTGATTTTGAAAGGGGTGGACTGAATAACCGATTTCCGGTCAGAACCGAAACTTAAAAATATCACCATCAGGCAGAGCATACCCGATTTGGTCATGTATTTTTTTATTTTCCAATAAAAACATTTCCCTTGATTTTAAAAGGGGTGGACGTGTGATACTATGCACCAATTATGAAATTCAAATTAACATGTTGACTGCGGCTACGGGTTTTGTATAACCTCTGAATAGATGTTACGGGTCATATAAACCCCGTAATTATTTTTTTGATAATTGTATTACTGCAAACCGAATTAGTACCACTGATTAATATTAATCTGTACCAAAAAACGTTTTATTCCGTCAAAGTACGACGTAGTGAACGTGTTAAAGAATAAAAAATAGAAATGCTTCTGTACTTTAGAAGTTTCATATGTGGAAATTATAAAATAATAATTACTTTTTAATTACACAGATAAAGGTACTTTAAGAACAAACTTGTATGACACAAATGCCCGGTTGCATCAAGCGAGTAAAATATTTAGTGTAACTCGGTGTTATTATCAGAAATCAGTTGCACCCACCTAAAATAGATTATAAAACCAGAGTTGTAATAACTCTGAGTTATACACATTGTAACGGTTTAAAACACTTCTCGTTTGAAGGAGAAATATTTTAATAGTTTAGACTGCTTCCAGTATACCTCGGGCTGGTCCGGAGTTCGTTGTGTTTATTTGTTATTTTTATTTCTCTTTACGTTTCACCGATAGTCCAATAATTATTCAAACAATAATTTTAAAAGAGTATATTTTAAAATAATATGTACAAAATAATAATAAAATTCTTAATAAAATAAATTATAGTAATCCTGGTCCGCTCTGGCTCCTTCCACGGGTTTAGGGGTTGCGGCGGCTTTTCGGAACTGGCTGGTTGTCCTCTTTGTGAATACGCCTTTGTAAAGAACAGAGGAAATATTAGAAATTTAATAACAAATTATGAATTGTTTATTAAATTGTCAGTGCCTAATTCGCGTCAGTACACGGTTAAGGGGTCGGTCACGGTCGTCGGGACGCTACCCAGTGTAGCCGCTTATAGACTAGCAGGCACCATGGGGCGCGTCGGTACGCGATAGGGCGTCGGTCACGGTCGTCGGGACGCTACCCAGTGTAGCCGCTTATAGACTAGCAGGCACCATGGGGCGCGTCGGTACGCGATAGGGCGTCGGTCACGGTCGTCGGGACGCTACCCAGTGTAGCCGCTTATAGACTAGCAGGCACCATGGGGCGCGTCGGTACGCGATAGGGCGTCGGTCACGGTCGTCGGGACGCTACCCAGTGTAGCCGCTTATAGACTAGCAGGCACCATGGGGCGCGTCGGTACGCGATAGGGCGTCGGTCACGGTCGTCGGGACGCTACCCAGTGTAGCCGCTTATAGACTAGCAGGCACCATGGGGCGCGTCGGTACGCGATAGGGCGTCGGTCACGGTCGTCGGGACGCTACCCAGTGTAGCCGCTTATAGACTAGCAGGCACCATGGGGCGCGTCGGTACGCGATAGGGCGTCGGTCACGGTCGTCGGGACGCTACCCAGTGTAGCCGCTTATAGACTAGCAGGCACCATGGGGCGCGTCGGTACGCGATAGGGCGTCGGTCACGGTCGTCGGGACGCTACCCAGTGTAGCCGCTTATAGACTAGCAGGCACCATGGGGCGCGTCGGTACGCGATAGGGCGTCGGTCACGGTCGTCGGGACGCTACCCAGTGTAGCCGCTTATAGACTAGCAGGCACCATGGGGCGCGTCGGTACGCGATAGGGCGTCGGTCACGGTCGTCGGGACGCTACCCAGTGTAGCCGCTTATAGACTAGCAGGCACCATGGGGCGCGTCGGTACGCGATAGGGCGTCGGTCACGGTCGTCGGGACGCTACCCAGTGTAGCCGCTTATAGACTAGCAGGCACCATGGGGCGCGTCGGTACGCGATAGGGCGTCGGTCACGGTCGTCGCTGAGCTAATTGAACCGCTTGTGGAATAGCAGGTACAATTAGGAGGATCATCCAAGAGAGCGCTTGTGGACTAGCAGAGCTCGAGGAGATACTCTGATTTTACCCGGTCCTTCACCTGTCTTTTATACCCTCAAAATTAATTAAAAACGGGAAATTAGCGCGCGTCTTTTCCATTTCCAACTGCCAAAATTGGTGGGGAGCGATGGTAGGAGTGATGGCGTACGCAGTTTCCTCCTCGGTAATGTACGCATTTTCCCGAATCGTCTAGACAGAAATCGTCTGCCGCGGCTCCGCCGGAATCCCCGCAAGGACGTTGGACACATTGTTCGACGGCGCGACGAGTTTTTTAGCAGTCCATGTGTTCGCTCGCTGTTAAACTTTTATCAGAATTTTAGAACTTTTTAGACGCGGTCTCGAAAGAGTGCAGTGCACAGCGTGATTAATTTTACAAATAACTTTGTGATTTACTTACCACGCTGAGCACTAAAACTCGTTACAACATATACCACAAAAAAAAGGTTACATTTCGGTTGCATCATTCTGTAATCCTGGGTTATTGCCAACATAACCGAGGATTATTTATACTCGTGGAAGAGCACGATTGTTGTATGATGTGATTCAGCGAGGTGGAAATATTTTGTCTCAGTAATGTCTAACATCCTGATGAGAGCGGGGTGATGCTCCATCCTGCTGGAACAGAAAGTTTAGGGAGGCGCGAATGGGGTTAGGTCACCGCCGCTGGTGGCAGACGACTAACAATGGAACTTCCAATAGATGGCAGTGGTCCCACATTTAAATTCGATGATGCATTTTTCTGACTAGCGAAAACTACTCATTTGGTAATAAGTTCCGTGGTTGAAATTCATCGGTACTAGTTCCGATTTTAGTGTTTTCTTCAAACAAAAAGGGAACGAACACCTTTGTGTGGAACACATATATTTTTAGACAATCCCATAAAAGCCATCACTCTCGGGCGGTTAGTCGCCTATATTCTGACTTCTTATCTGCGTGAAAAGTGTCAATGACCATTCTTTCACATTAAAAATTCACTCCCCTTTCACACATCGGACACATTTATTCGTTACGGTGTAAAAAGGGCGCAATTAATCCTCAAACGATTATTCTCATAAATCTCCGGAATCGTGTTAAACACCAATAAAACGCGACACGACAATTAATTACAGAATCGACGAGCGATAGGGAGATTTTAATGAAACCGAAAGGCCGCGCCCCACTCATGCGTTTTATGCGGGCGCAAGGATAAGTTCGCATGTCTCGCGCATTAATTATTAAACTACAATTTGTGTTAGTGTGAACTTAAGAGCATGTCTGAGGGTGGGAAGTTGGCAAACAACGGACGCATTAAGTATTATGGAAGCGTCAAATCCTAGTGCTGCAGACGGAGCCGAAATAATTCAAGACATATTAACTTTCCCTTTATGTTATGAAGACGGGAAGTTTCCAAGAAAATGTAGTACAGTTTGGGATGTTTCATGTCATTTTAC
Source organism: Ocypus olens (assembly GCA_910593695.2). Lineage (NCBI taxonomy): Eukaryota > Metazoa > Arthropoda > Insecta > Coleoptera > Staphylinidae > Ocypus > Ocypus olens. Next base: position 40,069,358 of record OU343052.1, read on the forward strand.
TTTTACGAGTTAATGGTATGTAAAGAGGTAGTAATGAAAAGTGGTAAAAATTTACTTGATCCATTAAAATGTCATTAATCCGATAATATATGTTCTTACTAGTTTTTTTTTTCTTTACGATTTATTACAAATAGTTCTGCACTATCCACTGCCCTGATTATGGGATATCTAATATATCAAATTTTCGTGTCACAGTGTTTGTAACAAAACTCCTTCGAAACGGCTTGACCGATTCTTATGAAATTTTGTGTGTATATTGAGCAGGTCTGAGAATAGGACGTAAACTATTTTTAATACCCCTAAATGATAAGGGTGGTCCACCGCAAATTTTTTATTTTTATTTTTTGGACAAAATTTTTTATTTTTATTTTTTTATGATTCGGCATTAAAAAATACATACAACCCTAAATTTTCACCCTTTACCACCAACCCCTATTTTTTAATAGCGATTTTAGTACTTTAATAATTTTCTACTCTCGGCGATCGACCGCTCGATCAGTTATTCCTTTTCCATTGTTTGCGCCGACGGTTATTAATGGGTTTTAATGGGCTTACCCTGTAGATTCGTATCGATAAATGTAAATAAATAAGTAGCTGAAATTATAAAAAAAAATATAAACAAAATATTAACAGCAAATGCTGCACTGAGCTCAATTGCAACACGTGCATCCGATGAACAATTAAGTCGGCTTTAAATACATAAATTGGTGATAACGATTGATTTATAATACGCGCGCCATCTCTTGGTGGTTGGAATGTCGCTCGCGGTGGTGTTACGAATTAAAATATTCTGCGGAAGATTCTATGCGCTGTTGAGAATTTTTTTAATAATTTTGCCATTCAGTTCAAATTCGTTTTGAAATTTTTGAAGCAATAATTGCATGTTAGAGCGATCATGAATTTCAAAAATTAAAAAAAATATATTTCAACTGGCGATACATGTTTCTATTAGTAACAATACACTTCTTACATTCTTTAACTTTAATAATTTTGTTATTTAGTTCAAATCCGTTGATTATTAAAAAAGTTATGAATTTTTGAAGCAATAATTGCACGTTAAAGCGATTATGAATTTCAAAAATTCTAAAAAAATATTTCAACTCGCGATACATGTTTTTATTAGTAACAATACACTTCTTACATTCTCTAACTTTAATGATTTTGTTATTTAGTTCAAATCCGTTGATTATTAAAAAAAATATGAATTTTTGAAGCAATAATTGCACGTTTAAGCGATCATGAATTTCAAAAATTCGAAAAAAAATATTTCAACTGGCGATAGATGTTTTTATTATTAACAATACACTTCTTACATTCTTGAGCTTTAATAATTTTGTTATTTAGTTCAAATCCGTTGATTATTAAAAAAATTATGAATTTTTGAAGCAATAATTGCACGTTAAAGCGATCATGAATTTTAAAAATTCTAAAAAAAAATATTTCAACTGGCGATACATGTTTTTATTAGTAACAATACACTTCTTACATTCTCTAACTTTAATGATTTTGTTATTTAGTTCAAATCCGTTGATTATTAAAAAAGTTATGAATTTTTGAAGCAATAATTGCACGTTAAAGCGATCATGAATTTCAAAAATTCGAAAAAAAATATTTCAACTGGCGATAGATGTTTTTATTATTAACAATACACTTCTTACATTCTTGAGCTTTAATAATTTTGTTATTTAGTTCAAATCCGTTGATTATTAAAAAAATTATGAATTTTTGAAGCAATAATTGCACGTTAAAGCGATCGTGAATTTAAAAGATTAGAGCCTAAACCGTTTTCGGCCATTATCGTCACCACTTTATTTGCTTAATTTCAATGGGCCACACACGGACGACGGCGCAGCGCAGTGGAGCCGTCGTTCGTCACCAGTAATAAGCCACGTATTGACGACGACGCAGCGCAGCGGAGCCGTCGTTCGTCACCAGTTACCTTTCTTAATTTTTAAGGGTTATGCACGGACGATGGCGTAGCGCAGTGGAGCCGTCGTTCGTCACCAGTTTATTTGCTTAATTTTAATGAGCGTCACCAGTAATAAGCTACATATTGACGACGGCGCTTCACAGCGGAGCCGTCGTTCGTCACCAGTTACCTTGCTGCGCCGTCGTCTGTCACCAGTTATCTGCCTTAATATATATGGACCATTTTCGGTCGACGGCGCAGTGCAGCGGAGTCGTCGTTCGTCACCCTTGCTTAATTTTTAAGGTCTACGCACCAGTTTATTTGCTTAATTTTAACGGGCCACACACGGACGTCGTCAGTCACCAGTTATCTGCCTTAATATATATATAAATATATATATATATGGACCATGCACGGACGACAGCGCAGCGCAGCGGAGCCGTCGTTCGTCACCAGTTACCTTGCTTGATTTTAAAGGACTAAGCACGGACGACGGCGCAGCGCAGTAGTTACTTTGCTCAATTCATGATTATGGTATCGATTTTAATACGTTGGCAGATAATAAAACGAAGAATGTTGTGTATCATAGAGCATTACAATAATAAACACTATGTTTTTGAATATTTTCTTTTTATGAATTATACCAATTCGAATTCAATATTCATAGTTAAGACAGGACAACGTCTGTCGGGTCAGCTAGTGATTATATGTAAATCCTAATACAGTAATCAGAATATACCTTAATCTTATATCTAAATAAATTTAATAGACGGAATACTTAATTTTTTGTTTGATTTTTAGCCTCTGTAAGACAAAGTTTCATAGATTTACAAGCAAGTCGAATATTCAGCCTATATTTCGTCATTATTAAATTTAATTGATGCTTCTTCATAACGTGAGGGTTTCCATTTTCAATTATATCTAAATGTTTGATTTGTTTCGTTTTAATTCAAACATTTACTGCAACATCCGCAAAACTATTAAGCGAAAGTAAATAAATGTCGAATTGCAGAAAGATCTCTAAATTTGATGTTTCTTGAACGCTTATTTCAACTACATTCTATTCTACCGCACTTGCTTCGTCCTCGAAATTACTTTATTTACTTTTAAATAAATTGCGGTTCAATCTAGGTCGAAGTGGTTAAATTTGCTCGACTCCGCGATCTCAGCTCCGACAATTTAATTTCGAGTTCAATCAGCGCCAGCGCCGTCTTCAGGAGGGGCGTGCGCCCGGGATCCCGCTTACACGTGCAACCAGCCTCTAACACCCATGTTGGTCTAATGGATGGAGGAACTGAACAAGCAAAATACCATAAATACCTTAACATAGTGAATATGACTCCACATTTTAAGTAATTTTGAATAAAATTGTATCTCCTTTCCACAGTGAATATTTGCCATAAGCGAAGAATAATTGCCACTTTAGAATTAAATTGCGACAACCACTCTCGCAATCTTTCAACGCCACTTTCCCTATTACGAGACCATTTATACCGTCCGCACTCTCGACAACACTATTTTACAGTGAATATGAAAATGTCGCCGTGGCGTAATGGAAGAAAAACATCTGCACACCAAGAGCCATAAATCGTCCTGGAAACTCCTTTTCATACACAGCCATTGAATTACACATATTTAAGTTGCATGCAAACACACGCACATGCATACGTCCAGAACAATGGCAGGGATTTACATCTGACCCAATTAATCACCAGGACCAGACTTCGGTGCCGCCCACGCAAACGTTTTAAACGCCCCAATAAATTAATTTAATCATGTGCCCTTGTGGGCCTCTTCCTTTTTGTTCATTTCGTGTTTTCGTCCAACCTGTAAAAAGTCGGTGTACACGAATGCCGCAAGAAAATCCATTAATCTCACACTAATGCGGACAAAGGAGGTGTAGCTGTCGCTGAAAAAGTTGTTGGTGCTTTTCTCAAGTTGACGATGTTTTGAATTTATAGATTTTTAATGTCTTGTTGAGTTTGAGAAGACATATTCAAGTATTTAAGTAAATCAATCAAATAATCTTACAATAAATAAATCAATAAATAAACACGGCAAGCACAACTATGTTTAGCAAATTAAGAAGATATCTGCATAGAGCCACATCTGTTACTACAAGGACAGTTTTCATTGATTTGATTAATTAATTATGATTCAAAATATACTCTAAATTAATAATGGTATTCACTAGCCTGTAAAAAACAGTTACCAATACAAATTTTTCTGTTTATTATTAAAAAATTCTGTTTCAAGCCCAGAAATCCAATTTTCAAGATCATCAACCAACAAAATTGAGACGTTAAATAATCGTCCAGAGAGTTGCGTACTATCAATACTACATTAGAATGTCCAATACCTTACGACCATTAAATTAACCAGAAGCATTGATAGAAGACATAAAATGCACCATTGGGCTACACAGAGGCGGCTCATTATATGGAGCCAAGCAACCATCGCACTAGCTCCAATTTCAAGCTCAGTAATAATAACTATTTTAATTAATTCTCTAAATACTGTTTCGTCGCGTTCTGAACCTGCATTTCTAGCTAAATAAATTCTGGCTTATCTCGTGAGCGCCGACAACGACGTTAATCGTATTTCGACGCCATACACGATGAATAAAATTACTTCATTACGGAATAAACCTTTTTGCTCAGGTACTATCTAGGAAAAATTGCAAATGAAACGAGTAAGCAGGCTTCTACTGAACAATTTAAAAATTCAAATATTCAGCTACTTCTCGCATTTATTGAATTTAATCAATAAATGAGTTTAGTTTCAAATAGAATGGTTTTAACGCCATCTATTAATTCTCTGGAAACAAGTGAAAACGCATTATTAAATATTTACTGAATTTTGAGTTATAACCGATTCTGAGTAAACTAGAAAAGTTATGGCATTTGTTTCAATATTATCGGGCGCTCGAGAAATATGTAACTTCTAGGCAGTGTTGCCATACGTACGGTAATTACCGTACTTGTACGGTATTCTGAGCGAAAGTACGGTATACGGTCCAAATGTTAAAACCGTACACAAATGTACGGTAATTTTCACCCTGTATAATAGCATTTTTACCGCGTTTTTAATTCGACAAATTTATCGCACGGTAATTCCACTAGAAATAAATCTCTTATTTTAACATAATGTTCAGCAGTACGTTTTGCGTACGAATTGCCTAATATTCAAAGGTAAAACAATGAACAAATGCAAAGAAAAATAAATACAGGTATGATTGAATTCCTAAAATTTGAATGAATTTTTGAAAATTAATATTTTTGGTAGCAGAAGAAAACAAAATCTAAAAAAATAAATAGTGATATTAAAGAATTCCACAAAAAAATTAAAATCTTTACCATACATCTACCTTTAAAACTAACTTACATTTTTTTTTTAATATGCCAATTTCTTATGAAATTTTGAAAAGTAATATTTTAAGTTGTCGAACAATTGAACAAATAAAAATAAATACTTATATGATGGAATTACCTTAATTTATACTTGGATTTTTGAAAATGTGCCAATTTCTGCTCGACTGAAAAATTGTTAAAAACGAATTTTTAAGTGATCGAATACTTAAACAAGGAAAAACTAGAAAAAAATCACATCCCTATGATAGAATTCCATAAAAAAAACTCTGGTGCAATTTACCTTTAAAATTAACCTTAATTTTTGAAACTGAGTCAATTTTTGTGTTAGTTGTGAATTTTTGAAAATTAATATTTTTATTTGTTGAAGACGAACACAAAAAATCTAAAACAAATAAATGGTAATATTATTGAACTCCACAAACATTTTAAAATAGTTCTACTTTACAACTAACTTAATTTTTTGCAAATTCGCCAATTTTTCCCAGAGTTATGTTTTATTGAAAATTATTTTTGTAAGTTGTCGAACAATTGAACAAATTTAGTGAAAATAAATACTCAAATGCTCGAAATTTTAAATTTATTCACAAGATTTAACATAAATTTTGATTTTTGAGTTATACATTTTTTTAAATGAATTTTTATGTGGTCAAATATTTTATCAAGGATAAACTAGAAAAAAAAATCATATCGATATGATTGAATTCCTTAAAAACTCTGATGAAATCATAATACATTCACCTTTAAAATTAACGTTGATTTTTGAAATTGAGTCGATATTTGACAAAACATTTACCTTTAAAACTAACTAACCAATTTCTGCATGACTTATGAGTTTTTGAAAATTGGTCGAAATATTTGAACAAAGAAAAAATGGAAAAATAAAATAATATCGATATGATTGAATTCTTTAAAAAGTCCGATGCTATCATAGCACATTTTGGCCGTTGAAATTGTCATTTTAGGCAGTTAAAAATTGCCATTTTTGCCAGTTAAAAATGGTCGTTGCCGACACTTCAAAATTGGCCTTTTGTGCAGTTGAAAACTGTCATTTTTGGCAATTGAAAATTGGCCTTTGTGGCAATTCGAAATTGTCATTTTTGGTAGTTGAAAATTGTCATTTTTTGGCAGTTTAAATTGTCATTTTGGCAGTTAAAAATGGTGGTTGCCGACACTTGAAAATTGGCCTTTTTGGCAGTTAAAAATTGTCATTTTTGGCAGTTAAAAATTGTCATTTTTGGCAGTTAGAAATTGTCATTTTTGGCAGTTAAAAATTGTCGTTTTTGGCAGTTAAAAATTTTCATTTTTGGCAGTTAAAAATTGTCATTTTTGGCAGTTAAAAATGGTCGTTGCCGACACTTGAAAATTGGCCTTTTTGGCAGTTGAAAATTGGCATTTTTGGCAGTTGAAAATTGTCATTTTTGGCAGTTGAAAATTGTCATTTTTTGACACTTGATATATTACATGACATGCTACAATATATCAAAAATAAAAAATAAATAGTTTATTCACAAAACATCTGAATTATCTTCAATTTTTGAAAATGCGTGACTTATAAATGTTTAAAAATGATGTTCTTTAATTTGTCGAATATTTGAACAAAGAAAAAAAATACTGATATGATTGAATTCCTTAAGACAATTAATGCAATCATAATATATTTACCTTTAAAATTAGTTTTGAAAATGCGTGTTATGAATTTTTGAAAATTAATATTTAAAGTTGTCGAACAAAAAAAAAAAAAACTGATATAGTTTCTCAAAAATTTTAGTAAGTATATTCACAAAAAAATCTGCCTTTAGCATCAACTTGGACTTTTGAAAATGTGTCAATTTTTGCGTGAGATTAATTTTTGAAAATTAATATTTAAAGTGCCGGCCCACCAGCCGCGTGCGTTAGCGCGCTAAGAACTAATGCGGAGGGTCCCGGGTTCGAATCCCGGCGAGGGCATGGGTGTTTGTGAATGTCTATGTTCATTTAATATGAATAATATATTACAAATAATCGGTTGTGGCTGAATCACCTACGCTGTGTAAGCCAATATCCCATATCATCCATAATTCCTTAACCCAAATTTCCGTCAATCATCCTTCCTTTTTAAAAAAAAAAAAAAAAAAAAAAAAAAAAATATTTAAAGTTGTTGAAGACAAAAAGTAGTTTTTTTATATGTTCACAAAACATCTATTTAATTTAATTTATTTAATGTGCCAATAATAATGGGTTTATACAGGTCAATATACATAATATAAATAAGTGGTTTCAATAAATAAATAAAAATATGAGTCATAACAGATATAAAAAAAAAACTTAAACTTACAGGGTGTAGAAATATGCAAAAGATGCGTTCAGAAAGAAAACTGTAACATGGATAAATAACAAATGTATCTTCCTTTAACACTAACTTTAATTTTTGAAAATGTGTCACTTTTTTTAATTTTTAAAAACCAATTTTTAAAGAAGGAAAAACTAGAAAAAAATCATATCGCTATGATTTAGAATTAATCTTGATTTTTGAAACTTCAGTCAATATTTAATTATTAATTTTTGAAAATTAATGTTTTAAGTTGTTGAACACTTAAACAAAACCAAAATCGAAAAGAAAGTAAGGTCTGATATGATAAGAGTTCCTCAAATATTTTAGAATATTCACAGAACATCTACCTTTATTTTTCAAAAATGTATTAATTTTTCCATGAGTTATTTTTTAAAAATTAATGTTAGTGCTTTTTCTATTGTAAAATATACGTTTCGAAAATAAAGTTCAAATTTAAATTGAATAACGCCAGTTTTCTCAACTATCCAACACAATTCCGTTAGAAAATCCGCCAGCCGCTAAAACGAAAATTACTCCGCAATGCGGACTCAAAATCCGCCAGATCTAGAGGATTTTTCGCTGACCTGGTAACACTGCCTATGGGAAGTATTAAAATCTATCTCGCCCCGATAATTAACATTATATTAGCAGATAGGACCATCTAGCGTCGATTTATGTAACGAATTCCTAGAAAAATGTGTAAATCCCCGAAATAATCCAATAGAACGAGATTATAAAAGGGGGAAAAAACGTTTTTATGTGATATTTTCTGTAAAAAAAAAATTTAAAACCTTTGCTTCACCTCTGAAATCGTAAGTTTACATCATTATAAGTGTGTATTTCTCGTAGTCCACACCCTAATAAATTATCACATCTAACATGTATGTACGTTAATTTATTAATAAGTAGGGTATTCCTGAATACGGTAATTCGTTTTCGAACGTGTGGCAACACTGCTTCTAGGGTACCTACGGTTAAGATAATCAAAATACCCGATAAGAGGGTATTTTCGGGTGTAAACATAAGGTCCCCATAGTCATTGAGTTTTTTAAACATTAATTTATTACTGGCGAATTAATCAATGAAAGATTCTGAAAAACTTCATAAAAATAGTGTGCCCAATTACCCATTTGACCAATTTTTTCACAAGGCCATTCAAAGTCATTTAGATCGTAAAAAATCCAAAACTTTTAAAAATTTTATCCTGCAGTACCATTGTAACCCGGTTTTTGACATTTGCATCATTTTTACCCCGTAAAAATCTACAAAAACATGCATGTTTATATCAGGCCGCGGTATCTTGAAAAAATCGATTTTAAACTTTTTCAAGCGCTTGCTTACAATTTTTAGAGGAATTGCCCATATACAGGGTTTCGAATGTGCCAAACGAAAACAGGATGCAACTAATGTTATCCTGAACAGAAAAGTTCAAATTTCTGATTTCTTGCCGTTATCTAGATAAATAATCTTAAATAATTTTCGAAGATTTGAGCTGGTTAATGTTTATTTGACAGTTGTATTTACAAACTTTGATGGGATTTTAGATGATTTGCCACATGCACAACGGCTTACGATGTGGTTTCAACACGATGGAGCGTGACCCCATAATGCAAGAAAAATCAGAAATTGGCTAAATGTTCAATTTCCTACTGGATGGATTGGACGAGCAGGGCCTTAAAAGATCCTTTATCCGGTGATGTAATTGTTACATTAATGTGCACGAGGCGGAATTTGATCATTTATTTTAAGGCTGAATAACATTATCTACTTCCTGTTTCCGTTTCTAACACTCCAAACGAGACACCCTGTAAATGTGAACATTTTCTAGAAACAGGCGGAAACTTTTTAAAAAACGAATATTTTGGTTAACTTAAATATTTATTTTCTCATTCATCAGTAAAGAATAATGTTTAAAAAACCGATTTTTCGCCTCCAGAGAGGGCGGAAGGGGTTTTCGGCCCACTGACCACAGGGATCCTATTTTTACATCCCGAAACACCCTCTTATATGGTAAATTCCAAAATCTAATAACTGGGGCATTTTGACTATCTTTATAACCCTGCCAAAAAGGATTTCTTTTAAACGTGTTAAAACATTTTCAGATTTTGATCGAATCTTAAAATATAATCTATGGTGAGTACATTTGGAAAGAATGAAGTGTAAAAAAATTATTTCTATATTATTTTGTGGCGTGTTCAGAATTTCAAGAAACTTTGTTTTCGCGCGATTTTCTAAAAATGAGTTTTGGAGTATTTTCAGCTTTCTATAGAATCTTAAAATATAATCGATTCTGAGTGAATTTGGATAGTAATAGGTTTGTACCAATTTTTTAAATATATTTTTTACGTAGCTCTGAAATTGTATCTTCAGATTTTCGAAAAGCGTAGATTTCGTGTGATTTTCTCAAAACAAGTGTTGGAACATTTTCAGATTTTTATAGAATCACAAAATATAATCGATTCTGAGTAAATTATTAAGAAAGTATTAGATTTGCACGAATTGTTTTTATATTTCTATGCAAATCGGAAATTTCGCCTTCGGAGTTAAAAAGCTTTGTTTTCACTTGATTTTCTAGAAATTTGCATTGGAGTGTTTTCAGAGTTTTATATAATTGTAAAATATAATCGACTCTTAGTAAATTTGAAATTTGGAAAGTATTAAGTTCGTTGCAATTGTTTTTATATATTTTTTGAGGAGCTCGAAAAAGTACTTGTTCAGAGTTTCAAAAAGCTTTGTTTTCATTTGATTTTTTAGAAATAAGAATTAGAGTGTTAATAATTTTCAAACACAATTCACTTTGAGTAAATTTAGAATGTATTAAATTTGTAGAATTGTTTTCATATATTTTTGAGAACCTCCGAATTGTGTCTTTGCAGTTTTAAAAGTCTTTGTTTTCGCGTGGTTTTCGAGAAACAAGTGTTGGAGTATTTTCTAATTTTTAAAGCATCTTAAAATACTGTCGATACTCAGTAAATTTGGAAAGTATTAAGTTCTTAGCAATTGTTTATATAATTTTTTGAGGAGCTCAGAAATTACTTCTTGAGAGTTACAAAAATCCTTGTTTACGCAAGATTACCATGAAACAAGTGCTGGAGGATTTACAGATTTTTATAGAATCTTAAAATATTACCGATTCTGAGTAGATTTGGATAGTATTAGGTTTGTAGGAATTGTTATTATATTTTTTGGGTCGGTCGGAAATTGCATCTTTAGAGTTTCCAAAAGGAATGTTTTCACGTGATTTAATTGATACAAGTGTTGAAGTATTTTCTAATTTTTAAAGTATCTTAAAATATTATCGATATTCAGTAAATTTGGAAAGTATGAAGTTCTTAGAAATTGTTTATATAATTTTGGAGGAGCTCAGAAATTACTTTTTGAGAGTTACAAAAATCCTTGTTTTCGCAAGATTAGAATGAAACAATTGTAGGAGGATTTACAGATTTTCATAGAATCTTAAAATATAACCGATTCTGAGTAAATTTGGAAAGTATTAAGTTTGTAGCAATTGTTATTATATTTTTTTGGGTCGGTCGTAAATTGCATCTTCAGAGTTTCCAAGAGGATTGTTTTCACGTGATTTGCTCCGTACAAGTGTTGAAGTATTTTCGGATTTTTATAGTATATTAAAGTATTATCGATATTCAGTAAATTTTGAAAGTATTAATTTTTGAAGGGGCTCAGAAATTAGGTCTTGAGAGTTTAAGAAGGCCTTGTTTTCGCAAGATTCGCATGAAACAAGTGTTGGAGGATTAACAGATTTTTATAGAATCTAAAAATTCTGAGTAAATTTGGAAAGTATTAGGTTTGTAGGAATTGTTACAATATTTTTTTTGGGTCTTCGGAAATTGCATCTTCAAAGTTTCCAAAATAAATGTTTTCATGTGATTTGCTTGATACAACTGTTGAAGTATTTTCGGATTTTTAAAGTATCCTAAAATATTATCGATATTCAGTAAATTTTGAAAGTTTTAAGTTCTTAGCAATTGTTTATATATTTTTTTGAGGAGCTCAGAAATGATGTCTTGAGAGTTTCAAAAAGTCATGTTATCACATGATTAGTATGAGACAAGTGTTATAGATTTTTATGGAATCTTAAAATATAATCGACTCTCAGTAAATTTGGAAAGTAATGAGTTTACAGCAATTGTTTATGTATATTTTGGGGGGAGCTCGGAAATTGCGTCTTCATAATATTAAAAAGCTTTATTTTGCGTGATTTTGTTGAAGTGTTTAAATCTGGAGTAAAAACGATTCTGTGTGAACTTGAAAAGTTTTTAGGTAATGGCCACAAATCTCTGCCGTGAATAGCGAGTGGAACTATTTGTTTTTAAGAACAATAACGCGATATTTTTGTTATTTGTTAATTCAAGTGAGTTTTTTATGGATTCGGGATCTGAAAAGTTAGTTATAGATTTAAAAATTGAAATTAATTCGATACACATTTTTTTCAGCAGATGTAATAGAGTAGGAAACTTTAGGACAGATTTGATAGATTTTGATGTAGCCACATAATCTTGATCATGTAGGGTTCATGGGTAGGAGTTAAAATGAGGGAATAAGGCATTCTTATTGATAAGTATTGATTTTAGTTTAGTTTGAAGGTTTGGAGTAGGATCTCTTTTGATTTTGATTATATTAAAGGACTTGATTAATTTTTGAATTTTTTGTTCATAATCAGATTTATATAAAATAACTGCCAAATTACCTTTGTCGGCTTTAGTGACTATAAAATTACTATTTCTCATTTTAATATTTAGTGATTTTAACGAATTATTGTCGCAGTTTGATACTGAGTGTTTTTACTGATTTTTGAAATTTGATTTTTTTTGGAAAATGGTGGCTTCTGATTCTTTAAGAGAAAGTACAGATTCTGTAATTAAAGTTTCCTTGAAAAATAAGGAGTCGATATGGGGGGGATGGGGGAGGGGGGTAATATTTGGGGCTTAGACTTAAGAGGGAGATTTCTTTCTTGTTGAATTACTTTGGGGTGAAAATTTCTTGTATTTGGTGATTTTTTTTACTTGGTGTAGTTTTTTCAGTTTTTTTCTTTTGTGTTGTAAATTTATGATGCTGAATACTGCTGACTTCGCCGGAAAATAATCGTTCAGGAGGTCGAATTCCATTGGATGGAGATGGTGGGTTAATTCCGAGTGAAAAATTTCGAGGATTTCGCCATATTTCGTATGTACATTAATTAAGCAATTACATATTTTAATTTAATAAACATGGGTCGAGTTCTCAACCGTTTTCGAGATGTCGGGGGTCAAAGTTGGTCACTCTAGCGGTTTTACATAACATGAATGCTACTTGCCTAATAAAAAGTCGTTGCCATGGATCGCTTTGATTTCATGCTTGTTTACAGACATGTATGTGTTATCGTTAGTTGGTTATTAAATGAAAGTATTTAACATTCTAAATTCGCAATTTTATGGGAAATAAGTAAATCAATATAGGTTTTAAGATCTAAAATTGCTCAAAATAGGAGATATAATATAATAGCCCGGTACACAAAGGAGGGGACGAGAAGGACGTGGGGAACTATAGAAAAAACACGGTGGTAATAATAATAATAATTTTTATTCCTTCAAAAAAATAATGTTTACAGTACACATAATTACAACAGATGCGATAACCACATAATACCAGACATTAAATATGAAAATCGTCACAAATCGTTACATTAGAACTAATAAGAATAAATTCTTTAATTAAACTTTAATTAAAGAATGGAACTGATGTGCACTGGGTACAAGCTAGCCGTGATGGTTGTGAAGAATCGGTTGGTGGAAAAGGTGGAGGAAGGAGGGGGAGGGGGACAAGGGAGCAGATCGTTACTCTGGCAAGAATTATTAAGAGGGTGACGGAAGAGAAGGGAAGCATGTATGCGGTGTTTCTGGATTTAAAAGCGGCTTACGACTCAGTGCCGAGGGAGAGGTTGTTAGAATGTTTGAGGAAAAAAGGAGTGACTGAGAGTATGGAGAGTGGATAAGAGGAGTATATAAGAAAACTTGGGTGGTGTCAAAAGTGGGAGTGGATGTGTCGGAGAGGTTCAGGACGTGGGTGGGATTGAGACAGGGATGCCCTATATTATTCAACTTATATCTAAGTGAACTGGAGGAGGTGATGAGGAAATGGCAGGCGGGAGGGGTATTGATTGGGAAGAATAAGGTATGGATGCTGGTGTATGCGGATGATATGGTGTTGATGGCGAGAGATTGGGAAGGGATGAAAGACATGTTGAGGCGAGCGGAGGGGACTGTGCGTGAATGTGGGGAAGACGAAATAGATGAGATCCAGGAATAAGGGAAGAGTTAGAGTGGACGGGAGAGGTGATTCAGAGGGTAAAAAGATTTAGGTATTTGGGGTTTATGTTTAAAGGGACAGGGGGATATGAAGAGCATTTAAGATAGGCGCAAGGAAAGGCCAGAAAAGCTTGGGGTATCGCGTGGGAAAAATGGGGAGAATGGATGGGGAACAATTTCAGAGTGGCATGTAAAGTGTGGGATGCGTGTGTGAAGTCAATTTTAATGTATGGAGTGGAAGTTTGGGGGGCGAAGGGGTATAAGTGTATGGAGAGGGAGCAGTTATGGTTTTTGAAGCGTATATTGGGAGTTGAAAGGTCAACGCCCGGTTACATACTGCTTCAGGAGACAAACAGAGGAAATTTAGGATGTGAGGCAATGGAGAGAATAGTCAGGTACGAGATGAGGTTATGGGATCTAGGAGAAGGGAAATTGGTGAAGGCGGTATGGAGGACGTGCGTGAGTGTGATGGGGTGGGGGGGGGGGGGGGGGGTAAATGGAGGAAAGAACGAAGGAAAATGAGGGAATGGTTGGAGAGAGTGATGAATGTGGCAACGTGGATGAGAGAGAGAGAGAGAGAAAGAAGTGGAAGTGCAGGAGAGAAGCGAATACAATGTCATGTATAGGAGTTGGCAGGTGCATGGAAGGAGGTCGAAGTACTTGGACGAGGATGGATGGAGCAGAGAAGAAAGGGTGACCCTGTCTAGGGCTAGGTGTGGGTCAGGAGAGTGAGGGAGGAAGAAATGGATGGGTGAAGGGTATATGAGATGTGTAATGTGTGAAGGGGGGAGCGATACATGGAGGCATCTGGCGGAGGGATGTGAGGGAGTGAATGAGGAATGGGTGGGAGTGAAAGGGAACAGGAGGGTTACTGAATGGATGAGAGAGGATGGGGCCGGGATAAGGACGCTGCAGAAATTGGGGAGGGAAAAGGAGTGCAGAAGAGCTATGTAACTATGTCATATGCCAATAAAGGTGTTTTTTTTTGGTCAAAAAACTGATACAAAAAATGTGATTATAAAAAGTGTTTTCAATATTTTACAAAAATCCTACGTACTTAGTTGCATGATATACAGGACAATATCGTGTAGAAATTTCAAATTAATTGGTTAAAAATTGTAAAATTAGCGTTATACTCACATTTAAAAAAAGTGTATTTTGAGTAAAACGCGTTTAAACTTTTAGTCAATGATATCTTGCGTATAATATTGGTTTCTTGGTAAATGGGCTGTATAACTTCAAAAACTTCAGTATGGCTAATGCTTATAATTAGCAACATAATTTGCGGTCTGCTTCTTTTTCTTTAGCTATCTTATACTATACTATATAATACACGAGTAAAATGACGCTTCATTAAATCGACAATGATGACTTTTCAATTTTTTTTATAAAGCCTCTTTTGTATTCTATTCTTAAGACTGTAAACTAATGATTTAAGAAAGAAAGAAAAAACGATTTTTATCAATCTCAAGGCTGGTGTTATCCCATAAGATGTCTCTTAAATGTCTCTAAAACCTGGACCTTGCTTCTTTTTTGAGCCACGTATTGTCTGCCATACCCAATTTCGTTCAACCGTCAAATAAATCAACGACTATCCCTGCACAAAGAGCATCAAATGTTTTGTTACTTAAGACTATGATAAAATAAATATATAAAACCATTTAAACCTTAAATATTTTTTCCCCATCAGAACACCTACGGACCGGTTTCGACCTTTCAGGTCTCATCAGTGTAGTTAGTTGCTGTCGGTGGTTAGGCCACTAGGATTGGGTTCAGTATAACATTCAGGCAATTCCGCCACTTTGGCGTTTCTACCTTCAACGGTGTTTGGAATACTTATATTCCAATAGTAATTTCAGTTTCCCCGTCAGCAACTAACTACACTGATGAGACCGGAAAGGTCGAAGCCGGTCTGTAGGTGTTCTAATGGGGAAACAATATTTAATGTTTATTTTATTATTGTTATATTAGGCCACTCGGATAATGTTCAGTACAACATTTAGGCAATAGATTCCGCCACTTTAGCATTTCTACTATAAAACCATTTGTTGATCAAATATCACATAATTGAGTAGCTCAGGAATCTTGAGGATTACAGTTTACGTTAAAATTAGTTTGCTTAAATCTAACACTAAGTTGTTAAACAATTTACATAATTTTTCTAGAAAATTAATATAGTGACTGCTAGGAATGATAGATTTTCTAATTTTGAATACAACAAAAAAAAGTTTTTCAAAATTAATAACGAAGATATTTACCAAAATGTATTCAAATATAAGTACTAATATTTGAGCAGGCTTTAATATGTCTCTAGCAATGAGTGGTAAAAACTATTGAAATTGTTTGTAATTGAACGACAAACAAAATTTATTTCATTTAATTTATATTTTTACATTGTTTGTTATTTTTCAAAATAGTAATTTACGTAACAAGTTCCGAAAGTGATATTTTACGGGATGAGTAGGACGTTTCCAGGACGAGCCGTTTTCTAATTTAAAAAAGCAAAAACGCACACGAATGTTATATGACAAGCGCTGTCATAATTAAATACGAAGTGGATGTTTTTATCAAGGCCGCCTACATATATACGCAAAATCGTCCTGAAAGTAATAAAAATCGGCCCGAAAGTAAAGAAATCGTTCCGAAAGTGAAACAAAATCGTCCCAAAAATAACTACTTTCGGTACGATTTATGTAAAGTGGTACTTTCGATTTAATAAATCATCCTGAAAGTTTTATTTTCGGGACGGCTGCTGAAAAATACATTTTTAATATTGATATTGCGTTTCTTCATTTTTTTCAAACCTATCGTATTTTTTGTATTTCAGTACAGGACGCACCGAGAAAGACAAACTGCAATTGTTTTTACCACTTATTGCTAGAATCGTATTAACGCCTAATCGAATATTGGCACTTTTATTTGAATACATTTTGGTTATTTATTAACTAATTTGGAAAAACTTTTCTTTGTTCTATTCAACATAAAAAGCTATCAAATGAAAGGAAGGAACGGATACTTTGCCATTTAAAATTTTAAAGTTGCCAGCGTTTAGAGACTGAATAGTGGGGGATTGAAAAATGCATCTCTAAATGATGATTAAAAAATAAAATTAGACCTGTCCCAGCATAAAAAAAAATCACAACAATTTTATAGAATCTATCTGTTACCTTCGGGACTGTATATTAAAATTACGTTTATCGATTCTTGCCGCTTGGTGGAATCCCCGATATGCAATAATACTCCGAAATTTTTCGCATATAATTTCATAATTGTTTTATTTGGTAATGTCCAAATAGGTCACAATAAAGTGAAAAATACGTAATATTAGCAAAGTGTTTATTTTAATTTAATCTCCTTAGTTATACCAGAGGATCAGACCAGACCTAGCTTATCAATCCTATTTTCTTGAATCCCCAGCGCTTCTATTTTTGGATTTGTGAATATTGAGCAAAACATTCTAATATCACCAGTGAAGTCCGCCGGCTGAATTGCTATCGAAATTAAGACTAAGTTTTGTAACAGTATATTGCATATTATAGTACAAGTGATGAAAGTATGAATTTCGCTAATGCGTGGGCCTACGGCTCGTGTGCAAACGGTAAACAAGTGAGCGAATTCGTTTCATCACAAGTGCTGTATAGAGCTTTGTTTAATGCTGCCCATAAAATGTATAAATGTGAAGAATATTCATTTCTGATATTACTCATTATACAAGGCAGGCGTGTCGTGCAATGCCTCAAATTAAAAATAAAAGTCAATTATGTAACAATTTCTCTCAGTTTAACGTGATAAATTCATAATTATGTGTGAAAACAAATAAAGAGACTATTACTGCTTTATTTATTAATTATGTCCACAAAATATGCAAATAACACGGTAACAAAGAACTCTGTTTGTATTATTTCCACTGACATTAGGGTGAGTGAAAGTGACATAAGGGTAGTAGAAACGCCAAAGTGGCGGACTCTATTGCCTGAATGCTGTACTGAACCAAATCCGGGTGGCTTTAACACCGACAAGATATGGACATTACTAGCGGCGGAAAATATAGCAATATTAATGTAAACATTAAATATTGTTCCCCCATCAGAATACCTACAGACCGGTTTCGACTTTTCAGGTCTCATCCTGAAAAGTCGAAACCGGTCTGTAGGTGTTCTGATGGGGGAACAATATTTAATGACATAAGAGTGCTTTCACTTACTCATTTCCACTGATTGGAAGTAGATAAAAGTAAAGCTTTCTTTTAGCGTATCTACCTAATAAACTAAAAGTTTCAATGGCAGGATTAAACAAATATTATTTGTAACTTTGTACATACTGTTAGGAAGTTCGGCAAAGAATAAATAATACAACACATTTCTATTATTACGGAACAACAAATTGTAATTATATTAATTTTGCACTAATAGATTTATGTTTGAAATTACATAATATCATTAGCTAAATCGGATTATATCGTGGCATTGTGTACAGGTATTAGTGTCGTGACCTGAAAGGAATTCTTCAAGGTTCAATAATACCGCCCGCAACGGAGTAAAATCTGTGCACGCTGGCTGCATTTCTTACATGATAAAGCGTCTAGTTCAGTAATAAACGTTACGATAACCGCAAACGCCAGTCATGTGTCAAGATAATGCGCTGCATTTCCTTATCGCGACTACTAAAAATGTAGTCTACTCCCACAACTGTTTCAATGAATTATTCATTATTTACTAAATATTAAAGAGAAACTCGTATATATTTCTTTGTTTCTTACTTTTGAAATCTTTTAATATAGAAACATTATTTAATACACTTTGATTACTGCTAACAAATACGATTAATTAACACTAAAATAAACTGTTGAAAAGTAGTAAAATTTATTGAACTAGTTGTTTAATCGTTAAATTGCACGCACATGTACTTGATATTCCACGTTGTGTTATGGTATCGTGTGAGCAACAAAATTTTGTTTCAGAGTTGGCTGTTAGATAAAAGAGGTATGTCGCATAAGAGACTAGATTGGTTCAATTGAATTAGATTTTAAAAAATGAATTAATCTCAGACATGACTGCTATGTTTCTCTCTCTCCGGTATGGCCAACTCAGAAACAAAATTATGTGGCTCACACTTTATAATATAAAAGTGAGATTAATAGCCATTATTGAATTTATTGACTCAAAAGATGTGTTCAGAATTTTTTTTTTTTTAAAGGAAAGATGGTTGACAGGAGTTCGGGTTAGGGAATCGAGGATGATAGGGAATTGGCTTAGCCAGCTAGGGCATTCAGCCACAACCGATATATAATAATTCCTATTTAAATGAAATGGAGACAAACACTAGACACCCAGGGACCCGCACGACCATTTTTCGTGTTTTAAAAGTGACCGCACGGACGGGACTCGAACCCGCACCAACGGGGTCCAGCCGCCGGACCTCTACCCACTAGACCACCGCGGCCCCGTGTTCAGAAATATTATCCCGAAATTTGAGTAATGTCTCTAAATAATGGACCCGAAAAACACAATCAATACCAGCGCACCAGAACTTTTTGATTAACATGCCTCGTGGTCGTTATAAAGCTAATGAAATGTTATCAACAGTATTAGTGAAATCCATTTTATTGGTTGGGGTAGATTATCGTTACAAATACGCTCACTGAGTTTCGTTCTAATCTGTAGCATCACGAAAGTGGACCAGTTTTCAGGAGCCAGGTTAGATACACTGTTTTTTTTTTCTAAAGAGTCATATGGTCGATGGAATTAAAGTGGATGAAACCGAGGCAATGTGGGGAAAGCCGCCCTAACATAACAATAAAGAAACTATCCCAAAAGAATGAAACGAAATCCATCGCCGCCCGTATAAAACTTAATCGATGGGCCAGCGTCGGCGTGCAATAAAAATAATTTTATGGGCCAAGAAAGTGCTGAGCAAAGTGAGATAAAATCGCCAGAATACGGTTCTCTCGCATTTTCAACATCATATCACATCAACAAGAGGCAACTTTTAGCCAAAAAAATAAAAGGAGATAGTGAAAGATACATATTATTATTGCCATAATAATAATCGTCATAATATGATTAAATCTATGTTCTATATACAGATAGATTAGTTTTTGTTTCTTCTAAAATCAGCGTTGACATTTAAAACTACCGAATTTCAATATAATAAAAAAACCAAAGTTGAGAGAGGAAGACATTTTATTTGCTGCTAATGTGTGTTATAACTCCACAAAATAATCAATCAGTATCAAATATAAAACTTTTGCAGGTCTTCAAGCATAAACTCTCTAAATACTTTAATTTAATGCAGTTCATAATTTCACCATTGACTAGGTATGGCAATTTATATTACCGAGAGCCAGACGTTCCCAAACTGTGGTACGCGTACCGGTACGCGAATGTTCAGCTAGCGGTATGTAACAAGTGAATGGTGTATACAAGTCGCACATTTTCTTAAGATCTCCAAATCGCGATTATTTAAATTGCTTAGCTGTCGAACGTATTATTAGAAGGACAGTGACTTCAGTTTATTAAAAAAAAATGTATTTAGAATCAAGGCGAAATACGAGTACTAAAAGTTTTCCAAAATCAAGAGAATATCGTTTATGATTTTGCTTAACTGTCGAACGTGCTTTTTGAATTCTGATTATTTAAACATCATGATATATCAAATTTAGTTTATTTAACAAAGTCGTTAAGACCGTTTTATCTCAAATTAATGCAAATAGATAAAATCGCAAGTTTTCCACGTCCAAAGTGAAAAAACTTGCGTTTTAGATTTTTAAAAATTGCTTTACACGTTCGCTACCAAAGGACTTTTTGAGTTTCGACCCCACAGACCAAGAATTTTTTTTAACGTAAGTTAAAGTAAAATCATTTTTTTGTTATCTATACTTATAAAATGACGGTTAGGTGTTCCTGTGGGATATTTTGGTCCGGCTCACATATGAGACACTGGCCTATAATTGCCAAATTTAATAAATAGACTAAGTGGCTCATATATGAGACGGAAGGAAAAGCAGCAATTTCAATCAAAAGTTTTTATTTTTAGGATTCTTTCGAATACAAAAACATCAATATGTACATAAAAAAAATATAAGAAACTTATAAATATTTACAAATATAAAAGGACAACAAAATTTAGATTTGAAGGTAGTAAAAGCTAATTTGAATGATACTCCTTGAAGCAGGGATCAACGCATAGGCCAATGTTCTGTCCATTTTTATCCTTACAAATTTCGCAAACAAAATATGTTTGACTTCTTTGTTTTTTGGAAGAACAATTACGACACCAAACTCTCTTCTCAATTTTCTTAGGGTAATGATTTTCCTTTGGTGATTGCTTTTTACGTGGAAAAACATCTTCAGTGCTTTCTTTTTTCAAGAAATCCAATATCACCATTTCTCTGCACTCCAAGTAACTAATTTTGTTGGGTTTAACTTTATTGTAAATATACGTACTATTCCATAAACAAATATCCATTAGGTGGAAAAATACTTTTAGGTACCATCGGATGGTCTTTCTGGGAGTGGTGTAATATGAAACCATTTGGTCACTTCGATCAATACCAGACATGTTTTCATTGTAATCAATAATAGAAACTGGTTTTTGTTTTTCTACACCTCTTCTATTAGTGCATTTGCCTAATGCAGCAGTGGGTTTTGTGGATATCATAAGGACTTCTCTCTTATCCTTCCATTTGAGCACCAACACATTTTTCTTTCTTCTAAATACAATTTCTCCCTTTTTTAGTTTCGAACTTATAACTGCGTTTGGGTTACCTTTTCGTGTTTTTCTAAGGGTTCCTACAACATGGGTTTTGTTTTGATAAAGAAATTCAGATAATTGAACGCTATTATAATAATTGTCTAAATAAAGGGAATGACCTTTTGCCAAAGTATTGTTGTGCTAATTTTGTGACTACAGATTGAGAATGGCTCATATCATTGTCAACTGTTCCCTTTCCACCGTAAATGAGAATATCTAACACAAACCCATCTGGAGTGGCAAGCTCATAAAGCTTTATTCCGTATTTCGCACTTTTATTGGGAATGTACTGACGAAACAGCAATCGTCCATGCCAAAGTAGTAATGCTTCTTCGAGAGATAATTTTTTTCCAAGATATAAAATATTTCTTATGTTTTTCAATAAATGTTCTAAAACTTGTGAGCAAGAAGAGGAGACACTAAGACACATCCTGTGTGAATGCGAGTCACTCAAACAACTTAGGTGGTCCGTTTTCGGAGAGGAGTGGCCAGATTGGTCACAACTGGGCAACACTCCACACGGCCAACTACTTGACTTCACAAGAAGTTTAGGTTGGCTTGAGGAGTAGGGCCCAGGAGGGGGCACAAAGGACCAACGAATGGTCTAAGCGCTGCGACCATTTGGTCGCCCTCCACAAACCATCAATCATCATCATGTGATATTTTATGTAACCGAGACGTTTTATCATCATCGTCTTTGTAGAAGCATAAACACCGGAGAATTGACTTAAATCGGTTCCGGGACATTGTTGTTCCAAAGATTGGATGATAATAAATTGAATTGGTACTCCAATAGTTCTTTAGTATAGGCCTACTTATATTGCCCATAAGTATACATGATCCCAAAAAACGGTAAAATTCGTCAGAATCCGTTGGCTTCCAATTATTCATTGTTGAATATTTTGACAAATTTTTGTTTATAATAGATTGTGCTCGATAATTCACCCAGTCACAAAGCTTGTCAACAAGTGAGTTGTCAAATAATAAGGCGAATATTTCTCTTGCAGTAATTGCAGGTGGAATTTGGATTTTCAAGCGCTCAGGCTCAGAAAAATCAAAAAGTTTCGGATCACTATCTATATCTACCCAATCGTCATCGTTTAGATTTGTGGCTAAATTGTCATTTTTATCGTGACTTTCACTGGGGTATGCAATCTGTTCATCGATTTCATGAGACGAGATTTGTTCCTCTTGATCACTATACTCTGATGCACTTAAGGGTTTATAGGAGCTTCCAGAATCAGAGAAAGGTTCAGCGATCTCCTCAGAAGTATTTGACGAAATTTCATCACCGTCTCGATTCATGATTCGAGTAGCTTCTTCTTCAAGCTCCTTTTGTGTTAAATTCCTATGCCCTGCCATACTTTTCAAAATCTGAAAAAGTAGTAGGTATATTATAAAGAGCTAAGATGTCTGCTATTAATAAAAAATGCAATACTTAATAAAATGTGTGTGTATAAATTGGCGGATAATCTACATGTGACGATATTTTTCCAAAAATTCTAAGCAGCTTATCTTAATTCTAAAATGTTGTACCATGCTTCCTGGATCTTCACGAGGTCCTCATAGTTTGAACATCCGGTCGTTAAATATGCGTTATTATTCGTTATTAATTTACAGAAAACCCTGCAATTTCGATAGTATGACTAGTTTGAAAATTATTTGTCAGTGTGTGCTATCTTTCCATCTCAAACTTGTATTTTTAACACTTCTTAATTATCTTATTTTTATAAAAAATACGTTCGGCAACGTGACACCCGCTTATGTCACTTTGACACAAATCATTCATTCAAACTTGCTAGTTCCGAGTTTGTGCCAATTCTGCTTTTCTCATTATTATCAGTTTGTATTAGTGCCCGCATGTATTAGGAATTAATGTTCATGTGTAATGGATTTACTCGATGCTATTACAATACAAATAAAAAGAGAACATGTGTGTACAGATCGCAATCCTCGGGATGCCAGCGAAGTTGTTGGGGATCGTCCGTACCGAAGCCGGGTGGCATCTGGTGTTTCTTTACCTCGTTGGTCGCGATCTCCAGGTGCTGCCTAACTTCGGCGCACACCAGGTTATTTTTTTATCGGAGGAGAACTCTTTGTAGGTTGATCCTCGGAATCTGACCGTTTGTAGTGGTATCTTTGAATTCGTAGTATGCAATGGAATCTTTGAATTTGTAGCGGTCAATGAAGACTTTTTTTAGCGGTCAATAGGATTTTTGAATTTATAGTGTACTATGGAATTTTTGAATTCGTGGCGGCTGCTGGTTGTGTTTAATCTTTTGGAAGAAGTACTTGCTACGATGTGGTTCGAGCAATTGATTGCGAAGCAACAAATTCCGGCGTCGGGCATGGCTTCGGCACTGAAACGCCGGTGAGATTCCCTAGGATCGCGAGGACACTCCGATGAATGGCTCCTGTGCCGATGGTAGCTTCGTCCATCTGGTCTTTGCATAATCGGTTTCCGGGTTGCCAGGTGTTGCCCTCTGTGCAGTGTGAGCAGATACGTAGGCGGCGTAACTTCTGGTTTCGGGTCTAGGTAGGGAGGCACTTCTTCGGCCTGATCATGAAGTTGGTCAAACCTCAGTAGCTGGCAGAAGGGGCCTCGACATAGTTGGCGCAAGTGGCCGCTTCCTTCGTTAACCTCTCGCCTTCTTGCGTTTGATGTGCACCAACACTGGTACCGTGCAGAAGCCCAAGTTTCTGGAAGCGGTAGCATTTCTGTCAGCCCTAGGACCTGCTTTAGGTTGACGAGGCACCTCGCATCTTCTTTGCCATCTATCTGGACGTAGACTATCAACAGAGAGTACGTCTTGTCAGTCTGATTTTCCCTTCGGGTTATGCTTCTTTTCCGATCTCGTGGGCAGCTGCTGTTCGAGTAGATCTTCGGAAATCTGAGCCTCGGTGATATTAGGGGCGCTAATTCTTATCACTGCCTTTGTTGGTTTGTTTTTTCCTCGTCCAGCTGGTATGTGTAGTATAGACATGGGCGTAATGACTATTTTTTGTGGGCTGCCTCACTGCAAAGATTTTCCAATTTAACCCAAAACAAAGTGGAAACAAAAAACTAGGTCCTCTCTTCCAAACAATTTTTCATGACTCAAATAGAACTGCAAATTTTCACATGAGTCAATAGACTCCGCAACTCACTTCTCAGAGTGGACTCTTTGAATGAAATCACTCATCTCTAGTGCGGTACAGCACTGCATTGAATTCGAGGATTTTAATGAGTACACGGTCTAGGAAGATCCACAGTCCTGTAGCTGCGTATCGCGTTTTCTGATGTTGTTTACTTCCATTAAGTCACAGATGTTGTACAGGTTGTATCGGATGACAAGATAACTGGTGGCTTCTTCACGAACGGCGCTGGTGCTGGGCTGGTCCTCTGAGACTTACAATTCTAATGAAATTTGGTGAATTTGAAGAGGATGCCAAAATATTCGATACGATTTTTTTTTCAATTTTTTAGAGGATGAACTCATCCCTCGAAAATATTTTTGTTTTTCGGCTATAACTTCTGAGCAAATAATGACAGCGTATGTTCGCAAATGTACAAAATTTCGAAGCATACCCACTACATTGCACTGGTGTAAAAAATGTCAGTTTTATATCTTTTCTATACAAATTATACAAATTTTGAACATTCACGAAACTACGTCATTATGATTTGTTCAGAATGTGTTTTAGCCGAGAAAAAAATATACATTGAACATTTTAATCCCTTTTACTTGGGGGGGGGGGGGGGGTTTAGAAGTGGAGGTCTTTGATATAGAGAGGGTTAATTCGCTGTTTGGCTGTTTAGCTATATTCAGGGTCGCGCTTGGTGGTGGTTCAGGTAGAGCCGATGTCGTGGGGCGAGATGTCGTTGTGAGGTAGCCTTTCATCATCATGATTTCCTGTTATACCGAACTGATTTGTTTGAGGAATTCTGAAATTGAACGCACCAGGTTGGTCATCGTAGACTGCATTTTGTGGAATTCTCTGACGTAATCGAATGGTCCATGGTGTTGGTCGGGGTTGGGTCCTGGGCGTGGTGGGGAGCGTTTATGAAGTCGGTGTAGGTGTGTTTCCAATTTCGAAGGTTCGAAGCTTCGAAGATTCATAGAAAATATTCGAAGATTGAAGTTTCAATGTTTCGAAGATTCGAAGCTTCTAATTTTTTAAGTTTAGAATTTTCAAAGTTCCAACTGCATTTTGTGGAACTCTCTGAACTCTCTGACGTAATCGAATGGTCCATGGTGTTGGTCGGGGTTGGGTCCTGGGCGTGGTGGGGAGTGTTTATGAAGTCGGTGTAGGTGTGTTACGACAAAGTGTATGTATGGAGTAGGGCTAGAATTTTCTTCGAAGATTTCTAATTTAGAAGGTTCAAAGCTTCGAAGATTCATAGAAAATCTTCAAAGATTAAAGTTTTAATATTTCGAAGATTCGAAGCTTCTAATTTTTTGAGTTCCGAAGTTTTCATTCTGATTTATCAGAATACTAGGCCTCGAGAGCACCTAGCACAGAAAAGATGATTCTTGAATTTAGATTAAATATAGATACTCTGGAAAATTTCATACCAAATAATAGGTTAATGGACATAGAGTGTGTCTAAAAAAATTGGATTTTTTACGGCTTGGTTCCGGAGATATATGTCCGAAAACTTTACCAATTCTACATGGTGATAAAAGGAAAAGAAAGGTCAGATCACATATTCATTGAATACGTTCTCACCTCTCGATTAGATTAACGAATACCAAAACTGGTAACTACATTTTTAAAGATACTACGCGACACCAAACTGATTTACCATACTGTAGGGTTTTGTGATTGAAAAATTCGAATACTTCGAAACTTGACAACTTCAATTATTCGAAAACTTCGAATCTTTGTAACTTCTCAACTTCGATTCTTCGAAAAATTCGAAAAGTTCGATATCTTCGTTCCTCTGGATTCTTCGAAGCTTCAACGTTGCGAAGTTGCTTTGCGGATGGCGGTAGGGTGCAACGGGAACATCGTGAGCACAGGTAAAAAGTACAATCTGGGCGCTTAGTTCTTCGCTATTGTTCTGTATTAGAGGCTGTACTTCTTGCACTTATAGTTCTACAAAATGGTCCGAACGTTGTTATCGATACGAAGATTCACAGCAGAGGAGGCTTAGCTCTCTATTAGTCCTTCCTGGCAATTGCAACTTATCTCGTTTGGTAATTTAGTTACTGCGGAATTTATAGTAATTTAAAAACGGAGCATTTATTAACTAAATGCTGATAACACGTTCATATACGATATTTATTTGCATAATTATCCGAATCCCGCAACGACAGAGTTAAAGTTATGATTATATCTGTCTTTGGATTTTTTCGGAATGAAGTCTTCTATCGCAGCATTGGCAGCAGCGCAGATATCGGCTCTGGAAAACTAACTTCATTAAACATTTGGATATATTATTGACTACGATGAGGCGTATATAAAAATGTAAAATATAATAATGGTAGAAAGCCACTTGTCTTTGATTTGTTAAAAAATTGATGACGTGAATGCCGACATTGGCGAAATAAAGTATAATAACCGTTATTAATACAAAATATGAATCTGACTTGACTCATATCACTATGGAAACAACAGAACATGTCCCATTTGTTGTCGTTTTACATTTATTATCAATATGAACTTTATATTATAAAAATCGATTTTTTGAATTCTATCAAGCATTTCATTTCAGAAAAAATACTATACAAGACTCATCACGGAAATACCTTTACCTGACACGGCTAAATTTAAATTATAACTTTCTTGACTTCTCTCAAAATAACTATTAATTATTTAAATAGTACTGAGTAGATGAAAATCTTCGTTAAGATAGACTGTGATTTATAAGCGAATCCACACCGTGATATGGTAATTTGCTAATTCCTAGGTTTTCAACTATTCTGAAACCAACAATACTGTTTTATGCCAGAAACTGACGTTTAAAACGAGAACTGGTCGGGTGCTATATTTTTTCCAGCCAACATATACGACGAACACATATTAACTTAAAAATAACGCTTATTGCACACTCCATCAAGATTACTTTCATTGGACGGAAGAGGCGGGGAAAATGGAAACACATCGAGGAGCGTTTAATTTTAATATTTCCCTCGAGTCTTCTAATAGATCGGTCGACGTTGACGTGTGCGTTTGCCCTGCGCAAATTGCTTTCCGCCTTAAACTAATTTCATAGGAACCTATGATTTATGCTCCCCAATGCGGAATTTGCATGCGTTTTTAATGCCCCCCGCATTCTGAAAGAGGAGAAAAAATAGGATGCGTACATTAGCATATAAATAATGCGCGGAAACGGACTGCGTATACAGATTTCCTCTATCTGAATTATGTGCCTACTCCACCGGAAATATTTATTCACGCACACAAAAACATCCAAAACATATATAAACTGTCGTGTAATTTAAAAAAAAAATGAACGTACAATGGGTTAGGTTGGATAACTTTCCGTTACGAACTAGTATTGTTAGCCCACCATCCTACTTTATATTTTGCTTTAAAGGTTTTAAAATTGAAAACTTTGTTTCTTAATCAGTTTCATGGTACATGTTTCGGCAATTTGTCGAAAAACTTTTCTTTGGAGTTGATACTTTTAATCACGTTTTTTAATTCTTAAATATGCAAAAGGTATGATTAAAACATTTCATGACCAAGAGGAATGAGGTAAAAAGAATTTTATGATTGGAGTTTATATTTCTACAGTCGGATTTTTTGGCAAGATGGTGTATGTGTGCAAAGGGACGATTGTGGAAATCGATGATGATGTGGGGCAGTGCGGCGCCTCGTCCTGGCCCGGCGTATTCCGCAAAGACATCCCCAAAAACCCATTTCTACATCTCAACATTATTCTCCCTCTTTCCGGCTTAATGAACACGTCATAATTTGCTAACTAAGCCGATCCTAGTTTATTCTTGTGCGAAAATTTCCCCCGCGATAAAGAAAAATCTATGCTGGTCCGAGGCAATTTTTCATACGTTTAAGTATTATCAAGATGTTAGATTTTGCTAGCGGAAAATAAATTGGATTATCTCTGGAGCTGAAATACAGCATAATTCTGCGACTTATACAATCATACTAATATAGTTATAAAAATCGTACAAAATATTTTGTGACAAAATACGAAATAATTTTTCAAACTACAACTATCATGTTTTATAACGTCACTTTAGTCACGAGTCACGAGCGAATCGCAACGCGAGTGCTTGTTTAACGTTTATAAATCGAGTTGCATACTATACTTTTTTTACGTCCGTTATAAAATGTGCAGTTTTTTTCATTAACTTGGGTTCATAAAATATGTGCTTCCCGAACCCTATAAACAGCGTGAAAAAAGTGCCATAACGGTTCATTTTTTCACTCTTTTGCGTGGAAAAAAGTGCCATAGCGGTTCATTTTTTAACGCTACTATAAAATTGTTTTGTCAAAGTGTGTCATGAACGCATCGCAACACGTCGCGAGTTCCGCCGATAAATGTCAAACATTCGTTTCCGATCAAGAAAACTTGATGATTATTATTTTCTTCATTAAAAAGAAAAGTGTTATTATTTGCAAAAATGTATTAATGTTTTATCGAATTTATTTAAAGTTAAGGACGTAGAAAAAAATTTTGTATGAAACTTGAGAGTAAAGCAATTTTTTTTCACTTGTAGGAATTGCCGCAATTTTTCCTATTCGTGAAAAAAACTACTAATTTACTCACTTGTTGCATAAATAACTATTTTAGGTTTTTGTCATTATGTATATTGTATTTAAAATCCCCATTATATTTTAAATTTTGCAATTATAATGACTGACATGGATAGTTCCGTTTCTGGGGGTCTGAATAATCTACCCACGATCACAATACGTTCCCATACTTCGTATTTGAGAAAGTAAAAAGAAACAGAATAGGAAGGGATACCATAGGCTCCATGTGTACTCTAAGAAGCAGCTATTAACTATAATTACATTATTAATATTATTCCGTCGAAATTAGATAAAATATTGAATAAACTACGTGAGTTCAGCATGTTTATTCACTAGAGAAATTTTAGGTAAAATTTCTTCACGTGAATAAACATTTACCTAAATCACTCAGTATATAAATATCGATTTTAAATAATATCTAATATATAAAATTTTCGTGTCACAGTGTTTGTAACAAAACTCCTTCGAAACGGCTTGACCGATTCTTATGAATTCTTGTGTGTATATTGAGCAGGTCTGAGAATAGGACGTAAACTATTTTTAATACCCCTAAATGATAGGGGTGATCCACCGCAAATTTTTTATTTTTATTTTTTGTACAAAATTTTTTATTTTTATATTTTTATGATTCGGCATTAAAAAATACATACAACCCTAAATTTTCACCCTTCTACCACCAACCCCTATTTTTTAATAGCGATTTTAGTACTTTAATAATTTTCTACTCTCGGCGATTGACCGCTCGATCAGTTATTCCTTTTCCATTGTTTGCGCCGACGGTTATTAATGGGTTTTAATGGGCTTACCCTGTAGATTCGTATGGATAAATATAAATAAATAAGTAGCTGAAATTATAAAAAAATATAAACAAAATATTAACAGCAAATACTGCACTGAGCTCAATTGCAACACTTGCATCCGATGAACAATTAAGTCGGCTTTTAATACATAAATTGGTGATAACGATTGATTTATAATACGCGCGCCATCTCTTGGTGGTTGGAATGTCGCTCGCGGTGGTGTTACGAATTAAAATATTCTGCGGAAGATTCTGTGCGCGGTTGAGAATTTTTTAAATAATTTTGCCATTTAGTTCAAATTCGTTGATTATTAAAAAAAATTATGAATTTTTGAAGCAATAATTGCATGTTAGAGCGATCATGAATTTCAAAAATTAAAAAAAAAATATTTCAACTGGCGATACATGTTTTTATTAGTAACAATACACTTCTTACATTCTTTAGCTTTAATAATTTTGTTATTTAGTTCAAATCCGTTGATTATTAAAAAAGTTATGAATTTTTGAAACAATAATTGCACGTTAAAGCGATCATGAATTTTAAAAATTCTAAAAAAAAAATTCAACTGCCGATACATGTTTTTATTAGTAACAATACACTTCTTACATTCTTTAACTTTAATAATTTTGTTATTTAGTTCAAATCCGTTGATTATTAAAAAAGTTATGAATTTTTGAAGCAATAATTGCACGTTAAAGCGATCATAAATTTTAAAAATTCTAAAAAAATATTTCAACTCGCGATACATGTTTTTATTAGTAACAATACACTTCTTACATTCTTTAACTTTAATGATTTTGTTATTTAGTTTCAATCCGTTGATTATTAAAAAAGTTATGAATTTTTGAAGCAATAATTGCACGTTAAAGCGATCATAAATTTTAAAAATTCTAAAAAAATATTTCAACTCGCGATACATGTTTTTATTAGTAACAATACACTTCTTACATTCTTTAACTTTAATGATTTTGTTATTTAGTTTAAATCCGTTGATTATTAAAAAAGTTATGAATTTTTGAAGCAATAATTGCACGTTAAAGTGATCATGAATTTCAAAAATTCTAAAAAAAATATTTCAACTGGCGATAGATGTTTTTATTATTAACAGTACACTTCTTACATTCTTAAGCTTTAATAATTTTGTTATTTAGTTCAAATCCGTTGATTATTAAAAAAGTTATGAATTTTTGAAGCAATAATTGCACGTTAAAGCGATCATGAATTTTAAAAATTCTAAAAAAAAAAATATTTCAACTGGGGATACATGTTTTTATTAGTAACAATACACTTCTTACATTCTTTAGCTTTAATAATTTTGTTATTTAGTTCAAATCCGTTGATTATTAAAAAAGTTATGAATTTTTGAAGCAATAATTGCTCGTTAAAGCGATTATGAATTTCAAAAATTCTAAAAAAATATTTCAACTCGCGATACATGTTTTTATTAGTAACAATACACTTCTTACATTCTTTAACTTTAATGATTTTGTTATTTAGTTTAAATCCGTTGATTATTAAAAAAGTTATGAATTTTTGAAGCAATATTTGCACGTTAAAGCGATTAAGAATTTCAAACATTCTAAAAAAATATTTCAACTGGCGATAGATGTTTTTATTATTAACAATACACTTCTGACATTCTTTAGCTTTAATAATTTTGTTATTTAGTTCAAATCCGTTGATTATTAAAAAAGTTATGAATTTTTGAAGCAATAATTGCACGCTAAAGCGATCATGAATTTAAAAAAAAATATTTCAACTGGCGATAGATGTTTTTATTATTAACAATACACTTCTGACATTCTTTAGCTTTAATAATTTTGTTATTTAGTTCAAATCCGTTGATTATTAAAAAAGTTATGAATTTTTGAAGCAATAATTGCACGTTAAAGCGATCATGAATTTCAAAAATTCGAAAAAAAATATTTCAACTGGCGATAGATGTTTTTATTATTAACAATACACTTCTTACATTCTTAAGCTTTAATAATTTTGTTATGAATTTTTGAAGCAATAATTGCACGTTAAAGCGATCGTGAATTTCAAAAATTCTAAAAAAAATATTTCAACTGGCGATAGATGTTTTTATTAGTAACAATACACTTCTTACATTCTTTAACTTTAATGATTTTGTTATTTAGTTCAAATCCGTTAATTATTAAAAAAGTTATGAATTTTTGAAGCAATAATTGCTCGTTAAAGCGATTATGAATTTCAAAAATTCTAAAAAAATATTTCAACTCGCGATACATGTTTTTATTAGTAACAATACACTTCTTACATTCTTTAACTTTAATGATTTTGTTATTTAGTTCAAATCCGTTGATTATTAAAAAAGTTATGAATTTTTGAAACAATAATTGCACGTTAAAGCGATTATGAATTTCAAAAATTCTAAAAAAATATTTCAACTCGCGATACATGTTTTTATTAGTAACAATACACTTCTTACATTCTTTAACTTTAATGATTTTGTTATTTAGTTTAAATCCGTTGATTATTAAAAAAGTTATGAATTTTTGAAGCAATAATTGCACGTTAAAGCGATTATGAATTTCAAACATTCTAAAAAAATATTTCAACTGGCGATAGATGTTTTTATTATTAACAATACACTTCTGACATTCTTTAGCTTTAATAATTTTGTTATTTAGTTCAAATCCGTTGATTATTAAAAAAGTTATGAATTTTTGAAGCAATACTTGCACGTTAAAGTGATCATGAATTTCAAAAATTCGAAAAAAAATATTTCAACTGGCGATAGATGTTTTTATTATTAACAATACACTTCTTACATTCTTAAGCTTTAATAATTTTGTTATTTAGTTCAAATCCGTTGATTATTAAAAAAGTTATGAATTTTTGAAGCAATAATTGCACGTTAAAGCGATCATGAATTTTAAAAATTCTAAAAAAAAAAATATTTCAACTGGCGATACATGTTTTTATTAGTAACAATACACTTCTTACATTCTTTAACTTTAATGATTTTGTTATTTAGTTCAAATCCGTTGATTATTAAAAAAGTTATGAATTTTTGAAGCAATAATTGCACGTTAAAGCGATTATGAATTTCAAAAATTCTAAAAAAATATTTCAACTCGCGATACATGTTTTTATTAGTAACAATACACTTCTTACATTCTTTAACTTTAATGATTTTGTTATTTAGTTCAAATCCGTTGATTATTAAAAAAGTTATGAATTTTTGAAGCAATAATTGCACGTTAAAGCGATCATGAATTTCAAAAATTCGAAAAAAAATATTTCAACTGGCGATAGATGTTTTTATTATTAACAATACACGTTTTACATTCTTAAGCTTTAATAATTTTGTTATTTAGTTCAAATCCGTTGATTATTAAAAAAGTTATGAATTTTTGAAGCAATAATTGCACGTTAAAGCGATCGTGAATTTCAAAAATTAGAGCCTAAACCGTTTTCGGCCACTATCGTCACCACTTTATTTGCTTAATTTCAATGAGCCACACACGGACGACGGCGCAGCGCAGTGGAGTCGTCGTTCGTCACCAGTAATAAGCCATGTATTGACGACGACGCAGCGCAGCGGAGCCGTCGTTCGTCACCAGTTACCTTTCTTAATTTTTAAGGGCTACGCACGGACGACGGCGCAGCGCAGCGGAGCCGTCGTCTGTCACCAGTTATCTGCCTTAATATATATGGACCATTCGCGGTCGACGGCGCAGTGTAGCGGAGCCGTCGTTCGTCACCCTTGCTTAATTTTTAAGGTCTACGCACCTGTTTATTTGCTTAATTTTTTATGGGCCGCACACGGACGTCGTCAGTCACCAGTTATCTGCCTTAATATATATAAATATACCGTATGTTTTTTTTTATCGTGGGCCATAGGATTTTACATGTTAAAAGGGAGGAGTTCAAACTAGGTCGTCATCATATTCGAGGTGATTACCAGGCAATATTGGACGTCCTAAGCATGAAGACACTGGCGGATCGTCGCATTGACGCGGACTTATGCTTACTACACCGTTTGGTTCACGGAAAGATCGACTCCCCAAATATTTTAAATATGTTTTTGTTTCATACTCCTAATAGAAGGACTCGATCAACTACTCTTTTCTACCAAAACACCCACAATACTGTATCTGGTCACAACAATTCGATTTCTCGGCTAACTACACTTGGAAATGAATTTAATTGCCATGACTGGTTTGATTTATTTGACAATTCATTTAATCGTTTTAAAAGAAACTTGAAATTTAGTAATAAAAATGTTAAAAGCTTTGTATTTAACGAGTATTTATTTGGACTTTATATATTCGCCTTATTTATTAATTTAAGGCTTATCCATAAAGTCCTAAATATTCACTTATGACATTAATAGCTTTTACAATCATTAGTTGTGGTTAAAAAACATGAGGTAATTTTTTCACTTCAGATTAATTATAAAATAGCATGTAGTACGGTCGCAGTCATCCTCTAAATTATATTTGAAATAGTTTATTTTTGCAACTTGAAACGTGGAATTCACGCGTTTAAACAAGTTTATCTCAGAAACTGACGAATATCTATATTGACTAGTCCGGCTGCTCCAGAAAATATTTGTGCCAGCTCCAAGGAAGAGTTAACGGAAACGTGTTTTAAACCTAGCCCTACTCTGCGAAGACAATAATCCATTAGCAACACCGTGAGGATTGTACAGGTACACCCCGACAATGATGGAAAAGTGCGCCACTTCTAGGGTATGCGTTTTACCCATTGAGAACGGTACCAAGGAGGAAGTATAAATCGATAGGAGGCGACGAAGCAACAAAGTGGTGCGGGCTAATATGCGAGCGATTTGCGAATATGAAATCATAATATATTACTGTTTGATTGCTCAAACAATATTTACCCCACTCTCAGGGTATTGGGTATTTCTGCAAATAATTTATCTAGCGCCAATACGGTGTTTCAAAAATAAATTAATCGCAGTCGTCTATGAATTCAAATGTGCATGTCTCTGATTAAACATTCCTAGTTATCATTCAGGAAGATTAACCATTGTGCAAACTAGCATAAGTCACAGTCTATGCGATTAATTTGTTTTTGAAACCTTCCATGAATTAAAGCGTTTACTAGAACGACTGAACTATCCTCTAGTCTTTAGCTGGCATCACATCCAGCGCATATAATAGATGCTAATATCTAATTTAAAACCAATTTCATTAATTCCAAAGTAGCTTACACTAACAATAGGTCATGTGTTTTGTAACTCTATTCAAGAGTTCATTTCTCTATTTCTAAATTTTCAAATGTACCGTAGCGCAATGTTGAACTCGCTATATATGAAATTGCTACAATATTTCTTCTTGTTAAACATGTATACGTATTCCCTAGCCTAATCTCTGAAGCTGCCTGAGTTTCCACTTCTCTTACGTGTTAAGTATTCATAACATCCTTATAACATATTTTCTGTAACAGTTGGATTCTAATTATAGCATTTATTTCTTTAAATAAACGCAGAAGTTATACTGAACAGATATAAAATTTATATTAACATATACAGAGTGAGTTTTTTTTCGATGTTATCTATGGGGATCTCGGAAACTATAAGAGATAGAGAAGTGCAGTTTTACAAGCCCAATAAAATAAAAATTCCTAAGTTTTCAAAAAAGTGAAGGGTAACTAGACATTTTGAAAAATGTAAAAATTGTCAATTTTTTCAAATAAATATATCTCGGTTATTATAACAGATAGAAAAAAAAACTGTAAAAGACAAAGTTGTAGATAATTTTACGCAGCTTGAAAATTTTTAAAGCTATTATTTTCCGAGATATGACGCAAACTTACATTTTTTGAAATAGAAACCTATTTCGAAAGACTATTTTTTTGTCATTAATCCGATATCGCATATGGACATAGTTATTTCTAAAAAATAAGTGAGTTACAGTTATTTTTAAGTTTTATTATAAATAAAAAAATAGTTGGCAGTTTTTCATGATCCCTAACTACGTTATGTGAAATTGTAATAGAAAAGTGAAATGAGGACGAGAGGTTGACAAATCGTGCGTGTTTTGCAGATGACTTTCCAAACTACTTTTTTTAGTTTCCAACTACTATTTTGAGGATTTTATTTTCGAATATTTGTTCATTATTTTTAAGCTATATCTCATATTAAGCTAAAGAGAAAACAAAACCAACCTCCAAAATATTGATAGTAGGTAAAGGAATTATTATAATTTTATTCTGACCTTTTAAATTCAATAGTAGAGATACAAACTGAAATTGAAAATTTTACATGGGAATTCCCTATGATACGTCTTGAAACGGGACACACGGTATATAGCGAACCATACTGTCTTTTTTAATTTATGCAAAGGTGACCGATGAATAATTTAATGATTTTCTATTGCCCAGAACCAATTATTTTGTTTATTAACGTATTCATTTAAATGGAAATGGACCTCATAACTCATGTTTTTTTTTTCATATAAATTAGGGTTATCATTAATGTGAAGTGTTTTATTATTTAGCCTATTAAAGAATGGAACACCCTGTACATTATTACCTGCCTTCTAATAACGTTCTCAGTTGCTATTATTTAATGATAAAGATCTTATGTAGTTGAAGTTCAAACAATATTATGGAAATAAGGCATGCATTTTTTAAATAAAAATTCGATTAACTTCAAATGTCATACAAGGTATGATTAAATAGTGCATTTCCTTAATACTGCCGTTAAAAGTGCAGTCAACCCTAACGATTGGAATAAATTAAGAAAGCATGGAATCCAGTAAATGAAAAAAAATAAATTAACGAGGATTATTGCATTGCGCTCGCGATTATTACAGTCAAGCAATGTTGATTGCGGTTTAAAGATAAATGGATTGGGGGTGCTGAAAAATCAGCGTTTCTTAACCTTTGACTGTTCGCGCCCTAATTTTTCATATTAATTTTAATCCAACTTTTCCGCGCCGATACGATAAATTGAATAGTTTTCATCAAAATATTATGTGCCGTTCTAAGCATGTTTACAGCTCCCGCAAGTGAAAATCGTCATTTTAAGCGTTTTTTTGTATGTTTCAATATACAGGGTTGGGCATATGTGTCGGAACACCTGATTTCTGGCTAAATGTCTATTGATTTCTTATTACTTTTAAAATAAATGTTTATTGGTTTATTTATTCTATTCAGTGACATACTTTAATTTTCAACAGCTGCTCTATTTTTTGAGATATGACGTCATCAGCAATTTTTTTAAATGGATCACCCTGTATATTTTTAGATTTTCGAATAGATGCTTTTGCAACAATTACAATGATATAGGGTTTGGTGGGTGTGCGACTTGTGGTTTTCTAAATATTAAATAAAATAATGGAAAATGATTTTTTTATTACAAAATATTGAGCATTTAATATTAAGAAAAAAAAATCATAATAAATGTTCAAAATGGTGACCTTCAGTAGCCTGACAATAGCCTAAACGGTCAACGAAGGCTTTTAAAGAGTTTTGAATAGTCTGCAGTGGTATTTCTTGCACAGCCATATTAATTCTATCTTCCAACTCTTCTAACTACTGAGGTTTGGACTTGTAGACCACAGATTTTAAATGGCCCCAAAGAAAGTATTCCAGAGGACTTAAATAAGGTGATCGTGGTGGCCATTCAATATGTCCTCTTCGACCTACCCATCTCTGTGGAAATATTTCATTTAGATATTGACGCACGTTAATTCCGTAATGAGGCGGAGCTCCATCTTGCTGATACCAAATACCATCTGACAATAGTTCGGGATTTAGCTCGTTCGGAAAGAACCGAATTAATGCCGGAATAATTTGCTCGCGCAAAAGTTGTAAATACCGGTTGGAGTTTAAATTTTCTCTAAGAAAGAATGGTCCGTTGATATGTCCTCTGATTATCCCCGCCCATACATTTAATTTTTGAGGGTGTTGGGTGTGACTTTCTTCCATCCAGTAAGGATTCTGATCAGCCCAGTAGCGACAGTTATGTCGATTTACAAAACCATCCAGGCAAAATGTTGATTCATCAGAAAATACTATGTTATTAACAAAGTTACTATTAATTTCAATGTTATCCATCATTTCCTGACAAAACTGCATCCTTCTATCAGGATCATCTACATTTAATTCCTGCACTAAATGTACTTTATACGGATGAAAGTTATTTTTGGACAATATCCTCCTTACCGATCTCTGGCTAATACTGTAATGTAAAGCTAATTTAGGTACTGGCGTTTTTGGTTCTTCTTG
This sequence comes from Ocypus olens, assembly GCA_910593695.2. Lineage (NCBI taxonomy): Eukaryota > Metazoa > Arthropoda > Insecta > Coleoptera > Staphylinidae > Ocypus > Ocypus olens. The sequence goes on from OU343052.1 coordinate 40,107,742, forward strand.
TAGATTCAGAAGGACATCAAGTGAATTATCTTCATTTGTGGCCCATTTACGTCGACCGGATTTTGTGCGATTTTTAACACTTCCTATTTCGTGAAACTTTTGCACAACCCTTGAAACTGTTGATTTTGAAATATGAGAATTTCTAGGGAATATTGCATTAAAAATATTGCATGCATCTTGCAGATCTCTGCCTATCTCCAAAACCACCATCATTAAGAACGTAATTCTTTCACGTTCACTTAGTTCACCCATAATTGAACAGCAATGTTAATATTTAACACGGAAACTATCTGTCAGTGACAGTAAACAAAAACACACAAATGTTTTATCAGAAAGCCGTGGAAAAAAGATGAAAGTCAACTTGTGACGGATTGAATTATTTTATTTAATATTTAGAAAACCACAAGTCGCACACCCACCAAATCCTATATCATTGTAATTGTTGGAAAAGTGTCTATTCGAAAATGTAAAAATATACAGGGTGATCTATTTAAAAAAATGCTGATGACGTCATATCTCCAAAAATAGAGCAGCTGTTGAAAATCAAATTACGTCACTGAATAGAATAAATAAAGCCATAAACATTTCTTTTAAAAGTAATAAGAAAACAACAGACGTTTAGCCAGAAATCAGGTGTTCCGACACATATGCCCAACCCTGTATAATTATGAAATTGTGGCTTAAAATATGCCCGCACTTATACTGAAGAGGTATTGCGCACTAAAACACTGCTACAGAATGAGGCATTTTTTTTTCAGATTTATTTCCGACAGCAGTTTTCGGCATTTTTGACACAACAAATATTCCTTTATTTTTACAAAAAAGAAATTAATCTGTCTAAATGCACTAGAGATGCACCTGCGAGTAAGCTTGCGGCAAACCGAATCGAACTCAATGGATGGTCATGCTGAGAAAAAATGCAATCCAAATTTTTGAGCAATGGACAATCTCAACAAAAATTTCATGGCTATTTTCTATGGTGGTTTTCATTACTTTTCAAACTAATTACTGGTAACAATTTTTCTAAGAATGTATTAATATCACCCCCTTTCCCCTACCTACTAATTAAGTTATTAAAAAAGGGACATAGCTTAATAAGTACCGTTTTCTTCTATTTTTTATTGAAACTCGATACATAAAAGAAAATGAAATAAAGGAAACACAAAAATTCGTAATCTTTATTGATTCAAATTTCACATATTTCTTCTCTATCCTCATCTGGATCTGGTAAATGGCTTAATAATTGAGTATCCAGGACTTTCTGATAGGATTGTGGCCACGTTAGAGGAATATAATAAGTTTTGCTCGAATTTTCAAGCTGAGATTGTGGGGTTTCTGTATTAAAAAAAAACACTGTTTTATTATTCTTTGTATACTCGAGAACGTTTCTTTCGAACAATCAGCTGCAATGTTGTGATGATTTTTTGAAGGTGATTTTAAAGGATAATAGTGAAAGGGTCTATTTGTCGACAGTATTTAATAAAATAAATTTAATATCTTTTGCTGTAACAAAAAAAAGAACCTTTATTGGCATACACTACATTTTCTATATCATCACTTCCTCTACCTTCTCTTCTCTTTTTCCCAACCTAATCTCGCCAGAGTCTTCTCCCCGGCTCCGTCCTCTCTCATCGATTCATTCACTCTTTTCCCCCTCCAACCCATTCCTCACAAACTCCCTCGCACTCCTCTGCCAAATATCTCCATGTATCCCTCCCCCATTCACACATTACACATTTCCCATACTCTACACCCATCCATCTTTTCCTCCCTCTCTCTCTCGTGATCCACACCTGGCTCTTGCCAGCGTCACCATTTCCTCCCTGCTCAACTCCCTCTCACTCAAATAGTTCGGCAGCCTCCCATACACCTGCCACCTCTCATACATATCATTATATTCACTCTTCGTGATACATCTCTGCCTCTCCTGAATTTCCACTCCCTTCTCCTTCTCTTTCACCCACGCCGCCGCATTCACTCCACTCTTTATCCATTCCTTCGCTTTAGCTTCCGACAACCCCACCCTCTCATACATTCTCCTTCGCTTCATTCTCCACTTGTACTCTGCTACACCCACACACATTTTCTATACCTCTTTCACCAATCTCTCCTCGTCTAATTCACACAACTTCATCTCATATCTGACCACTCTCTCCATTGCCAGACTCTGTATATTCCCTCTATTTTTTTCCTGAAGCAGTAGATTTTTCCACCCCCAACATATGCTTCAAGAACCACCGCTGTTCACTCGTATATTTTTAGAGGTAATTTTGCAACCCCTCATTAGCATGTTTTCTCTGATTAACACTTTTTTGCACAATAGTCAATATTTGTATGTTAACTCTCTGAATGACAACCACGAATGTTTAATCAGAGACATGCGCATTTTAATTCATAGGCACCTATGATTTATTTTGTAAACGCACGGTATGTCTATCTTATTATAGGGCACGCCTCACATGTGTTAAACTAATAAATCGAATTTGATTATATTTTTAAAATTACTTCCTCTGGTTTCATAGGCGTGGCGTATAGGGGGGCAGGGGTGGCGATCCCCCCTAGTTCAGCACGCGTCCTTGGCCTAGATAATTTCATTTTGTTGGACATATAACAAACACCTATATTAAATGCATTTTTCAATGAATTGAATGAATTTCCAAAGAAAAGTTTAACCCATCCATTTTCTCGTTGTTTTAAAATGGTTTAGTTTCCTAAATAATTCGGCACGGTTGCCCGTATTTTATCGTGAACAATGTTCCGGTATAACAAGCTAATCCCATATATAATCTTACGTGTTTCCTTTAATTAATAAAACACGAATAGCTGATTTGATTGTTGATAATATTACATTATAATTTTTAAAATACGAAACTTTTACTATCTACAATGTTATTGTGCTATTGTTAAAAATCTAACGATTCGTTAATTATATAAAGTTTAGATTTTCTCCGTGCCAACTACGTGAATAGTTTTTTACCAGTGACGGCTCGTGGGGTGACTCATGGTACGGCCGAGGTAGCAGAGGTGGCAATACAGATAGGTAGGGTTGGTTCCAAAAACAGCTGACGGCGTGATCGCACCTATCTGTATTACCACTTCCGCTGCCTTCACCGTACCATGAGTCGCCCCGCGAGCCGTCACTGTTATTCACAAAAAAGTCCGGAAAGTTACTCGTTACCTGACGAGGCGTAATGTAAAGTATGAGGCCATGATGCTCTAAATACTGCCGTGTCAGGTAAAGTTACTTTTGTGACCCGTCTTGTATACAATAAAAATAAAATGCTTAACTGATAAAAAAAAAAGATTCTTATGATATAAAGTTCGAATGGGTCATGTTTTGTTATTTTCACAGCGATATCACTAGTCAAATTCATTGTGTTAATAAAAGTTATTATCAAACTGTTTATGGAAGTTGGTAATTTTCAAAATCCGGCCGCTTTACATACCATCTGACATCCGTGCAGCTAGAAATGCTGGGATAGAAGATCAATAGATGATAATAACTTTGTCAATGTCATTCAAAACATTTCAAATATAAAAGCAAGAAAAATAAATGCATAAACACGCTTACATTTTATCACGGTCTGTTTAGACAAAAAAATATGTTCAGTGATTATTAACAACCACTCGGCAAATAAAGGATCGTCCCAGGTGGAAAAAGCTCTAGGTCTGTCGCTTGTCTCTGTACCTATCTGTCGTGTGTCTTTGTGTTTGTCTATTTTTTGGTCTATCATGTGTCTCTATGTCCATCTATTTGTGGAAGCTGTAACTAAAACTCTACTAGATGAAACCAAACATAAGGTGTTCTCGACGATAGGAAGAACATAAAAACTTTCAATTAAATTTTAATGGGTGTTTACTCTTGGGGATTTTTTTTTTCGATATTTTTCAAAACATGGCAAATATAATCGAAACAATTAAATGCATGTTGAGATGGAAAAAACCTGAACACTTTTCATTAACACGTTGCATAACATGCTAATTTTACATGGCTTAAATATGATTTACAACAGACAAGTTAAAGTGCGTAATCATGTGTGCCGTATTTATCTTGTTGGTGGTCATCGGTGATCCCCGGGGCGCTGAAAGAATATCTTAGTTTTCTTAAGATTAATTACTTTTTCTGTCATGTACCATAGCAATGAAACAATAAAGGCTAACAAATATTCAATGTCATTAATAGATCCATTTTTAAATACCAAACATACTTATTACAAATCGTTTATATATTCGGTTTATAAATTAAAAATTATAGTAATAGGTCGATACTTTTAGACACCCTGTAAATGTATAAATAAAACTATTTTAATATATCCTATATTGAAATAATTTCTCCATACCATTTTAGAACGATGATGTTATCGAAAAATTTAAACGATTGGAATTTCAGCCACAAATCCGGCGCCTCCACCATTTTTAAATTTATTAAATTTCTAAGTAATGTCTAATAATTTTTAAATACCAAACATACTTATTACAGATCGTTTATATATTCGGTTTATAAATTAAACATTATAGTAATAGGTCGATACTTTTAGACACCCTGTAAATGTATAAATAAAATTATTTTAATATATCCTATATTAAAATAATTTCTTCATACCATTTTAGAACGATGATGTTATCGAAAAATTTAAACGATTGGAATTTCAGCCACAAATCCGGCGCCTCCACCATTTTTAAATTTATTAAATTTCTAAGTAATCTCTACTAATTTACTGATAATTGATAAAAATTCATAATTAATCAAACTGTGATGATTCTACGGTAATAACAGTAAGGACACGTATTTTTCATTTTTGTTTAAATAATTTTTACCGTAGCACTATTGGGAAATATTTTCAAAAATCAAAAGTTATTGTTAGGTCTATTATTTCTAAATCTAGGATAGAGATAGTTTTGGATTTTTACAAAATCACGAAGCAGAATTAATTTTAAGTAATTGTGGAAAGTGACTATGGTGTCTCTTGTTTTCCTATGTATTTTTTTTTGGCAATTCGAAAACCAGAAAATCAGAATTGTAACAAGCTTTTTCTCGAAATCTAGGATAAGGGTGGTTTCAGATGTTTATGGAGTCGTAAAGTAAAATTAGTTTTGGGCAACCCTGAAAAGTTTGACGGTTGGGGCTTTTGTATTTCAAATTTTTCAACGAATTGGGAATTTCAACAAGCTTTGTTCTCCTACGATTATCTCGAGTAAGGGTAGTTTCAGATTTTTATAGAATCATGAAGTAGAATCGGTTTTGAGTAACTCCAAAATATTTAATGGTTGCGACTTTTGTTATTCAATTTTTTTCATGTAATTGGGGAAATGCTCATGCCAGAATTTCAACAAGTTCCGTTATTATGCTAAAATTTCGTAATCTAGGATAGAGAAAGTTTCTGATTTTTACAGAATCATGAAGTAGAATTAATTCAGAGTAATTGTGGAAAGTTTGACTTTTGCGTCTCTTGTTTTTTTCTATTTTTCAATCAATTTGGAAATTCAAAAACCAGAATTGCAACAAGCTCTGCTCTCGAATGGTTATCTTGTAATCTAGGTTTTTATAAAAAAAAAATCTAAAAAATCTAGATTTTTATAAAGTCATAAAGTAGAACAATTTAATAATTTTGTATTGTTGCCATGTTTATTTTATTGATCTGCAAATCCCAACATTACCTTGTTTATATGTAATGGAATGTCTTAAGTATGTCCATAAAAATTATCAAAATTATAAAAATCACCAACATGATACCAGATCTGACAATCTCATCTCTCTCGACGGCTAAGCAAATCGCAAAATTGCACCAATTTCTATGATTCTAAGAAGTTCTGCCCGATAATATCAACAAATGACATTATCAAAATTCAGACAGACTCTCAAATCTTAGTGGCCCACGCATTTTACTAAATAGAAGAATGCATGTCTAGTAAATTTGCAAGCCTGCACGTTACCCAGTCAACTTTTAACTTGTTATTCATTCAAATAGTCTGTTTGGGTCAACGTTTTAATATGTCAGTGATGTAATTACCTTTAACTTTTGTAACATATTTTTAACATGTATTTTTAATTGTAAGTTTTAATTATTTTAACCATTTTAATGTGTTTATTTTTCACTGATTTTGTAAATTATTGATATTTTATTTTATCCTTAAATATCTACACCTTGACGTATGTAACAATTTGTACTAGCATGAATAAACTATAAACTATACTATACTATACTATACTATTAATACGTGCACTGCCGCTGTGTGTCAAACTGATTGTCAGTTATGCCGACGCTTGCCTGTAAGGTTTAATATCAAAGAACGTATCACGCACATGGTGCGTGGTCGGCCCCTGCATTAGAAATAATACCACGCAAATGGGGCGTGGTAGGCACTGACATTATAAATCTGACTTAAGATAATAAAATAATTTCCAAATTTGACTATTTTTGTCGTAGAAAAAATAAGTTATAATTCAGTTGTCAGTGATTAATATAGTATCTTAAAAGAGTACATAATACCCGTTTTAATGATGGTTTCCCCTAGTTCCTTTCTAAGATTTGACGTTTCCTCGGAACAGGAAATTTCCCTCCAGTTGACAACACTGCGTCAACAGAGGGACCTTTCGAATGCGTTATCTTCCACCCCTCTAACCTTCTGGGAAATCCGAACATGCTTTCTGGGTCACACTTTACAAACAAACAAACTCGAAATAATTCTTAATATATAAAACGAAATCAAGTCAACTTATGCTGAATACAACCCCTTGGGTATCAACGCCGCTCGAATTTGGTAAGAAGGATCAATGTTAATGCATGCGCCAGCTAATTCCCTAAAGATGCCTCCATCGTAATAATAAAGCACTTTAAATTATTGACTTTAAAAAAAAATAAAAACTGGTTTAGGACTACAATATTATATGCAGAAAGAGCCAAAAACTAAATACATCCTGACAAAGGGGAAAGCGCCACCGCGGACGTACGATTTTACTCAATGGTCAATCGGGGATACGTAAGAGCTCTAATTATCATCACTGAAATAATGATGCATACGTAAACTAAGAGTCAATTTTGTTAAATCTTAAATTAACATTAAATATTTGATAAAACGAAATGTAGCCTGAATATATGAATATTCAACCTGTTGGTAACTCTGCAAGCAAAATTAAGTCTTACTTAGACTATAAACAATAATAAGTAATAACATGCAAATTTCTTTTGTATCATTCAATATCCGGCGTGGCACTAGCCAGGGAAGCAGTTGTTTCAATAAGTTATTTGTTTATAGTCTTAGTAAGACTTAATTTTGCATTGCAGAGTTACGAACAGGTTAAATATTCATATATTCAGACTACAATTCGTTTTATTGAATTTATTTAATGCTATCTGCAACAAGAAAGGTTGTTTCTAATTTATTTAAACATTTGAAATTCTCGTCTTATTGGGTAATGTAAAACATTAAATATATTACTGGTGAAAATCGTTTTCGTTCCATTTCATTACAATGTGATACACAATGTATTCGTAGAAATATTCCCTCGAGAATTAATAACATTGGTCATGTTTCCTTCTCTAAGGCTCGAGCGTGTGGTCGTGCCCTTTCCGGCGAACATATTTCTCCCCAGTAAATGTAATACCGTCCCTCGTGGACATGCACCAACCCTTAAATAATCACAAGGCCACGCAAACAACTCCCTACTACCCATGAAATCTACATTGCACTTTTAATAGCCTCCGATAAGGAAATGCAAGGGTCTACTTATTTCCTACGAACTTTATTACGACTCGAATTTCATCCAGGATTTGAATTTGATTGTAGCCATTGCTTCGGAGGAAATAATAAAATAACAGCTTTCAAATTTAATGGCAGAGCCCGTTGATTGTTATGGCCACTTAATAATAGCACAAGTTGAATTGATTGACTTAAACTTACGCTAAGAATTGAACAAGTGGTAGAGTCGAAATCACTGAATTCCATTTATGCTTTTTATCAAAAATTAATAAAGAAAGGTTGATCCAGCTGCATTTGGACGGATAAATGTTACCATCACGATGATTTCGATAATTAATTATTTGCAACTACCTTTAATAAAATCAAAATTTAGGAGGAAAGGAAGTTAATAAAAAAAATTAACGTTTCCTTGTCTAAAGTGTAAAAGGCTTAAATTATTTTGAGCTATTATTAAATTTTTTGACTCATGTATAATTAATTATTTGCAACTATTTTTAATAAAATCAAATTTTATGGGAAAAGGAAGTTCAAAACAAAATTAATGTTTCCGTGTCTAAACTGGAAAAGACTTAATTTGTTTTAAGCTGTTACTACCTTTTTTTCTTAACAAAAATGCCCAATTTGTCATACTGAAATATATTTATGTAAAAATGAAATATTATGAATATTATCATGTAAAATTAAACAGATTATAACTTTTTTTACGTGAATGAATAATTTAATTGAAGGATTTTTGTAAATGTATTAATGTTAATACAATACAATATAATGCAAAGGATGCCAAGCATACCACTTCGTGCCAATTAGTGAGATACTTGGTCCTCTTCTGTTTATTATGTGTTTGAAATTTCCTTTCGTGCATTAATGAATGTGGATCATGTGAAAATATTTTGTAGTATTAAGAACCTAAACGACTGTACAAATTTACAAAGAAATCTTGTGCGAACTGATGGTTGGTGTCACCATAACCTGTTAATATGAAAATATTAAATTAATGTAAATTTATGTCTTTCGATCGAAAGATCTCTCAAATTATATACAATTATAATTTGAAATGTATTCCTCTGGAAAGGTGCGTAATAATCAAAGATTTTGGAGTCACTTTCAATTGTGAGCTAAGATTTTCAAATCACATCAGAAATATATGTTCTGAGTGGAGGTGGGTAACTCATGAGCTCAGTGGAGGGGCAACTCCTCGAAGTGAGTCCCGAAGTCATGTGAATCCACTGCGAATTTGCAGCTTAATTTGAGTCGCGAAGTTTTTTAAAAGTGAGTAGCCTTTTTGTCTTGTTTTTTTTTTGCTGTTTGAACTTATTTCAAAGAAAAATTTTCTATTTTGAAAGTTATATTTGCCGGATTTTTTTCACTATTTCCCGCCATACTTTTCACTTGCACAAGAGAGTCATGGGCTGACTTCCGGAGTCAACTGTTTTCGGTCAACTCTTTTCACAGAATCAACTCACCAAAAAGGGTCATTTCGCCCACCTCTAGTTCTAAGACGTACAAGAAATTGATTCTACCGACGGAACCTTGAACGATACGTAATTCTGCGACTTCCAAAGTTTCGCATGTACGTCACGCTTCGTATAAAAACACTTTCCTCCCAATTGCTTTGATTGTATTGCCGTTTGTTGAGGCTCCTATAACGCGTTTTTCTTGGTCCTCGTTACTTTTGCCCAATTTTTGTGTTTGATGCTTCTTTCGTCTCAGTTATTGGATTAATGCTATTGTTTTTCTTGTTTTGTGTTGCGTTGGGTGTTTATCCCACATATTTTATCTTCACTTACTGATCCTGCTTTTGTTCTCATTTTTCGAGTTTTATTGTTCTTTGAATTTATGACCGTTGCGAACGTGCTAGGCTTATGTATTAATACCGTGTCTATTGCAGATTGGTTTGCGAAATTTCGGGGTTCTTATCTCCAGTATTACTCGCTGACAGCGATCTTGTTCTTTGCAGGTTTAGTCCTGCGGCTTTATTTCTCGCAATTTGGATTTGGCTTTGAGGTGCAGAGATGGCAACATTGTGCTTGTTTATTGCTATTTCGGTAGTTGCTTTATTTTCTAGATTATTTATTTAGTTGTATATTTTAATCTTATCCATAAGTTCTACTTGCCTTTTCAGGGATACGATCTCAATTATGAGTGCTACTGTGCTAACCTCATTTTTGACTTCTGTTGGGCCACAGCATATTACTCGGGTGCCTTCTAGAAACTCTAAGCCCTTCTTTCTACTGGTGGTAGGAATTCCCGCACTTGATGCAATTATCTTCAGGCGTACTAGCTTCGCCCGCCAATTGGTATTATTTGAAATACTTTATTGAAAACCATGAATATCATTTTGGAAGTCCCACAAGTAGACGTTTGTTTTACTTGTGAGGACCTTAATAGTAAAATCAAGTCTTAAATCAACTTTAAACCAAACTGCAATTTTTTTCACAAAAAGCTAGAAAACATCACCCAACAAATGCAAACGCCACCGGCATTGTTTTTGAAAAATGCAAAATCTTACAATGCCCATTCACTGGCACAGGAAATGTTCTATCTACGGAAACTGTGGCTATACATTTTTAATGTGTATGAAATTGGAACAGAAAAGACTATTCTAGACGTACTCAGAAAGGGGTCCTGGTAAAGTGTGTTTGACTGCATTCATAAGTTACCTGCAGAAGTAAAGGAATTGCATCTATTTAGTCATGTATGTGCAGGTCAAAATAGAAACCACACGCTATCGAGGATGATGATGAGGCTGACGATGACTAATGGTTTTCACGTCATCTATCAATATTTCCCCATATGTGGATATAGCTTTTTGCCCTGTGAGAGGAACTTTATGATTGTCAAAAAAACTGTAAAGCAAAAGGATAGGGTGTACTCCCCACAAGAGTACCTATAACAAACAAGGTTCCATCCTTGGCCCTCTTTTATTTCTGCTCTATTCATCCTCAACCCTAGATCAGCTTGAGCATTGCAAAGGGCATATGCATGCGGATGACACACAGATATACATATCGTTTGAACCAGACCTATATCAGGAGGCTGAAGCTCGTTTAAACTCGGACATCAAAAGAATCTGTGAGTTTTCTGAAATTCTTGATCTAAATTTAAACCCATCAAAATCACAATTTCTTCTATTTGGCAAAAACAAAACTGTCACTGATCTAAAAGACAAAATTACCATTAATATTAATAATAAAATTGTGCCCTTTGTAAGTCAAGCTAGGAATCTAGGAGTGGTTTTGGATAATACGTTTAGATACAAGGTTCATATTAATAAATGTATTACCTCTGCATATTTAAACTTAAAAAAACTATATCCGCATCGGTCATATCTCCCCATAGATACTAAGATCTTACTATGTGATTCATTTGTCTTATCTAATTTCAACTACTGCTCTACCCTATATCACTCTGCCATTGATAAAAACACCTCAACCCGGATACAAAAGGTCCAAAATGCTTGTCTCAGATACATTTATGGTGTGCGTAAATTCGAAAGAATCTCCCATAAAATCGGTGAATCTAAATGGTTGTCTATGGTGGACCGACGAAGAGCTCAGGCATTATGCCTTTACCATAAAATTATTGTGAATAAACGCCCCCCTTATCTATACAACAAAATCACTTTTCGTAATGATGTTCATAATCTTAATACTAGATTCAAAGGGTTATTATCGCCGCCGAAGCATTACACTGCCATCTTTGTGCGATCGTTTTCCTACAATATCTATCTAGAGTATAATTGTTTGCCAGAAGCTCTCAAAAACTTATCGTTTTCAAAATTTAAATGCGCCATAAAAATTAAAATTAACCCTAATTTTAACTTACTGCACTAGTGTCATTTGTAACTTGTAATTTAATTTAACACGGAGTGAGACAAATTTTATAATGTTATATTTCTATTTTTATGTAACGTTTACAGTTAAAGTTTAATTATAATATCAATTAACGTTACCCAGTAACAACTCAAATTTTGTTCTTAATTATGTAGGTTTGGATGGAAGAACAGTTCGAAATCTACTTAGATCTCAACTGAATCCCGCCTACGGATTCACGTATTATAATTTGTTTCTCTAATTATAAGTAAATTGTATATATGTGAATAAAGACATTATTATTATTATTATTATTATAAACTCATAAAAAAAATCTCTGAAGTCCGAGAATTTGGGCGGCCCGTTGGTGTAGTGGGTACAGGCGAGCGCTTCTGCACCGCGGCCGTGTGGGTTCGATTCCCAACCCGGGCGAAAAATTTCGGGGCCTCGGAATATTCGCTCGGGACCATGGTCGTTGTGTTTGTCTATCGTTATTCATTTATTCATTTAATTTCAAATTATACAATTAAAACAACGGTTGTGGCAGATGGTCTCGTAGCCGACGTCAATTCCCAAATCATTCACGTTCCCAAAAAACCCGCAATTCCATCCACGTCCTTCCTTTTTTATTTAAAAAAAAAAAAAAAAGTTCGAGAATTTGTGTGTCTGTACTTGACATGCTGTTGACTTCATGGACTGGTAGCTAGAGTATTTTAAGAAAACAACAAAGGAAATTACAATCAAGGCTGAAACATTTAATATCAGCAAATACACACACTTGATTTTTAGGGCTGACATGAATGGCTATGTATTTGCCTTCGAATTCATCGACGGGTTATGTCAAGGAACATTCAAGCTAACTAAAAACAGAGTAATGCGGAGTTGACATCAAATTAAATAAGATATCTGATGTATCTAAAGTTGTTCACTAGGTACCAGAACATCAGAAAGCATTCTACGATGAAATTTTGAAATGGCTAATTATATCACAAACCGAGGATGATGATGATCTCAGAGTTCTCTCTCAGTTACTGTAAATTTTGTATATTTTTTGTACAGTTCTCTTCTTTTTAATACCATATTGAGCATAATTTTAAGTTACACTATAAGTTTGTCTAAGTTCAATCTTATTTTAAAGAATTTAATGTTTATATTTTCGTTATTTTTTTGTCATTCGTGAGTGAATGATAAGAGCCTATGCTCCAAAAAAGTGTATTCCCGGTAACTAGGCTTGTAAATACAACTATTAATAGTTAACATTTAAACGAGAAAAATAACAGACTTTAAAATTCAAAATTAAAGCAACATTAAAAATAGATTCAAATAAATAATAAATCTACAAAATTAAGTTTTACAAATACCAAAACACAAAAAAGCAACTTATTGAAAAATCTACTTTTCTGGCTAATACCATGCCGGATATTGAATTATACAAACAAAACTTGCAAGTTAAAAATAGTACAACTCTTAATATAACATTGGTTTCCATTTTTCTGAGGACTAACTTAACCCGGCATTGGTGACGGCGGTCTCACGCATCGGGATTTCAACTGAAGATTTTTCGAAACGTGTCACTAATAGTTCATGTTTTTTTTTTAAATTTATGCTCTTTGACAATAAAACAAAGATATTTAATCAATTTAAGCTCTGCAGTGCGGCAGCTACTCGAAATTGCAACAAAAAACAATAACGGAGAATAAAGTTATTCGACACACCCGGTCTCACAGACCGGTAGGTCACATTTGGCGGGCTAAAGAATATTTTAAATTCTATTTAAAACTGCGAATATTACTATCATACAATGCAACTAGAAAACAGTTGAACAAGAACATACAGTACAATTTTCGTCTAGTGCTTCCAATTGAAAAGAAATGATAATAGCTGAATATAAATTGAAAATCTTGCAATTACCAGTCTTATCATCAAAGTTAGAGCACAGGAAATATTTTAACAAGTTCTCAAAGTGTTATTTTGGTGGAAAATGTGAATTAGAACCCTTAGTTGTTGCACATGCATTAATTTCAATTTTAAAAACATTAAAATATGTAAAAAAAATTAAGAACAGATTTGTAGATTTGTAGATAAAAGTAAGTGAAAATTAAACATTATAATATGTTTGTTGTGATATATGGCTCCACACTCCTTGTGAACTTTAACCGCTCCTCTTGGAGCACTTTCAATCTATATTTCTAGGTGGATCATTCCCAATATTCTTCTTTATTTGTTTTTTTCTCCATTTAGCAATCTCTTTCCACTTCCTTATTCCTAGTGATTTCGGATCCTTATCAACTTCTTCTTTTCATCTGATCCTTGGTTTTCCTCTTCTTCTGCTGCCGCTGGGTTTCCATTCCGTTATTTTTCTTAATCCTTCTTGATTTGTCCTCCATATATGTCCCAGTCATCTGATTCAGCCCCAATGTTCTTCTTCTTTCGTTCTACAATCTTTCACCATTTTATTCTAGCCTTCGCAATCTCTTTCCACTTCCTTAGTCCGAGTGATCTCAGATTCTTCTCAACTTCTTCTTTTCATCTGCTCTCTGGTCTTTCTCTTCTTCTGCTACCGCAGGGTTCCCATTCTGTTATTTTTCTTAACCACCATTCTTGATTTGATCTCCATATATGTTCCTGCCGCTTTTATGTTATTTACCAGCACCTCTCCTAGTATCTCCTACATTTCTCTATTTGTTCAACTTCTTGATTCATTGTTCTCATCTTTCACTGGCGCAAGTATGCTTTTGATCTTTCTTTCTGGCACCCTAATGCATTGTGATATCCATCATTTCCTCTGCGTAAGTTATTATCGGACTTGCCATCGTTTTATTCACTTGTATTTTGTTCTTTTTATTTTATAATTTATTTATTATTCACAGCTTGCAGGTTTTCATATACTTCATTTTGCTTTTTATAGTCATTACTACTCATTGTGATCAAGGTGCCCATGCATTTGTAATTCTCCACTTCCTCAAATCTATAGCTAACTATGAGTACTGCTCCGTTTTTTGTATACCTTTACTATACTTAAATTAAATAAAATACTGGTTAGAATCACTTACTTCATTTATTCTATTTCGTCTAGACGTACATTTCGGTTCCAAGGTGACCAATAGTTATAGCTAACTAAGGTTATTATAGTAAGGCGGCTTATTTATACCTGAATAGCATTAGAGAAAACAAATGGGTCAGGTGAATAATTCTGTTAGCAGAGGAATTACTGTCGGTTTAGTAGTTCCACTGATTATTATTAAGCGGATTTCAAATCAAAATTTAAATTTTACAAATTTTAATGATTTTTTTTCATATATCAATCTAATCATTTCAACTTAAATATATACTAAGTGCTTCAAATAATTGTTTGAATAAAAAACTTTCTTTTTCATGATTCAATTACTCTTTCTATTTTTTTTTTTTCTAAAACCATAACTCTTTTTGCATCGAATGCTATTGGTTTCGTGAAATTTCGCGAAACAGAAGTACTTCGAAAATATTTTGAAAAACATTTTTTCTATGAAATTAAAAAGACACAAGGCCAGGAAGTTTTGTGATCTTTTCTGGGAAGTGAACAATATTTGTTCTCTGATTTCTAACATTTTTGGATTAATTTAATTTAACTCTGCTATTCAAGTACTGTATTACTCAGATATTTTATTCAGCTGCTATCGAAAGCTTAGTATTTATAATGTTCATCATACCAACAATATTTCAAGTAGGAATCGTTAAGAAAAATAACAAAATACGAAGAACAATTTATTAACATGAATGAATCTGTAAACAAATTAAAATGCGCCTGTAGCGTAAGGTTCACCTTATTCCTCTTCTAACAGGTATAACAGTTTTTCAGGGATTAGCTTTTTTTTCTCAGGCTCTTAGTTGAAGTCTACAGAAAACTCAGTTTGCTTTTCTCATTCTGTCCAATTCTAATGCTCTAAGGGCCGTTAGAAACCATCCTTTTCGAACACCCTGCTAAAAATCCAGTGCTGCCAACATTATCGTTCTGCAGTGCTTCCAATACAATCGTTTTGCAGGATGAGCCTTTAGCATATACATAGAATAGCGCTAAATTTAAAATGATGTATGCATGGTGTATACATGATTGAAATAAGGCCTGGAATTTTTATTCGAAAATTTCCAATTTGGACAGTTCGAAGATTCGAAGACTCATAGAAAATCTTCGAAGATTAAAGTTTCGAAATTTCAAAGATCGAAGTTTAGAAGATTCAAAGTTTCGAAGATTTGAAGTTTTATCAGAACAAACAATTAAAAAAAATTATAATGATAGTAAAAAATAGTTAATAAGAAAAAATATAGATGGCAGAAAATGTATTTCATTGTATTCAATGCATTAGTTATGCAAATAGTTATGTGTCCGACAACAAGTACGTTTGTTTTTATACTTTGTAATGTCAGAATTGTAGGTTCACGGTGCGAAATACAAACGAAAATATTTTTTAGAAAAAATTGTACTAAACGATAGGTTTGTTTGAAGAAATTATTGTATAACTGTATTTAATGTAATGCTGTATCATTTCGAGAATATTGACAAGTAAAAAAGTTCATTTAGATCAAGTTATTTCAAAACTAATAGAAACGATGAATTTTTCAAGATATGTTATTATTTTTTACGTTGCCAATACATAGTTTGATGTTAAAATATTATAACAGCCACTCATGTTTCGTCTTGGGTTTCCGAAGTAAAAATTTTGAAATTGCATAAAAGTTTAAATCCTTAGCTGTTTAGGGTTTTGAGATTGAAAAAATCGAAAACTTTGAAACTTTTCAATTTCGATACTTATAAAAATTCGAAAAATTCGAAAACTTCTAAACTTTAAGATCGAAAAATTCGAAAACTTCGATATTCTAAGTTCACTTCATTTCTTCGAACTTTTAGGACCTCTAAGGGAAAGTAAAGGAAATTAATGCAAAACACAAAATTCGGAAATTTAAATTTCCTGAGTTTCCCATGTTTGTTTACACGTTGGTGCATTTTGCTTGAAAACTCTTTGAGATATTTCCATGATTATTTTTACATATAATAGAGCAATGTTGTACAATACTTTTAAGCTATGGATTTTTTATAACCTCCGGGCCGGGCGCCAAGTCTGTGAGACCCGATGCGCGAATAAACGTTCTTCAATTTTCGGCAAAGTGTTTTTTCGAGTGGTCTTGCCGAGTACCTTTATAATTTCTTCTTAAGTTCACGTTTGGAAAGCGAAGAGTTTGTATGATATTTTAGTTATATGAAATTAAAAAATAAAATTTAGTCAAATTTTATGTAGGGGATTGTTTTTGCTTGGGTTTCCGAGACCCAGCGCCCGCTACGCTGTCAAGATTTAGGGCGCCCCACCTGGGAGGTTAATATTGAATTTTTAATCGACTACAAAAAAAGTAATTCGTTTAGAAAAAATGGCTATAAATTATAGCAGATTGTGTTGAGCAATGTAAAAGAGAGATTTCAAGAATGTTAAGTCGAACTTGAGATAGGTGTACTGAAATGTGAAAGATTTTCTCATAAGAATAACCAATAGCCGAAAAATGTCAGACTCCCCTCAAACAGCGCTACTATAATTGTAGTAGTAAGAATAGTAATAATAATAATAATAATAATACATTGTATTTATAGTTATAGTAGTTATAGTAACTTACCGAGATTTTTAGAAATGTCTGTAAATACTATTACTAATAAAACCAGTAACGCAAAGCCAGAAAATACAAAGAGATCACTACATTTAGTGTTAAAAAATCCGGCGATATTTGGCATCGTGCAATAAAAAATGCAGCGTTGCTAGGCAATACCAACATAATAAATTGCCACGGCAATTATGCGATCAACACAATTATCAAGGTAATCATGATTAGCATCATAGTCAGGATTTAATTGGCTCAAGTCTATATTATGCGATTTTATTGGTTAAATAAAAAGTAAATAATCTAAAATATATTGATGAATCGGTTTATAGTAGTGTCTTTGATTTGATTTTGTAGTTACTTATATATAATGTTATTGAAATAAGTTAATTTGAATGTTTATTTTATTAGTTTTTATTTTCTTTACCATGCGCTTTTTATGCTTAAATTTTCTTATTGTTTTTGTAAACAGTATATTATCCGTAAATAAAGTTATTATTATTATTAAATGAGGTCAATTGGCAGCGTAACAAGCAGATGTTTGGAATATGACTTTGGTATACTAATGAGAATGATTCCACTGCTCTGGTCCCTTTTTATGTCTAATAAAGTACATGAATAATAAACGAGTTAGTTGGTAAGCTATTGCGGGGAGTCTTGAGAATCTATAAACACCTTGTTCGTTTTTATAACCTATTTGGTATCGAATGCAAGAAGCGTAGTTTACTTTAATAGCATAAAATATAATATTCATTTCACATGCAAAAAACTTATAAATCCGCTTTGGATATCGGTGGCATCTATTTTACAACCGGAAATAAATCCATGTGTATGCATTCTGCACACGCGACACATACTCGTCGGATCCTGCGAGGGAGGGGATTGTAACACGAATATCAATGATTTCCTCGTCCCCCCAGGTACTGTTTGTTATCATCTGGGAAGGCAGCGACCCCAACTTATTTTCTATCCGGTCGTAAAACGCAACAACGCACGGAAGAAAACAATGAAAATATTTTTCTGCTTTCAAGGGAAAGCAGATATACGTATAAATAGATGGCTTGATATAAATGTGTGACATTTATTGATGTGCGGAGTTAAGAGGTATATAAAAATTCATTGCTTTATTTTGGCGAATGTAAATTGGCCCCCAATTGGGTTTAGTATATGCAATCACCATTACGCTGAGTTTTAATTAAATGTCGGCGAATAATCCCCTTCGCATTATGTTTAGATTTAATCAAATATGTTTAGATGTGATACTTGAAAATAGGCTCATGGGTTGCTCGTTGGCTACATTTTTAGGTCTACCAATACGATTCTGATCATTTTAATTGAAACTTTAAATATCAACAATCTGAAGAACTGAGAAGCTTTTGGTAAAATTTTTTAAACCGTAAGTGGGCTTTTACCCTAATAATAGTTTCATAATATACAAAATTATAAAAATCTTTTCATAAAGGCTGAAAGACCTCTGGTCAATTGCTTGTTGAGGTCATTTGTAAAAGTGTCTCAATAAATGTATTGTCTTTCTCTCTGTTTTCATAAATGTTAAAGAACAGTATCTTTTTTTAATGATTGATTGATTTTTATTTTCGAGAAATGATTAAAAATAGAACCATTATGACTTTCTTGGGCTATAATTGGATTGATGAGAAAAGAAACTTACAGTACAAAAATCTGCCATTTTGACTTTTACATGGCAACCTACATTTTTTATCATTACCGATTAATTGGTAAACAAAGTTAATAACTCGCATTAAACGGGCCTTTAAAAATTACTTTATAAATTCGCGTGGTAAAAGGGACCAAGTTCCGGCGTTAGTTCCTTTTACGAACGACTTGAAGAAAGTATCAGATTCTTTGTAACTGAAAGCTCCCTTTATTATCAAAACGAAATCACATATTTGGATACAAGACTTAATATAAAAATAATGTATAGTCTTTTTAAATCAAAATATTCACAATCAACTGTCGAATGACAAGTTTGGTCAACATTTTAGTATTGTTTCGCCGTGCCGGTTTCGATCTTATTATTCTCATCAGCTCAGTGTAAACGCTGACAACGAAACGGTTATTTACAATGCAATTATAACCCCCCAAGTATCCGTTGTAGATAGATACATACTAGTCATACGTCAAAAAATAACAAAACTCGTAGCAACATACCAAATCTTCAAAAAACGCCAATAAAATGTTTTCGTCGACACCGTTCACCAAATGTTTGTTCCTCCAGTCTTGAAAATCTTCATACACTTTTGTGTAAGCTTCTTTGGATTTTACCGGAAACAAACATTCACGGGCTTTCGCCGCTTGCGTTAACACATGGCTTGACATTTCATTAATTTATAAAACGACCCAAAAGTCAAACCAGTCAACCATGATATTTACAAACAAGGCCTTTAGCAACGTTACCAATCCGATCAATTCAAAAATTTACAATCATTAAGGCGACATCTATTGTCTTAACGTTAATTTTAGTTTTACCAGCAATTATATTCTATTATCAAATTCTTTAGCAATGTCTCATTTAATTGACAAAACTGCATAAATTAATTAAACATGTTAAATAATTTTTATTTCTTATAAAATTGGTTCTATACGAGAAAGTAATATAGCTTGTGTATTGCAATCTCAAAAGATTTCATGGGAGAATTACAGACTTTTTATTTTGTTGGTTTATTTGTTGAAGGATGTTAACGTAATTGTTCATAATTACTTTGACCTACATTTCACGTTATTCGAGGATTGGGATGTCGGCCAATGTTTTTATTTTTTTGTGGAATGAAATATGGGCATTTTATGATGAACGATTTGCATTATTCATCATATCTTGTCATATAAATGTTCTTATTGTAATTCACGAAGATAAATACATAAAATATTCCAACGGTATACTTGGGAAATTTACTGTCAGAAACAAATGATATCAAATTAATAATTCATTTAACAGACAATTCACATTTGACCATTTTTAAACATTAAAGTTATTTGATATTGATCGGGAATTTTCTTTTAAGTTCTTTTTAGGTAAATGTTTATTTTGAGGTCCTTAGAGGCGATTTCGGCAATACTTGGAAAATAATGTATTTTGCCTGTGTGTGTGTGTGTGTGTGTGTGTGTCTGTCTGTGCGCGTTGTATCTCAAAAACTACTACAGAAATTGACAATTAACTTTGAAAATAAACCGATTCGAAGTTAAATAAATTTTAGCCACGAATCCGGCGCATCCACCAGATTTACATTTACCGAATTTTCAAGTAATCTCTACTATATATATACAGCATCTTTATTTCAGTAACTTTTACATATTTAAGTTTTTCAGTTACTACTATTTGGTTAGTAAGTCACTGTCTGGGCTATCGACCATCGGTCTTTCTGCCCTGTTTTAAGAAAAGAAAAGGAAAATTTAATTTTGTTTGATGTTAGTTTGTGGAACTGTCCGGATGATGCGATCTAATGAATTGATGAAGTGTGCTCGTGGGATCTCTACTAATTTACTGGAAACGGATACAAAATCCTAATTATTACGAGGTCAAATAATAATTATTAAAAAAGACTTCATGTAGTATACATGATTTTCTAATTATGACAATGTAGTTTAATTAAATCCAAGACATGTTTTAATTTAAGTTCGGGAATATTTTATGAGATATTAAATATACCACTTTATTATTTATGTATCTTCTAGTAACATGGCATGATTATTGCGATTTTTCTCTTGACATGTGTAAAATTGCTGTTATGTATACGAATTAACTTATTATTATTAATAATATATTCAATTAAAAAAAAAATCAGAACTCAAATCAGAAAAGGATCAGGTTCCTTGTGGAATGTTGCTTGATTTGTCTAAGGCATTTGACTGTATTAACCATAATTTACTTCTATCCAAGTTATACAATTACGGCCTTCGAGGTACTGTTTTTAACTGGTATAAATCCTATCTCTCAAATAGAAGTCAAAAGGTAGAATTAAAAATGAAAGATGAAAAGGTGCAGTCGTTCCGCAGGGAAGCGTACTTGGCCCTCTCCTTTTTAATATTTTTATAAATGATCTCTATAAGTTGTCATCTCCGAGGTTAAAAATTGTAGGCTATGCTGACGACACCAGTTTATGTATTGTTGGAAATTCATTCGATGATATGATAAGGAATGGGGAACATGCAGTAACTGCAGTTACCCAATGGTTTAAAAATAATCATTTATTGCTGAATGAAAATAAAACTAAATGTATTCTTTTTAGGAAAAATTAAATGGTTTGAATCCCAAGTAATGTTACAATTGGTAATCTAAATATAGAGTTCTCTCAATCTTCCATGTTTTTGGGAATTAGCATTGATGAAAGGCTAAAATTGAACTCCCATATTGAGTATTTGCAAGGAAAATTAGCCAAAGTATGCTTCATGATACGTACCTTAAAACCACACCTTTCATCTGATATATTGAAACGGTCGTATTATGCAAATTTTCAGTCCATAGTCAGATATGGAATCATTCATTGGGGTAGTTTGCCTCACATAAATAAAATTTTCATAATACAAAAGAAAATCATTAGGATTATGTTGGGTCAAAAAACTGATACATCTTGTAGGTCATTATTTGCTACAAATAATTTTTTAACGGTTACCGGAATTTATATACTGGAGTGCCTTATTTTTATATGGAAACAAAAACACCTTTTTTCAGATAACACTCAAAAACACCTTTACAACACTCGAAATAAAGACAACCTAAACTATCCAATACTCAGATACTCACTTACCGAAAAGGATGTGAATTACACTTGTATTAAATTATTTAACAAACTGCCAGCAAACATAAAAAATGAGCGTTGTCTGAAAACGTATAAATCAAAAATACACACATTAGTGAAAGATATTTAACCGTACAATTTACCAGAGTTCTTAGAATTTAATTTAAATTATAGAAATATGCCTGATGCTTAGAGTATATTCATTTCCTTGTGACGCTAAGTATTTATGTATATTTTTTGTATATTCATATTTATATTAGAATAAAGATTACTTATTATTATTATTACTATTATTATTATTATTATTGTTAGATTGTTAGATGTAGTTTTAAACTGATATTTTTGACCAACAATAAAAAAAAAGATACTTCTTTTTTATATATACAAACATCTCTATTTAAGAATTGATACAGTTATATACAGTGTGTCCACGGATGGAGTTGACGAAAGGAAAAAAAACTTTATTATTAATTTTACGGCAAAAAGTCATTCTTTATAAAAAATTCTGCTTGTCGAAAAAAATTGTTTGCCATCAAAAAAAATGAGATCAGATGTACAGGGTGTTAATAATTAAGAAAACAAGAAAATGCTTTAAGTGATAAGAACCATTATTTTTTATTTTATACAAAATGTTTATTAAACAAAGTTGTTTATAAGCTAAAATGTAGCATAAATATAAATTTTTAAATAAAAATTATAATTTTTACTATTTACAATAATTCGTGATTTTATGCGATTTCGAGAATTTAACAAAAAATCAAGATACCCGATTCCGTAAACGTCAATGTTACGTCTGACAGTATTCAAAAATGTTAGCTAAAGAAGAGCGTGTTTATTTAGTACAGTGCTATGGAATTGGAAATGTATCTTATCAATACGCAATTGATCTTTTCCACGAAAAATTTCCAAATACGGCTGTGTCTAAGGAAGCACTACGAAAACTAATAAAAAAATTCACTGAAACTGGCTCAGTAATGAATGTGAAGAAAACGAAGAAAAAATACGATGAAGATGACACATCTACATTATTAGCATTAGGGTCAGTTGTAGATAACCCTAAATTGTCTTTAAGGAAGCGTGCAAGAATGCTGGATGTAAGCAAAAGTACATTACAAGTTATTTTTAAGGAAATCAAAATTCGACCTTTTAAGCCAAAGCTGCTGCATACGCTTGAACTTGGAGATGAAGCAAGACGTTTGGAGTTTTGTTTATGGGTTGGTGCAAATTACATCCAAAACAGAAGGTTTCCCAGATTAATTTGTTTCACCGACGAATCTACATTTTGCACCAACGGGCACGTATCTACCCAAAATAGTCGACACTGGGCTTTCGAGAATCCAAATTACGTCATCAATAGAAGAAGTCAACGTTACAAAAAAGTTAACGTATGGTGTGGAATTATCTTTGATAGAATCATTGGACCATATTTTATAGAGAACAATTTAAACCAGCACGTATACTTGGAAATTTTGGAAACATTTATCTTACCACTTCTAAATATGTTAGAGCCAGAAATTCGCAATAACATGTTTTGGCAGCACGATGGTTGTCCAGCTCATTCAACGGTTTTGATCAGACAATGGTTAGATCAGCATTTTGGTGAAAGGTGGATAGGAAGGTTTGGCCCAATCCATTATCCTGCTAGGTCACCTGACATTACTCCTTTAGACTTTTTCTTGTGGGGTGCCGTAAAACAAAGGGTCTATTCAAATAATCTGCCACATGACACGGAAGTATTAAAAGAGCGCATTCAGGAAGCTATAAATGAACTAAATGTGCCACAAATCATTCATAAAGTGTACAATGAATTCATTAGAAGAGCGGAAAAGTGTGTCGAAGTGGGAGGTAGATATGTCGAATAAAAATTATCAGTTATTTAATAAACATTTTGTATAAAATAAAAAATAATGGTTCTTATCTTTTGAAGCATTTTGTTGTTTTTTTAATTTATTAACACCCTGTACATCTGATCTCAATTTTTTTGACGACAAACAATTTTTTTCGACAAGCAGAATTTTTTATAAAGAATGACTTTTTGCCGTAAAATTAATAATAAAGTTTTTTTTCCTTTCGTCAACTCCATCCGTGGACACACTGTATATCATACATATAAATTTATGTTTTACCGCAATTCCTAATTGGCTATCGACCGGAGGTCTTTCAGCCAGTCTTCTTCAGTCTGTACGTCTCCATCAGTTATGATTAATGTGATGAAAAGATGAAATGAATTGAAATATGGTGGTATCTGGATGTTTAATTTTAGGAATGATATGGGGGTTACGTGGTAAGCAAAGATGATTTAGGATGTGTAATATGTGAGGATTAGTGGCAATTTTAGAGGATACGTGGATAAGGCGTTGGTCAATTGGAGTTATTTGAGATTTTTGACAGAGTAAGGTATTTGAAGGATTGTGTAGTGGATTGTTGGGGTGTCTGATTTTTGTTAGCTTTATGAGAGCCGATATCTCACCCACCTGCAAATTCCTTAGTACGGTTGGGCGTGGATTATGGAAGACATATTTTTTATTTTCGTTTAAATACCTTAGCACTACAATGAAATATATTCAACTTACAATAAATCAAAAGTCGTTAGGCGTAGTTTAGGATCAATATTTTTAGTCAGGGATGTTTCAACGGGCTTTGTTTATAATATTAAATAATTAAAGAAGGATTTTTTTTTACTTAGCACTATAATGAAATTTGATAAATTTCTAAAAATTAAGTCACTGTTAAGCATAGTTTAGGATCGATAGTTTTAACGATTCTGTGTAAAATGTGCCCCATTTTGCACATAAGGCGTGAGCTATTGAATTTTGTTCCTGAGATGGCCATGTCTGCGGGAGAAAAACATAGCAATCATGTCTGAGATAATTATTTTCTAATTCAACTGAACTAATCTAGTCTTTCATGACGTGAATTGTAATTTAAAAAGACGACACAATTTGTGTTATTAAATAATGGCTTTCGTGAACGTGGTTGTCATGTATCCCATCTGACAATTTTTGATTCTCCAACTAACCCTTTTTTTCTTGATATTAGTTCCACTAGCCTGTAGGCTAAATGCCCTAATTTTTAATATATGACATTTGTAATTTATCTTAGAGCCAACTCTGAACCAAAATCAAGATTTTTGGCTTTCACAATAGTTAAATCTTCTTCGACACCCGATTTAGGTCGGACCAAGCAAGTTCAATTGGGTTTAATGGAGAAAACCTTAATGAACGGTGATGAATAAGAATATTTTTTTATGGAAAAATCATTCTTGAGTATAAAGAGCTTACGTTAACAATGCTTTAAACTTTTACATTACTAAAGTCAAAATAGTCTCTTGTCACTTTGTTAAATTTTAATGTCAATATATTGTTTTTCAAAGCCACCTTCGATTTTTATTTAGTAAAATGGCTATTAAAATGGTTGATAAAACGAGTTTTCTGCAAATAACTTTTAATGCGTTAGGAATTGGGATAGGGTTGTATTTTAGAAAAATGTTTGTTTTTCTAATTCCGCATGAAATGACATAAAAATATAAGGGGCTCCAATGTAAAATAAGAAAAATAAGATGCTTTAAAGTTTGGAATGTTTAACACTAAATTTTGGACACCCTGTACAATTCTTCAATCAAACTTGGTTAACGGGATTATCAGACCTTATTTAATAAGTGCCTTGTATGATTTTATTAACAAGGTACTTGTTGTTTTTTATTAATTTTTTAAACCAATAGTGCAAAACTGTTTTTTTTTTTAAATAAATTAGTGATTAATTACTTGAGCTTCTGCAGCGGAGTCTTACTAAATATAGTAAGAAGAACAAATATCAATCAAAACAACTACTCCCCGTGCTAATGCACCCCCGGGTATTGAATTACATGATTGATATTTGCTGTTACATGTCTGAAATCGCATTCAGCAAAATGTAACATTTTGGGACTGATATTACCATTCATCGCTCCGTCGAATTATTTGAAAAAGTACTTCCAGCAATCTGCAGACACTTGTTTTGGGGTTTCGCCCCTCATCAGTGCAGCTATGTTGGTTTAAATATATGAACAATCGTGCTCGAAGGCCCGAATGCGAATGATTTAATAGAATACCTGCGATGGTTTAATTTTATTTAAAATATTTTTAAATATTTTTTTTTTATGATATCACTGAATCAATTTCAATAAAATTATAGGAGTATGTAGGCAATCATTATAGGTACCCATATATGCAATAAAATATACAGCATGTAATCAAAAAAAATATGTCACTTTAAATTGCCACCTCAAATATCTCGGAACCTGAGCAACATGGCAAAAAGTGTTTCAGATAAAAGTTGTACGGTTCAGAGAGGGAAACATGCTAGTGACATTGAAGATGACTTTGACGTTATTTTTAAGGTCAAACAAAGGTAAATTTTGATTTATCAAATATAACTTACTATTTTTTATTGCGGGATCGTATTCTACTACCCAACAGTTTAGTTGTTACTATGGTTACGATTCGTTTTTTGTCAGCGAACTGCCGCAATTTCCAAATAGAAAAATTATTTGTTATAATGTAATACAAATAGAAAAATATTTAGGTAATTATTTAATATGATGCGAAAAAGTGAACAAGTTGGCCATTGCCACTCGGGTGAATTTCACCCGAGTGGCAATGGTCAACTTTCTCACTCGTTTAATAATATACTATAACTAAACTCTATTTTGTATTGAATGCTTTCAATATTCCTTAAAAGCCATTTCTTCGAGCATGGAGAAAATGATTATTCTTATTATTTTCCTTCGACACTTGCATTTTACACGATTTTTCTAATTTCGAACTTTACGCGGTATTAAATTTTTGCCAGTAAAGCAAATTACGCATTCCTCTGGCGGATTCGATTACCTCATCCCTCTTTCCGTGTCCTCCCCTAAACAGTTCAATTTGATTTTGTTCTAAAGAGCACCGTTACAATTAAATTTCCAATGTCGCCTTTCAAAGAAAGACGTCAATCAATAGAATTGGATTGTGATATAGCGAAGGAAAATGTAACACGCCCCAATTGTATTTATACATTGCCTGTTATTACTTAGATTCTTTAAAATGAGAAATACCACGTTTTTCGTCTTCTACAATTTTTCTTCAACAAACAAATAATCTAACATCTATTAAATATTGGATTGATGAGGCTGTTACTTAGTGAAATTCCATAATGTATGTGGTAAGTAAAACACGTGTGTTTGAGAATTTTCACAAATTTTTAATGTCGAACACTGCGACATATGTTTCGCTACACAGTGGCTTCATCAGGCAGATGGTCAATGGTAAGACACCCCTTAATAATATAGTATTTAAGTCGCAATTGTAGTATTGTCTTACCATTGTACATCTGCCTGATGAAGCCGTGTGCCTGATGAAGCCGTGTGGCGAAACATATGTCGCAGTGTTCGACACTAAAAATTTGTGAAAATTCTCAAACACACGTGTTTTACTTACCACATACATCTATTTTTGCCCAGCTCTAGTAATCATCTATTGAAATAACTTAAACTATTAAGAGACATTAAAATTTTAACATGTAAGTCCCTATGATGCATTAATAAAAAAACGCAATAAATAAATTTAAGGAAGGGAAATATACATATTACATATTACGTATTATAATGGTTTATTTGCCTTATATTCAGAAGAGCCTGAATGTATATTTATTTATTTATTATTCGGGGCCACTGTAAAGAGAGCACAAGTAATAAAAAAATCAGACAAAAGGAAGGAAGTAGAAATACAAATGCTAGCGATTTGATCGAGTGGAACAAGAAGCTGTTTTGTTACCGTCAAATATTCCATATACACAAACCATCTCTGCTCGTATAGTTGTGGATATATTTCTCGATTGGCTGGATCGAACCGTTGCTAAAAAGCTACACAGTATATTAGTTGTCCCCTCAGTTTAATTTGTAATTTGTTGTGATTTCTCATTTGCTGATTAATACGGATATAACGGGTGTCCGAAAAGGTTTTTACTATTTAAAAAAATTATAACTCATTCAGTTTTAAATTGCATTAACATTTTTTATTTTTAAAATTGACTATAAAAATGTGGAAGTTTATTTGTAAAAAATTATGCCGTCGAGATGGTGTCCCCCCACGCGCACCGTCTCCTCCAAACGCTCTCTGAAATTGGCGAACACGCGGACACAGACTTCTTGTGGAATTGCTCGAATTTTATCGCGAATTCTTTGCTTCAACTGATCTTAGATTTGCAGGAATGTCTGTGTAAACCTTTGATTTAAGGAACCCCAAAAAAAAAATCCATGACAGTTAAATCGGGACTTCTGGGAGGATAATTGATATTGCCATTTTTTGATATGACCTTTTCTGAAAACATCCTTCGAACGATCTGCATGGTAAGATTCGCAGTGTGAGCTGAAACCAATTGTCTTGGTTGAAAATTTTGCAATTCTGGTTCAAGAAAATTTTCCAGCATTGCCCTGTAACGATTAGAGTTAACGGTGACACTGTGTTGATTTCCATCTTCAAAAAAGGGACATCTCGACGGCATAATTTTTCACAAATAAATTTCCACATTTTGTAGTAAATTTTAAAAATAAAAAATGTTAATGCAATTTGAAACTGAATGAGTTATGATTTTTTTAAATAGTAAAAACCTTTTCGGACACCCGTTATTAAGCGAAATATTGTCTGTCTGATGGTTGTTGTAGTTGATGAATTCCATGAATGTTTAATCCTTCAAGTTGATTTGTAGCTTTTTAAAATTTTAGTAAATTTAAAATATGTATTGTTATTGTATATTTAACTGAATTTTCTGTTATTGGATCAGGTTCTTGTATCCAGTTTAACACCGATTATCAAATTTAACATCAAAATTTTTCGAGGGGTAGGAAGGACGTTTGAATTGAGATAGTTGGAGTTTTAATGTTAAAATTATCATTCGCTTCTTAATTTTCATACACTATTGCCTGCTTATGGGTTGACAATCAGTTATTTCTCTGATTAGACTAAGCCTATCATGTTTTTAGAGGATCTTTTAATTACTTAAAATTAGTTTGAATACCACTTTTCGTTCCTAGTCTCCAGGTAGTCTTCATGGAATATTTAAATTGATTTTATTAGGAGAAAAATTTGGTCAAAACCAGCTCTTTTCGTTCCTAGTCTCCCAATACTCCTCGTAGAAAATTTCAATATTTTTGGTTAATTTTATTAGCAGAAACATTTGGTCAAAAATACTTCTTTTCGTTTCTAGTCTCCTGATACTCCTCGTAAAAATGTTCAATATTCTTGGTTGATTTTATTAGCAAAAAAAATTGATCGAAAATAGCTCTTTTCGTTCCTAGTCTCCTGATACTCTTCATGAAGTTTTTTTTAATTGATTTTATTGGGAGAAAAATTTGGTAAACAATACTTTTCTTTGTTCCTAGACTCCTGATACTCCTCACAAAATTTTTCGATTAATTTTATTAGCAAAAAAAATTGATCTAAAATACCTCTTTCGTTCTTAGTATCCTGATACTCTGCATGAAGTTTTTCGATCGATTTTATTGGAAGAGAAATTTGGACAACAATACCTTTTTTTGTTCCTAGACTCCTGATACTCATGAAATTTTTTGATTGATTTTATTGGCAGAAAAATTTGATCAAAAATACGTCTTTTCGTTCCTACTACTTCTGATACTACTCGTAAAAATTGTTAATATTTTCGGTTGATTTTATTAGGAGATAAATTTGGTCAAAAATATCACATTCCGTTCCTTGTATAGTTATACTCCTCATGAAATTTTTCGATTGATTTGATTAGGAGTTATTTCTCTGATTAGACTAAGACTATCATGTTTTTAAAGGATCTTTTAATTACTTAAAATTAGTTTGATTACCTCTTTTCGTTCCTTGTCTCCAGGTAGTCTTCATGGTATATTTAGATTGATTTTATTAGGAGAAAAATTTGGTCAAAACCAGCTCTTTTCGTTCCTAGTCTCCCGATACTCCTCGTAGAAAATTTCAATATTTTTGGTTAATTTTATTAGCAGAAACATTTGGTCAAAAATACTTCTTTTCGTTTCTAGTCTCCTGATACTCCTCGTAAAAATGTTCAATATTTTTGGTTGATTTTATTAGCAAAAAAAATTGATCGAAAATACCTCTTTTCGTTCCAAGTCTCGTGATACTCTTCATGAAGTTTTTTTTAATTGATTTTATTGGGAGAAAAATTTGGTAAACAATACTTTTCTTTGTTCCTAGACTCCTGATACTCCTCATAAAATTTTTCGATTAATTTTATTAGCAAAAAAAATTGATCTAAAATACCTCTTTCGTTCCTAGTCTCCTGATACTCTGCATGAAGTTTTTCGATTGATTTTATTGGAAGAGAAATTTGGCCAACAATACCTTTTTTTGTTCCTAGACTCTTATGAAATTTTTCGATTGATTTTATTAGCAGAAAAATTTGATCAAAAATACCTCTTTTCGTTCCTAGTCTTCTGATACTACTCGTAAAAATTGTTAATATTTTCGGTTGATTTTATTAGGAGATAAATTTGGTCAAATATTATCACATTCCGTTCCTAGTCTAGTTATACCCTCATGAAATTTTTCGATTGATTTGATTAGGAGAAAAATTTGGTCAAAAATACTTTTTTTTTTGTTCCTAGACTCCTGATACTCGTCATGAAATTTTTCGATCGATTTTATTAGCAAAAAAAATTGATCAAAAATACCTCTTTTCGTTCCTAGTCTTCTGCTACTCTTCATAAAGTTTTTCAATTGATTTTATTAGAACAGAAATTTAGTCAATAATAGCTCTTCTTGTTCCTAGACTCCTGATACTCCTCATGAAAATTTTCAATTGATTTTATAAGGAGAGAAATTTGTTCAACAAAACCTCTTTTTGTTCCTAGACTCCTAATACTCCTCATGAAATTTTTCGATTGATTCTATTAGCAAAAAAATTTGATCAAAAATACCTCTTTTCGTTCCTAGTCTTCTGATATTCTTCATGAAGTTTTTCAATTGATTTTATTTCGAGAGAAATTTAGTCAAACATACCTCTTTTTGTTCCTAGACTCCTGATACTCCTCATGAAATTTTTCAATTGATTTTATTAGGAGAGAAATTTAGTCAATAATACCTCTTTTTGTTCCTAGACTCCTGATACTCCTCATGAACATTTTCAATTTATTTTGTAAGGAAAGAAATTTAGTCAATAATATCTCTTTTTGTTTCTAGACTCCTGATACTCCTCATGAAATTTTTCGATTGATTTTATTAGCAGAAAAATTTGATCAAAAATTCATCGTTTCGTTTCTAGTCTTCTGATTAAAATTGTTAATATTTTCGGTTGATTTTATTAGGAGATAAATTTGGTCGAAAATATCACTTTCCGTTACTAGTCTAGTTATACTTCTCATGAAATTTTTCGATTGATTTGATTAGTAGAAAAATTTGGTCAAAAATACCTCTTTTCTAATTATTTAGGAAATACTTAATTGAAGCACATTTTAGTACATGTTGGGGATAGTCAAATGCCAGATCAATATCACAAACATTTATGCAAATCCAGTCATATCTACTTAAGATTATATAAATAATAGATGGTTAAGATGTTATAAAATAAAAAAAAAATCCACTTGATGTTATTACTCTAATCATTTTGGAACTGCGTGTGTCACGAATAGTGATCAAGTCGAGACAGATGTCCATGTAATCTGATATGCCTACATGTGCTATAGTAGGTGTATTTATAAAGTCTGGCCGCGCTATGAAGGCACCTGAGGTGATTAACTTGGACCGCCCTCATTTGCGTGTTGAGCGGGTGCTTTATGCGGTTCTCAATAAGCGAACTTGAGATGTTGGGTTGCATGCAAATTTATTTCCAAAGTTATCTGTAACCTTGATTTATAAACAGAAGCCGATATTGCACCCAATAGCTGGCAAGTAAAGTGTAAACTTATATCCAATCACTTCTGATGAGGGCGGCACTTCGTTAATCACCTCAGATGCCTTCATAGCGCGGACAGAGTATATCCGTGAATTTATTAGAATAAATATTGTCCGTACAAGAATTGCCTTGTAGCCGGGCACACATTAACTGACGATCATTAGCTGACAAATATGTTGAATAGATCATTAGTTTAAAAAAATGAAAATGAAAAGATGTGCATACATAAATAAATTGCATATAAAGAGTTCATTTTTTCCAGCATCGACACTGAGGATTATTCTTTTTGCGTGATTAGTCTAAGCATTATGATTAACATAAGATCCTTTCTTAAAATTTCTGACAACCCACAAATTAATTTAACAGAGATTTAATTTAATTAATTTAAAAGAGAATAGTTGAAGTTGTTTTTACCATTATGAGTATTTCGCCTTTGTTTGCCACGTTTCTTCTGTAGCAGCTAGCTACTTTATAATTTTGTAGAGGGCGGTATTCGCGAATTGCTTTGAAGTTAATACCGTGAGAACAAAAAGTTAAATATTTATTGCAAAATACAGGTTTTATGTGCGACATCATTGATTAAATGCAGTCTGGGATGTTGCCATTGCTTATTAAGCAGAAACCTGATGATACACCTAACCCTTTAAATTTTGAATGATGAAATCAATCCATCTATCGATTTACTTCAAAATTATTACCATTCTGAACTGTCCGGACTACACGTATGTCATTATTAAACAGTGCAACTTATTCATTAATGAATGAGGAACATTTCCTCTTGTTAAAAAGGAGACCCTTGTTTAAAATCGTGGGCAACAATTCACCATTTTTCCTTTGAGCGGTTCTCTATGAATTTTCCGGGAGATATTTACTCTCTTCTGTCATATACCCTTAGCTGGAGTAATTGAATTGAAGTTTTCAAAGTCTCGTGATTAATCGCGTGGGGCTTCTAAATTAATGAATTACTCTTGCGAAAGTTTCATATAATCATCCAAATTTTCCACAAAATATACGAGTGCTCACCTCTTCAGCTACGGTATTATTATCTTAAATTATTCTATTCAAGTAAAATAGCAAATAGTTATTTGTTTAACAAGGTACAAATATTGAATTTTATAGCAAATGAATTGAATCCATTTTCAAATAATAAAAGAATTGAAAGGTGCGTTTTCTCTGTTTTAATTGTTAATTGTTAATTTTTAGGTTAGGTTCACTCAGTCTCATATTTAATAAAACAAATTGTATTAATATTTGATTTGCCAAAAATTCGGTAGGCGATTAATATCGTGTTAGAGAAAGTAGTAATCAAAAAATAAATGAAAGCACGCGTTAGTTCTTATTATGATGAACATGTTTGTACTTTCTCGATATGATATAATAATAATAATAAAATTTACGGTTAAGCACTATTTTTATGAACATTTTCGAATTCGAAAATATCCATTTTGAGGTCCTTCTAGACGATTTAGACTATTTTTGAAAAACTGTGCTGTGTGTGACTATCTGCACTCTCTCGGTGCTTTACCTCACAAGTGAATCAAAATTTTTAAACGTTCGATTTTCTCGACAATACGAAGAACTGAAGAGGGTTTGATAAAATTTGGTAAACTGTATGCTATAAATAAACTATATCTCTGTTTAAAAATATAATAATTTCTGTTCTTCAATAACTTTTATATGTTTTTATTGCTCGTGTATAAAATCAATATTTTGATATTTGAATCAAATAATCACATACACACATACCGACCGGCAATTTCAGCAGTACTGGTCCGGACCGTAAATCGCGTCCAGAAGGGCTCCAGATAAGCGGAATCTGCCCTTTAAATTGCCTTTCGCAACATTAAACCACCCTCCTATACCCTCTTATAACCTAAAACCCCGAATATTTATGCCCTGGAATCACTCGACGCTCCACACTAAATTCCAGCATAAATCCGCCGCCTTAACGTGTCTCACACACAACAGAAACGGTTAATAATTAGTACAATTGCTATAACACCAAACTACCAAAGTACTAAATCAAGAAGAACATTGTGTACATACTTTATGGTACTAACAAGAACAACGAATCTTGCAATATTAACAATCTAATTTATGTTTGGATGACGTGCAAACAGATCAATAAACTGCTATTACTTATACCAAATATTGTATGCATTTTTTTAATAAGCAAATGAAGTATGTTTTAGATTTCACGGTCGGTTTTAACTTTCTGAGGTATATCTAAAGCACAATATATGTTTTCATTCGATGTTCATACCCAAGCATACCACCAGTAGTGTAATTTCTCATACAGCATACATAATGTTTCCTAAATTAAATAAAAAACAAAGACGATAATTGTTCAATCATTTTTTGAAGAAATATTCATTTTCTTGCTTTTAAAATTCATTTAACTCTATCCATCAGGTATACATAATAGTTATTTATATTTTCAAGGTTGATTTTTTTAAATTTTTAAAAGATGTTTTAAATGTAGATCGGGCGTTTTCAGGATGGAATGATGCTGATGTTTGAAACATCAAAATTATAAAAAATACAATGACAAATTAAACTCTAAAAATCTTTACCGGCAGTTTACTAACACTTTATAAATTGTTCATTTCGGCATTATCTACAACTATTTTTAATGTATATTTTTTATAACTATCATCACTTTATATTTATAGACCAAAAATAGTAGCTATTTTCAATTATTATTGTTTTCGAAAAAAAAAACATATTTCTTTAACAAAAAATGTTTATTTTCAATATTTTTTAAATTTTTGTAATACCTTTTATGTTTGTAAAATTACTGGAAAAAACAAAGGTGAACACTCACTTCCGGTGTACCAGAAGCTTTTCAGCTCCTCGAGTTTTCAAATAAGGTCTATGTTATACAAATAATAATAATAATAATGTTCAAAGTTTCATGTTAATTCCTATGATGGTTTTTGAAATACAACGCGCACAGACAGACACAAAATCCTAAATCGTTGGAATTGCCTCTAGGGACCTGAAAACGCACATTTCCGTTAAGAAAATAACTGAAAAATTTTTCGTGATCACAATACTTTCCCGTACTCCGTATTACAAGAAAGCAATAAAATCAGGTATAAAAGTCAAGTCTGTGATGAGTAAGAGAAAAAGATTACCAGATAAGCACATTAAAGTAACATAACTATGTCAATAAAAAATGGTGATGTGGCCATCATGTTACTTTCTCCGACTTTATGGTATCATAGCCATTTATGGCCCTTTCATGGTTTATTTTCAATTGAAATCATATTTCAAATGTTCATCGAGCGTTGCGGATGAAACTGACGTTTAAAACGTCAAAATTATGAAACATGGAGAAATTACACTTCAAATTCAAAAACTCGGTTTACTCAAAAACTAACGAGATTTCGAAAAAAACTTATTCTTTAGAAGTTGTTCATTTTGGTATTCTCAACAATTATTATTCACACAAATTTGCTGTAACTATTATCGTTTCATAATTATAAACCAAACATTGAAAAAAAATTAATAATTTTTTTTCTCGAATAGCAATGATTTTATCAAAAATATTTTCAAGCAAAAGATGTTCATTTATTTGTTGTATTTAATGTTAGTTTAAATGTTTTTGTGATATTTTTCATATTTAAGAAGATATTGGCAAAAAACAAAAAACAGTTAAGGTAAACGCCCACTTCCGGAGTATGAAATTTTACCAAAAGCTTTTCAGTTCTTCAGATTATCAAATAAGACGTATGTTGACAGTTTCATATCAATTGCTTTATTAGTTTTTGAGATACAGCGCACACAGACAGACAGACACACACACACACACACACACAGCAGACACACACACACACACACACACACACACACAAATTTCTTTTTTCCAGAAATTGTTGAAATGGCATCTAGGGACCCCAAAACGGACATTTCCGCAAAAAAAAATTTTGAAAAAAAAATCACGATCTCAATACTTTCTCGTACTTCGTAACGGAGAAAGTAAAAATCGGTCAGAAATACACTACTAAACGCAGGACATAAGCAATTATAAAGAAAACAATCTAAAATCAAGGATAGTTCAGTGGCGGCTCGTGGGTGTTCGGCGATGAGGCAACGGAAGAACATTTTATCGAAACAGTAACGAAATATTTGCTTCCTTTACAAGAGTAAGTAGTGCGGCACGAGCGATATCTCTGTCTTTGCCCTCCCTGCGAAAATCCACGAGCCGCTGCTGGATAGTATATAAAATAGATATCAATTCAACCAAATAAAAACTCAGTCTAGATTCTGAATGTAAATATTGAAACAATTAATTAATCTAAAATTAGATTTAGATGTTATACAATACTAAGAGCTGCATTCAATAAAATCTAGGAATTTGCTAGAAACATTCTCCAGAAGAATAAAACACTTTGCGTTTTAAATTCTATTTGACTTTCCTGTTAAATATTGATTCAGAGAGGCTTTTCGCTTTTGTATATTTTTGGCCCATGCTAGTTCACAGCATTCCTACATATTATGATTCTTGAACAAGCTTGATATGGAAACTCCTGATTGCAAGAATCGTGCTGATGAATTCATCACGAGTGGTGTACTTGAAAATGTGTTTTCGATCATATTTCAAACATTCTGGAGGCTGCAGATCCTGCCTTTCGCTGTGTTTTCTTTCTTCTTTCTGCCATCACATTGAGCTGATTGC
Source organism: Ocypus olens (assembly GCA_910593695.2). NCBI lineage: Eukaryota > Metazoa > Arthropoda > Insecta > Coleoptera > Staphylinidae > Ocypus > Ocypus olens. The sequence goes on from OU343052.1 coordinate 40,144,227, forward strand.
GTACTTGACACTCTTCGTCCAACACGAGTAGCAAAAACAACCACTTTGCACTACAGCAATGTGTCTTACCTGTATGAAACAATATCGACAGTGAATAAAAGCGAAGAGAAGATAATAAGAACTGACAACATTTTTACAAACCCGAAGTAAATTACTCTTTCGCCGTTTGAGTTAAAAAGTTTCATGGAAAACCGACTATAAATTTTTATTCGAAAATCGCAATTTTAGTTGTGTTCGGATTTCATTAGCGGTCAGTACATATGTTTGATCGACAGCTGATCACCACACCATGAGCATTGTGGTCGACTATCTCCTCTCGAAAATGCAAATGGTCGCGCATACGTAAGCTACAAATTGCAACTTGCTCCCTTCGATCTAACAGAGAATAATTTCATGGTCGGCATGAAAATCATTCCTGCTGATTCCCATGTAAAATGACCTCCTGAATCCGAATATTAACCCCGTTTTCCACCATCACCCACCATTTTTAGGGGACGCTCCTCAACCAATTTTGATCACTTTTCCATGAGGATTATTTTAACCTTTATATTTCCTCTGAGGATCTAGAGAGGTGAACATTTCTAAAACATGGACAGATGGCAGAGGTAGATTTGCCCCCTTAAAATGTAAACAAAAATCATTTGAATGATCTTTTTTCCGTTTTTTTCCGCAATTTATTCACTTATTTTGTAGACTCCCTGAACCACCCCCAAACAATCCCAAATAATAAAAATAAAAATATATAGCTACAATATATAGCAACAGTAGTAGTAGTTATTTATTACACGAATGTGAAATGTAGGTAATTAGTCCCGCAAGAAAAAGTTTTTTTAATTTACTTTCATTGTCATGTGCGCGATCAGTACAAGAATTTTGCTCTAACAGGTTGCTGCACTATTTTTTACAGTAGCTTGACCAAACGGCTGAAAGTAACGCGTAAATCAAAATATTGCAAATTTAAATGATTCTTTTACAATACAGAGGCAAATCCCCCCAAATCTACCTCCTTGCTATACATGTTCATATTTTAGAACTTTTCACCTCTCTAGCTCCTCAGAAGTAATATAAAGATTAAAATAATCCTCTTGATCCCTCCAAAAGATCGAAAAGTTCCCCGAAAATGGTGGTTATTTTAGATAAGAATCAGCAGGAATGTTGTCAGGGCTCGAAATTTTTTTCTGTATTGACGACCAGTGTTATTGATGTTTGTTTCCGCTTGTAATAATAATTTGGTTTGTTTCACAACCTAATCCAAGAAATATTGATGTTTCCTTTGGATTATGGTTTGGCCACTTTAATTGGCAATTATAATTTTAGTGGTGAGTGTATTCCGGCGGATTTTCCTGCTTTGTTCCTCAGAGTGCTTTGGACACCACAGGTAAATTAACAGATTAACCTCATACTTTGATGTGAGACCATCCATCTCCCTTATATTTCTCAAGAGCTAGGAAAATTGCTGACTATGTTCTGTGTCTGAATAAGGATGTTGTTCTCTCTCTCGCTGACTATGAGGAATTTGGATGAGTCCTGAGTTGATGTCTTGTCAGATAGCATACAAAGCAGCTTTGTACCTATTGCGGGAATTTTCATAAATGTTCTTTATTGCTGACAAAAAAACGCTGAGCTCACGGCCTTTAAAACATGGACAGGTGTAGCAATTTAGATCCATCGATTACGTTTGTACCTCAGCTTAAAACTACTGCATTATAACTGGATGAACTACCTTCTGCAGAAAGTGATGTTTCATGACGATATAAAGGGCAGTGAAACAAATTGTGATGAGTTATCCTGATCCAGTAGCGATGGCAATGGTGATGACACTAATGCAGAAAATATTAGTAATTATGACAATCCAAACCCGAATGTTGTATCTGAACGCTTTTATATTTCTCCAAGCCATCTGGAGTGGAGAATAGAAACACCAGCTAAAAATAAAATTCAGCCACATAATATTATCTGGCTTGGCGCAAAAATGTATGGCTGCTGCACCAAAAGAAGCTTTTAAGTTATTTGTGACTGAATTTATGATGCAGAAAATTGTGCACTGTACCAACTTAGGAGCAAGACGTGGAGCAAATAAAAAAAAACGTGGACTGTTCATGAGCTTAATGCATTTTGTGGATTACTTATTTATGCTGCAGTTGACAAAAGCTGGGATGTTCCTGCTAGGGAACTTTTTCTGGCGAATTTGCTAATCTCATATATCTAGCCACAATATCCATATTTCGATTTGAAGAAATACAAAGATTTATTAGATTTGACGATAAAAGCACTCGAGCAATACGTTTATAAACCGATAAATTAGCACTAATATCTTATATCTGGGATCTATTTATTCAATAATGTAAAAAGTGCATATCAGTGTAACAATTGATGAACAGCTTGTTGGCTTAAGATGCAGATGCTGATTTATTCAGTATATGCCATGTAAGCAGGCAAAATATGGTTTGAAAATTTGGGAAACTACATACAGTGTGTATCAGTCAAATGGAATAAATTCGATAATAAATAAATGGAGGCGTGTTCGAAAAAAACGCTCGGATACGTGGATTAGAATTTTTAGTTGCGAATTTTTTTCAACAAAAACTTTTTATACAGGGTGAAGTGTACCTGGCCGGGGGTACATAGAAATATCTATTATCGGGTGGTTACTTGGGGTATTCAATACTCTGCTCTCCATGTAAACTAAACTTTATTTTTCCCAGGCTGGCAACACACTGCCCGTGGCTCGCAAACTGCGCAGATGTTCTTCTGCGTTTTTGGTAGCCACAAAAACTTATGCACAAAAATAAATACATTCTTAAATAAATTACACAGGGTGTGTCATGTAACAGAGGCCAATACCAACTTGCTTATTTTAAATGCAACACCCTGTATATTATTCAATTTTTGGATTGTTCAGAAATTCTAGACATATTTCATGTACCATGTCTTATCCCTATCTTTAACTATTTAGGAAACAAACACACACGCACAGACACATTTTTTTTTCCAGACATTGTTGAAATGGCATCTAGGGGCCCTAAAACGGATATTTCTGTAAAAAAAATTCACGATCACAATAGTTTCTCGTACTTCGTAACGGAGAAAGTAAAAAAGAATATTATTTGATTACAGAAATTCGCTACAATACACTCAAAAACTAATAAGTATAAGAATAGTTGAAGATATGTATAGGACATGGTACATGAAATATGTCTAGAATTTTCTGAACAATCCAAAAATTGAATAATATACAGGATGTTATATTTAAAATAAGAAATTTAGTATTGGCCTCTGCTACATGACACACCCTGTATTAGTAAAAATACTAATCGACGTATCCGAGCGTTTTGTCGAAGACGCTCCCATTTATTTATTATCGAATTTATTCCATTTAGCTGATAGACACTGTGTAAGAATATGGGATTTCTTTTACGAGTGTTTCATTGGCAAGGTAGCTTTTGGAAAAAATTATTACTCTTGTTGGTAGGTTACGTCAAAATTAGCGTTATATTTTAAAGAAGATAAAATCATCAAAACTACCATCTTCTTTATTTTGCTTCAAACACAACGAAAGCATGGTAAGCTCATGCTTACATTATTTTTGAAGCAAAATAGAGCAGAAGTAATTTAACGATTTTGCGATGATTTCACATTCTTTGGAAGTAAAACGCTTATTTTGACGTAGCGTACCAATCGTAATATTTTTCCCCAAAAGCTACCCCGTCAATGGAACACTCTTAAAAAAATTATCAATTGTCAAATTCAGACCAGAATTATGAATACTACGCACTAAACAGAACAAATGCGTAATTTTACTAAGCACTATGCATCATGATACAGCTGTCAATGATGACGCTAGAAAGAGATCTCCTACTACAATAAAACAAAAGGCGATGTTATGGATCAAATCGGATCCACATACACATGCAAAGTAAGCGATGGCTTAGAGACACCTGTTTAAGCGGCAATACGAAATAAAAGATCAAATTGATGATAAATCAGAATTCACCGTTTATACCGACGGGGCTAAGAATCATGAAAGCGCAGGAGGAGGGATTTACTGCCAGGAACTTAACCTCAGCATCCCCCTAGGTAGGAATGTGATAATTATTCAAACGGAACTTTTAGGGATACTTGAAGGTGCTCGGAAACTATCGGAACTGGCAGTCTCGAACAAATCAATTTTGTTCCTCACTGACAGCAAATCAAGAATAGCTGCGCTATCGAGACCAAGGGTGGCCAGCAGCATAATACTGGAGTGCAAGGAAGGAAGCTCTAGACAAACTCGCCGCAACCAACATAGTCGCAATATCTTGGATTAAGGGACATTCAAATAACAAGGGAAACGACTGGGCCGATAGGCTAGCCAAAAGGGCTGCCCTGAAAAGGGAAGGCTCTAAGGCTTTGCCACCGGCACCACTCACTATCTCCCAAATACTTAAAGGAAACTTCCTTGAAGAACACAAAAAGGAATGGCTACAAACTGACAAGTATGTGGTCGCCAAAAATTCATCCACTCACCAACACCGAAGCTGAGCGCAGGAAATATATCGAATTACCAAGAAGTAGTTTGCGGCTGCTAATCGGTACCCTTACTGGGCACTGCAAACTAAACGAGCACCTCCTTAACATAGGGGTGGTGAAAGATCCCCTATGTCGGAAATGCGAGCAAGAAGAAGAGACCCTAAGACATCCTGTATGAATGTGAGTCACTCAAATAATTCAGGTGGTCCATATTCGGAGAGAAGTGGCCAGATTGGTCACAACTAGGCAACACTCCACACGGCCAACTACTTGACTTCACAAGAAGTTTGGGTTGGCTTGAGGAGTAGGGCTCAGGAGGAGTAGGGCTCAAAGGACCAACGAATGGTCTAAGTGCTGCGACCATTTGGTCGCCCTCCACAAACCATCATCAAGCGATGGCCGTTTTCTTGAATATAATTGCCGTGGCAGCACCAAATGCGTTTATTGTTTTTACCACAGAACATCCAAATTATAACGCTGGTGTTACTCGCAAACGCAGAATCTTTCTAAAAGAGTTAGCAAAGGAACTGAAGATACAATATTTTGCAAAAAGATCGACTAACTCTAACATATGACGTAGTTTTGAGGAGTGTATAACAGATATTTGTACACTATGTGAGTTAAGTTAATGTTTATTCACGTGAAAAATTTTTGGAATAGTTGAGTGACCTAAACTTTCTTCTAGTGAATAAACTTGCTTAACTCACGTAGTTTATGCAATATTTTTTCCAATTTTGACGGAATAATTTTAATAAATTAAATATAATTAAAATTTAAATGCCTGACAAATAATTCCACTTTATCAAGATAAAGTTTTTCAACTCGTTGTGACTTAAAAAAATCATTTACCCTTCAATATACAGTGCGAGTCTCCAACTTGGAATAAATTCAGTAAATCAAACAAAGTTTATTTTTCGGAAATATGCTCGGACACGTCGATTAGTATTTTAAATTGCGCTCTTTTTGTTGTAATAAAATTTTATACAGCGTGTCCCAAATTTGAGATATGACATCATTGACTATTTTTTTTAATAGCAACCATAATTTTTATATCACTATTCTTAAAGAGTATATCAAGTTACACATGTGTGCCAAATTTCAAATGTTTTTTCCCTGTCATTTAGAAGATATTTAACAAACATTATCAAATTTGTAGAATGAAGAAATCAAGTCACCTTAATCGAATTTTTATGCATTTTAAAAGTGGAATGCCAAAACGTGCTGGTTTGTCATTTTTTTTTCAAACTGACGTTTATCATTTTGACGTTTAGTTATAAAAACAAGTAAGAAGTGTAGCATCGCATTCCATGCATATTCGAGTGAGGAGAGTATTAGTCGTTCCATTGTTGTGTTGACTGTTGTTCACCGTTGGTCGAAAAATTATACTAACATGCCGTACTTAACTGAAACCCACAAAATCGAAATTTTAATGATGATTGGCTATGGAGATAGGACAAAAACACAAAATGAAGTTATTTATTTATTTAGAGAGAAGTATCCTGACTTACCAGCCATATCTCAAAGTACCGTAAGCAAGATTGAAAGTCAGTTTCGGGAAAATGGGCATTTAAGAAAAACGAATAATCATCGTCAGAATGCGCTGAGTGAAGAGATCAAAATTGATGTACTTCTCTCTGTTCAGGAAAATCATCATGTCTCCTCTAGGCAGATGGCTAGGGAACTCAAAATTAGCCAGTCTTCAGTGTCAAGAATCCTTAGAGAGCAAACATTTCATCCTTATAAAATGACAATCCTCCAGGAACTCACCGAAGATGATCCGGATAGAAGACTTCAGTTTTGCGAAAAAATGATGGATCTACTAGATAGAAATGTTCTAAAAATAGAAAATATATTGTTTTCCGATGAATCAACGTTTATGTTAAATGGTGAGGTAAATCGTCAAAATTGCCGTTATTGGGCAGACAAGAACCCACACTGGATGAGTGAAGGCCACACTCAATATCCAGAAAAAGTTAATGTTTGGGCAGGGATTGTTGGTGATCGAATTTTAGGACCAATTTTCTTTCCAAATAATCTCAATGGAGCGGGATATTTACAATTCTTGGAGGAAGAGCTAATTCCGAGTTTGGCTATTTTGTTTCCTTGCCCTGTAGAAGCTGACGTCCCGAATAGAAACATCTGGTTTCAACAGGACGGCGCGCCTCCTCATTTTGCAAGGCGTGTCCGTGAGTACCTGGATAATGTATTTCCACGAAGATGGATTGGCAGAAGAGGACCAGTTAAATGGCCACCCAGGTTTCCGGATTTAACACCTATGGACTTTTTCTTATGGGGGTATTTGAAAAGCAAAGTTTTTAAGACCAAACCGCCAAATCTTAAGGAGTTGAAAGAACGAATAAGACAGGAGTGTAGACTAATTTCCCCCGAAGTAATTAGAAATATTCAAAACGAGTTTCAGTTCCGTTTAGGGTATTGTCAGTTAGAAAATGGACAACATTTTGAGCATTTATTGAAGAAAGACTATTAAGTTGAATTCATTTTTCAAATTTGATACTGTTTGTTAAATATCTTCTAAATGACAAGAAATAAAAATTTGAAATTTGGCACACATGTGTAACTTGATATACTCTTTAAAAATAGTGATAAAAAAATTAGGGTTGCTATTAAACAAAATAGTCGATGACGTCATATCTCAAATTTGGGACACGCTGTATAAAATTTTATTACAACAAAAAGAGCGCAATTTAAAATACTAATCGACGTGTCCGAGCATATTTCCGAAAAATAAACTTTGTTTGATTTACTGAATTTATTCCAAGTTAGAGACTCGCACTGTATACAACTATTTAAAGTAGTTACTAAGGATTAGATATTGTTAGTTTAAAATTTTAAGATTGGATACAAATATTTACTGATATCTCTGATCCACCTAAGCTCAAACAGATAAAAGAAGCAAGAGAAAAATATGCTAAGTGTGTTCTCAAAAATAGATCGTAAAAGCAAAATTTTGCTAATTGCAAAAATGATAATTGTCGCATTTTATAATAAGTTTTAAAACGTAGACTCGTCAGGCCAGGCTTATATAAAAGTACATATTATACCAGATATGACTCCTAGGGTTAAAACGACACAAAGATATATAAATCGATGGAATGGACATAAAATTTTCACCTGTAGTTGGAAACCATACCCGCAGGTCGCGGAATTCTAGGAAGACCAGTAAATTCATTATTGATTATTATTATTATTCCTGACATTTTCATTATTGAAATTTGAAGTTAGTGGTTTATTTCAATTAAATTGCAACAATGTTCGGAAGACGTTAGAAGATGTTATTATTTTTTATTCGAACTGAAAATTGTTGGCGAGCATACTACTAACAAGGGAAGGTCCCGCAAAGGTAGGGGCTATAACTTTCAGAATGTCTTATTGGCATCACCTAAGACATTTCTGCATAGATCTTGAATCGAAAACGGTGAATCACCTGGGGACCTTCCCTTGTAAGAACAATGCTTTCATCTTAGAACTTATTGTATCTCGTAATCCACGCAATAGAATTTTTAATGCTTTATTAGAACTATGTGAGACTTTGGTTTTCCCATACGTTTACGTTTTGTGGCGGAGCGTGAGTTAAGGGGGTAAGTGCCTCGCGCCAGAGTTAGACCAGAATGGTCTAATAGAAAATGATAATCGCCACAATCTTGGGCCTGAAATTTTACCGAGTGAGTAAATTTGTTTGTTCACGAAAATGTTATAATATGCGCATTATTTAATTGTATGGGCAGCATTAATGGGGTACATTTAACACTAATTTCATTCAACACGCATTTGCGTGTTTAATATGGTTATTAAACACGCAAACGCATTTGAAGCAAATTCGTGTTTGTAGAGGTGCATCTCTTACGTTTTTGCGACTTTATTTGATAACTAATGACAATTTTATTACATACATATTGTTTTCAAAGTTATAAACTATTTTTCTGTAGCATTACATTTTTAGTTTTTTGCAGAGAAAAGCTCCAGATATCCATCCAATATTGGTAATTTTCAGGATAAATTATACAGTTTGTTTGATGATTAAAAAAACGATCAGATTCTATAGATGAATAGTTTAGCTCTTTTTCTCCAAGTGTGCAAAATATCATTTCTTAATATTTGATATTAACTTCAGAATTATGTATATGCTGACCATCAAAAATGCATCGATTTTCGACGCGGCACTTACCCCCTTAAAGCAATATTTTCTAGGGCGAAGTGTAATTCAATATAGGTATTTATTATATGTATGTCCAATAACACTTCCAATCAAAATCTAACTAACGAGGAGGCGCGCCGGATCACGCCACTGGTATTAAGAGATGCAATTTCTAAATTTTACAAATTTTTAACGCTATTATCAAAACCGAAAGTGTATTTATTAGTGCTCTGTATTAAACTTTTTAATATTAAGAGAATGAATATATCCACTAAGGTAGTTTTCAAATCTACCTAACAGAAAATAATACATTACGAAATACTTTACACCGCTCCACCCTTAATTTTTGTAAGAATTGTTGACTATCAGATATTCATTACTAAAATCATGAGGATCCTGAGGATTTAAGAATTTGTTAAATTATTATTCAGATATTTTTACAAATCTGGAAAGTAACTGAGTAACTCTGGCACCAAGGCAATAAATTCAGACCTTAATGTAGTTTGCTATGTTTTAACTCCAACACAATTTAGATTAAACTAGCGAAGATTCAATTGAACTATACGAGGAACTATATTGCGATTCCGTAAAAATAATCATAAATAATTACACATTATTCATACTTATAAAATTAGTGGCATACCGCAACTACAACCTTAGCTCCTATTCATGATTAAACATAAAAAAATACACAACTGTGGCGATGAAAAAAGTTGACGGTATAACGCTGAATCGACTAAATACTACAATCAGTTATAGTTGTTTGCGTAATAATGTACTAAAATATAACTTAATCGCGAATAATAATATTATTTACCGTGGACCAAGCTCGGGCAAAGAATCCACGTATGTGTTCTGAACTCTCAATATTAATTGATGAACTCACATTTTTGCAGAATTTCAACTAGTTCACTAATCCTGTCTAAAGAAAAGTTCATAGAGTACTAATACTTTTTTCGTGTTTTCCAGAAGCCCATAGGGCTCTTGAGCTCCTGGAGGATTACCACTCCAAACTAGTGAAGCCTCAGGATAAACAGCTGCGCTTGGCCATCGAGAGGGTCATCCGGATCTTCAAGTCACGCCTCTTTCAGGCTTTGCTAGGTAAGTTCATTTATATTCTTGAACTTTATTAAATACCTATATAGAAAACTCTTCCCTTTTAATGAAAAATCAATCAATACAAAATTACGTGTGGAAAGTCTATACTACACTAAATAGCACAATTGGAGATTGGATTTATTTTATCATTAGATTTATTCCATTATCATGATTATTTTAATACCACATGATATTTCTCACTCCTATGTGTGTGAACTGCATATATGATGGCCTGTTGCAAGAAGTACTGCGGCTGTTATGTTTGCAACGTGTGCATCACAAAAACGGGAAATTACTGCGTATATAATTTGAAACTTTAATACTATCTATGCTAATATTAAGTATGCATTATAATTTGAGATTTATGAGATGTTTTTGCATGAAACGTTTGAAATTTACTTGAAATTTCTACAAATTACATGGTACGTTACTGCTTATAACCTTATTTATTTATATCATTTGTTTAGTTTAATATCATGTTTAAAATATTATAAGTTCAAGAGCGCGAACTGAATTAATGTCATAATGTAATTCATTCGCACGCGCATGAACTTCCGGATCGCACCTTCAGCACATTCTAACGCAGTAAGTCATGAGTAGTAATTAAAAGCTATGTATACAAACATAATATTATCGTAAATACATCATGTAAGTGTTATCATGACACAGAAAATGGTAAACAATTTAGCCTATATAACCTAGTCCAAGGAATCGATTACTATAGAGGTATAGATAGATATAAACAGGGCGAGTAATATTAGTTGGATGACCTTGAAGTGACAAGTGCGCTGAAAATTATCAATTCACACGTGTCTACAACGCCCGCACCCTGACATGTTTATCTTAAACCAGTGCTGTTTTGTAAGCCGAGAAATCGGTCAGTCGTTATAACTTTAAATTCGCAGCTTTTCAATTATCTCACAATAAACTTATAGCAACAAAATGTAGTAACCTTCAGTTGGATATTACAATTTCTTTTTCGGATTAATATACATCAATTTGATCATTCTATAGAGTACCACAAGTTTATCCAATTGATCAATAGCTTAATGTCCTGAAAGTTATAATTCAAGTCCTGCATTACATATTATCAGTGGTGTATTGGTAAAATAAGAAGTAAGGGAACGTATGGTGAGAACAAAGAAGTAAGGGAACGCATGGTGAGAGCAAAAAAATAGTCCGCGACTTTCCACAAGCAGCTTGCTGAAAGTTTTTCGGAGATCATCTTATTTTAAGCAAACTATTGTTTTCCTTGTAGGCTTTTTTATTTTTTACTTTCTCCGTTACGAAGTACGAGAAAGATCGTGATTTTTTTTTCAAAAATTTTTTTTACGGAAATATCCGTTTTGGGGTCCCTAGATGCCATTTTAACAATTTCTGGAAAAAAAAAATTGTGTCTGTGTCTGTGTGTGTGTCTGTCTGTGTGTGTGTGTGTGTGTGTGTGTGTGTGTGTGTCTGTGCGCGCTGTATCTCAAAAACTAATAGAGCAATTGGTATGAAACTTTGAACATACGTCTTATTTGATAATCCGGAGAACTGAAAAGCTTTTGGTAAAATTTCGTACACCGGAAGTGGGTGTTTACCTTAACTGTTTTTTGTTTTTTGCCAATATTTTCTTAAATATGAAAAATATCACAAAAACATTTAAACAAACTTTGAAGACAACAAAGAAATGAACATCTTTTGCTTGAAAATATTTGTCATAAAATCATTGCTATTCGAGAAAAAAATTTATTAATTTTTTTAAAATTTTTGGTTTATAATTATGAAACGATAAAAGTTACAGCAAATTTATGTGAATAATAATTGTAGAGAATGCCAAAATGAACAACTTCTAAAGAATAAGTTTTTTTCTAAATCTCTTTAGTTTTTGAGTAAACCAAGTTTTTGAATTTGAAGTATAATTTTTCCATCTTTCCGTCTCATAATTTTGACGTTTTAAACGTCAGTTTCATCCGAGTTTACTTAACGCTCGATGTACATTTAAAATATGATTTAAATTGAAAATAAACCATGAAAGCGTAAATATAAATGATACCATCAAGTCGGAGAAAGTAACATGATGGCCACATCACCATTTTTTCTCTACATAACAGTCTGCTTTGAGCGCTGTATCTCAAAAACTAATACAGAAATGACAATGAAACTTGAACATAAGTGTTATTTGAGAATCCGAAAAACTGTAAAGCTTTTGGTAAAATTTCGTATTTCCGAATATTTACTTTAACAGTTTTTTGTTCTTTTCGCCTTTTTGGGACTTCAGGACAAAGTTTTCAGAACTTTTTTAAGGACATTTTTAAAAGACCTTTCCTCGAGGATTCTTTTTCAGAATATGTTAAGAAATTTTTTTAGGACCTTTATTTTCAATTTCTTTTCAAAATTTTATTAACAGGATTTTTTTTTCAGGAATTTTTTCTCGGGACGTTTTTGGGACTTTTTTAAGAATTCTTTGTCGAGGACTTATTTTCGGGATTCTTTTCTGAAAAAAATTTTCTGAATTTTCTTCATAACATTTTTTAGAATTTCTCTTTTCACAACCATTTTTGGACCTTTGTAAGGATTTTTTCAGATATTTTTGGCATTTTTTTTAAGACTACTTTCTAAACTTTTTATTTCAGGAATTTTGTTTAGGACTTATTTTATGCCTTTTTGCAGGACTCTGAAATTTTTTTCAGGAGAATTTCTTTAGATCCTTTTAGGGACCATTTTAAGAACTTTTTACAATGCTTTGTTTTCAGATTTTTTTTGTTTGTTTATTTTTTAAAGATGTTATTTTCGGGGTAATTTTTCAGGGACTGTTTTTACAGGACAATTTTTTATGATATTTTTTTTCAGAAAAGTCTTCAGGATTTATTTTAGGACTTTTTAGGTCTCTTTTTCGGAACATTTATTTCTGGTATTTTGTATGAAGACTATTTTTCTGGAGTTTTTTTTTACGGCTTTTATCTGGACAGTTTTTCAAGACTTTATTTCTTAAGAACCTCTTGTTCGGGACTTCGTTTTGGGATTCTTTTCAGAATTTTCTTCTTTGCATTTTTTCAGTATTATTTTTTCTGGAATTTTTTTTCAAACCTTCTTTACAGGACTTTTTTCAGTACTATAATTCAGGACATTTTTTATAGGGTTAATTTTCAGGACTTCTTGTTCCGGTTTTTTTTAAGACTATTTTTGGGATTTCTTCAGAACTTTTTCAGGTCTTTTATAATAACCTTTTTACAGGGTTTTTTTCATAAATGTTGTTTTATGATTCTTTTACGATGTTATCTCCATAATTCTTTTTCAAAACTGTTATTACAGGACTTTTTTTCAGGATATTTTATCAAGACTCATTTTTTTAACTTTTCCAAGACATTCTTCAGGACTTTGGCATGATTTATTTTAGGACTATCCTTCGGGAATTTTTAGGACTCTTTTTGGACGTCTTTCAGGATTTTTTAAACGACATTTATTTCTGGTGTTTTATACGAAGACTTAATTTATCAGGTTTTTTTTGCAGTAATTTTTTCAGGACTTTTTTCACGGCTCTTTTTCACAACTTTTTAACAGGAATCTTTTTTCAAGACTTTATTTCCAAAACTGTTTTTCCAGGACTTTTTTTTTGTAAGAACTCTTTTTTAGGACATTCTTTCAGGACTTTATTTCTGGTCTTTTTGAAGGACCTGTTTTTCAAGACATTTTTTGTCAGGATTTTTTTTCAAGATTTTCTTGTTCAGGACTTTTATTGGGTTTTTTAGTACTTTTTAATTAGATCTAATTTTGGAAATCTTTTACAGGACTTTCTTGTTCAGGGCTTTTATTCGGTTTTTTAGGGACTTTTTATTGAGGACTATTTTTAGAAATCCTTTTCGAGACTTTCTTGTTCAGGACTTTTAAGAGATTTTTTTTAGGACTTTTTAATCGGGACCATTTTTAGAAATCTTTTTCAGGACTATTTTAAGAATTTTTTTTCAGGATGTTCTTGTTCAGGGCTTTTGTTAGGGTTTTTAGGACTTTTTATTGAGGACTATTTTTAGAAATCCTTTTCGAGACTTTCTTGTTCAGGACTTTTAAGAGATTTTTTTTAGGACTTTTTAATCGGGACCATTTTTAGAAATCTTTTTCAAGACTTTTTTTAGTTTTTCAGTAAACTTAAATTATTAGAATTTGTAACATAATTTGTCATTTTTACCTTTCATAATTTTGACGTTTCAAAGGTCATCACCATTCGATCATGTGAAACGCTCGATTTAAAATATGATTTTAATTGAAAATAATGAATGAATCTATAAATATAAATAACTATTAAACCATCAAATCGGAGAAAGTAACATGATGGCCACATCACCATTTTTTTTATTGTTACTATACAAAATATTAACAAACACAAACGCGTTCCGTTTCTGAAAAAAGGTGGCGGAACGTCGTTCCCCCACGTTCCCCCACGTTCCCACTCCAATACACCACTGCATATTATGCAAAATTAAATAAATCAATTATTTTTATGCACCAAGGAATGCAGGCAACATAATATACATGCCGTAGAGATTTCCTCGACTGATTCCAACGGTGTATTAAAACGTAATTAAACTCATTTCTTGCGCACGTCCAGAAATAAGGAACGTTGCTAAGGATGCAATAAACAAACTACTTCTATGTAATTTAAAGTTATTGGATATCTTAGTATTAATTAAAATTATTTTTAAGTCAACAAGAATTCACCATTCCAATTATTTAATTTTTTGCCACGCGACTTTACATCCTTTCTCGACTTTAATGATTTCCATCACTACGGCTTCGCTAATTACCGCAACGAAATACTTTTTTGTTGTCCTCTCTCCGGAATTAATGGTAATTTTAATGGAAATTGTTTACGGGCAATTTGCGCGCCTTTAATATCATTTTCCTCGACGCTTTAACAGTCGATTGTGTCGAGGGGACGATAACGATGGTAATTGCCTCTCAGTTTATATAGATTCGTAAAAGAAGTTTCATAGCTTTTCTTAAAAACTACAGCTAAACAAAATTAAATTTTAAATATTAATGGGAGTTCTGGAAAATTACACTGAACTTTACAATTTGTTGATAAATACCGAGAATGTATATTCATTACCTTTGGATCAGTTTCCTAATTACCTTCCTGGAGGTCTTTTATTTTTGAATTTCAGCTGCAGTCTTGTAAATTATTAATGTAATTGAAGTTAAAGTAGAAGTTTGTATCGATTGTATACATAACATGATTTTGTTGTTTCTATTCAAAATAATTCCATCAATTTTGTTGAAATACAGAGTGCGCCAGAAAAATGTATACACTCTTTATGTGCTTGACATGAATGACAGTTAATGACAAAACTTGTAATTTCAATTCATATTAGGCCTAGCGCACTTTGGACTCGAATTATATCGTGCGTAAAAGAATGAATACTGTTCGTACGAATTGAGTGTGTACACAAAATACGTTTTTTCTCCGTCAGATAGGCAGTGCCCCGGTGATATCGCGTTAAATCCCAACAAGTTCGGATAGTTTTCGAACGTCGTCATTAAACGCACATAAACGTACGACTAATCGCACGCAGTCTGCGCGTTCCTATAAGTACTTGGTAGATCGGGATTATTCATGCGTATTCGTACGTTTCCGCACGAATCAAATTCGTACGAAAAGGCATCCACGGCCTTAGGCCAAATAAAAATGCGTTGTATTAAATTTTGTAATAAAGCACGTAAACCAGAATGTATGAGGGAATGTAAAAAAAGATACACTTAAAACCTAAATATTGCAGGAACTTATTTTTATACAAAAGTTCACAAACAGTAACTTTTGAAGTATTAGGTGAAGTTTTGGAGAAAAATCGTTAAGGAGTAGTTGCTGGTGAATTTAATAATGCCTGCATTTCGCAATCATTTTGCTGTGCATCTGCGATAATAGCTAAAACCACTAAGGACACGATCAAGGCAATGTCGCTAGTATGAATGAAAGTCATGCGAAATAAAGTGTCCGCGATAACATTTTTAACACCTTACATGTGCCTCATAACTCATGCAAATTGCAAAATAAAATTGAGTTGTCTAGTTTCTGCGGGGGTATACAAATCAACATTTTTGTGTAATTTAAAGGTTTATGATATGTATGTGTTACATAAAAATTCAATCTTTTCCATTTTCGATTTTTATTAATGTAATAGTTATTTATTATTTTACCAAGATAAGAGTTGTATATTCTTTTTGAGGAGAATTGAAAGCAATTTACAGATTTTTTTCTAGCTTTATTAATAAAAAAGATACAGCACTAAGTTTTATTTTTTTACTTAGAAGTCATAGTAGGCTGTGCTATTAATAAATTGGTTATTTTCTTCCTTTTTCATTGATATATAACATGTTGATCTTATATTTGCAATTTATTGAGATATGTTATATTTTATTTTTAAAATATTTTTCATAAAACGCAGTAGGCTAAATTATTTTTATTTGTGTTTCGTTTTACGCATAGAAAAATAACTATGCTGTTATTATATTAAGTGTTGTGTGTCCAGAAATTTCAAGTAGACAAATAGAACAGGAACAGAAATTAGAAATTGTTTAGAAATTGTAATAATTTTAATTATGATACACTTAGGATCTATACTATGGCGTAGTTAGATCTAATGTTGAATATGCGTTGATTATTTGGTCGCCATATTACAAAATTTATAAGCAACAACTAGAGCGAGTTCAAAAACGATTCATTTCATTTATAACATATAAGTTTAACTATCAATTCAATTTCAGTTCATTCAATTATGGTATTGTTTGTTGTACACTTATTATTGAATCGTTAGAAATTCGTAGAATTAGGATTGATCTATATTTGTTATATAAATTATTAAACGGTCTTATATTTTGTAAAATACTGCGGTTTTTTTTAATTTTCATATTTCTAATTGCATGGGACCTTTAGGATCTAAGCCACTTTTTAGATTAAGTACCTCGATTAACAATTATAGTGAAAATAATCCGATTAGTAGATTGATGCGATTTGCTAATTTACTTAATACAAACGCACATTTTGATTTGTTTTGTTCTACTTCTAATAAATTTAAGGCGTCTGTTTGTAGAGTGAATTTAAATATTTTATGTTAACCATTAGTTTATTATGTTTAAGCACCATACATTGTTTAAGTCTTAGGATTGTAGTTTAGGTGTTATAATTATATAATTGTAAATACTTTGTAAAAAAGGTGTAACCGTTTATTAATAAATAAATAAAAAATTAATAAATAAACAAAGAATTTTAAAAAGTCGTGCTTTAAGGATTCCGAAGAAAAATAAATTCCATTCTTATACAATTCGAAAAAGGCACCATTTAAACCTTGACGATTTATAACGAAGATTAGAATTTTGTACCTAGTAAGTTTTTAACAAATCCAACAATGCCCATTATTGAGACGATTTTCACCCTCATCGGACTGTTAATGTTAAGGCACCAGGTCGATTTGGTTTCAGTGTTTGGTGTGCTCTACTGGGAAACCGAATCTTGTGTTACGAAATTTACGAGGGAAATTTGAATTGTCAGAAATATAGAGAAATTTTCGAACAAAACAAAACATGATTGAGAACTATTTGGACAATTTGCGCTTACTTCCAGGTTTTTGTGTTTCCAACAAGACGGTGCGCCTCCCCTTAATTGCAGAGAATTGTCAAATTTATTAAATATAAATTTTGGAGCAAAATGGTTAGGCACAAATTTAACGATAACATGTCCTCCGCGATCTCCGGACCTCACACCGCCGAAATTCGTTTTTTGGGGTATATTAAGGACAAGGTATTTAAATGAAATAACAATAATATTAATACTTTACGATAAAATATTATTCATATTGTAAATTCTATTTCTAATATTCATTTTCATAATGCATGTAGAAGTGTCATAAATAGATGTAACTCTTGTGAGTTAATCAATGTGAGCGTTTATTGTCATTTTTCTGCCAATTTTTTTGTATGTAGTATCCATTTATTTTCATTTAATTGTTTTTTCGAAACAATTATTTATATATTATATATTCTTATACCGGGTGTGGCACTTAAGACGCCTCGGACCATAGCTCCTTTACGATAAAAGCTATCGAAAAAAATCTAAGAACAAAGTGGTGCATAGTTACCGTCGCTATGTTTTAAAAATATTTCTAATCATCAGTGGCGTGCCGTACTCCAGTGGCGTACCAAACTTATGTTTTTTTTAATGGAATGCCCTATTTTTTATTGCAGATTTGGAAAGTGCTCGACGAGTACTTATTTTTTTATCTAACATGTTATACCCTTCACTTTAGCGGTTTCGCTATTATAACCCCTTCTTTCAAAATTGCGCCCCATTTTTGAGATTTTTTTGTAGAGAAACTAATTGACGCCGGCGCCTAAATTTTGAATTGAGGTACAGGTTAAGACCTCGTATACCTTCACATAATTTTTTTTCGGGTAATTTATGGCAAAAAAATAATTTTTGATTGATCTTCGCATGTTGTCATTTTTTCCGAAAATTTCAAATGGCACCCCCCTAAAAAAATTACGGCGTTGTACAGCCAAAACTCTAAATTTTTCATTGGTGTAAAAAAAATTACACATTGCATAACACAATTTCGGAGAAAAAAGGAATTTCATCGCAAATGTCGGGAAACGTTTTCCGTTCCCTAGTGTGCCATGAGAAAACAAAATATTGGTAATTGTCAAAGTAAATTATTAGACGTCAGTAGCAGCCATAAGTCATTTTTGATAAACGTTCTAAAAATGTTCCGAACTCAAGAGGAAATGGTTGACATGATATTTATTCTTGGAGAATGTAACAAGAATTGTTTCTTGGCATCACGAGTGTACGCTGCGAGATATCCGCACAGGGCACATCCAAATGAACGTGCGTTTCAAAAAGTGTTGGACAGATTTACTACTACGGGAAGTGTGAAACGGCCAAGGAGAGTTAGAAAGAAGGCAGTTATTACCCAAAATAATGAACTGCGGTATATCACCAGAAGTTGCGATTATGCCTCCAGCAGGAAAGTCGTCATTTCGAACATTTAGTTTAAGTTGTTAAATTTGCTTTATCTGCATTTTTCATATCATGTTGAATAAATAGGTACATACTATTATGTTGACCGTATTTGTGTATTTGTTTTCTCATGGCACACTTGGGAACGGAAAACGTTTCCCGACATTTGCGATGAAATTCCTTTTTTCTCCGAAATTTTGTTATGCAATGTGTAATTTTTTTTACACCAATGAAAAATTTAGAGTTTTGGCTGTACAACGCCGTAATTTTTTTAGGGGGGTGCCATTTGAAATTTTCGGAAAAAATGACAACATACGAAGATCAATCAAAAATTATTTTTTTTCCATAAATTACCCGAAACAAAATTATGTGAAGGTATACGAGGTCTTAACCTGTACCTCAATTCAAAATTTAGGCGCCGGCGTCAATTAGTTTCTCTACAAAAAAATCTCAAAAATGGGGCGCAATTTTGAAAGAAGGGGTTATAACAGCGAAACCGCTAAAGTGAAGGGTATAACATGTTAGATAAAAAAATAAGTACTCGTCGAGCACTTTCCAAATCTGCAATAAAAAATAGGGCATTCCATTTAAAAAAACATAAGTTTGGTACGCCACTGGAGTACGGCACGCCACTGATGATTAGAAATATTTTTAAAATATAGCGACGGTAACTATGCACCACTTTGTTCTTAGATTTTTTTCGATAGCTTTTATCGTAAAGGAGCTATGGTCCGAGGCGTCTTAAGTGCCACACCCGGTATAATCCTACCCAGAATGTATGAAATAATAATTTAATATTAAACAAGCCCATTGCATTTAATGAGAAATATACTGGTGGAAAAACATGAAACACTTGAAATTCGTGAAATTTCGACCATTTTCAAACCGCCATAACTCGGCGTATTTTCAATCGATTTTGATGAATCTTTGAGGGTGAAAAACTTTGAAGTGTCTTCTATAAAGTCATGCATGCGAACTTAAGCGTAACTATTTCCGACCCCTCTAACACCCCTGTGAAAAAAAATGTTTTTGAAATCATGTCCAACTTTGACGTTGTGTACGGAGTTTGAAAAAAATTGTTGACTCGATCTACCATAAAGGCATTAAAATGTGATCAATTCCCTATGCAGGACTTAAGGAACGAAATTCCTACGACGATTTGGGATCAAGTTATGGTTGTTTGAAAAAAAGTTAATTTTGAGGTTTTTCGCACATAACTCTGCAACTTTTCAACCAAATTTTATGATTCTTTCGGGAAAAAATCCCATTTTGGCTCTACTTTAAGGGGGTAAACTCAGATTGGAATGACCCCCTTTCTTCAACCTCCGGACAAAAAAACACGTTTTTGGGCCAAAAAACGTCCAACTTTGGCAAAAAAAAATGTGTCGACCCGATCCACCAAAAGGGTAATGTGTTCAATTACCTGTGCAGGACTCATAAAACGAAGTTCCTACGACGATTTGACACAAAGTTATGGGTGTTTGAAAAAAGTGCATTTTGTGGTTTTTTTACTAATAAGTCCGAAGTTTTTCGACGAAATTGTTTTCGTTTTTAAGAATGAAATTTTCTTTGCATGTTTTTTGACATATGCATGTGAATTATTTTTTGCGTGTAATCATGAATATAGCATTTTGTGCCTTAGAAATGCAAACATCCATAACTTGGTGCCAAATAGTCGTAGGAACTTCGCGAGTCCTGCATAGCGAATTGATCAAATTTTTTCGAACTCCGTAGACATCGTCAAAGTTGGACATGGTTTCCTGAAAAAACATTTTTTTCATAGGGATGCTAGAGGGGGCAGTAGGGGTTACGCTTAAGGTCGCATGAATGATTTCAAAGAAGACACTTTAAAGTTTTTCACTCTCAAAGATTCATCACAATCAATTGAAAATACGCCGAGTTATGGCGGTTTGAAAATGGTCGAAATTTCACGAATTTCAAGTGTTTCATTGTTAAAAAAAATTTAATAAAACATAATATATCTCAATAAATTGCAAATGTAACAACAAAATATATGTTGGGACAAGCTATTAATTTTGAAGTAACCCCATAATTCGAACAAATGTTGTAATCGATTCTTTCAACGTTTTGTGGGCTCACGGGGTTACGTTTGTTACAACTTTTCTAACCATTTTCTAAACATAAAAAGTTATGGTTTCCATAATACTTTCTTTTTAAATTAATCTTTGCTTAATATCCATGACAAATAAATATTCCCGTTGGAAAATTATTCCATTTTTTTTTTATTAACTTGGTATGCTATTGGAGAATCGTTCACTGAGGATGATTTCGTAAGTGTTTCTACATTTTATGCCAGTGTTTCTATTGGACTTAGGTCTGAGCTGCAACAATATCTTGTTATTAATATCCCCAAACCATTTTCGGATTTTGCCGTAAGGCATAATGCACCATCCTGTTGAAATGTACCGTCTGCGTTTGACTGTTAATAAGAGCCATGCGCATTTTATTTCATAAGCGACTGCGATTAATTTCATTTCGAAACACATTCTACAAATTATAGCAATAATTATCCCAATTTAGTTGACGGAATATTTGGTCACTAGAAGACTAAACAAATCTCTATAGGAATTAAAAAAAAAACAATTTTATTATAAAACTATTTTTAAAAGGAACCGAATATGTTGGTGCCCCCATAACATTTAAAACCCACCAGTCACTGCATTTTATTCGAAAAATAACTGCTTGTTCCAACATATAGTTCTTATGGCACGCAGATGATCTAAGGCTAAGAAGAAGCAAGTCAAAATATACCGAAGGAAAAAAAAATGAAACACTTTCAAACCGCGATAACTCGGCGTATTTTCAATAGATTTTGATGATTCTTTGAGGGCGAAAAACTTTGAAGTGTCTTCTTTAAAGTCATGCATGTGAACTTAAGAGTAACCCCTTCCGCCCCTCTAGCACCCCTGTGGAAAAATATGCTTTTTTCAGGAAACCATGTCCAACTTCGACGATGGAAAATGGAAAATTTTTGTCGACTCAATTCACCATAAAGGCATTAAGATTTGATCAATTCCCTATGCAGGACTTAAAAAACGAAGTTCCTATGACGATTTGGCACTAAGTTATGGGTGTTTGAAAAAGTGCATTTTGTGGTCTTTTTATTTTTTTGTTTGGAGGGGCGTAGAGCCCTGTCTTTAAAGGGGGCATAAAATCTCTCAAAGAGGATACATTTTGCTTTTGATTTCTCAAAAGATCGTCGAAATCGGTTGGATAGAAGCCAAGTTATGGCCATTTGAAAATGACCTAAATTTAAAAAAAATCTACACAAAGTGTTTCATTTTTTGTCGCTTTTTTTTTAAACACCCATAACTTTGTGCCAAATCGTCGAAGAAACTTCGTTCTTTGAGTTCTGTATAGGAAATTGAACACATTTCAATTCCCTTTTGGTGGATCGAGTCGACACATTTGTTTCCAACTCGGTACACGTTGCCAAAGTTGGACGTTTTTTGCCCAAAAACGTGTTTTTTTTTGTTCGGGGGTTGAATTGTTCGAAAAGAGATCATTCCAATCTGAGTTTACCCCCTTAAAGTAGAGCCAAATTGGATTTTCTTCCCGAAAGAATCATCAAATTTGGTTGAAAAGTCACTGAATTATGTTCGGAAAACCTCAAAATGCACTGTTTTTTCATACACGCATAGGTTGGTGTCAAATCGTCATAGAAACTTCGTTCTTTGCGTCCTACATAGGGAATTGATCAAATTTTAATGCCTGTGTAGTGTAATTGTATGTATATACAGTTACTACTTTATTTGTCTCCAATTTATTGAAGGTTTTTGTACAAGAAGAATTAGCGTGTGTTCACAAGTAATATTTTTCTCGTCTAGTTGTTTATTTTCCTCTCTATAGTAACCGAACGTCACGGCTACCCGTGATCTTCATTCTCGTTTTCCTATTCCGGTCAAGGCAGTCACCACACTTGTATGGTGGTCGACAGAATTTTTCCAACTCCGTAGACATCGTCAAATTTGAACATGGTTTCCAGAAAAAAAAATCACAAGGGCGGTAGAGGGGGTGGAAAGGGTTACGCTTAAGTTCGCATGCATAACTTTAAAGAAGACACTTCAAAGTTTTTTGCCCTCAAAGATTCATCAAAATCGATTGAAACTACGCCGAGTTATGGCGGCTTGAAAATGGTCGAAATTTCACGAATCTCAAGTGTTTATTTTTTTTCCACCAGTGTAGTTTAATCTCACTGCAATAGGTATATGATTAAATTCAGAAAAAAAATTAATGCAAAGTAGTGGCATTTTTCTATTTTTACAAATATAATAGACACGGCAGTTGTGAGTGCCCCTGTTTTATTTTGTCACGCTAATGGAACTACATCACTGCCAGAATTTTGAAGAAGAATCGCTAGAGCGTATTTGCAACGAATACCTATTTCCAATATTAGAAAGCCGGGTAGACCTTCCTTACAAAAACAAAGCTTGGCACGTGTTTCCGAAGAAATAAGAAAAGACCCTGCAGATTACTTATTAGAAAGGACATCTGGAGTAAAGCAGCGACAATGCGCTCTATGCAAAACGAACTCATGAAAATAATTCGGAAAATTCAATGTTGGCCTTAATGCAGAGTACGTGGAAATATGGCGTAAATAATCATTGCACACATCCATTTATTTAATGTTATTAAACTAGGTATTAATTTGTTTTCCTCCATTTGCGACTTTCTGCAAAATCGCTGGTATTTTTAACAAACAACTTTTTTTTTAATTGCTATACTATACAGGAGTCTTTAAGTATACAATAGAAACTACAATAAAAATGTGGCAGTTGATGGGTTAATAAATTCGAAGAAAATTTAATCATTTTGTTACTAAGGAAACAAATTTAATTCAATAGGCCGAATCTATCAGAAATGGTTTTTTGCCCATTAAAATCCATAGGGGTAGAGTAGTTTTAATTGAAATAAATAGCCTCATCATACCTCTAAAAATATAGTACAATCGCGCAGAGGTGACAGTGACTCATGCTTTTTCGATCTAATAATCGCGTCTGGATAAATAACTATACTCGTTCGCAGCCTTAAGAAAAACGAAATGAAATACAAAACATATGTCGATATGTAAATTCAAGGGCTAAGTGCAACATATGTCTTTTCTCATTCTATCTATTCTAACCTCAAAATTCACGTGCTTGTATCTGGTTTTGACCGTCTCCGATTTCGATTTAGTTAAGAGCAGAATTGATTGTATCCCTTTCATTAATAAGAAGGTTAAATTTAATGACAAATTTCCAGTTGTCTTTACCGATTGCCGAAAAATACACTCGCAAAGTTTCGTCGCGAAAATATTTGCACGCTCGAGAATTTTTAAATTTCCCGCCTAAACTGAATCGAATTATTTTATGTACATACGTTTACTAGAAACTTAATTCAAGCAACATGGAGCGACGAGTCACTGTCACCTCTGGGCGATTGTACTATAATGCAACTGTAATATTTCTTAAGGATTTTTTTGAGTTTAAGTCAAAATGGCTCATGCAACTTGAGTGACAGAAATCCTACTAGATTACCGAACAGCTCTCGCCACAAAAAATAGTACTTACAAAACTTTGCGGGAAATGTAAAAATTGTTATTGTAATTTATTACGAAAATCGCACTCACATCGTTAAGAACGTTCTCCATGGCGAAAATTCGAAAAATAGTGAAAACTTAAGAACAATAACAATAACGTATCTGTTGGCGACTTCGCGTATGAATGTATTGGGATTGTACTTGCACCAATCTAAAAATTACATTATTTTCATAGGCGTGTTGGTACTTTCCATTTTCTTCTGTTTGTCGCTAAAGGTGTCAAAAAAGTCTAATCTTTCGGTGGATACGGTGTTTTAGCAACTGTGCACCGCTTTAGTCTAGCTAATTCAACCAGTAAAAATTAGTATATTCTGTAACAAGGTTAGAATGGAAATTCGATGCGAGTGGAATATTTCGAGCGCGAGCCGCGAGGCGAGCGCGAGGAACCACGAGCATCTGAATTTCCATTCTTACCGAGTATCAGACTATACTTTCTCCTCGACCAGATAAAATAGACTAATAAAATAATGAACACAAAGAACTTACGTTTTATCACGTTTGTGGTTATGTTTATAGTATTTTGACAATTGTGAAATCCAAGGCTAATTGTTTTATTCGAAACGATGTGAGAATATTCATTCTATCCCTTGTTATGGAATGAATTACATGCAAAACGCATAAGCGCATAGTGTTTTGTTCCATAACAAGAGTGAGAATGTGTACGTTCTATAATCAAAATTGATTTCAGAATGCTTAAATTCTATGGTGGTCGTGGAGAAAATACGTTCTGTTACTTTTAGTCTTCTACATCGTATTGTACTTTTTCATTCTAATGTTACTTATGTAAAGCATGTTCATTAAAAAAAACAACCTCAAGTGTGCCAACTTAAATTTTTTGAGGTTTTTTTTTAATGAACATACGATACAAACCAGTGAGGGAATTTGACTGCAAATCGTTTTTCTTACATTAATAGATTCCCGCGTAGGTTAAAAATAGGCACCGTTTATAAAATCAATCGAGTGACGTTTTTCGAGTTGATTTTAATACTTAACTAGCATTCGAGCTTTAGCATTTTTCTGCCATATAAAATTTAAATACATATTGGCATTGGGGATACAGGATTAATTTATGCTAGTATCGTGCCTACGCAAATCGTCGGAGGACGTTACGTGAATATAAATCGCGATCGCTGATACCATTCGGGGTGCATTGCCGATGTGATTTATTGTTACATCTGCACGAATCCCCTCGTAATTTTATCCCCTTGTACATTTTCCTGCGGGTGCGAGGTGGAACGGTAAATTCCTAGATTAAAAATACGACGCGGGATAAAAGTCAAATGTTGATTGGAAAGTTTTCTAATAAATGCCCGCACGAGTGAAAGTCAGCAACGTTTCACGACATTTTTGCCCACTTTTTCAGGTCCTCTTCTTAATTTTGGTTGTAACTGTTGTAATAATGCATCAATGCACCCTAGCAAATTCAACAAAACATATTGTCGTTAATTACGATGTAACATAGTTGTTCCATATCTAATTTATTAATTAGCGATTCCTTTGATGGATTCACCCAACCCTTTATTAGCTGATCGCGAGTAATGTTAAACAATTAGTTAATTAATGGTAATGTCCTTTGGGATCACAGGTGGCGTTAATACTGTTTTCAGTGGTCGTTGTCGAGCATTAAAAACACACTGCACCAGCATTCGCGGATTTATTCATTTCATATGAACGGATAATGTGGCAAATATCACATACGCTGCTTGTGGAACTGTTACGAGTCATAAAATATATAACAATATATGTGTCGAACAGAACTGGAGCAATGCTTCGGACATAAAAATATATCCAATTTGTAAATGGTTAAATCTACAAATTGTTGCAAAACTAGATAAATAAAATATACATATAACAATATATGTGCCGAACAGTATTGAAACTCCCTTGGGAATTAAAAAAATATCCAATTCATAAATTGTTGCAGAACTAGTTTAAATTGGTTGTTTGTTTACAGTTTCAAAACATTCTGTGGCAGCAAAAATAATTCAAATTGATTGTATTGATTATATTATGTAAAATGCATTGGGGGTCGCAATGCTGGGAACCAAGTTCTTTTTTTAAATTCTCAAGCTATGGGTAATGAAAAATGCATGCAAGTGCGAGAATATTTTCAAAATTGCCACTATTAAAATTTATTCAAAATATTTTTATAAAATCCACCAACGGAATTGAAAGTATGCACTGCTAGGATTTTCACCCAAATGTCACGGTCTAATGATATCATTTTATGCATCAATAAAGTAGCAAATACCGGGTGCGCAGAAACGGGTCAACATTTCCCCGGGTTTTGGTTTTCAAAAAAAAAGTTTGGTACAAAAGTTGCTTGGTTACGAGTTACGAATTTTTTGGATAATAAACCATCCCTAACCCCCGCACCCATTCGCGAGGGGTGAGAGTGACTTTAAAATTTTAAATAGCAACCCCCATTTTTCTCGACGGATTCAGATTTTTGGGAAAAAAATATCAATCTTTTATCTGATTTTTTTTCCGAAACCTCGCTCACCCCACAGATTCAAAAATCGGTTTTCTGACCGTTTATTAACGTTTTAATGCCTCGATGACGGTCTAAACTTTTTCTGAGGACAAGTTTGAACGAATTATGCTTTTCAAGAATTTTTTTCATCCGAACCCCCCCCACCCCCCCCCCCCCCCAAGAATCAAATTGCTTCAATACGTTTCATGGGCGACACTCAGCCGCAGTTTTGTCAGAAACAAAACGTTTTTAAAATTGAACGTAAACGCTGCGATTTATTAATGTCTTAATTCTTTTCTTGGGATCAAGATTGCACACCGATAAATTTACCACTGGTGTTGACACGTTAGGGCATAAAAGATAAAGAATGAGTATCGAATCCATTACTACCTCCTGGATTAGCGTTACCCGATGTGCACCACGAGGAGGTTCCAGGCAGGGTTTCACACATCATGTTTGGCTCTGAAAAAGGCCGTTTTTGTTGTTCGCACCCGTTCGGTATGCTGATGAAGCGATGAGAAGAAAGGACCCCGAGATTCGTCACTCTCTCAGTATTTAGCGACTCCAAACCTTTCTTCCTACAAATCCATTTTCCTCATTGACATGCTAAATGCTCAAACTGCGTTCCTTCTCGTTCTTTACAATAAGCTAATCGTTGATAAAAATTCTCTGATATATTTGCCAACATTTCTGGGGTGATGGAATTGGAGACTTCCAACATCCTTGCTCTCAAGTCATTAATGTCATGAAGTTTGGTTGCATAAACCCATTCTTTTAGATATCTCCAATAGAAAAAGTCCAGAGGTGTTAATCGGGAGATCGTGGCGGCCACTCGATTGCTTCTCTCCGGCCAATCCAGCGGTCGGGAAATGTGTCATTTAAATACTCGCGTACGATCACTCCAAAATGCTCTGGTACTCCGTCTTGTTGGTAAACAGCCCAATCGAATTCATCTCCAATGATCTCTCTAATGGAAGGAATAATTTGTTGTCGGAGCATGTTGAGATATCGTGCCGCTGTGAGATTCTCTTCGAAGAAAATGGTCCAATAATGCGGTTATTCAGAATCCCAGCCCAAACATTTATTTTCTGCTGATCCAATCGGGGTTCTCATCTCATATCATGCCGGTTTACTAAACCATTCATCTCGAACTTCGCCTCATCGCAGAAACAGGTCCAGAAGAAAGTCAAAAGATCATCGTGATACCGTTCCATCATCAATTCGCAGAACTCAATCATTAAATCGAAATAATTCTCCATAAGTTCTTGTACCAGGCACATTTTGTACGGATGATGACCATTCTTCTTAAAGACTGTCCGTACAGAGGTTGCGCTGATGCCTTCTGCTTGAGTTATCCGCCGAGTCGTTGAATGGGGGTTCTCTGTAAAGGTGAAACGAACTTGTAGGGAAGTTTCCACGTCTGTGGTGGTTTTTGGCCGTCCAGATCGCGGTCTATCATGTCAAACATGTCAAAAACAACAAAATGGAAACTGAGAATGAATTGAATAAAAAAGAAACATACCTGTCTCTTTGAACGTATTAGCTGTTCGCTTTACAGTTGATTTATTGATCGGATCCCGATTTTGGAATGTGACATTAAACAGATCAGCAATTTGCTGATAAATCCGCTGTCTATAGCTGTAACCCCACATAATCAGGATTTGTATTCTCTCTTCTTCTGTGAGAGGCATGGTGAGTGCCAACAATTGCAATAAACACTGTGAAAGTGAGTCGAGAACGTTTAAGCAGTTTAAATTCTTTTATTATTGTGCGTAATATTTTGACCCGGACGTACGAAGTTCGAGTAAAGAAAACGACACGCTGCGGTGTCTTTTCTTCATCTATGTAAAAAAAAAAAATTCGCAAAACTATTTTTGTAATTTCTACCTTATTCGTGACGAGGAAATCAACAGCGTTTTTTTGTGCAATTTTATGATTGAATTAGTTTACACGGGTGACTACGGCTTTTCTCAAGAAACTGCAGGAGACCAAAAATGTTTCGGATTATTTTCCTATTTTTCACCCTGCCCAAATCTAATCAAATCTTGTAAAACGGCGATTTGGGATTTGATTCTTGGGGGGGTTTCGGGTTGCCATTTAAAATTTCATAGCCACTCCCACACCCTACGAGGGAGTGGGGGGCTGTGGGGTTGGGTCATTTTACAAACGACTTCAAACTAATAACTGAGCATAATTTGTCTCCAACTTGTTCTCGGAAAAAGTTAAGATCGTCATCGAGGCATGAAAACGTTAACAAAAGGTCAGAAAACCGATTTTTGAATCTGTGGGGTGAGGGAGGTTTCGGATAAAAACATTTTTCAGACAAAAGATTGATATTTTGTCTCCAAAAATCTGAATTCGTCGAGAAAAATGGGGGTTGCTATTTAAAATTTTAAAGTCAACCACACCCCTCGAAAAGGGGTTAGGGGTGAGGGATGGTTTAGTATCCAAGGGATTTGTAACTCGTAACCAAGCAACTTTTGTACCAAACTTTTTTTTTAAAACCTACCCCCGGGGAAATATTCCACAAATAAATTCGTTTAACTTAATATCCAGCTACTCGAGATTAGTTAATAGAGGAGGTGGTTATGGAATATGGGCCACACTGGAGCTTAATGTAACCCCCTTGGATTTAAGTCATTATTTTTCACCCTTGGATTTAAGTCATTATTGTGTGGATGGAGATATTGAAATATGTGGAGCGACCATACGCCTAGATAATAAAAAATACACTTCGATCAATATATGCAGGCCTTGGGGCGATTTTAATATCTTCATAGACCAATTAGGTAATATGTTAGATTCTATAAATGCAGAAAATGTAATTCTCACCGGTGACTTTAACATAAATTGCACAGAATCTTGTAACAATACACGAAAGAATTTAAAGAGTTCAACAATCTAACCACGCAATTCGGACTAAAAAGTATGGTAACGGACATAACAAGATACAATAAAGACGGGGGATCACGTATTGATAATGTATTTGTCAGTTGTACCGATTCATTCACAGCAACTGTGTGTGATGGCCTATTTTCAGACCACCGTGCAATATTTGTAAAGTACTCCCATAAAAAAAAACAACAGTTAAAGAACTCCGTAAAATCTCATCCTATTACCCAGCGCGGACTTATAAAATTCTATAACTATATTGAAAGCATAGACTGGAGCTTTATAAAGAGTGAATGCGATTGTGATACATTATTTGACCAGTTTATTACGTGGATCACCAATGCTTATAATGTATCTTTTCCAGAAAAAAATAACTAATCGCAAGTGTAGAAACATAAACTGCTTTAATGATGAATTAAAACAAAGGCACCCATTGTATGATTTAAAGCTACAGCACCAAACTTATCACCCGAAGTCTGCCTACAAAATAGCTTTCAGTAAATATAAGTTAGCCATTAGTCAGGCAAAGCTAAAAGCAAACTGTAACTTCGTACATAAGGCCGAAAATAAACAGCGCGCGTACTGGGATCTTATTAAAAGAAACGAAAATTCCAAAAGAGTAGGTTCAGATATTAGTGCAGACGAATTCAATAATTACTTCTGTGAAATACCGCATGTGTTATTACAAAAATTAAATCCACCGCTAATTAATAAAATTAATAGTAGTAAACCGGCTACCAGCAATGCACCATTTTTCAATATAGACGAGGTAAGTTATATGGATGTACGAGACTCAATAACAAATCTAAAAAACAAACAGTAAAGATGTCTATAACTTAACTCCTAAATTAATTAAGACGATAAAAGAGCTCGTAGTTGTTCCTCTTACAAAACTGTTTAATATCTGTATTAAAAAAACTACTTCCCTAAATGTCTAAAGCTGTCTCGGGTGGTGCCAGTACATAAATCAGGGGATAAGACAGATAAAACAAATTTTAGACCAATCTCACTCGAACCAATTTTTGCATTTTGAAAAAATCTTTTTACGCAATACGGCTTTAGACGGGGAAAATCTACGGTATCGGCAATCATACACCTGATCGATTCAATTATAGACGCATATGAGGATTAAAAATATCGATGCTCCATTTTTTGTGATCTCAGAAAGGCAATTGACTGCATCTCACATGATATACTACTACTTAAATTACAAAATTACAACTTCAGCAAAAATATTATAGAGTTTGTATCTTCGTATCTATCGAGTAGGCAACAACTTGTAAACATTAATAGCTTGAAGTCAAATAAAAGATATGTGACAGTTGACTTTCCACAAGGCTCTATTCTCGGGCCCCTACTATTCCTCATCTACGTAAATGATTTGGAGGAGTGTGGATGGTGCTGTCACTATGTTTGCTGATGATACTACTCTATCTGCGACTGATAAAGATCTAAACAATCTGAAAATTATATCTTATGAGATGCAGTCACAGGTCCAAAAATGGTTTAAAACAAATCATTTAACTATGAATGAAAAAAAACCCATACAATGTTTTTCAGTCTGAAAAAACTGGATGATGTAGAAAATCCGGAATTTGTCAAATTTCTGGGGATACATCTGGATCCCACCTTGCAATGGAATAACCACGTTGAGGTTGTAACAGGGAGATTATCATCGATTGTCTTTTTGTTACGACAATTGACACACGAATTGCCTGCTGAAGCATTACTCAGTGTCTATTATGCACTTTTCCACTCGGTCATGTCCTATGCCATTCTAGCATGGTGCCATAGTACTGCGTCGAACCGTGTATTCTCATTACAAAGACGAGCTATGCGCATCATTGCTGGCTTAAAATATACTGATGATTGCAAATGTATGTTTTCCAACTATGGAATTATTACATTTCCAGGTGAATACTTATTACAATGCCTGATATATGTAAAAAATAACATGAACTCCTACAACACTCATGAAAACATACATACCCATGATACCAGAAACAAAATGGATATCTTAACTAGTCAGCATAGACTCCATAAATCGAGAACTGGTACAAGGCATCTCGGAATACAGTTCTTTAATAAGATCCCAATGAAAGTTCAAAATAAAAAATCATATTACAATTTTAAGTTTTCTGAATGATGCCGATGTTGGCAATATGACTTGATGGCTTGATGAAGTGTCCCATGTATTTTATTATAAAAACGTATTTTATTTATTGACCTAACTTAACTTAATATGAATTATATTTATGTATTACTATGTGAAATTTCTGACGTATGTAAGGCTAGGCTGCCAAAATATGAAATAAATGACTATACTATACTATATTGACTCGTTGCCGGACTTTCTGCGCACCTGGTATAAAGGTATGGATATCAGAAATAATCACGCTACGAAACGGAATCGTGTCAAATTTGTTAATGATATTCCTCAGTTAAGAATATTATTATAGTAGTGATGATATAGAAATAATGGTAAACCTCAAAACTAAATATTATTTTGATTTAATCCTTGGCTAACGAGCTTATTTATAAAAGTAGCAAAATCGGTTTATGAATCGATGTTATGGTGTCTGCGCCGGGAACTTACAATTTAACAGGCGCTCTTACGAAAATATGTTTATTGTCGCGAATACGTCAGGCTTCGGTATTGCAGAAATATTTTTTGTTCTCCTGAATATGATGGCATTCACTGGGCAAGGGCTAAACTTAAAAATTGCACAATCTATCAAAAATTTATACCCACTAGGATTACTATTTAAATTGTACCACCTCAGTGTTGACACGTACTTCATTCAAATTTTGCAAAAACTCTAAATATCAAGTTCTCACCTTCAATTATCATTTACTCGAAAAATTTCTTATGTAAGATTGCAACATTTTTATACTATCAGTTCGACAATAAAAAGATCTCTCAAAATCAAGAACAAAAAACAAAAAAAAAGGACGTTTATTGGCCTATACTACATTTTTTATATCATCACTTCCTTTCCCTTCTCTTCTCTTTTCCCACCCCGATCTCGCCAGAGTCTTCACCCCGGCTCCGTCCTCTCTCATCCATTCATTCGCCTTTTTTCCTCCTCTCACCCATTCTTCACACACTCCCTCGCTCTGCCAAATGTCTCCGTGTATCCCTCTCTCATTCATACATTATACATTTCCAATACTCTACACCCATCCATATTTTCCTCCCTCTCTCTCCTGATCCACACCCGGCTTGAAAAGGGCACCGTCAATTACGTAAACTCTGAAAATCTCATTACAATACTTTAATTACAAGTCCATATACTTTTAATGTACCATCTCGGTGGGACACCCTGTATAAGGTAAGACGTTTACGACTTATACATTAACTTACCCTCGTATAAAACTATACTAAAGCAACGGGGCACGACTGCGAGTGCACATCGTTATCCTATGAATGTATGAATGTTCAATATATTAGTAACTTCGAAAAAATAAGTCCTACTATTTAAATGATATTTTTACGACGTTTAAAACGTCAAAATTATGTGACAAATCATAATCATATTTCAAATTTTAATCATTTTTACAGTCCGTTTACTGAGAAACTAATGAGATTTCGAAAAATACGAATTCTTCATAAATCGGTCATTTCGGCGTTCTCTACAATTATTATTAATACAAATTTGATGTAACCATTATCATTTCATATTAAAAAATAAAATTGTATGAAAAATAAAAAAAATATTTGTTAATTTCTTATCATCATTTCTTATCATCAATATTTTTGAAATATTTTTCATATCCAGAAAATTAACACAGTAAACGTTGAACTTGCCTCTAGATACCTCAAAAACTAATATTTCCGTTAAAAACATTTTTTTTAATTTTCACGATCACAGTACTTTCCAGAACTTAATAAAATAAATAAATAAATAATAATAAAAATTCCATAATTTTGTTGGTCGATTAATCGTTTCAACGCGTCTCTAGTATACATTGGGATTTAAAATAAATGCTTTTTAAATAAAGTATATAAAATCGACAAAATAAATGTTATCCATTGCTTCCGACTGTTTAATATTCGCATTCTGCAATTTAGGGACACACCTAGCCAATTTGTAAAGTCGTTGCTGTATGGCGATAACTTTATAAAGTTGCAAATCTCGTAAGCGGCTTAAATACTTTGACTGCTAGGTGGGCCAGGGAGGAAGCCGAGCGAAATTTTCAAGAGGATTTAATACCGAAGACTCTCCAGCGGCGCTCCATCTCAACACTCCTATCGACTATCGATCCGCCACCAATATGCCAACCTGTCCCCAAAAATAACATACTTCTTTCGGAAACATCAAAAGCTGCAATATAACTTCTAGGCAAGCGTAAACTTACTCGTCGGATGACGTAAATAAATAATGTTAAATATCACTTCCATCCTTCATCGTTCGATATGTATGTGCAGAGGAAGGTTGCGACCGTTACTCGTTGGTAATCAATAGAGAGAGGATTTTATGCATTATACAGTGCGCGCCTAAAGTATGGAATATATTCAGTAAAACCGAAATAAAATATTTTTGGAAAAAATCCTCGAACAGGTCGATTTTCTTTTATAAAAATACACATTTTTGCATGAAAGTCGATTTTCAGTCGTCATTTGTTTTTGAGTTATGACGTCCGCCATTTTGTATTGAAATGGCAACCCCCTATTTTTGTTCTTGATTTTGAGAGATCTTTTCATTGTCCAACTGGCAGTATAAAAATATTTCCATCTTACATAAAATATTTTTCGAGTAAATGACTTGATATTTAGAGTTTTTGCAAAATGAACACTAAATATTTTGAAAACGGATGAATTCAGGGCATAAATGTATTAGAATGTTGGTCTAAAGATATACACCCTGTATCTGTTTTGCGCCCTAATTTTATATAATACTATGTATGCTCATATTAGATATTTAGATTAAAAACCATAATCCTCTAATGGTATTCAATCTCTTTTTTCGTCGTCTCGGGTTTCCGGCAATATCTGCACCCTTATGTCTAAATATGCAAAACATCCACGAAACACACAGCAAAAGGGAAATCTGCATAAGAATATGCGCCTGGGGCTCCAAGGACCACGGTTTGTCTCTTTATTTTAATTCCGATTTAGGCCATGAATAAATGTACACACAAAGTCCGGCCGGCCCTCTGCCATTCATAAATCTGCATTTAAACGTCATGGTCGTGAATACCTCCTAAAACGACCGTAAAACTGACCGGTTTAATTTCGTTTAAACTGCATACGCCAAACTGCGAAGTTTTGAAATTATATATAAATACGTCATGTGTCTCTTAAGGTTATGTTTAATTCAGCGCAGTTGGAGGGAATTTATTTTATATTACATTTATCAGCCTCTAACAACTACAGTCTCCAACAATGTTCGCAATATAGGGGTAACCACAAAAGGTATCCCATAATTCATTCCAAGGGAATTTATTACGCACAAATAAATGCTGTACTAAACAATATCTTACGCATTTGTTGAATAGTCAGCTCGGTTTCAACTTCAAAATGCCATCGATAATAATCATACCACTTGTTCGGTATTGATTGTGGTAATTACATTTTATAAGAATATAAAAATATCAATACAAAAAGAGCTCACTATTGAAAATTTTACACTAATTTTCCTGTAAGTTCTTAGAGAAATTAGTGATTACTTGGTTGGTTCTTAACTACATTGTAAAATTCCATTTCTCCGTCAGCGGCTGCACTAATGATACTGAATCGTCAAATTATGTTGCTGACGAAGCTGATCACACATTGTACAGCCACCTCCTTGAAAAGACGTTTGGCAAGGTGAGGCACGACGTGCTGCTTTATTGACTAACCCAGATGCTGACACTACTATCTTACCAAAATTATTCAACATTTAACAAGCTGTTTGCTGTTTTTATCAACAACACACACCACACAAACGCAAGATACTTCAACATTGCGGTCCCCGAGAGCACTCCTCTGGGACATTTTCAACATTTTTATCAACAAGGTCGCTATTGACAGGATTCCCTGACGACACTGCGATCTTCATTTTCCGATCACCAGACACAATCAAAATACTCCTACAGAATACTTTGGACACAATCACCTACCACCTTGAGAGATGGGAATTAAGTATATCTATAGATCAAAGCCATTGTCTTCAGCAAACACTACTCAGACAGACACATTAACAACATCGCACAAGGCACACTGATTCCTTGGTTGCAAGTACTTGTTCGACCAGCACGTCAAAGCAAGCGAAGCGCTGCTTTAAGAAGGACCAGAAAAATTCAACGAAAACCAACTGCTTCGAAAACCTCTATAATATAGCATAACTCTGCGAAGGCATTATAGACCCTATTACTAGTCAAAATTTTGTAAAAAAATTGAAACTTTCAGATAATCTCGAGTTCAGTCTACAATAGCCTGGCACAAATTCTGCGGATGATCTAACAATCGTAGCATTTATGTAATTGTTGCAGCAGGTGTAAATTTAAGAAAATTATGTTAACTTTAAGAGGGCTATTAAGAAAAACAATTTCGATTTTTGCAACTTGATATATATATATATATATATATATATATATATATATATATATATATATATATATATAATCGAATTCCCTTGAATAATTGATATTGGAATAAATATATTTTATAAATGAGGTTATATTATACACTGTGTACATAAAGTAAGGAATCAATTCGATTAAAATTCAGGACTTTTTCTTTCAGAAAAATGCTCGGACACGTGTTTTATTTTTTTAACGCGAATTTTTTGAGATAAAATTCAAATGTACAGGGTGTACAGGTTTTTGAGATAAAATTCAAATGTACAGGGTGTACAGGTTTTTGAGATAAAATTCAAATGTACAGGGTGTCCCAAAATTGAGATACGACCCCTAAGTAAAAATTTTCAAATGTGAACCCCCATTTTTTGTTGCATTTATGGATTCTACCTAAAATTCAGAGTATTTTTTATGGAGCATACCCTATGTTGATATTCAGCTATTTTCGAAGAAATGGCGTTTAAAAAAGTACTGCTACTATTTTATTTCTAGTAAAAGATAACATGGTTTCATCGAAACATTCGAATTAATAAAGAAAAATTATTATCTTTTACCAGAAATAAAATAGTAGTAGTACTTTTGTAAACGCCATTTCTTCGAAAACAGCTGAATATCAACATGGGGTATGCTACATGAAAAATACTCAGAATTTTACGTAGAATCCATAAATGCAACAAAAAATGGGGGTTCACATTTGAAAATTTTTACTTAGGTGTCGTATCTCAATTTTCGGACACCCTGTACATTTGAATTTTATCTCAAAAAATGTGCATTAAAAAATAATAATACAGGTGTCCGAGCATTTTTCTGAAAGAAAATAATTTTAATCGAATTGATTCCTTACTTTATACCGGGTGTGGCACTTAAGACGCCTCGGACCATAGCTCCTTTATGATAAAAGCTATCGAAAAAAATCTAAGAACAAAGTGGTGCATAGTTACCGTCGCTATGTTTCAAAAATATTTCTAATCATCAGTGGCGTGCCGTACTCCAGTGGCGTACCAAACTTATGTTTTTTTAAATGGAATGCCCTATTTTTTATTGCAGATTTGGAAAGTGCTCGACGAGTACTTATTTTTTATCTAACATATTATACCCTTCACTTTAGCGGTTTCGCTGTTATAACCCCTTCTTTCAAAATTGCGCCCCATTTTTGAGATTTTTTTGTGGAGAAACTAATTGACGCCGGCGCCTAAATTTTGAATTGAGGTACAGGTTAAGACCTCGTATACCTTCACATAATTTTTTTTCGGGTAATTTATGGAAAAAAAATAATTTTTGATTGATCTTCGCATGTTGTCATTTTTTCCGAAAATTTCAAATGGCACCCCCCTAAAAAAATTACGGCGTTGTACAGCCAAAACTCTAAATTTTTCATTGGTGTAAAAAAAATTACACATTGCATAACAAAATTTCGGAGAAAAAAGGAATTTCATCGCAAATGTCGGGAAACGTTTTCCGTTCCCAAGTGTGCCATGAGAAAACAAAAGATTGGTAATTGTCAAAGTAAATTAAATAAGTCATTTTTGATAAACGTTCTAAAAATGTTCCGAACTCAAGAGGAAATGGTTGACATGATATTTATTCTTGGAGAATGTAACAAGAATTGTTTCTTGGCATCACGAGTGTACGCTGCGAGATATCCGCTCAGGGCACATCCAAATGAACGTGCGTTTCAAAAAGTGTTGGAGAGATTTACTACTACGGGAAGTGTGAAACGGCCAAGGAGAGTTAGAAAGAAGGCAGTTATTACCGAAAATAATGAACTGCAGGTTCTGGAGGCAGTTATTGAAGATCCTCATACCAGTATCCGTGATATTAGTAGGAATCACGATATTTCAACGCGATCCGTACATCGTGTTCTTAAAAAGTACAAATTCCGTCCATTTAAGATTCAACTGCACCAAGAATTGCAACCTCAAGATTTCATGCGAGGCAAGATTTCTGCATGTGGGCTATCAACAAAATTGAGCAGGAGGAATCATTTCTTATGCGCGTATTATTTTCTGATGAAGCAACGTTCCATAGAAATGGGCATGTCAATCGCCACAACTACCATTATTACGCCGATGAAAACCCACAAGCCATGCGAATGATAAACCACCAGCAAAGATGGCCGCTGAATGTTTGGGGAGGCATACTTGGAGAACACCTTTTGGGTCCTTATTTCATCGAGGGGCACCTGAACGGCAACAGTTATTTGAGGTTCCTTCGCGACAACTTGGATGATCTCTTGGAAAATGTCCCTCTAGCCGCTCTTCGACAGATAGTTTTCCAGCACGATGGAGCTCCTGCACATAATAGCTGTGTCGTTCGGGAATTTCTCGATGAAACGTTTCCGGACTCCTGGATTGGCCGTGGGGGTCCTGTGAGGTGGCCGCCAAGATCACCAGACCTCACTCCCCTTGACTTCTTCCTTTGGGGCCATATCAAAGACGAGGTTTACAGGACGGTACCAACTACTGTCGAGGATATGAGGGAGAGAATCCGCGCGGCTTTCCGCGGTATATCACCAGAAGTCCTTAGGGCAGTGTCTAGAGCCTGTGAGTCGAAGTTGCGGTTATGCCTCCAGCAGGAAGGTCGTCATTTCGAACATTTAGTTTAAGTTGTTAAATTTTCTTTATCTGCATTTTTCATATCATGTTGAATAAATAGGTACATACTATTATGTTGACCGTATTTGTGTATTTGTTTTCTCATGGCACACTTGGGAACGGAAAACGTTACCCGACATTTGCGATGAAATTCCTTTTTTCTCCGAAATTTTGTTATGCAATGTGTAATTTTTTTTACACCAATGAAAAATTTAGAGTTTTGGCTGTACAACGCCGTAATTTTTTTAGGGGGGTGCCATTTGAAATTTTCGGAAAAAATGACAACATGCGAAGATCAATCAAAAATTATTTTTTTTCCATAAATTACCCGAAAAAAAATTATGTGAAGGTATACGAGGTCTTAACCTGTACCTCAATTCAAAATTTAGGCGCCGGCGTCAATTAGTTTCTCCACAAAAAAATCTCAAAAATGGGGCGCAATTTTGAAAGAAGGGGTTATAACAGCGAAACCGCTAAAGTGAAGGGTATAATATGTTAGATAAAAAATAAGTACTCGTCGAGCACTTTCCAAATCTGCAATAAAAAATAGGGCATTCCATTTAAAAAAACATAAGTTTGGTACGCCACTGGAGTACGGCACGCCACTGATGATTAGAAATATTTTTGAAACATAGCGACGGTAACTATGCACCACTTTGTTCTTAGATTTTTTTCGATAGCTTTTATCGTAAAGGAGCTATGGTCCGAGGCGTCTTAAGTGCCACACCCGGTATACACAGTGTATATCGTTTGAAAGCGCTTACGCCTCTCTGTATTTTGATAATCAACATTTTGTATGTAGTGTTGATTTACGTTTTATTTAGGTTATTTAATTAAAGATGGAAAAGAAGCAAATTCGGATGATTTTCTTGAATGAGTTCAAATTGGATACTAAAGCAACGGAAACGGCTCGGAAAATTAATAATGCATTTGGTCCTGACACTGTTTGTGAACGTACGGGGTGCAACTTTGGTTTAAGAAGTTTCGTAGTAGAGATGAGAACCTTGAAGATCAAGAAGGTCGTGGACGTCCATCGGCAATTGACAATGACCAGTTGAAGGTATTGATTGAAACAGCCACCCTCCCAACGATTAGAGCTTGCGGAAGAATTAGACGTAACTCATCCGACAGTTCTAGACAATCTGAAACAACTTGGAAAAATAAAACAGCCCAACAAAAAAACACGAACTGAGGAAAAATAAAAAATAAATCGTCGTTTCGTAAAGTCATCGGTAGTTATCCTGCGCAACAAGAACGACCCGTTTCTCTAACATATTGTGATGTGCGACGAGAAATGGATCCTCTAAAGCAGTGGTTCTTAACCAGGTTCGGTGAATCAGTCTCACGGGTTCGGCGGTTGGAGGTTCACTCATATGATTCGTGATGACACGTCCCGCTTGTACATCATAGGCTGCAGGTGATCATGCAACATCGCTTGGCCTATCTGTGCTGCAGGGAATTTGGTGCGGCCAGTAATCGAACTGTGACTGTCGTGATGGTAAGTCGTGTGATTTCTTTCTTAATATTTTAATTCTTTCATACTAACTATGTCGAGCAAAAAAAGAAAGTGGTCGGACGAATATGTACAATATGGATTCACATGTATAACGGAACGTGATGGGAGTCAGCGACCTAACTGCATGATTTGCAATGCCAAGTTGAGCAATTCTAGTCTAGCACCGGCAAAACTAAGAGAACACTTCCTTAAGCTGCGTGGAGATAAAAAATACAAGAACACAACGCTCGCAGAATTCAAGGTGAAGAGAGCCAGATTCGGTGAAAAAGCTACTCTGCCTGTTCTCGGCTTTGTACCCATCAAAAAACCGATCCTTACAGCATCGTACAAAGTTGCCTACCTGGTCGCAAAGCAGGGCAAACCATACACCATTGGCGAAACCCTCGTAAAACCAGCTGTATTGAACA
Source organism: Ocypus olens (assembly GCA_910593695.2). Taxonomy (NCBI): domain Eukaryota; kingdom Metazoa; phylum Arthropoda; class Insecta; order Coleoptera; family Staphylinidae; genus Ocypus; species Ocypus olens. Next base: position 40,185,021 of record OU343052.1, read on the forward strand.
TGGCGAATATCATACTGGGAAAGGCGGCTGAAGTTAAGTTATCCCAAATTCCTCTTTCAAATGACACCATCTTCAACATAATAGAGGACATGAGCAAAGACATCTTGGCTCAAGTAGTTGCAGATCTGATTTCAAGCCTGACAAAATTCAGCCTTTAACTCGACGAGACCACAGACGTTTCCAATCCAAGACAGCTTGCAGTATTCGTGCGCTATGTGAAAGACGACGTGATAAAGGAAGATTTTTTTATTTTGTAAGCCTCTTACAACAACAGCTAAGGCAGCCGATGTGAAGAAACTTGTGGATGACTTCTTCAAAGACAACAATCTTTCGTGGGGTATGGTTTCTGCAGTTTGTTCGGATGGAGCTCCAGCCATGCTGGGAAGAAAGTCTGCTTTTGGTGCGCTAGTGAAAACCGATGCACCACACATCATTGTTACGCATTGTATTCTGCACAGGCATGCGATGGCAACAAAAACCTTGCCTCCAAAACTGGCAAAAGTATTAAAAAATGTAGTGGAATGCGTGAACTATGTGCGAAATAGTGCTCTGAGGCACAGAATCTTCAGAGAGCTGTGTAAAGAAATGAGATCTGAATTCGAGGTACTCCTGTACCATTCTAATATTCGGTGGTTATCCCGGGGATAGGTGCTGAATCGTGTTTTTGCCATGCGTGTGGAATTAGCCCTGTTTTATCATGCAGATTGCTTCAAAAATTCAGAGTTCATTCTCATTTTACCGTACATGACTGATATCTTCGCAGCTCTCAATTATCTCAATCAACAGATGCAGGACGGTGGAGTCAACATCATCGAAGCGGAAGAAAACCTTAAGGCTTTTCAAAAAAGCTACCGTTATGGAAACGACGAACAGAAAACGATAACTTCGCAAACTTTCCCCTGCTAGACGACTGTGTAAGTAAGATTGAAGATGTATCTGGAATCACAGACATTTATGTACCCGCGGAACTGAAGCAAGCAATTGCCTCGCACTTAGATGAACTTGCAAAGTCTCTTGACCGATACTTCCCTATAAGAGAGTCATATCCATTCAGCCAAAGCAGCCGTTCACGTTTAGTGTTGAGACAACAGATGTCAATGATGATTACCTCGATGAAATCATTGAAATTCAGCAGAGCCAGGTTCAACAGCAACTATTCAGAACAACAACGCTCTCGACGTTTCGGTGTCAACAAATGGTAACGTACCCTGTTATTGCTAAGACAGCTCTGGAGATTTTCATACCGTTTGTGACAACATACCTTTGCGAGCAATCTTTTTCGATGATGCTGGACATAAAAACGAAGAAAAGGAACAGACTTTGTTGCGATAATGACATGAGACTGGCACTGGCAAAGGTAAAGCCACGCATTTCTAAACTGGTCTCTAAAAGACAACAGCAGAAGTTACATTGATTTGCAGTAAATATTAATTATTATATTTTTGTTTTTGTGTGAAAATCATGTTTCAATGGTTTTGTTCTTTGTTCTTAATGGTTTTGTTCTTTAATGGTTTTGTTAATTTTGTGCACCAGTAAAATATATACCTGTTTTGAATTTGAAAAAATCATATTTTATTTTTCTAATTAAGAAGGGTTCGGTGAATGCGCGTATGAACCTGGTGGGGGTTAGTACCTCCAACAAGGTTAAGAACCACTGCTAACGGCCTGGTCCCGCTTGTGCAACTGGTCAGTGCTACTGGGCGCTGCGACCGAGTCGCAAGGAGTGCTATGCGACAATCGCACGCGATTTGTGAACACGTGGTCAGGAATAGTCTATTTCAAATGGCGGGAGAATATTCAATTAATAATGATCTTCATTTAATTGAATTTGTGAGTGCACATTAAGTCATTTATGACTCTTTGCATGTTCACAAACAAATTTCAACATTTTTGACATTTTTTTTTTCATTTTGAGGTACCTAGAGGCGATTCCGACAATTCTGTGGGCGCTGTATCTCAAAAACCATCAAATATTTTTTAAATTAAACTTTGAACGTAGGCCTTAATTGACAATCCGAAGAACTGATAAGCTTTTCGTAAAATTTCTTACAGCGGAAGTCGGCGATTACCTTAACCGTTTTTTGTTTTTTTTTTCGATAATTTTTTTAATATGAAGAAAAACACTTAACAAATATTTAAATCAACAAAAAATGGAAATATGTTGTTAATAATTATTTCTCGTGAACTATTTGATTTTCAAGAAAAATAAATAAAAATGGAAATTGTTGTAGTTTTTATCTTTAATTATGAAATCATAAACTTTAGATTAAATTTACAATAACAATAATTCCAGAGACTACAAAAATGACCAATTGATAAAGAATAAGGTTTTTCTAAATCTTCATAGTTAAAATAAAACAATAAGTATGAAAAATATCCTATCATTAAATCGGAGAAAATAACATAATGGCCACATCACAATTTTTTTCTCATCAATTTCTTCAGTGAGATTATATTTAATTATACAACTGTACGGTTTTTATCAATTTTTACCGCCTAGATTTCCATATGTGAGGTTAAGTTTAAAAATATTCGTCGTTGCGTCCGACTGCACAAGCGGAACTACTACAGTCGCAGCGACCAGTCGCACAAGCGGAACCAGGCCTTTAAATAACCGGCGACGTCCAGCTCAATGATTAGACGACGATAAAGCTCCTTAACACTTCCCTAAGCCAAATTTCCACCAAAAGAAGATTAAGGTGACTGTTTGGTGCTCAGCGGCTGGTTTAATCCAGCACAGTTTCCTAAATCCAGGCAAAACCATCATATCGGAGAAGTATTGTCAAAAAATCGACAAAATGCATCAGAAACTTCGACAACAACGGCCGGCATTGGTCAATAAAATTTGGCCGATTTTTCTCCACGTCGCACAACAGACTCTGCAGAAGTGGCGAGACTGCCTCATCCGCCATACTCGCCGGACCTCTCGCCACTTCTTCAAGCATCTCAGCAGCTTCTTGTAAAGTTTATTATACACTGAGATATACAGTAAGTATCAGCCAAATGGAATAAATTCGATAATAAATAAATGGGGGCGTGTTCGAAACAACGTTCGGACACCTCCATTGGTATTTTTAGTTCCGCATTTTTTTCAACAAAAACTTTTTATACAGGGTGTGTCACGTAACAGAGGTCAATACCAACTTTCTTATTTTAAATACAAGACCCTATATATTATTCAATTTTTGAATTGTTCAAACAATTCTAGACATATTTCATGTACTCTGTCCTATACCTATCTTGAACTGTTTTTTTTTATTATAAGTTTTTGAGTGTGTTGTAGTGAATTTCTGTAATCAAATAATCAAATAATATTCTTTTTTACTTTCTCCGTTACGAAGTACGAGAAACTATTGTGGTCGTGAAATTTTTTTCAATTTTTTTTACGGAAGTATCCGTTTTGGGGCCCTAGATGCCATTTTAACAATTTCTGGAAAAAAATGTGTCTTGTGTGTGTTTGCATTTAAAATAAGAAAGTTGGTATTAGCCTCTGTTACATGACATACCCTGTAAATAAAGTTTTTGTTGAAAAAAATGCGCAATTAAAAATACCAATGGAGGTGTCCAAACGTTTTTTCGAACACGCCCCCATTAATTTATTATCGAATTTATTCCATTTGGCTGATACACACTGTATATGTTTAAATTTAAGGTTTAAAAAACGAAATTATTTTTTCACCAACCTACTAGAAACAAAAAATAGAGACAAGACAAATTAGAAAAAATCTGTAAAAATCAGTACTAAGCATGAACCACATTTCGATCCTTTATACCTTATTAATAAAAGGCCCAGCCAAAGAAGAAATCCCTAGATGCCAAAAGATACATTTTTTGCATTTTCCGTCGCAATAAAAAAACGTGCTGAAAATTACGTTATAAATTTTTAAATGGCCTCCAGTTTTCGGTTATCGAGCCGACAAATCTGAAAAATGCCACAATGATGCAGATGATTGTGCTTTCGAACGCCGCAACCCGCATGTAAAAATATTATCTCTAGCTCAAGTTATCCCAAAAATACTGAAAAAACCGGTGTTTGAGCTAGAGGCCGCTAGAGACGCTCTAGTGGGCTAAAAATTTAGGAGGCTTAGTTTTTTTTGATACCCAATCGAATGCTCTAAGTCCGGTCAAAATCCCGGACGGGGGACATTTCACCATCTTATAGGACTATGCCCTTTTGCATGTTTATTTGGAGAAGCGATTTATTCATATTTTGTAGTTACACGTTTTACTTTCTACTATGGCCGTGAAAATTTTCTTAATTTGTTTTTAAGGCAATATGCGCTCTAGGGGCAAATGCATTGATTTTTGAAAAAGAAATTGTTTCTGTGAATTTGTTTGTGTGTGTGTAATGTTGTGTAGATGTGTCTGCTGTGTATACAGGATATTTTTTTTATCGTGGGCCATAGGATTTTACATGCTAAAAATTATACCTTGTATTAGTGTATATTTTATCATAAAATTTTGAAAGAAATTTTAGTTAGTAATAAATCAATTATTTTTCTACATGATGCGCTTAGTCAGAATAATTTAAACATGTTTTATTCCATTAAAAAATGAAATTATTAAAAATAAAGAACTGAGCAAAAATAATCAAAGTACCTTGAATTTCTGAAATGTCAGATTGATTAGTGAAGTAATTTCGTTTTTTAATGGAATAAAACATGTTTAAGTTAATCTAATTAAATGCATCATGTTGAAAAGTAATTGATTTATTACTAACTAAAATTTGCTTTAAAATTATGTGTTAAAATATACATTAACACAAGGTATAATTTTTAGCATGTAAAATCTTATGGCCCACGATAAAAAAAACATACTGTATATCTGTCCGTGCATGTTGTATTTCAATCCAATACAGGAATTATCATGAAACTTTGAACACAAGCCTTATTTAATTAATCCGAGAAACAGGATAGTTTTGTTCAAATTTCGTTCACCGGAAATGGGTCTGAAAATAATACAAAACTGTATAAAAAAATATTCAACATAACACAGAAATCTTTTATTTGAAAATATTTTTTATAAATTGATTGTTTTTTGAAAAAGAGATAATTTTAAATTTTTGTTATTTTTCGTCTATAATTATGAAATGATAATAGTTGTATCAAATATAATTATATTAATAATAATTATAGAGAATGCCGGAATATACAACTAAAGAAACCGTTTTTTCGAAATCTCATTACTTGTTGACTAAACTGGCGATTAACGTTATTAAAATTTGAAGTATGATTTGTTATTTACATTTTTAATCATTTTAACGTTTCAAACGTCAGTTACATTCGATCTTGCAAAATACTCGATGTACAATCCTAGACAAAAAACTGGGACAGTTAATTGGTTCTGGTTCGAATATGACTGCTTTAACGTAGTAGTTGTAGTTGCTATGGTTATCATATTAATTAATTTAAAAGTGTCTGAAAACATTGCCTTTTTTTTTTATTCATTAGTATGTCTCTCAATTTGACAGAGATTGATAAAGCCTGAATAGTTACCTCCTTAGGAAAGATATGATCAATATGACAGCTAGCGCAAGAGTTCCATGTAAGTAGCAATACAGCTCTTCATATCCACGAAAAAAGGGACCCAAGAAAGGACACTAAGACGGAAACAGGGATCTGGTAAACCAAAAGTGTCTATAAGAGAAAATGACGCGACACTTGTTAATTACCTTTGAGACTATTTGTTTGAGACAGCTATTAGGTCAAAACGGAAAACAAAAATTTCCGGGAACGCATAAAAGAGTTCTACTTCGTCTGAAGTCTTCTGATTTAGACAATTGTTCCGCAGCGACGAATTTTTTTCTAACAAAAACACATCTTGAATTTGCACAGCAGTATATCTTTCATATCCACAAAAAAATGGACCCAAGAAAGGACACTAAGACGGAAACAGGGATCTGGTAGACCAAAAGTGTCTATAGAGAAAGTGGCGCGGCAGTTGTTAATTACCTTCGAGACTATCCTTTTGAGGACAGCTATTAGGTCAAAACGGGAAACAAACATTTTCAGGAACGCATAGAAGAGTTTCACTTCGCCTGAAGTCTTCTGATTTAGACAATTATTCCGCAGCGAGGAAATTCTTTCTAACAGAAACAGATAGACACCGGCATCTTGAATTTGCACAGCAGTATATCTAAGAGGACGAAAATTTTTGGAACAATATAATTTCCTCAGATGAAAGAATCTTTCAGCCGTAGCATATTGGCCATGTTAAAGTATATCGGCCTCAAAATACCAGATATTCCTAACAATACATCAAGGAAGGAATCAAAAGAAGTGGGCGCTTTTCAGTTAACATGTGTGTATGCATGGTCCAGGTATTTGCTAGTTCATAAATGAATGTTTTACTGGGCATGTTTTTTGCGCGTTGTTGAAAAATATCACGCTTCCAGTTATTACAGAACACTATTTTTTAGCATGATTAATATCCAGTACAAACATCACGCATTGTTTTGTAGTATCTGGAAGACAATGGAGTAAGAACACTCCCTTGCCTAGCAAGCAACCCAGATCTTAAGGGGGAACACCTCCTTGCGCGCTAAAAAAATTGCTCATTTTATTTAGTGATAAACCGGCTTCCAAATTAATTTTCTTTCGCGCTGATCGCGTCCATCTTGAGGCCGCTGCACCAGGTGGCGCAGACGACCTCTTGCGCGAGATCGTTCCACTGCGGGGAGATTCCTGGTCCCCCAAGTCATCCTGCAATTAAAATCGCTTTGGAATCTTATTCTACATAATATTTCGAGGGAGCTTTTTTGAAAAAGTCGATTTTTACGAAAATGGTGGCCTCTCGAACAAAAAACTCATTGTCAGCCCCAAAAATTCGTCACAAAAACGTGCACCAAAAATCGAATTTTAAAAATATCGAAAATCCGGCTCGTATTTCGTTAAACAATTCAATTCTTAATACATTCGGCAAAAACGCGTTGAAATCGGATGTATGTAATCCGAGAATTTTCCCCCGCAGTTTTGAAACATTTTGTTTCGAGATAAAAGTTTAAAGTTTTGGAAAAGTTCAAGATGGCGGACCAAAAGAAATTTGTATCCACCAAATTTGGACCTAAATTTAGATATAAGTTTTTTCGCGGTCCCGGAACGTAAATTTATTTTCGGTAGTAATATACCTAGATCAAGGTTAATTATCAAAAAATAGTTTTTTGAGTACCTTGTTACCTAGTAATTTAACGAGACAATAACATTTGTTGTCTGGTTAATAACCAGTTGACAACAAATGTTATGTCGAGATAAATTACTAAAAGGTACGAAAAAAATGTTTTTTGATAATTCATCCAAGCTCACGGTATATTTGGGTAGATAATTTACCAAATGAAATAATCATAAGGAACAGGAAAAGTTATGGTTTGTTGTACAAGTTGAATTGTTTGGTTTGCTACAAGAGTAATTGTAAAAATTAAAACTTAATGTCAGTGTCATAATGTCATGAACATCACGTTTTTATAATTTTAAAAGCTACTCACCTAATTACCGTTTTTCTGTTATCGATTATAACAATGCAAAACATTGTTGTAATATCAAGCTACCCCATCAATTATCGATTTTCTGTTATCGCATCTATTATTATGTGGTAAATTATCAGATTGGTCAAATTCAAGATGGCGGACCAAAAAATGTTTGGTATGTGTCAACTTCACTCGCTTGGCGTCGTCGTTGACGCAAAAAATTAAGCACGTCGGACCGACCTGAAGATGCAGAACTTGCATTATTTGCATAATATGTTCATAATTGTAATTGCAAGCATCAATACCGGCGATGCCCACCACTGACTTCCCAGAATAGACAACTTTTGGAGCTATCTGCCAGAGCGTTGCGTTGAAACTTTCGTTCCCATTTTGCGTAAACCCGCCTAGGCACCTTTCCAGCAAGTCATTCCGGCTCAGTTCTTTGTAGTTAGGACGAAGAGCGTCGAAAATCTCCTTTTTCATAGCTGGCTTGTGTCGATATTCCTGAAGTACACCCGGCGCATTCTCCATCTCCCTAGAGCACCTGACGCTCGCTTAGCGCGCCGGGACGTTTTTTAGAAAATCGTCTCGTTAGCTGGTTTAAATATTTCTGGCGGACTAAGCATGAATGCTAATGTTAAAGTACAGATCCCAGATTATATTTTAAGACAAAAAACAAAAAATCGATTTTTTGAAAAGGTAAAGGTGGTGTTCCCCCTTAATCCATTGGAAAATATGTGGACATTTATACCAAGTTAACTCTAGGCTAAAGACGATATTGCCCTACATATTGGGAAGAAATCAGTCAGAATATCTACGAAATTTAATTCATTCCACGTTCAATGTATAATAGATCAAAATAACGGCGCTACAAAATACTAATAAGTTTTATTAACTTAATGTTTGTGTCTGATTGTTTGTAGTAAATATAAAAATAAGTAAGTTAAATGTGTAAAACAATAAAGATTGTGTTTGGATTTCTAACTTACTTGACAACTTGTTTAAACGTTCCTATAAACCAAAATTGATACAGTAAATGCAATTGTTGTAAATCCACGTATAAATTAATGAAATAACACTAAAATCTAGAGAGTGATTCCAGTTTTTTTCTTGTCTTCAATTGTACATTTAAAATATCATTTAAATGAAAAATAGACCATAAAAGTATAAATATAAATAAATATATTAAGTTTAATTCTTTGTCCATTTAGGTATATTTTTTTCATAAACGTCTGTAGAAATTACCATATCACATAAAAGTATTGATTATTTCATACGTCTTAAGCAATTATCCCCCATATAATTTGTATTTTTTCGGAGGCATAATGTTCTCCTCTGTTCAGTATAAAAATAATAATAAAACGGAAACGGAAGGCGAGGGCGCTTTGTGGGGGTGTAGGGTAAGATCATAAAAGGAATTTAACGTCGCATCCTCGTCCTTTCTGAAGCGCGTTTTTACTTGTCCTGGGGAAGTTTTTACGTGTTTACTTGGGCGAATGTTTGAATAACTCTGAGATCCTACAGATTAAAATAAGAGAAGACGACAAACATATAAAAGGATATGGTAACGTATGGGAATTATGTTTTTCTTGCATCCTTGTAATTTTTTTTTAATGTATTTAGTTTCATTCTATTAACGGACATTATTTATCGTCGTAAGAATTTGGGTAATAAATAAACGAACTGAGAGCATACGTACCGTGTGTTTGAGTTAAGGGATGAACATAGGAATTTTACCTACTATTTTCACCTATCGTAAGCGACCCATTATGAATACTTTGTTTTGTTATTTGTTATGATGGTTGTCTGTTATTATGTTTTGTTTGGATCATGGACTAGTTAAAATCGTTCTTATCCTACTTCTAGCAAAGTTACGTTCTGAATTTTCCATAAGGCGAAAAAACAATCGTTCTATCCGCAAGTCATAGATATTTGTAGGTTATCATCGTCTCTGTTATTTCCTACTAGACACTCCTCAAAGTGATCTGCAAGTTTATCTGTTCGGAAAATTCGAATTACTGAAATGTTGCCACTACAGAAAAATTAATACACGTTTTCTTATAATAATCTCCAGTGGCGGCTAGTGAGGTGATTCATGGAGGAGCCAGCGGAAGTAAAGATTGGTCAGGATAACTCATCTCTATCGCACCAATAGAATTCGATTCACTAACCGAATGAGTCAATCGACTCGCAACCAGTTTTCTTGCCACCTCTACTACCCTGGCCTCAGCCTGAATCATGTCACCAGCCGCCACTGACAATACCATCAACAACGTAGCTAAATACTTTACTGAAAGGTGAAGGCCCTTAGTAGAAATAAACTTTAAGAAACTACAGCCGTAAGACTAATATTGTCGATTTGAATTCTTAAAGAGACTATATTTTTTTCTTGTATTGGAAATAATTAATTCTAAATGCATTTTTTTAATTCGCAGAACTTCCTAACATGTGGAACCGAAATCCCGCTTTCGGACTGACGTGGACGCTTTTTATTTATTTTTTTAAATGCGTTAATGGTTTATATTGCTAATTAATTGTAAAATACGTAAAACTAAGATTCTCTTATAGTATATTACGTTTCTTTTATTTGTGAGCACATGTTGCTCACACCGCTATGGCATTAGGGGGTTCCGCCTGGGTAATCCCACCTTACAAGTCATAGTTTTTGTAACGTTTCTTCCACAGTTTATTATCGGGATCTGCAAACTTTATTTTGTTTTTTTTTTTACATCATAATATAGGAGGATTTATTGGAAAAGTAAACGAAAATCAAAAACTCAATCAAACAAATTGTGGTGGGAAGGTTCGGAGAAACAAAGGTCACGGTTCGGCAGCCTGTCACACACTCAGAAGAAGTTAGTTTTGTCGTCACAGTAACATTGTACGCCGACAAAGAGCGATTCGAGTTGAAACTATGCCTCGTCCCGTCCGCGAGCATATGATGCTCGCGCTGGTATAGGCTTACTTCGATACACTGTTGCTCGAACCGCTGTCAACGTGTTAAAGAATTGTAATCTTTTAAATTAATTAATTTGATTTTAAATATTACTTTAACAACGGAAGCAACCCATGTTTTTCCCTCCGATTTTAATGAACTTTGGTGAATTTGTAGTAGAGATGGGCAAAACTGCTACTTTTGAATCACGTTGCTACCTGATCACAAAAATATCGCAGAAAAATATAAAGTCAGGAAAAATTTAATAAAAATTATCCTCAATGGTCGAAGTATCGCTTATTCAGAACCAATTTGGTTTTTATAAATCAACCATTTTCAATAGAGATATGGATAAGAAATTCCATAAAAAATCATCCTCGATGGCTGAAGTATCGCTTATTCAAAATTAATTTGTTTTTTGCAAATTCAACAATTTTCAATAGAGATATGGATTTTTGGAAATTTATGTTTTAATTTTTTGAGCACCAGAACAAAAACATAGCAGAAAAAAATATAAAAAACGCAGGAAAATTTCCATTCAAAATCATCCTCAATGGCTGAAGTATCGCTTATTCAGAATCAATTTGGTTTTTGCAAATTCTACAATTTTCAATAGAGATATGAATGTTTTGAAATTTTTGGTTTAATTTTTTAAGCACCTGAACAAAAACATCGCAGAAAAAAATATAAGAAATGCAGGAAAAATTCCATAAAAAATCATCCTCAATGGTCGAAGTATCACTTATTTAAAACCAATTTGGTTTTTATAAATTCAACAATTTTCAATAGATATACAGATTTTTGGAAATTTTTGTTTTAATTTTTTGAGCACCTGAACAAAAACATACGGAATAAAATATATTAAACGCAGGAAAAATTCCATAAAAAATCATACTCAATGGCCGAAGTATCGCTTATTCAAAATTAATTTGTTTTTTGCAAATTGAATAATTTTCAATAGAGATATGGATTTTTGAAAATTTTTGTTTTAATTTTTTGAGCACCCGAACAAAAACATAGCAGAAAAAATATAAAGAACGCAGGAAAAATTCCATTAAAAATCATTCCCAATGGCCGAAGTATCGCTTATTCAAAATCAATTTGGTTTTTGTAAATTCAATAATTTTCAATAGAGAGATGGATTTTTGAAAATTTTTGTTTTAATTTTCTGAGCACCTGAACAAAAAACTCGCAGAAAAAAATATAAAAAACGCAGGACAAATTCCATTAAAGATATCCTCAATGGCCGAAGTATCGCTTATTCAAAATCAATTTGGTTTTTGTAAATTTAATAATTTTCAATAAAAATATGGATTTTTGAAAATGTTTGTTTCATTTTCTGAGCACCTGAACAAAAACCACGCAGAATTTTTTTTTTAAACGCAGGAAACATTCCATAAAAAATCATCCTCAATGGTCGAAGTATCGCTTATTCAAAATAAATTTGGTTTTTGTAAATTTAATAATTTTCATCAGAAATATGGGTTTTTGAAAATGTTTGTTTTAATTTTTTGAGCACCTGAACAAAAACATCGCAGAAAAAAATATAAAAAACTCAGGAAAAAAATCCATTAGAAATCATCCTCAATGCCGGAAGTACCGCTTATTCAAAATCAATTTGGTTTTTGTAAATTCAATAATTTTCAATAGAGATATGGATTTTTGAAAAATTTTGTTTTAATTTTCCGAGCACCTGAACAAAAACCTCGCAGAAAATAAATAAAAAACGCAGGGAAAATTCCATAAAAATCATCCTCTATGGTCGAAGAATCGCTTATTAAAAACCAATTTGGTTCTTATAAATTCAACAATTTTTAATAGAGATACGGATTTTTGGAAATTTTTGTTTTAATTTTTTGAGCACCTGAACAAAAACCTCGCAAAGAAAAATATAAAAAATGCAGGAAACATTCCATTAAAAATTATCCTCAATGGTCGAAGTATCGCTTATTCAAAATCAATTTGGTTTTTGTAAATTTAATAATTTTCATCAGAAATATGGGTTTTTGAAAATGTTTGTTTTAATTTTTTGAGCACCTGAACAAAAACATCGCAGAAAAAAATATAAAAAACTCAGGAAAAATTCCATAAAAAACATCCTCAATGGTCGAAGTATTGGTTAATCAAAACCAATTTGGTTTTTGTAAATTTAACAATTTTCAATAGAGATATGGATTTTTGGAAATTTTTGTTTTAATTTTTTGAGCACCTGAACAAAAACATTGCAGAAAAAAATATAAAAATCGCAGGAAAAATTCCATAAAAAATCATTCTTAATGGCCGAAGTATCGCTTATTCAAAATTAATTTGTTTTTTGCAAATTCAACAATTTTCAATAGAGATATGGATTTTTGGAAAATTTTGTTTTAATTTTTGAGCACCTGAACAAAAACATCCCAGAAAAAAATATAAGAAACGCAGGAAAAATGCCATTAAAAATCATCCTCAATGGCCGAAGTATCGCTTATTCAAAATCAATTTGGTTTTTGTAAATTTAATAATTTTCAATAGAAATATGGGTTTTTGAAAATGTTTGTTTTAATTTTTTGAGCACCTGATCAAAAGCATCGCAGAAAAAATATAAAAAACGCACGAAAAATTCCATAAAAAAACGTCCTTAATGATCGAAGTATCGGTTATTCAAAACCAATTTGGTTTTTGTAAATTTAACAATTTTCAATAGAGATATGGGTTTTTGAAGACTTTTGTTTTAATTTTTTGAGCACCTGAATAAGGAGCAGCATTTGGAGATTTTCGCAGTTTGGTGAATTGTTTTTATTTTTAATTTTCAGTTAATGAAGTTGGCAATTTTAAAATTGGTTTCGTGATATTATTTCAAAATGTATGTTTATATATTCGCACTGAATCTTAAATTAGAATGAATTTTAAGTCATTTCGGTTTTACCATTTGTAGAAATTGTTTTTATATATTTGTTTTTCATTTGATGAAAATCGTTATTTGAAAGTGAGCGTAAGAGTAAATGGGAGTATACAGTATTAAATATAAAATAATATTTAGAAATGCTATTCTCCATTGTCTTCTTACAGTTACGTTTTTAGGTAAAAGTTGTGATTTTAAGGAGAAATCACAGTTTTAGTCACAGTTTAAATAGCAGTCATTTTAAGTAGCAGTGATTTTAAGTAGCAGCGATTTTAAGTAGCAGTGATTTTAAGTATCAGTTATTTTAAGTAGCAGTGATTTTAAGTAACGGTGATTTTAAGTAGCAGCGATTTTAAATAGATGTGAAATTGGCCTATTAATTTTAAATAGAGATATGGGTTTTTGAAAATGTTTGTTTTAATTTTTTGAGCACCTGATCAAAAGCATCGCAGAAAAAATATAAAAAACGCACGAAAAATTCCATAAAAAAACGTCCTCAATGATCGAAGTATCGGTTATTCAAAACCAATTTGGTTTTTGTAAATTTAACAATTTTCAATAGAGATATGGGTTTTTGAAGACTTTTGTTTTAATTTTTTGAGCACCTGAATAAGGAGCAGCATTTGGAGATTTTCGCAGTTTGGTGAATTGTTTTTATTTTTAATTTTCAGTTAATGAAGTTGGCAATTTTAAAATTGGTTTCGTGATATTATTTCAAAATGTATGTTTATATATTCGCACTGAATCTTAAATTAGAATGAATTTTAAGTCATTTCGGTTTTACCATTTGTAGAAATTGTTTTTATATATTTGTTTTTCATTTGATGAAAATCGTTATTTGAAAGTGAGCGTAAGAGTAAATGGGAGTATACAGTATTAAATATAAAATAATATTTAGAAATGCTATTCTCCATTGTCTTCTTACAGTTACGTTTTTAGGTAAAAGTTGTGATTTTAAGGAGAAATCACAGTTTTAGTCACAGTTTAAATAGCAGTCATTTTAAGTAGCAGTGATTTTAAGTAGCAGCGATTTTAAGTAGCAGTGATTTTAAGTATCAGTTATTTTAAGTAGCAGTGATTTTAAGTAACGGTGATTTTAAGTAGCAGCGATTTTAAATAGATGTGAAATTGGCCTATTAATTTTAAATAGAGATATGGATTTTTGGAAATTTTTGTTTTAATTTTTTGAGCACCGGAACAAAAACATCGCAAATTTTAGTAAGTCACAGTTTAAATAGCAATGATTTTAACTAGCAGCGATTTTAAGTGGCAGTGATTTTAAGTAGCGGTGATTTTAAGTAGCAGTGATTTTAAGTAGCGGTGGTTTTTAGTAGCGCTGATTTTACGTAGCAGTGATTTTAAGTAGCAGTGAAATTCGCCTATTAGTAACAGTAACGACCTATGATTTTTCAATACTAGTGAGGTATGTGAAATATCGTCTATCCCTTATTTGTGGAGGGGGCCAAAATATTCGATACGTATTTTTCTTCTCGGCTAAAAAGGGGGTGAACTCGTCCCATGAAAATCTGTCAGATTTTTATTTTCGGCTATAACATCTAAACAAATTATGATAGCGCAATTTCATAAATGCACAAAATTTCAAATTCAAGCACCCTAAATATGTTTTTAATAAATAAATTGATTTATTTATTATTTAAAAAATAATAATCAAACTTTTCTTTAACTAATCCATTTTTTAAATTACAATCTACTACATAACCCTGCCATAAAAATAGATAGATTTTTAATTTAAGTTCACAATGCCGAACATCGTGTTGTAATTAAATTACAGCGTAAATTTAGAATGACGTACACCGTGACTTAATTAAAATGTACAATGATGCATGATGAAACTTAATCCGAAAGCAAATTGCCAGTCACACATGTCGTATTTAATATCTAATAACGTAAATCCTAATTTAATTACGAAGTGAATTTTTTCGCAATAAAATGCTAATAGTACAACAGAAGACAGCAGCCATCACTATTTCCGTAATATAAAAAATTTTAAAATTATTTTTACTTTTAACTTTAAATTTTGTGTTCCTTTTAACGATAACCGTTTCCTCTTACCAAAAAGTTCGGATTCAGTGTGTATGTGGGGTAAAAGATTTTATCGCTGCAGTATTTCAGCTCCATCGGAAGGAAATGCACCATCCTCCTTTAGCTAGATGAAATTTACCTGAATGTCTCCAGGAAGGGGACGAAATTGCACAGAAAATTCAATATCTTTTCTCTTTTCCTCTATCGCCAATATACGCGCTAAACTATACAAAGCTTCTTGCGATATGAAGCCGTAAATGTGCACTAGACATAATCCGGTATGAATATTTGCATCACCGAGGCATGTTGATAATCTCCATATATACACTCGTTACACTCCATATACCTATACGAACAACTTGTTGTTTCAATAAGTTATTTGTTTGTAATTTAATTTAATGAGAGTTTTCTTGAAACTTTTTTTGTAACTCGAGGGACCCGTAAATATTAGCGTTTGGGATACAACCTGACTTGATTCGCCGTTGATTATAGGCAGTACGAATGTTTGACATGATGTACACTTCTGTGCAATAAAATTAAGCACATAAAATTTGCTATAGTTTAAAGCGGACTTCCTGGTTACGAAAATATGTAAATTTGTCAATTTCGTTGTCAAAATGCCGCGTCATTTAGACAACAATTAAAAAATTCAAATTATAACTAAAATAGAAGATGGTTTTTAGTCTCAGTCTTAGTTTAGGCTTTTAATCAAGGTGTTATTTTTAAGTTATGGTGTTTTATTATTTATTGAAAATGTTACAGACCCGAAATATAGAACTAGAATATTGTAAAAAATACTCATAAAATTTGTGCTTCATTTTTATTGCACAGAGGTGTACATATGTATATAGGAAATCAGTTTTTGTTGTTCATGTCTATTCTATCATATGCAACCACATATACACATCTGTACGCAGGGTAATAATCTATAGTACTTGATAGTACTCCTATTTTTCGATAAATAATAACATTCGTTTGATAAGTTATACCGGGTTGAATTTTATACATTTATGATTTATACATGATAATATAAGTTCATTGCTTCCCTCCTTCATCGTGTTTATTTTCATTTTATTAATATTTATATAACAAGCGTTAATACAAAAATTAATTGAAAGTTTAGATGCTTTCTATTAAATTCAATGTTCTTCAATGAAAAGAACTACAATTTACGAGGTAGTTACATAATAATAAATAACAGTAACCTAAAACTCTGCAAGCTCTTCTTCATGCTGGAGATTATCTTCATCGATGTCGTCATCAATAATTAGTCCATCTCTGTTGGTGCACTTATATCCGGAGCAATTCCTACTCATAGCTTCTGACACACCCTTAATTACAAGTGAACACAAGTCCTTCTTCAACACCTTTTTACTGGATGTTTATATTGACATTGAGGCATTTCTGCACTCGATGGTAACTCCAACTTGAAATTTGTGTGTACAGTCTGCTTTGCGATGGTCTGCAAGTAACATCTATCCCGTAGTTCAGAGGTTCCTTATCTTTTTAAGATATCATACCGGTTTTTAGTAGACAATACAGTGCCGTGGTAAATATATTTAAATAAACTAGTTCAATTTTTTTTTAATTCTCTTTTTTCATTGCTCATCTCTCTCAAAAATATTGTTTTCATTATTATTTTATTCACTTATTACATATCGGTAGTTTGACATTCGTGTACAGATTGGGAACTTTTGGCGCAGAGTATCCAAATCATCTGCATTTAATGATGCAAATATCGAAAGGAACAAATGGTTTCCAGCATTAAACTTCATGCGGGTCCCATAAATTTCTTTTAGTCCATAATTAAATTTTGAATGAAAATGTCTAAACGTTTAATCAAATTCAACATTTTTTCAAGAGTCTTAACGGCTTTAGGTCAAAATTTGTGTTTTTTTTTGATGTTGTCACTAAGTCAAATTTGACATTAATTAGTCTTTTAACTTTAATTAAATTTGATATTGTTTTTAGAAACTTAACGACTTTAAGTCAAAATTAGTCGTTTTTTTGACGTTTGACAAGTCATTTTCGACATTGGTTTGAACATAAAGTTGCAACTTTAATTCAATTTGGCATATTTTCTAGAAGCTTGACGACTTTAAGTCAAAATTAGACTTTTCTCTTGACGCTTGCTGACTAAGTCAAATTTACACATTAATTTGGACATAAAGTCTTTTAACTTTAATTAAGTTTTACACTTTTTTTACAGGCTTAATGGCTTTAAATACAAATTAGTCTTTTTTTAACGCTTGTTGACTTTAAGTCAAATTTATACAATAATTTAAACATAAAGTCGTTTAACTTTGGAGAAATTTCTAGAAACTCAACGACTTTAAGTGAAGATTAGTCGTTTTTCTTGACTAAGTCAAATTTTGATATTAATTTGAACATAAAGTCTGTTAATTCTACACAAATTTGAAATTTTTTCTAGAGGCTTAAGGGTTTATGTCAAAATTAGTCGTGCTTTCTTAATGCTTCTCAACTTTAAGTCAAATTTCGACAGTAATTTGGGCACAAAGTCTCTTCATTTGAATTAATTTTTTACATTTTTACTTTCTCCGTTACGAAGTACGAGAAAGTATTGTGATCATGATTTTTTTTTCAAATTTTTTTTTTACGGAAATATCCGTTTTGGGGTTCCTAGATGCCATTTCAACAATTTCTGGAATTTTTTTTTTGTGTCTGTGTGTGTGTCTGTGTGTGTGTCTGTGTGTGTGTCTGTGTGTGTGTGTGTGTGTGTGTGTGTGTGTGTGTGTGTGTGTGTGTGTGTGTGTGTGTGTGTGTGTGTGTGTGTGTGTGTGTGTGTGTGTGTGTGTGTGTGTGTGTGTGTGTGTGTCTGTCTGTGCGCGCTGTATCTCAAAAACTAATAGACCAATTGATATGAAACTTTGAACATCCGTCTCATTTGATAATCTGAAGAACTGAAAAGCTTTTGGTAAAATTTCGTACACCGGAAGTGGGTGTTTACCTTAACTGTTTTTTGTTTTTTGCCAATATTTTCTTGAATATAAAAAATATCACAAAAACATTTAAACAAATATTAAAGACAATAAAGAAATGAGATTATTTTGTTTGAAAACATTTTTCATAAAATCATTGTTATTCGAGAAAAAAATGTATTATTATTTTTTTATTTTTGCTTTATAATTATGAAACGATAATAGTTACAGCAAATTTATGTTAATAATAATAATAAGAATGCCAAAATGAACAACTTATAAAGAATGAGTTTTTTTCGAAATCCCTTTAGTTTTTGAGTAAACTGAGTTTTTGAATTTGAAGTATAATTTTTCCATCTTTCATAATTTTGACGTTTTAAACGTCAGTTTCATCCGAGTTTACACAACGCTCGATGTACATTTAAATCATGATTTCAGTTGAAAATAAACAATGAAAACGTAAATATAAATGGCTATGATACCATAAAGTCGGAGAAAGTAACATGATGGCCACATCACCATTTTTTCTAGAGGCTTAATAAATTAACTTGAGACAACTTCACTTATTGCAGATTTATTATATACAAATAATAAAGACGAAAAATAGCCTGAATATATGAGAGAGACTTAACGCATTTTAAGTCAAAATTAGTCTTTTTTGACGCTCATCGACTTCAAATTTCGACATTCATTTACAGATAAAGTCTCTTAACTCCACCCAAATTTAACATTTTTCTAGAAGCTTAACGAGTTTAAGTCAAAATTCGTCTATATTTTGACACTTGTCATTAATTTGTCATAAGGTTTTTTAACTTGAATTAAATTTGTCATTTTTTCTAAAGACTGGCTCAAAGTCAAAATTGTTAATTTTTTCAACACTTGTTGACGTCAAGTCAAATTTCAACATTAATTACTCATAAAGTCTTTTAATTTGAATAAAATTTGACATTGTTTCAGGAAACTTAACGACTTTAAGTCAAAATTAGTCGTTTTTGTTGAAGTTTGTTGACTAAATCAAATTTCGACATTAATTTGCACATAACGTCTTTTAATTCTATCCAAGATTGACATTTTTTCTAGAAGCTTGAGGGTTTAAGTCAAAAATAGTCTTGCTTTCTTAACGCTTCTCAACTTTAAGTCAAATGTCGACAGTAATTTGGACATAAAGTCTCTTAACTTTACTCAAATTTGACGTTTTTTCTAGAGGCTTAACGCCTTTAAAGTCAATATTAGTTTTTTTGACGCTTATCGAATTTAAGTCAAATTTCGACATTAATCTGCACATAACGTCTCTGTTACTACGCAAATTTGACATTTTTCTAAAGGCTTAACGAGTTTAAGTCAAAATTAGCTTGTCAAAAATTTGTCATCAGGTTTTTTTAACTTGAATTAAATTTGTCATTTTTTTTTCTTAACGATTGTTGACGTTAAGTTAAATTTCGACATTAATTACTCATAAAGTCTTTTAACTTGAATTAAATTTGTCATTGTTACAAATTACAAAAATTACAAAATTAGTCGTTTTTCTTGATGTCTATTAACTTTAAGTTAAATTTCGACATTTTTTTAATGCCCTTATTTTATGGGCCAGCTACGGATTTCCGTTAAATGTTAAATAATAAATATAAGAAAAATTCGTCACGGCTTTTTGACAGCTTGTAATTGTTAACTGTAATTGCAAGAAGGCATTGGGAAAATAACATATTTTTTTGCAATGCCCTTTTTGAGTTACGATTTCTTTAAACACCACCCATGGATTAATGAGCTATTAGATATTTTTTTTTCATTTTCGTGGCTTTTTGACAGTTTGGGTTTGCTAAATACACCCACAGAAAGGGACTGCATGAATAAAATTTAGAAACCGCACTCCATTTTGGAAGATGTGCCGAGAAATCTATGGCTAGAATTTTTATATTGCAGTTGTGGCCACACCATGAATTCCCCTATTAAATATTTTTTTATTAATTGGAAGCCTGGAACTTATTTCTGAGAATCTGGTATATAACTGTAGAAAAGACCCGTGAACCGCTCCAAGGAACCGATTCACTGCAGTGAGTGAACCGGTTCGGAACGGTTCCTGATAGTGAACCGTTTTTTTATCTCTGGTTCATGTGCTGCAGGCTTAAATACTTTGACCATTGAGGCCTTGCCACCCCATCAAAGCAGATTCTTAGAAAAATTCTACTGAAAATTTTTGAACAGCTGCTCATAAGTCCAGACTGTGCACAACATGTGGTGTTGAAGCGTATCTTGAGAATTGTCACTGCTTTCATGATGATTACATATTTTTTTCTCTTTAGTTGTATCTCACTATATTTTCCCCCTCAAATTCTTTTTGCGATTTCAAATGCGACATAATAATTCATCTTTTCATTAGCTACTACCCCTGTGTTGATAAGGAAGATAAAAACCCCCAAAAAGGGGTTGTGTTCATCAAACTATGAAATAAAAGTTTGCAAGTCCTTTCTATTTCACATCAGGCAGCCCAATGTGCTATTCTGAAAACTGTGAACTCCTGCAAATAAAACCGGTGGACCATTCCTGACCGAAAATTTAAAGTGCCCGCAAATTTCCCTGCACTTGACCTCCAGTTAATGAGATATTTGCGAAAAACTTTTGAAATTTTCAATTTCCTTCTAGTATTTTTGAACTCATACTTTTTCCCTGAAATAATCAAGGGAGCAAGAAATATGGATTTATATGTTAAATTCATACGGACACAGAACGATTATAATACCCGGTATATTCAAATTCGTTAGTTTGTATGATTACACTTATATTTATTTTTGGGTTGTACAAATACAGATTATTATTATTATTATTATTTTTTTTTTTTATTATTGTATGCACATGCCAATAAATAAGTAAACAAAAAATAATTAGTAATCACAACCATTTATCCGAATTATTTATAACAAGGAAGAAGCAAGCGAAAGTTCTCATATGATTATTTCCAAATTTGGTAAAATAATGCTTTTAGATTTTGATTGAATTATAAAGATTACTCTATTTTGAGTAAATTTAGAAAGTTTCAAGCCTGTGGCAACTGTTTTTGTATTTTTTTAACCGGAAAAAGCGAGCAAATTTAACATCACTATAAAATATGTTCTCGTGTGATTATTTCCAAATTTGGTGAAATGATGTTTTCAGATTTTGAATGAATTATAAAGCTGAATCTATTTTGAGTAAATTTGGAAAGTTTCCAGTCTGTGGCAATTGTTTATATATTTTTTTACCAGGGAAAAGGTAGAAAATTCTGCATTACTGTAAAGTATATTCTCGTATGGTTAGGTCCAAATTTGGTGAAGGGATGTTTTCAGATTTTTAATGAATTATAAAGTTGAATTTATTTTGAGTAAATTTGGAAAGTTTCAAGTCTGCGGAAATTGTTTTTATATTTTTTAAACCAAAGAAAAGCGAAAAAATCAACATTACTATAAACTATGTTCTCATGTGATTATTTCCAAATTTGGTGAAATGACATTTTCTGATTTTGATTGAATTATAAAGCTGAATCTATTTTAAGTAAATTTGTAAAGTTTCAAGTGTGTGGCAATTGTTTTTATATTTTTTTAAACCAGGGAAAAGCGAGCAAAGTCAGCATTACTATAAACTATGTCTCCATGTGGTTATTTCCAAATTTGGTGAAGGGATGTTTTTAGATTTTGATTGAATTATTAAGCTGAATATATTTTAAGTAAATTTTGAAAGTTTTAAGCCTGCCGTTGTTGTTGTTATATTTTTTTAACCAGGGAAAACCGAGCAAAGTCAGCATTACTATATACTATGTTCTCGTGTGATTTTTTCCAAATTTGGTAAAGGGATGCTTTCAGATTTTTATTTAATTATAAAGCTGAAACTATTTTGAGTACATTTGGGAAGTTTCAAGTCTGTGGCAATTGTTTTTGTATTTTTTTTTGAACCAGAGAAAAGCGAGTAAATTCAGTACTACTGTAAACTAAGTTCTCGCGGGATTATTTCCAAATTTGGCGAAATGATGTTTTCAGATTTTAAATGAATTATAAAGCTGAATCTATTTTGTGTAAATTTGGAAAGTTTCAAGTCTGCGGCAATTGTTTTTATATTTTTTTAAACCAGTTAATACCGAGCAAAGCCAGCGTTACTATAAACTATCTTCTCGTGTGATTATTTCAAAATGTGGTGAAGGGATATTTGCAGATTTTGATTTAAATATAAAGTAGAATCTATTTTGAATATATTTCGAAAGTTTCAAGTCTGTGGCAATTGTTTTTATATTTTTTTTTACCTGGGGAAATTGATAAAATTCTTTATTACTGCAGACTACGTTGTTTTGTAATTATTTTCAAAATTAGTGAATGGATGTTTTTGGATTTTCACTGAATTATGGAGCAGAATGTATTTGCAGTAAATTTGGAAAGTTTTAAGCCCGTGGCAATTATTTTTATATTTTTTTTAACCTGAGGAAATCGATCAAATTCTGCATTACTGCAAACTACGTTGTTTTGTAATTATTTTCAAAATCAGTGAAGGGATGTTTTTAGGTTCTAATAGAGTTATGGAGCAAAATCTATTTTGAGTAAATTTGGAAAGTTTCAAATCTGCGGCAATTGTGTTTATATATTTTTTCCTTTTTTTTTAAATCGCAAAAAATATTTATATAACATCAGCTCGATGACGCAGGTAATTCATATTCATTTTTGTAAAATATCCAATTTGTACGTTTACGTAATGAGTAAACATTATGATGCCACTTTACATAATAATGAATATGTATCTTATTTTTGTGCCGGTAGACGTACGTAGTGAAGGATCTAGAGACGAATAAAAAATGCACGAATACGAAAATGTAACATTCCCTAAAATATATGAATTGAAAAGGAAATATAACCTTTTCACCAATCCATATAAACTAGTCTTATCAAGACAAATAAATAATTTATTAATAATAAACTTTAACTTATAAAAAAATATTCTTATAAGAATCCTTCCATTTCTAAAAGACATTGATGCAAACGTCAATTAACTTTAATTAAGGGATCGCGCTCGTAAAACAAAATGAATTGAGCGTGCGTTAATTTTTCCCATCTTTATTTAATTACGCGAGATCTCAGCAGTCAATTAATTCAAATTCCAATCTCTTTCGTCAAATGGACTATCGGCGATTAGAAAGTCGAAAGAACGATGAATTGAAACGACAGCCGACCCACGCAACAGTAAGAATTCGATGAGGGGGATGCCGCCCCAGCAATAAATACAATTTAATTCCGACCCTAATTCCAATTTAAAATCGCCTCTTTGTCTAATACAAATTGGTCCTGGGTGGGAGCAATTAGGCCGGGAATTTACAGCAATAGGGAAAAAGAAGGAGAAAAAAGAAGAAAGGTAGTAATTTATTTCTTAATGGGGGTCGGAAGAGAACGCGCGTTTACTCTGTATAGAGAACGGTACGTTGATTGAGCAAGGAAATGGATTTTAGTGATCGAATGTTTTGTCTTTTTTTTTTAATTCATTCACAAATATGAAAGTTCAAAAAAACATTGATTATAAATTTTCTTTGTGTATATTTACTTGCTTGAATATAAAATTTTTGGATTAAACTATTGTGATATATAAGTGATATTTTTTACTAGCGTGGGATCTACTAGCTATGTCCGCATAATATACATATAATTAATATCAAATGCAAAGTAAATATTATGACTGTTTAGTCATGC
Organism: Ocypus olens; assembly: GCA_910593695.2. Classification (NCBI taxonomy): domain Eukaryota; kingdom Metazoa; phylum Arthropoda; class Insecta; order Coleoptera; family Staphylinidae; genus Ocypus; species Ocypus olens. The sequence continues at coordinate 40,208,977 of OU343052.1, forward strand.
TAATCCTTAATTGGCTAAAACACGTATCACTAATCACCAAGGAATCATCATCTATACAATGATATTAATCGCAATTAGATTTGTGTGTTTTCATTAAAACCGAATACATGATTTGAGTACATGGCCTCAATGTGTGGGTAATTGCAGTCGCGTAAGGTAAGTAATCCGTGTAAATCAAACCGCGTATGGACTGATTACAGCGTCGCCCTATAATTGCATGTTCAACACTCCAGAAAGTACGAGATCAGCAAGATCACGTTTAAATATAGATTTTAATGCAAAACTGGTGCATGCGCCGGGTATATATTTATGTACAGTTATTTCTTAGAACTGGTTATTAGATAGTTTAAATCTTTTATATTCGAAGTGTTATATTAAAACATTAATGGAGGTTAAGTTGCAGCTTACATGAATATCAGCTTGTTACAGATACGACTTATGACGATATAAATTTAGGTGTTGAATAATATTTTAATACGCAGAAAGACCACAAATTTGACGTTTATATATAAATCGAATTTTTTTTTACTTCGAAAAAGAGGGTGGAAAATATTTTTTCCCACCCAAGAGATAGGCTTTTGGGAAACGCTAAGTGCACAAATATGTATATCATTATATTTATTGTGAACACAGCTTATCTAGAATATCGGGAAGGTCTGGTTATCAGTTGGATGGATTATGCGGCTGCACAATTTTACAATATATTGCAATTATATCAGTGACGGTTCGCGGGATTTTTTCTGGTACGGCCGAGGAACAAGAGGTGGTAATACAGATAGGTGCGGTCACGCAGCCAGCCGTCTCTGCAACTGACCCTACCTATCTGTATTACTACCTCTTGTTCCTCGGCCGTGCCAGAAAAAAACCCGCGAACCGTCACTGAATTATATTGTCTATTTATGCGTGTTGGCCCGCATTATTACCTTACCTTATTAAGGTTACAGTCAATGTAATATTGCGCTCTAGAATCATTCCCATTATGCACCTGATGATTACTACTACTCTTTACACGAACAAGTTTAGATTACTTTTATGTAAGTTCCCAATTTCCGTACCTGGAATTCTTGATATTCATAAAAGTCTAATAATTGAATTCATATTGACTAGTAAAAAGTAATCATTTGAGTTTTTGTAAAAACTACTTTACTGCGATGCCAACGAAATATAGACAAACTCTCATTACTAGCAAGCAACGAGTATTTTGTATTGATGAAGGTCTATAATTCAAGGTTAATTTAAATGTCCTTTTGACTAAACATAAGAGAAAAGATCTGAATATTATCAATGATGTGTTTATTGACAATTTTTATAGAATATTTAATATTATTATATTTTAAGTATAATAGTCTCTGTGCAATCATAATTATTTAAATCATATTTGCATGTTTTGATTGCAACCACTAACATAGTCGTCATCGCTTTGATGGGATTCATGCTTTGACTACATAGCACAATGTGTAAATAATTGCAGGCACGTCAGGCAAATAATTCGTGTTAATTAAACCGCATATAGACTGATTAAAGCGTCTCTTGATAATTGTATGTGGGTCGCTTCAGCAATTTGGAAGATCTTGTCTAAATCTAGAATTAATACAGCACTTGTGGATTCGGCGGGTCGAACATATATAATACTACCTAATCAAAGACAAATATTGAACAATTTAATCAGAGGTAACATATTTTGCGAGATTTTGGTAATGAGCACAATCTCTAAATATAACCCCAGATAATTAAAATAGGCCTTAAAATTACGATTTTTCATTAACCATTATGACCCTCAAAATGCACAATTTTATTGGTGGGTGGGCTCTATCCTAGCTTCCAATAATTCGAACACAAACGAGGGTGCAAATTAATTGATAAAAACGATTTTTTGTACCTTTGATAAACGTATTAATATATAGAAGTACTAGGGCGTGTTAAAGGAGCTAGAGGGTAGAATAGGGTCCACCCATCACTTCCTGTTTTATTTAAATTAAATAAACGCTTTCTTTATGCGTTTGAAACTATTACATGTCTAGTGATCTGACTAAGAAATTGGTTTAATCAAACAGTGTTCTCTAGGTTAGGTTTCAATGGAAACGAAGAGCGGTGAGTGGGCTCTATCCCACCCTCCAATTCTTATAACACAAATGAGGGTTTCGCAGGTGAAAATTAATTGTTAAAAAATAATCTAACCGTTTTTTAGAGTTTTGACAAACGTACCTTGATCTTTGAGAAGCTCTGAGGCCTGTTCAAAGGTTTAAAGGGTAGGATAGGGCTTACCCACTACCCCTTGTTTCATTTTAATTCTACCCATAAATGCTTTTGCAACTTTTACATCTATTTTGATCTATGTGGTAAATAAAACACGTATGTTGAGAATTTTCAAAAAATTTTAATGTAGAAACACTGCGACATATGTTTCGCCACACAGTGGCTTCATCAGGCAGATGATTAATGGTAAGACAAGGCTACAATTGCGACTTAAATACTATATTGTTAGGGGGTGGGAAAGTTAGAGGGTGTATAACGTATATTTTGATCTGACTAAGAAATTAGTTTTATCAAACTATGTTTTTTTTTAGGTTAGGCTTAAGCGAAAATAAAGGGTGGTGGGTGGTCGGTATCCCACACCTTAATCATTAGAACACATGCGAGGGTTTTGCAAGTGTAAATTAATTAATAAGAAAATTATGTAAGGATTTTCTGAACCAATGACAAACATTATTATTTAAAGCATCTCTGGGGCGTGTTCTAAGGGTTGGATAGGTAACTATTATCATTTCTAATTTCATAATTATAGACGGGATATTGTGATTATAAATGTTTATTATCGAAAATCAAAGAATTTATGAAATAAATTTCTTTATGAAAGATATCCAGTTCTTTGTCATATAAAGATTTTTTATATTAAAAAATATATTGGGTAAGAGTACATTTCCGGTATTCAAAATTTTACCAAAAGCTTTTCAGATCTTCCGATTGACTTATAAAGCTTAAGTTTGAAGTTTTATTTATAAATCTTTATTCATTTTCGAGATACAGCGCCCATAGGCACATACACGCAGACATTTTTCAAAATTGTTCGGAATTGCTTTGAGGGGCTTTAAAGTGAATATTTCCGGTGAAATTTCGAATTCGAAAAAATCAACAATACAATTGAAAGGCAAATATCAATCTATCCAACGTGTAGGAGACATTACCGTACGAATTTCCAAAATCTGGCCATACCTTTAAGAGCTATAATGAAACACAGGAAAACAATTGAAGGTCATAGTTCAGATTATTTTATCCTATATACATAAATTCAATGATGATAATAATTGGTGGAAGAAATTTCAAATTGGGTTAATAAACGTAATATAAATTATAAACCTATTTGACCTATTTTTTTCACAACTTATAAATCTAGGAAGCAAAAAACAATTATTTCTATTATGAATAAAAAATTGCAATAATTTTGAGCCCCCCCCTGAATTTGCGAGGTCTGATGCGCGTGCTTCGTGCTCCTGTTCGTAAAACTGCCACTGCTGCCACATGTTACAGACAAAACTCACTGTTTATTTAATTTTAAAAATAAATCCATAGCTAAATCCAAAGTAGAAAAACTAGTATATTATACTTGTTTAATAAGAGGCATTGAGGCGCTCGTTTCATTGGAGCACTCGTGCTACAATGAACTTTCTTTTTTATTAAACTCGTATAATAATATACTCTGAAAAATAAAACTGACCAGATAAACTCATAACATGCCCAAACAGGAATGGAACCATTTTTTTTAATGTCATAATATTTAATAATTCGTTTTTATGATCTACTTTAATTTTGTAATTGCGTGTCGGCGAAATATTGTCTATTTCGTACACATCAAAGCAACAAAATGAAACAATAAATCTTCGGCTACACATCAGAAGAAGAATCCAAGAGAAAAGTAAATACTTGTATTAATGGATTAGTTGCACGATAGGGCCCGCAACTAATCATAATTTTCTCTGCCAACATTTAATACAACTGCTGTGGTATCGACTACATTTTCTTTGTCTAAGCACTTAGGGAATCGATAGGATTCTCGTTTTTTTTTTCTAGCGTGGAAATCCGTTTCCCACGAGACGTTTCGCGAGTGGATAGAATTAAGGATAGTTTCACGCTCGTTTGACTTTTATGATTCCCAATTAAAACTCCGACAAAGTCCTCCAAGTGGAGATGCAGGCGAATGTACATTCCGGAAACTGAGAATCCTCTTAATTCTGAACCTCGACAAATTACAGCGGATCAATTCAGGCTCGCGACCTTACTTCTGGTTCTAAGTTAATCCGATAATTACTAAAATAAACTCGTATTTTATAATAAAATCTATTCGGTGGGATTTGAACAAGAGATTGTGTTTAGATTATTGATGATGCGATGGAGATAACTGAGAAAGATGGAATATTTAAAATGTTTTATCGTAGACATAAATGTAAGGTAAATAACTAAAATTCAAAACCCTTACTTTTTGGAGAAGTCATAAAAATAAATTTATCATATCATCATCTATTATGCTAATTTTAAACATTTATTGCTGATGATTAGGACCATAAAAGTACTATAATTCCATAATGCGTTAGTTACTCATAATACGTTAGTTAAGAACAACAAACTATTTATCGTATATATCATCATAGTTACTCATAATACGTTAGTTACGAATTTACAAACTATTCATCTTAGATATCACCAATCTCATCATCTGAAAACGTCCTCGAATATACGAATAATCGCATAATATTTTTGTTGTATTTATAGCCATAAATAACGACGAAACGTAGCCTAAATATAAATTAAATGGGTGTATTAATTACAGAATAGATAAATCTTTATTCACCGGGAAACTATTTTCAAGAGTGTCCTTCACAGATGCTTCATACTTTCATCTGATCCTTTAAGCCCTTTCCTGCACTGCATGTATTTGAAAAGAATCCGAGGCGCAATGGCCGCCGGCGCCACTTAATGCCGACGGAAGTGAACGCGGAGAAGAGAAAAACCTTCCTCGTTTTATAGTTTTTCCACAGGATGCCGTAATATCCTAGGGCGACAAAGGAATTCAGAAGTGCATCTTTTGGGGGATGGTAGTAATCTTAATTAAAAACGTGGGGACGCGTAAAACGACGGTCTATAAAATGGTCGCAGTGAAATTTATAAGATTAATATTGGCAAATGGATAGCGTATTTTTACTGCAATTTTAATTTTCTCGCGTAGTTCCGTTTGTACTAAATCAACTCCATTTTTCCGGAAGAGTTCGGAGCAAACATTTAGGAGAAGAAAGGGAAAAACGGCGGCGGTGCGCTCTAAAGGTGAAACATTACGAACGAATGGTGATTAATCGTTTTTAACCTCTTTTCGCTTTCTCGGGCAAACGGGGCCGTTTCAGCATTTTTCGGTCGATTAATATTACCGCTCAATAGTAGATACCTAGATAAATAAGATCATCAACAAAACAACATCATACATCACAAGTTCAGATATTATTTCATTACTAAATTGTACTTTACAACTTTGTTGAAATATTAGCAGAAAACCCTTACTTGATATAGAGATTTTGTTTGTTACAAAAATTAATCATGGAATGAGGATGGTTTTGATTGCATGGTAATCCACAATAATCGTGGAATATATAGAGTACATAAAAAATGAAACACTAGAAATTCCTGAAATTTTGACCATTTTCAAACCGCCATAACTCGGCGTAGTTTTAATCGATTTTGATGAATCTTTGAGGACGAAAAACTTTGAAGTGTCTTCTTTAAAGTCACGCATGCAAACTTAAGCGTAACCCCTTCCGCCCCCTCTAGCGCCCCTGTAAAAAATGTTTTTTCAGGAAACCATGTTCAATTTTGACTATATCTACGCAGTAAAATTTGATCAATTCCCTATACAGGACTCAAAAAACGAAGTTCCTATGATGATTTTGCACCAAGTGTTATGGGTGGGAGGGTCCTATCCTACCCTCTAATACTTTAAACAGGTCCCAGAGCTTCTATATATTAATCCATTTATCAAAGGTCCAAGAAACCATTAGATTATTTTTTTATCAATTAATTTATACTTTGCGTTCTCAGGATTAAAGGCTGGGATGAAAACACTGATTAGACTAATTTCTTAGTCATATCACGAGAGATGTGATTATTTTAAAAGCATAAAAGCAGAGCGTTTGTGGGAAAAATTGAAATGAAACAGAGTGGTGGGTGGTCCCTATCCCACCCACCAACCATTTGAATTTCTAATAATGAGAACATTTGTCTAAGGACCCGAAAACCGTTAGATTATTTTCTTAACAATTAATTCACACTAGTAAAACCCTCGTTTGTGTTATGAGGACTGGAGGGTGGGATAGGGTCCACCTACTGCCCTTAATTTCCACTTCAACCTTATCCAGAAAACGCTGTTTGATGAAACTCATTTCTTAGGGATGTAATGATTTCAAAGGAATAAAGAAAGAGCGTTTGTGAGAAAAATTTGAATGAAACAGAGAGTGGTGGATGGGCCCTTTCCAACCCTTTAAACCTTTGAACTCGCCCCAGAGTTTCTATAAATGGAACCGCTTGGCAAAGAGCAAAACACCGTTAGATTATTTTCTTATCGATTAATTGGCACTTGCAAAAATTTGTGTTCTAAGGATTAGAGGGTGGAATACGGACCACCCGCTGCCCTTGATTTCCACTAATGAAAACGTTTGCCAAAGATCCAAGAAACCTTTAGATTATTTTCTTATCGATTAATTTACACTTGCAAACCCTTAATTGTGTTCTAAGGATTGGAGAGTGGGATAGGATCCACCTACCACCTTTCATTTCCACGTAAACATAACCTACTGTTTGATGAAACTCATTTCTTATAAGTAACACTAGTTAAGTGTAACGCGCAGATTTGAATAGACCTTGAATATGTTGTATTTAAGGTTAAAATATCTTAACCGTGGTTAAGAGGGTGAGACACCCTCTTGAAAAAATCGGGTTTTATCTCTCTGAGCCCTTATCGTCAAGACAATAAAAGATACAAAAAAGTTTTGCAAGCAAATTTTATGGGTTTTAATGTACTTTATGATAGCACTACAGGACGAATTTAAAATTTCCAAAAATCGAGATGTAGAAAGAAATTTAAAAAATGAAATTTTCGAAACATCTGATTGCACTATTATTAAGTACATTAAAAGCCATAAAACTTTTATTTGAAACTTTTTTTATATCTATTTTTTTGAAGATATTCACAGGGAAATAAATACCGGTTCATTTAAAGGGTGTTTCACCCTCTTAATGGCTGGCACATACAGGGTCTTCATTTCAAAAGGAGCCACCCTGAATACCTTTGGATCTGAAGTAATTACGGTCTTAAGAAAAAAAGACGTCAATTTTGTTTCCGAGGGGGAACTTAAAAAACACTATTTTTAGAATTTTATATTTCACCCCCTCAGCCCCAGCCACCTCATATTTATAATTTCAAATGGCATCCCCCATTGTGTGATACCTCATTTTAAAAGGCATAAAAAATACTATCCAGAAAAACCAAAATAATTGAAATCAGTTCATTTGTTTTAGAGAGAAAGAAAGAGAGAAAGAGAGAAAGCTCATTTCAAAATAAGCCACCCTGAATAACTCGGTTCTGAAGTAGTCACGGTTACAGGAAAAAAATTACGTCAATTTTGTTTTTAAGGGGGAACTTGAAAACACTGTTTTTAGAATTTTATCTTTCACCCCCTCACCCCCAGCCACCCTATCTTTATAATTTCAAATGGCACACCCTATTGTGCGATACCTCATTTTAAAGGGCATACAAAATACCATCCAGCGAATAAAAAATAATTGAAATCAGTTCATTTGTTTTAGAGAGAGAGAGAGGGTATTAATTTCAAAATATGCCACCCTGAATAACTCTGGTTCTGAAGTAGTCACGGTTACAGTCAAATACGTCAATTTTGTTTCCGAGGTTCCCCCTCGAAAACAAAATTGACGTATTTTTTCTTAAAATCGTAACTACTTCAGATCCAAAGTTATTCAGGGTGGCTCCTTTTGAAATGAAGACTGTATAAAAAATGTGTGTGACATATTCAAGGATTATCAAAATCGGCATTTTACACTTGATTAGTGTTACTTGTTAGTCAGTTTACAAGGGATGTAATAATTTTAAAACCATAAATAAAAGGCGTTTGTAGGAAAATTGTCCCACCCTTTAATTTTTTAAACACGCCCCAGAGTTTCTATAAATTAAAACGTTTGCTAAAGGTCCAAAAAAACGATTATTTTTAATTATATATTAATTTACACTTGTAAAATCGTCATTTGTGTTTTAAGGATTGGAGGGTGGAATGCACACACATACTACAAGTGGCATGAAATTAGGAGACCGCCCTTCATTTACACTTAAACCTAACCTACAAAACAATTTTTGATGAAACCGTTCTAAATCAGATTACGAAAAATAATAATTTCAAACGAATAAGGAAAGAGCCCTTGTATTTAATTAAATTTAAATGTAACAGAGGGTGATGGGTGGGCCCTATCCCACCATCAAATCTTTTCAACACTGCCCAGAGTTTCTATAAATGGGACCGTTTGACAAAGAACCAAAACACCGGTAGATTATTTTCTTATCTATTAATTTGCAATTGCAAATTGTTCTAAGGATTAGAGGGTGGAATACGGACCACCCGCCGCCATTTATTTCCACTTATATCTAACCTAGAAAAGAGTGATTAAAGTAATTTCTTAGTCAGATCACGAGAGATTCAATAGTTTCAAAAGCATAAATAAATTGAGTTTGTGGGTAATATTAAGATATTGCAGAGGTTGGTAGCTGGGCCCTATCCTACCCTCCAACCCTTTGAACAGACCTTAGCCTTTCTTTTTTTAATTATTTATATATTTTAATTTTATTTGTATAACGGCTTTTATTAATATGACCTAGATTCTAAGTTTTTATCTATTTCGATTATAAGTTTTTATTTCATTTATATTTTTAAATTGTATCTCTTTGTTATTTATGTCTTTTATGTATACACGCGTTTTTCCAAGATTGTCCTTTATTAGTAATTTCTATTTAATATAATTAACTGTTCTAAAATTAATTATTAGTGTAAGGCTGCCAAGCTACTAACACAATAAAGATTATTATTATTATAAATAAAAACATTTATTAGGACCAGAAAACCGTCAAATTATTTTCTTATCAATTGACTTACACTTGCAAAATACTCACTGGTGTTATAATGATTCAAGGTAGGATATAGACCACCCACCACTTAATTCGAACCTAGAAATACTGTTTGATTATACCAATTTCTTAGTCTGAACTAGTGTATAAGGAATAATTTTCTTATAAATGGTAATAGTTTAAAAAAACGATACATACCGGGTGACCCAGGGATCTGTAAAAGCCCCATAACTTATTTGCTATTTGAGATATCGACTTCTAGTTTTCTTGAACTGGTACCCACACTTATTCTACATATTTTAAAATATGTATGTTTTTGTACAGGGTGTCCCAATATACATAACAGAACAAAGTTATATTTTTTTTTAATGGAACACCCTATATTTTGTACTTTAGTTTCAACCCTCTTGAGAAGCTGATAAAAATAGTATAAGATAGTATGTGTCTATTATGGACGGTTGGTTAGTTATGGGCAAATTTGTGGCAAAAACAAAGACACATTGAAAAAATTGCAGAAGCGCTCCTAGCAAAGCTAGCGTCATTTTTTATACACCACAGCATTTTCCATATCATAAAGAATAATACAAATCGGCTTTGGTTCTTTTTTATTCATACCGCTATACAGGGTGTCAAAATACGCAAAATATTGAATAACTATTTTTTTTTCAAATGGAACACCCTATATATCTTGCCACCAATGCATGGAATTTTTAATAAGCTTTCCAATGATGTACAATTTGTATAATGAAATATTAAGGATTCTTGAGATTTATCCATAAAAACATTTTTCTTTTGCCACCTACTGCTCATTTTTGGATTTTCAGCCAAAATTATGCATTTTCTGAAAAAATAATATGAGACCAGAGTTGTAGAGCGGAAAATTTGAGATTGATATAGTTCTTTCGACTTTTCCAATAATGCATGCATTGCCCGCCAGAGTGCGCGAAATCGTGACCGTATATGCATTTTAGCGTTTTTCTCAAATTTTTTGTTAATTAATTGCACTATACTTTATTTTCCACGTTCTCTAGCAGAAAAACGGGTAATTATAGAATTATTCAAATGACCTACATCGATTGAAAAAATTCCGCTCTACAACTATTAAAAGAAGCAATTTTTGCCCAAAATGCATAGTTTTCGCTAAAAATACAAAAAACCATTGAGAAACGCAAAAATTGATACATACATTTTCAATTTGCATTTTTACGGAAAACTATGCATTTTTGGCAAAAATTGCTTCTATCAAGAGTTGTAGAGCGGAACATTTTCAATCGATATGGGCCATTTCAATTTCCCTATAATTTCCCATTTTTCCGCTAGAGGGTGCGGAAAATAAAGTATTGTGCAATTTATTAACAAAAAATTTGAAAAGAAAACGCTAAAATCCATATACAGTCACGATTTTGCGCGCTCTGGCGGGCAATGCATGCATTATCTTAAAAGTTGAAAGACCCACATCGATCGGAAATTTTTCGCTCTACAACTTTTTTCGCTAATAATTTTTCCTGAAATTGCATAGTTTTGACTAAAAATCCAAAAATCAGCGGAAGGTGGCAAAAGAAATATGTTTTTATTGATAAATCTCAAGAATCCTTAATATTTTGTTATACAAACTGTATATCATTGGAAAGCTTATTAAAAATACCATAGATTGGTGGCAAATTATATAGGGTGTTCTATTTGAAAAAAAAAATAGTTATCTATTGTTTTGTATATGTTGACACCCTGTATATCACTATAAATAAAAGAGAACCAAAGCCAATGTGTATTAGATTTTATAATGTATAAATAATGATGCTATCTTTGCTAGGAACGCTTCTGCAATGTTTTCAATGTGTACATGTTTTTGCCACAAATTTGCCCATAACTAACCAACCGTCCATAATAGACCAATACTATGTTATACTATTTTTATCAGCTTCGCAAGAGGGTTGAAAATAAAGTATAAAATATAGGGTGTTCCATTTAAAAAAACATAACTTTGTTCTATTATGTATATTGGGACACCCTGTACAAAAACATACATATTTTTAAAATATGCAGAATAAGTGTGGGTACCAGTTCAAGATAACTAGAAGTCCATATCTCAAATAGCAAACAAGTTATGGGGCTTTTACAGATCCCTGGGTCACCCGGTATGTATCGATGTTAATTTTTGTTAAAAATAAAATTATTTAAAACTATTTGCAGCTTTTCATACCGACTAAAAAAATATAATTTAGTAGTTAATTTAAAAGTGAATTATTTTTTTTATATTCATGAATTACTAGATTTGTTTTTGATTTAACACTTTTAACTATTCAAACTCAATAAGTCTTGTATCAATAACTTTCAATTTTCATAACTAATACAATCTGAATATCAGCAACCTTTTAAATACAATTAGGCAGTTGTAATTTTATATTGGTTAATTTTCAATGTTATACAGGGGTCCCATTTTAAATTTCCACCTCAAATATCTCAATACCTGAGCAACAAGGCAAAATATGTTTCAGATAAAAGTTGTAGGGTTCGGAGGGGGACATATTCTGGTAACCCTTAAAATGACCTTGGCGTCGATTTTCAAGGTCAAACGAAGGTCAACTTTGATTTTTCAAATAGAACCCCCTATTTTTTATTGAGGGATCGTAGTCTACGGGAAAAAATGTAAATTTTTTGTAGGAAACGTTTTTATGAAATGCTTTTTTTAAGAGTTTTTTTTCACGAATGTTGTCCGTCATGTTTGAAATCTCAGATGAATCCAGGCTGTGATTCATGCATTACCCTCGGCATTAGCGTCAACCGATGTGGACCACGTGGAGGTTGCCGATGGGATTTTGCACATCATTGACCCTGAAAAGGGCCGATGGTTTCAGTGGCTGGAGGTTCGATCTCGTTTTTATATCAAATGCTCGATCAAGTGTCCATCCTCGTCAATGCACTTCTGAACCCGCTGGCGAAAGTTTTCTTGAACATTTCGAAGGGTTTGGATAGAAATTGCTCGAAATTCAGACCTAATCCTCTCCTTCATGTTCTGCACTGTTGTACTAATTAATTAAAAAGTTTGAATATTAATGAAACTTACTGCCATCAGACGTCGCGCGAAACACCTGACGGTTCGTCACGTTGCTCTGCTCCCGTACCTTTGATGCTAATGCCGAGGTTAATGCATGAATTACAGCCTGGATTCATCTGAGATTTCAAACAACAGGACGGACAAAATTCGTGAAAAAAACTCTTAAAAAAGCATTTTCAAAAAGACGTTTCCCACAAAAAGTTTGTATTTTTTCCGTACGATCCCGCAATAAAAAATAACGGGTTCCATTTGAGAAACCAAAGTTGACCTTCGTTTGACCTTGAAAATTAACGCCAAGGTCACCTTTAAGGTCACCAGCATATGTCCCCCTCCGAACCCTACAACTTTGTATCTGAAACATTTTTTGCTATCTTGCTCAGGTTTCGAGATATTTGAGGTGGAAATTTAAAATGGGACACCCTGTATGGCTTACTTTTGTTGGATCACCGGTACAGTGCCTGATGAAAAAAATGTGGGCATGGAATACATACTTCAGGATGTAGGGGTAGTGAAAATATTTACAGGCGGGAGGCGTACAATTAAATTGCTTCTGGGGCCTCTCAAGTGCTAAATCCACACGGTGGAAGCACTGAAAAACATTTTTTGTTTTGAACAAATTTAATATTTGACAAGAAAATATTTCTACGGCGTTTTCAATGGCGTATTAAAACGGAATACAAGTCCAATATTTCTTACATACCTCCAGAAATAAGGGAAGTTGCTAAGGAGGCGATAAACAAATTACTTCCAAGTAAGTCGAAACCAATTGATGCGTAAATATGTTACATGCTTGCTTTCATTTTTTATAAAAACTGGCCTATACCGTTATGTATCGGCCAAATTGCGAAATAAAGTTGTTGAAACCTACACACTGCAGTCTATACGTGTAAGTGTATTCAGCTTAAAAATGTCCAAAATAGTAAAAAAAAATAACTCGATGTACCTAAAAATAAATTTATTTTATGTTCTCTTGACACATAACCTTTAAAAAAAATTTAGCCAATATTGCTGAACAGCACCGATTATCGGGGCTCAGTTATTAGTTATTAGATTATCGATTATAATATGCTAGAACAAATTATTATGTTTTCAATGAAGACAAAATAATCAAAGCTGAGTAACATAGTCTAGCAGTTATTGCTACCAATTGAACACATAGAAAGAGTAGCACTAAGAACTGAATAGGTTCCACTGACTGTGGTTGTTTATGCTCTTTACTATTTTTACTATTACTGTACTATCTCTTTTACTATTTACTATCTCTTTACTATTGACACATTTAATAAGAACAAATGCCTATGTCTGGTAACGACCATCAGCACATTCCACATCCCTGTATTTCTCAAACGTACTGTAGTGAGTCGAGTTTTTTCTTCTGCGTCCCGTTGGTATGGGTTCGTGTCCCATCCGGGCGAGACAATGGTTGTCTAGAGTTTCTCCCCTCATATTGAAATATTTATAATTAATAGAAATCGGTCGTGGCTTTGTCAATTTCCTGTCATCCGCGCTTTCTTAAAGTGATTTTCTATCGACCATCCTTCCTTTAAACGAATTTATGTTTTCTTTGCTATTGTTATATTAAGGCATGAAGTTTTTACTAAGGATTTATCTTTGTCGAAACTTTCCCGAGCTGAATTATTCGCGAGAAACGCCCAATTTCCAAGACAAATAACCCAAGTTTCGCTTTAATTATTGCGATTTTTTTGCCTCCAGATTTATTCCAACTTTAGTTAAAAGTTTTACCTACATCGGTACATTCTAGCGTTTATTTGCCAAGAGAAATCTGAAACAATTATATCACGCAAGAAGTACTAATTACGTAAGAACATACTTTTTGTTCCCCTCCGTTAAATAATTATCAATTTATTATATTTAATAAATGTAGAAAGTAAGAGGAAAACGAATGCAGTGTCGCTAGAAAAGGTATGTGGTAGTCTGCTAGTGTTGAAAAAAATATTTTTTCAATGTTGCGGTTCATATATAAATCGAACGGATTTTGTAAAAAAATATTGGGTCTATTTTAATATTTGCCTCGACGAATTTTATATCCGGAAGAGGTTTTCTTCAGAAAAATTACAAAATATAACAGAAGCACTAAAAAGGAAAGTTTTCGGTAATATTCCAGATGATACACAAACTTATGAAGACGAAGATGAAGATGATGAGGCCAATATTGTACAAAAACTCAGAGAACGATACGATTTTATTTAAAAATTAATTTGTTTTTCACAAGAAATAAATGCAGTAATCATTTGGATAAACCATTTTCTAGCTTTTCTACGAGGGATATTAAGGTCTGCAATGTAGCCCTGTCAAGAGCGGTCCATTGCTTGTAAGTGATGATAATCTCATTGATTGTATACAATGAGGTTATCGTTACAAGATTTTTCTAAATTGTCGTATAACATTTGTAATACCGGGACACGTGTCATATTTTAAATAAACTCCGATTATTATTACCGACTCAGTTGGACATTAATTTTCGACGGAAACAGCTTCCTGCCAAATGATGGATCATGTTCAGCAAGGAAACATTCGAAATACTATACTTTTCGTCTTCTATATTTCGTCTAATATTCGTCGTCGTACCAGCCAGTAGATGATTGATTTATTAATTGCAGTCCCTTGGAGTCTCTTAAATTGTGGAAGACGAAAAATATAATATTTCTCATTTTATTGTATTTATCTACAAGAAATCAGGGAATTTTATTTTATTGAAGGAAACATTCCATAACAGTGTTACTTTTGATATTTCCGGTACTTTTAATATGGTTAATGCAGAATTTATGCGGTACAAATTGGATAAACTAGGAATTCGTGGGAATATTAAAAAAAAATTAGTAATCCATTAATAGAAGTATTTACTATTATCAATAATTATTTACAACGTGTATTATAGTTTAGATGATTATCTTTTATAATGCTTTTGCATTGAAACTTTTATTTGACCGATCCAATACCTGTTGATTTTTATGGATTAGAAATAATAATATTATTATTATGCTTCTCTAAGTACAATCGACCTTAATTTTGAACGCTAAGTGTACAAACTGTATACATTCCCATTAGTTGAAATTAATATCGCCGATGGATGCTAATCCATCGGCTTCCCCCAAGGCCAATAATGAAGATATTAGTATTTATAGGGCCGCTTACGCCTACTCGCAGGTCCGGCTTATCGAACCCTTCGTGTACCCTTCGGCGTGTTTGTTCCGGTCAAGCCCTCGTATCATTTAACCCCTTGAGGACTTCCCGCCATAATAGCAATAATAATTGATCAACGGCATGATACCTGCACGTGCATTAATTGCACATAATGAATTCATTGTGTAGAGAATGTTATTAATTTATTCTTAATCCGTTATTGAGATTTGGAAAATAAAGTAGAAGTGTATGGAATGTAAGACAATTGGAAGTATTAAACACACACAAATATACAGTCTTTACCAGGCGTGCACCCAGAAATTTTTTGGGGAGGGGGGAGGGGCTGCTCACGCAAATAAAATAATATGTAAACTAAAAATCCTTGAATATGATATTAAATTAAAGTATAATATAGTAATATAATAATATTTAAAATATACTACTATACCGGGTGTGGCACTTAAGACGCCTCGGACCATAGCTCCTTTACGATAAAAGCTATCGAAAAAAATCTAAGAACAAAGTGGTGCATAGTTACCGTCGCTATGTTTTAAAAATATTTCTAATCATCAGTGGCGTGCCGTACTCCAGTGGCGTACCAAACTTATGTTTTTTTAAATGGAATGCCCTATTTTTTATTGCAGATTTGGAAAGTGCTCGACGAGTACTTATTTTTTTATCTAACATGTTATACCCTTCACTTTAGCGGTTTCGCTGTTATAACCCCTTCTTTCAAAATTGCGCCCCATTTTTGAGATTTTTTTGTAGAGAAACTAATTGACGCCGGCGCCTAAATTTTGAATTGAGGTACAGGTTAAGACCTCGTATACCTTCACATAATTTTTTTTCGGGTAATTTATGGCAAAAAAATAATTTTTGATTGATCTTCGCATGTTGTCATTTTTTCCGAAAATTTCAAATGGCACCCCCCTAAAAAAATTACGGCGTTGTACAGCCAAAACTCTAAATTTTTCATTGGTGTAAAAAAAATTACACATTGCATAACACAATTTCGGAGAAAAAAGGAATTTCATCGCAAATGTCGGGAAACGTTTTCCGTTCCCAAGTGTGCCATGAGAAAACAAAAGATTGGTAATTGTCAAAGTAAATTATTAGACGTCAGTAGCAGCCATAAGTCATTTTTGATAAACGTTCTAAAAATGTTCCGAACTCAAGAGGAAATGGTTGACATGATATTTATTCTTGGAGAATGTAACAAGAATTGTTTCTTGGCATCACGAGTGTACGCTGCGAGATATCCGCACAGGGCACATCCAAATGAACGTGCGTTTCAAAAAGTGTTGGAGAGATTTACTACTACGGGAAGTGTGAAACGGCCAAGGAGAGTTAGAAAGAAGGCAGTTATTACCGAAAATAATGAACTGCGGTATATCACCAGAAGTTGCGGTTATGCCTCCAGCAGGAAGGTCGTCATTTCGAACATTTAGTTTAAGTTGTTAAATTTGCTTTATCTGCATTTTTCATATCATGTTGAATAAATAGGTACATACTATTATGTTGACCGTATTTGTGTATTTGTTTTGGTACTTTGACAATTACCAATCTTTTGTTTTCTCATGGCACACTTGGGAACGGAAAACGTTTCCCGACATTTGCGATGAAATTCCTTTTTTCTCCGAAATTTTGTTATGCAATGTGTAATTTTTTTTACACCAATGAAAAATTTAGAGTTTTGGCTGTACAACGCCGTAATTTTTTTAGGGGGGTGCCATTTGAAATTTTCGGAAAAAATGACAACATGCGAAGATCAATCAAAAATTATTTTTTTGCCATAAATTACCCGAAAAAAAATTATGTGAAGGTATACGAGGTCTTAACCTGTACCTCAATTCAAAATTTAGGCGCCGGCGTCAATTAGTTTCTCTACAAAAAAATCTCAAAAATGGGGCGCAATTTTGAAAGAAGGGGTTATAACAGCGAAACCGCTAAAGTGAAGGGTATAACATGTTAGATAAAAAAATAAGTACTCGTCGAGCACTTTCCAAATCTGCAATAAAAAATAGGGCATTCCATTTAAAAAAACATAAGTTTGGTACGCCACTGGAGTACGGCACGCCACTGATGATTAGAAATATTTTTAAAACATAGCGACGGTAACTATGCACCACTTTGTTCTTAGATTTTTTTCGATAGCTTTTATCGTAAAGGAGCTATGGTCCGAGGCGTCTTAAGTGCCACACCCGGTATATAGCACCATTTTCCTATAGTGGTTAACACTCAGTATATTAACCCTTCAAGTCCGAAACTTTTTAATTAAAAAAAACTTTATATTTGGATAAATTATGTTATTGCTTTCGGTAGATTGTGGCTTAAATATTAATTTTTGGGAGTTCTGTATTTTATTTTAGAAACATTTGAAAGTTGCCTTATGGTAACGTTAGTACTTTACTGTGTAACTATTAACAAATACAGAAACCTGTTGCAATTAAGTTACCGTACGGTAACGCTAGCGCTTGATGGATTAATGTCTTGGGGGGGGAGGCGATAGCCACCCTCCTGGGTGAGTGCCTGGTCTTTACACGGCTGAATGATCTTGCGATCGTTAGCCAGCTAGGAAACTTGCCTAACAAGTACCCCGATACTAATACTAGATATTAGATATATTAATTAAATGATATATGTCATAATGCATTTATTGACAAAGATGCATCATGCAATATACAAATGTTCATAAATGTTCGGGTTAATTCGATTTCGCTACTTCACTGGACATTTTCAATAGATCTCGTATATCACTTCTGAGTAATCCGGGGAAAGCAACCACGAACTTATCCTGATATTATTGACTCAAACGTATCTAAGGAAATTATTCACGTATGTAAGGACATTGTTCTAGTGCATCCATTTTCATCCTTCAAGGGAAATGAAAACGTGTAACTGACACATTACCACTCTGAAATACTGCTGTTTATTTCAGTTTATCTAGTTTTGTGGTATTATATGCACGACCACCCATTGATGACTGTAAAATGTTTTTGTTTAATCCTGCCATTGTAACTTTTACTTTCTTACGTAGATACGCAAAAAGAAAACTTTACATTTATCCACTCAATTAGTTGCTGAGGAAATGAGTGAGTGAAAGTACTTGAAAGAGCTACCGACAGCGTGTGGTGATCAATTAAATGCACTTATGTCGGGAAAAATGGGAGCACAGAAAAATCAGCCGACTAACCGGGGGGTGTGGTTCCTCGGCGTCCGTTTCCTTTCCGGGAAGTACTAAATGCCCGACAC
The DNA here is from genome assembly GCA_910593695.2 of Ocypus olens. Taxonomy (NCBI): domain Eukaryota; kingdom Metazoa; phylum Arthropoda; class Insecta; order Coleoptera; family Staphylinidae; genus Ocypus; species Ocypus olens. The sequence continues at coordinate 40,227,597 of OU343052.1, forward strand.
TTCGTACAATGATTGAATTTGGCGATGGACGATTTTGTGAAGAGCGACGTGATAAGCGAAGTACAAATACGTGTTAGTCGCACGGTTTCTTGGACGACTCTCTCCGCACTCAATTGTTCAAATCGGCTAATTCTGGGTGAGTGTTAACAAAAAACAGGAAAAATTGTGCGCATGGAAATAAAGGATGGAATGAAATGGCAAATAAATGCATTCGAACAAACTATCAATTCCTCTCGCGTTATTTGCACCGAACATTTTTACATAATAGACAGTAACTTTTAATTTGAGGCATAGCAATGACACGCCTGCCTTCTATAATGAGTAATATCAAAAGAAATATTCTTCACGTTTCATTTTGAGAATTTTATGGGCAGCATTAAACCAAACGCTGCATAGCACTTGTGATGAAACAAATTTCACTCACTTGTGTACCAATTGCACACTTGTCTATGGCTTGTGTGCAAACAGGTCCACGCGTGAGCAAAATTCGCACTTTCATCACTTATTGTAATATGCTATTTTTCATAATTGGTGAAGTTCTATTATCTGCTGTTGTATCCCATTTAGTATCTATGGGTCAATGACAGCCTTGTCTCTGCCGTAAATTGTGGGATTTTGTGTGTGTTAATAAAATAGAATAAAAGTTTCATTTCAAGTGGAACGTACTAACTCCATCTTGTCTCTAAAGCTATAATCATCTAAATAGTTAATTTTCATTTCACTGAATGTTCGATTTTCCTGCATCATTTATTTTTAAAACAATAATATTATTAACATTTTCAGTACCAAATGGACTTTAGCAAAGATAATCAGATGTCTGCCTAGAAGGTAGAATTAGGTTGTCATGGTCACAAATTTCAATTTCTATACTATGATGTGGTGAACAGAAATCGTCTGTAGTAAACCAATCGCAATTTTCACCCATTGTTAATTACGGCTTGGTCCAAAAGAGAAAGTCGTCAAATATGTCGTTATTTCTTCTTTTCTAATTCACACTCTTGCATGAATACCCATAAGCCTGCAAGGTACCAGTGACAACATCCAAGCCATCCTACATGGTTGACCCCAGGCCAGGAATGGGTATGGAGTGAGGTTTCGTCAGTTGGCACCGAAAGGCGAATCCAACATAACTCCCCTTTAGATGACTCCTCAATTTGATAAAGGAAAACGACGGCTTTTAGGTGCTAACCCATAGGAGCAATGCCCCAGATAACCAGGGTTGGCAACAATGATTATGGAATTGGGAACCTTATTTATTATTTTAATGCTTTAAGCTTTAAATGCCAAACGTAAGAGACAAAAAATAATAAAAGCTTAGTATTGCCTCAGAATTAATCAACCAAGATGTTGCGCTTTTGTTACCTAGAGGATGCCTTACAAATATTGTTTCCTGATACGAGAACAACTAATGGCCCGAAGATCGCATATTTTCATCTCTATTTATCTCAATCGGAATTTGTGTCGATTCAATGGCTCGTGCAAAAAATTAAATTTATCCGGCCAAATTCTAACCTGTTGTGGTATTACCGCCTAAAATTCAAAACCACACCGAGTATCGCAGCTGAAACTAGCAAAGGCAATAGCAATTACATTCCGTTTTATATTTAATCGCCGATATTTAAAACTATTTTTTTCGGACAATCGTAATCGAAATTATTTAGATCAATGCAAATTGTATTAAATAAATTAAATAAAGACGAAATGTGGCTTGAATATTTCGTCTTTATTTAATTTATTTCATGCTTCTGCAACAAGTGAGGGTTTTCAATGTTTATTAATATAAATTGTAATTTGAGTGCAAGATACAGTGGTCGCGTGTGAAATATAATTCTTGGATATTTATTTATTTATTTATTCATTTTCACTTCAGCCACCATATTACAACAAAATATTGTTTACAAATATAATATTGCGGTGGATGTGGGCGTCAAATTTACATATTTACATATTGTTGTTAAAAACAACAAGTATACACATTAAAAGAAGTTAGTTAAGTATTACCTAAGTAATAATCTAGTATTAACGATACTAAATAAACGTGATTACCATCAGTATAAAATATAATACCATCAGGAAGTTCTACCAATTGACTAAGAAAGTAGGCCTATATTCTGCGAAGAAATGCAAGAAAAATCAAAACCAAAATCGTAACTTTCTCTGTTATACTGTTTTACGAACAAATCGAAATTTATTGCGAACAATAACGTTCAAAATATAAAATTTTTGTGTGAAGAAAAGCCAAGAATAAAATTATTGAGCAGAACGCAGTACCACCAAAAAAATAAAATTTGGGATGGGATTTTTAATATTAATTTGGTGTCATATTTGAAGCTATTAGCGAGCACGATCGGTGCTGCATTAGAAGAAACACCGAGAGCAAATCGGAAAGTTTGGTTTGAGCATGTTAAATTATCGGGCTTTTTGTAAAAAAAAAATGATGAAACACACTCAGTTGACAAGAACGTATTTTTAATGTATTTTTGACAATTCTATATATTATATATACAAAATCAAGTTATGCCAAGTATATTATAATATGGTTAGCATCATACGTCTACCAACATCAGAAAAGTTAAGTGAGTTGACGTGCTAGAAATTCAATTTAATTCCAACACTCCTCCTAAATTAATTTGCTAAAAAGCGCGCCAAACATCTTACGGTTCAATGATTTGGTTAGAATGTCGGCGAGCTGTTCAGAACTTTGTATGTGATTGAGATTAACAGTTTTTCCAATGTGCTCCTGCATAAATTTTCTCGGAATCTCCACATTCTTCTTCCCTCTGGTTATCTTGCCTTCGTGTGTGTTCTGGAGCATGTGAATAGCAGACTGATTGTCGACATACAAGGGAGTTGGCTGCTCGGTCCGAATTATCCCCAGTTCGTGTCCCATTCTCCTAAACCAGCAGATCTCATCGATAGATGACACAGCGGCTCTGTATTCAGCTTCCGCGGTCGATGTTGCGACGAGTCTGCTATTGAGTATACCATATGACTGGTCCACCTCTCATGATCAACACTCCGCTGGTGGAGTGTCCGGTTATGCTATCTCCTCCAAAATCTGAGTCAATGTAGGCTCGAACCTCGGTGTCCCCGTTTAACGATATTCCCAGGTCCGCCGTCCCTCTCAGATACTAAAATATTCTTCTTACCATCCTCCAGTGACCCTGCATTGGTTTGTTACATTGATGACTCAAGAAGTTTACTGCGAATTAAATGTCTGGTCGTGATATAGTTGGTAAATTGAGAAGACTCCCTATCGCCTCACGATGTGGGATGCTGGCTTGTCGTTCATCTTGCTTTCATCACTGGTTATCATGCCTTTGTCAATATACAGCATTGCACTTGCTGCTTTCGAATCGTTTGAGGATCTTTTCTGTGTATTTGGCCTGAGTCACGAAGATTCCTCTTTTCTCAACCTTGATCTCCATTCCAAGATACAACATCTGAATTTGTACCTGGCGACTGAAGGTGATCTCAAATGTCTGATTAATCAACTGCAAAAGGTTGAATATTTCCGTCTCGTCTTGTCCCACAATGAGCCCATCGTCCACGAACAGGGTTATCAGTATGGTCTTGTCCGTGTTGTAGTATACACATGGGTCATTGTCTGTACTCTCCAGTTCCCTACACTAACCGGTGATCTTTTCATTCGACTTTTTCGGCGCCTGTTTGAGGCCATACATATTCTTCACCAACTTGCAGTCCTTGCCCGATCCGTCGTCAAATCCCTCCGGCTGTTGCATGTAAATGTCCTCTTCCAAATCTTCATGTAGGAAGGCTGTCGTGACGTCGAAGGGCACCATTCGGATAGAAGCATGTCGCGCTACAGGGCTGAATGTCTGGGTGTAATCCACCCCTTCCTCTTGCTCGAAACCTCGGGCAACAAGTCTGGCCTTACCATCCGTCTTCTGCCTAAGAACCCAATGGCACGTCAGAGGTCTCACACCTTCTGGGCAGTCGAAGAGCTTTCACGATCCCATCTTGGTGAGTGCCTCGAACTCCTGCCTCATAGCCTGCCTCCAGTGTCTGTCATTTAGAGCCTCCGATACTGGTAGGTCGTCTATCTCGCCAATCATAGCCATGTTGACGATGCCCCCTCGTAGATATCCTATAATGTAGTCCGTGAACTTTGCAGGTTGCCTAATTTCGTGACGGCTTCCCAATCCTGGTTGTGTGACCTGTCGTTCATTCTGCTGATTCGCATACCCCATCGCTGCATCCTCAGGTTCCTCGTTCTCACGGCTGCTTTCGTGTTTCTCCTCTTAATCTTCCGATTCTATTTCCAGCTCCTCTGACTCGTAGTTCCACGTTCCAGTCTCAACTTCAGTTTGCCTTGTTTTGCCTTTCTCTCCTTCGCTGAACACGACTTTGTCTGAACTCACGACGTCAAGTTCAAGTAATACGGCGAGTCAATGTAGCGTAGCCTACAAAAATTCTCTTCTTGGACTTGCGGTCCATTTTACCTCGGTTGTGGGCGGGCTTGAGCACCTAGCAGTCGCATCCAAATGACTTCAACTTGACGAGATTGACGTGACGTCCAAACCACCGTTCTGCGGGGCTCCTGTCCTTCACCGAGCTCGTCCCTGTCTGGTTGATAGTGAATACCGACTAGTTAACCGCTTCTGCCCAAAGATTCTCGTCCAAGTTCCTTGCATGGATGACAGTGCGACCTGCCTCAACGATGGTTCTCATCTCCCTCTCGATACGGCCATTTTGTTGTGGCATATAGGCGTTCGAAAAAGTGTGGAACACGCCCAGCTCCTCCAGAAGTTTCCTTGAGCTGACTTTCTTGATTTCCTTTCCATTGTCTGATCTCAGGATCTTGACTTTCCTGCCAAATTGGTTTTCGACCTGCTTCATAAAGACCTCCAACTTTCTTTCGTTTTCAGAAAATACACGGTTCAGAAGTGAGTGTAATCGTCTTTAAACAGTAAGAAATACTTTGAACCTCTTAGTGACGATGTCCTCATCTTGAAGAGATCCACATGAACTAGGTCGTGCCAGGTCCTGATCGAGGCGGTGACCAGGCACTGCCTCTGCTCCTCTCGACGTAGCTTCATCTGCAACAGATTTCCGTCGCGTTCTGCCATTGCCACAATCTGACCACGGTCTTCTGTTATGAATGTTGACTTCCGTTGATCAGCTATTTGTACATACCCTTTGTCTAAAACCTTACCCACTGAGAACAAATTGAAATTCAACTTTGGCACGTACAAGACGTCTTCTAACACAGATTGGTATCAGTCTTTACCGTTGAAAGCCTCTACTTCAACGTTTCTAATGCCTACTTTCTCCAGACTAGTCGCGTCCCCAATTGTGATGATCGATGGACTATTGAGTTCAGTGTAGGTGCTGAAGTCGGACATTTTCATCTTAAAAAAAAATAAGATCCGAGAATTCACATTGCACGCCTATCAATTACATCAATTACATTAAGAATATTTAGAGGTTTTTCATGCATTTGTATAGGATTCGAGTTGGACCAGTAACGTTAATTACGTTTATTAACAAACCCTAATAAATGGAAGTTTGTCTCATCAGCAGAATCTACTTTTTAATCAGTTTTGTAAGTCGGCCGACATCTGCGCCGGCTATGATCGGTGTCGGCAAAACCAGCGTCGGCCAAGTTCGGCATCGGCCAATCTCGGAATCGGCCAAGTTCAGCGTCGGCCAAGCTGGGCGTCGCATAGTGGGCCACAGCGTAGAGGAACCTGTCCAACCGCAAAATGTATCATTAATTTAGGTTTTTGAGGTCGCTGATTACGAATTCGATGTCAAAATTTTGAAATTCAAAAAGGCGGATCCAATATGGCGGACCAAGAATGTCAAAATGTATTAAAGTCACGCAACATTGCATTTAATAATATTTTTGAGGTCGCTGAAATTATGATGCTAGTTGTTTTCTAAGGAAACGTGAAGTATTATGAAAGATGATTCAGATCAGAGACACATAGAAAATCATATGTTCAAATTCATTTAAGAATCATTAGTCTCAATCTAACGTCAACACATTAAATACAACCAGTACTGCTGTTATGGCTCTTAATTCATATAAAACATAAACCTTGTTGTAATTTTATGTATATGCAATATTAATAATTCCTTTGTTTCAGGTAAATATTACCATCTTTATGAAAAAATACTTCATGCATCAAATTAAGTGAGTACAGTTTATTTATAGCCAAATGTTACATTATTAATTATTTTGTAATGGTGTATTAATATATGAGCGATTATGCGAGCCATTATTTACTAAGTGAATAATTGCCATAATCGCGAATGTAATACTGGGCGTTTTCTACACCTAATACGTACGTGGCCGTGAATGTTGTAGCATTCATTTTTATTGTGAGGCAGAATGACGTGAATGCTATAGTATTCAAGTTCTAGAATACATTATTATTTATTCAATGTTATCAGGTCGTCAAGTATCAAACTAGTAGTTGATAATATTGCAAACTTTAACAGTTGATTATTTGACATTGGTTTAATATTTTACTGTTTTTTTTCTTATTATTTAATATCACAAACAAAGCCCGTTTGAACATTTGTGGCCACAAATATTGATTCTAAACTAAAATTGCTGTTGTTACTGAAGCGCATCATCCTACAAATTGAGATTTGCATGTTATACTTAATTTTATACTAAATGATAGATAAATAGATTTCTTTATTTTTAAGGCTACATAATGCGCAAATATAAAATTGTAAGTTGATACACGGTGTCAAAAATAACTTTAACTCTGAAGTATGATAATACGTATTCTTAAAACTAATACATCCTTAATTTAAATATAAATTTAGGTTACGTTAAAAAAATCCCCTAAAGAATAATAAAGCATATTAAAAATTTTAATTTAATTCATAAATCTATAAACCATAAATAGTTATTATTTTATGCATAAAGCATTACTGTAGAGACTATAGGCTTATACTTGAAATTCTCAAAAACAATTTCGGCTCTATATTTGAGCCGTTTATTTTGAAAGTGGGGCAAGTCCAGTTTTTGTTATTGCGAGGTATTTAAAGGTTTGCATTTTAATAAATTTAAAAATATTGGTAAGCACTAATGGACATATTTTTTGTATTTTGTGGTATTAGATAATGTAAGTTTATTATCCAATGGTGTTTATAGTGTTGGCTAAAATAATAAAGGTTTTATTATACCTAAATGGACTTGCCTCACTCTCAAAATGAATGAATTATTGTAATCGTTCATTAAAGTGAAAATATTTCAATTTATCAGCGTTTTTAAATATTACAGTAGAAGATATAACATAACACAATAAGATTAATTTTTATTAAGAATTCAATGAAATTATACATATTTGTAGATTGGAATAAAACACATTTTTATACCACTACATTTTATTTGTGACTAGTTTCGACCATTCACTGGTCATTTTCAAACATGTTTCAAACTTATGTTTGAAAATGACCAGTAAATGGTCGAAACTAGTCACATTAATAAAATATAGTGGTATAAAAAAGTCAAAGTGTTTTATTCCAATCTACAATCAAGATGTACCACGAAGTAGACGCCGCCAACATTAAACGTTTATACATATTTGTTAATCATTTACTTTATACGTATAATTATATAGAATTTTATTTAGGATTTAACATTTTTAACATTCATGATGAACAAGAGGTAAATGTAGTAATAATAGATTAGTTTTAGAGTATTTAATGTGTACTAATTCCCACGCACAAGATATTTGTCTTTTGTGGGATATAGTTGTTTATTATATGTAACATATCAAATTGTATGCCGTATTTTATTTTAATAAACTTATTATTATTATTAACAAAAATCATCGTGTCCTTGTATCTGTCAGATGTAATAAATCTACTTTTCTTCATATACAGAAGATAATTTTATTTTTCTTCCTCGTTGTGGTGATAAATCAATAATTTTATAGTATATCTTCTTTGTAAATCTGATCTAGCATATACTTAACCAATTCACAGTTTGTTCATCGGTATTTTTCTTTCATTTTAAAGCCGCTTCCTTCAACGGTTGTGTTGAAAAAAAATTGCGTTTAATTTAATCTACTAAACATTGATTATGTTTTCAACAATGTGGTATTACTTCATAATAATCCTCGGGGATGTACAAGGAATTGTTTTTTCAGACTAACATTTCTACCGCACCAAAATCGCGGTCGTTTTGTAAGAATGAATGTCCTGACAATAAAAATTTGTGATCGATGATATTTACTTCATTGTCACTGCACTGAATAATTTTCATCCACATTAAAGCCAACTCTCTGTTTCTATTTTGGCCAATGTGCATATCACTATAAGCTATAATGTGCTTTTGGGTCACATTAAGTGCTTCAAATGGCAAGATGCTACTTCTTCTGATCCTCTAGATTCTATAGATTCATCCCAAACATACACATTAACTTGATCATTATGAAAATTGTGGAAGCCTTTATTTAATACATACATATTCCGTTTATAATATGCAATTGATACTGTTAGTTCAGGTTAAGATAATGCCTTAGTTGAAGTAGAATGCAAAATATTTTTTTGGATTATTTAAAGGCAAATATTTGTCTTCCTGCAAAGATTTTCAAGCCAATTCGGCATTTATTATGTGAATGTCATGTTATTTTGTCCGATTCTATAATATTTTTCCACTATTTTGATGGACTTTTCTTATTTTTTTAGTCATAAGTAACCTTGTTTTCTTCGTAGTATTCCTCTGTAGCATCATTCTCATCTGATGACGAACTTAATATTTCAACTATTCTTCTTTTCTGGATTTTTTTTAAATTTTGAAACGAATTGTCTTCATATTCAGATCCTGCTTCCAAGATTCGTCTTTTATTGCCGATTCTAAAAGGTTTTATTTTTCCAAACATAACAAAAATAATGAAATTACTTGCAAATGAGGACTTTATTTGAGTGTCGTTATAACTTAGAAAAGTATTTTTATTTCATTTTTGTTACCTACCAAATTCACTTTCAGGTGCATCAAAGTTGAAATCGTTCTGAGCCATTTTTTTAAAAATAAAATATACCCCAATTCATTATTGATTATTAAAATAACAGTGAAACTGTTAAACAGCACGATGCCCAATATTAAACAAATTACAATTTTTTGCAGTTTTCCAATATTACTAGAATTTGCCAGTATTGCAAGTAAACATATTATATTAAGCACTGACATTATGAAATACTTATTATTATTCTAAATTCGGCCGTAATATATTCGGTTAAAAATAATTTCAACCTAAGATGGACTTGCACCACTTTCAAAATAAACATATTTACAATAGTTTTAACATCTAAAACTTCCGCCTCACAAATATTGGGGAATCTTATTTCTTATTACCATAAATTGTTCACAGATAAGAAGATTACACTAAGTTTTATATATAATTATCATTATCTCCACTTTTTTCAAAAATGGACTTGCCTTACTTTCAAAATAAACGGCTCATTTATCATTCACATCAATAAAGTTATTTTAGGAATATCCCTGAGAATGCGTTCTAGAAAAGTCTAAATTTAGGTCCAAATTGATTTTGTCCGTGTGTGTATAAACGCGGGCGTAAATTAAGCCGCGGTTTTAATTGAATATGTGTGTCCGCTCTGTATTTAATTAAACGTCGCTCGAGTTTTGGCGAACGCTCTTTTTTCGCTCCGAATAAACATCCCGAAAATTTCGTCCCCAACAGCACACAAATCAATTATTTCTAAATCTTTAGTGAGCAGAACGAGTTTGCACTATTTGCTGGCAAATATTTTCCGAACAAATAAAAACTGTATACGCGGGTGGGCAAATAATAAAATCGTTTCATATTTCGTAGCACGAAATTTTCACGTTTCCCTAGTTCTTGTTAGCTAATGGAAAATGGTGCAAACAGTTTGTTTTGTTGGGGGCTTCGTGCAACATTTCATTGTCGGCAGAAATGGTTACCTATCTGTGTGTGTGAGGTGTTCGTGTGTGTATGTGGATTAATTATGGTATTGCATTCCTGAGTTTTGATTGTGAGACATAATTCATTACTATGGATCCTAATTCCGTGCATGTATGTATTAATTCAATGTTGGGTATGTGTATTGATATTGGCGCCAAAGGGATTTGGAAATATTAGTGCTGAGAACTAATTTTTGATTATGGAGTAATTAATTAATTAATTAAGGAAACCCTAATATCGAAAGTTTTAAAGAAAATTATTTTTAGTTTTTAAATACAAATTCGTTCCTGTTATGTAATTGCTTAGATAATAAAAATTAGGAACATCAAAGTTGATCTCTCTTTTAATTAGTAATTTATATTGTATTTATTGGGTGTTCGAACCAAAATTAAAATCTGTCATTTCTGACACTGACATAAGTATCCAATTTACTTTATCATTATGGACTAGTACGCATTTTGGTCCAAAAATAAACCGCCAAAGTTACAATTTTTGTACAGTTGAACATTGGAACAGTTCCATTCAGAAATTAGTTTAATCTATACGTGTGGTATAACCTCAAAATGTCATATAAACGTCTACATCCTCAGCCGAGGAATCTTGTGGTTAATATGATCTATTTTGCCGTAGAAAAGAAAAACAACAATTGTTTTTACTGCGCCACTGGTGGAATCACTAGAGTTGATTGTAGTGAACGATTTTCAGTAATGACGCACACGCAAAGATTTTTTGATTATTAACTATAGAGCAATATTAATAGAAATGTTCAGTTTAGCTTGTAATTTAATTTTCTATGAAATTATTTTGTCGTCGTCCTTTAAACTGAACATTGATTTTTAATGTGAAACAACTGGAATATTCGGTTCTTCGGCGCTTCAATAATTTGCATTAATTTTAATTTTTAATAGGCGAAAGTCCTCGTCATGACACCGGCTCGTAACAAGCGCGGTTATTTAGTAACGATCGCCAAGATTTGCATTTAATAATCGGATGCAAATATTACGCATCCATTAAAATTCTCTTTGGAGCGACTAACAAATTATTTTGGATGATGCGAATATTATACTCACAAATATATTGATTATATGTACACAATTTATAACCGAATTAAAAATATTTGGAATGAAATTTTCCAGACAATTTAACGTTAATTTGTATTCATAATTTAAGACAGCGCTTCCTACTCTGATATTTTTCAGTCATTACAACACAGCGGCTGTACCTAAATAGATGTAAAAAAGTTAAAATTGATAAAATTGTGGCTTATCAAAATAAAAAATACGATTTTTGCCATAAAAAACAATTTTGATCAAGCTATAAAACTAAGTTTTCGTTCGAGAAAAACATTAGTTTTTAGAGGCTTACAGTTACTTTAAGCTAATCGGCAATTCCATGGCCATATAGTAAGCCCTCCGATTCCTTAAAAAACTGCTGCAGTCTACGAGCCGCATGAGCTTCCTTGCTGCTGCTGAGGCTGACTCGCTCTGAGCGCTTGATTCGCGCGGCATCGTATGAATCGGCATATTTTTTTTTAGATTGCGGAGTGCAAATGTTTGGAGGCTAAACGCCAAATGGCTGAGTTCAGACTTTCATTTGCATTTTGGGTGTGGCCTCCCAAACATCTCTCCAACAACTCTGGTTTTGACAAATCTTCATAAATAAATTTAATTAATTCTTCAACATCTGTGTGTAGAGCTGGGTGATCAAAATCTTTCATTTTGCCAGTGGATTTTGCAACCTGCCATTTGCACCAACTGCCCTGTCCAGATGGACAGTATTCATGCTGCGGATGTTCGTTTATTGAGCACAAATCCTTAACCGTCGCCTACAAAACTTTTTGCATATTTTCTATGAAATCTGGGTGCCACTGAATTGCCAAACTATAATATTTTCTTAATTTTTCGATTAGGTTATTGCTTTCCCTTTCCGCCAAGCTTTTCTGTTTTTAAAAGTTTCTAAATTGAGTGCCCGCTCTCGCACTTTCAATTTGCTGCTCGACGCCCAGCTTTAAATTTCTTTATAATTCCGATTAGAAACGAGATGATTTAAAACTTTGGGAATAAATTCTCCAAATAAGTAGGTATCGATTTATGCCACAATTTTTTTTAACTTGTTCTCGTGTAAATCCCCCCTTAAAAACGCCTTCCCATTTTTGTCCAACTTTCATTTTATTACTAGTAAGGCCTGGGTGGAACGTTTTAAAAAGAAATATAGGATCGGGAATTCCCGACCCAAATAAGGGCCCGACCAATTGGTGTAAACAATATATTTCCAAATTTCTATCGGTGATGGTAAAAATGTAGATGTGTAATTTCCGCGGTGGGGCCCAAAATTTGACGCTACGCCCCATGCTTTTATCATCCATATACTTGTACACCAAATAGTAAAGAAATGACTTAATAAATGTGTTCATTAAAAAAAATACAATGTGTGCGTAACAAATTAATTGCATTCCACATTTTTGTAAAAACTACATAAATATTCATCATGAAAACGCTTTTGGTGATTTAAAATAATATTTGGGATGTACACCCGGCGGCTCCTCGATGCGTTCCGAGTGACTTTAAAATCGTTTTTCTCCGATTGGAAAATTTCCTGTATACCTTCATGCACAGGGCAAGTACCTCTGCAATATATATAACACCCATCAAAATCCGTTCTTAACATGTCTGATGATCCCCTTGTTAGTTGGATAGCGCAATTTCTTGTCCTTTTACTTTGGGAGCTTTGATATTCAGTTTTTGCGATTAGTGAAAGGTACAATCACAATTTTGTCTGGGTTGAGATTGAAGCCCTCCCTCAAACACCGTGGTACTATGGTGTTAAGGGCATCTTGCGCTAGGGACCATACGATGTTATTATGACAACTGCTATGTCATCGGCTTAGCTTTGCATACTATAGCCATTATCTTCCAATTTCATCTATCACGATACATCAGAGCAAGGGCGATAGAACCTCGCCTTGCGGGCACCATTTCTGATTCACTCCCTTTGCCTGCAGTGATGTATGGTTTTCGAGGACTGCTTTGATTCATCTGCTAGTAGATATATTACTACCCTTCTTGATAGCTGCCTTTTCCATGGTCTTGAAGGTAGTGCTGTCGAACGCCCCTTCAATGTTCATGAAAATGCTAAGTGCAACCTCCTTGTGTTGAAGTGATGTCTCTATGCCTGTTCTGAGGCAGTGTAGGGCATCCACAGTAGATTTGCCAGGTTGATAGGCAAATTGTTAAGAGTATGGAGCGGGTTTGGCTTAGGAAATAATCGTTGTACACGATTTTCTACATAATTTCCAGGAGGAATAAAGTGAGGCTTATTGGACGGTAGGACTTACAACGGAACATAGGGAACCTGAAAAATTAAAAAAAATCTGAAACATTGTGTGGAAGTAAAGTAGTTCATCCGTCGCACAAAACTATTTTCTGTTTCTGCCCTATTCCAGTCTCAGGGAGTGAAACCACTCCTCAACGAAAAATGACTGTTTTCTTTTTTAGTAATTTTCTTCTAAAGTACAAGACAAATGAAGAAATGGTTCTTATACAAGTTGAGGAGTATTTTATTCTCTTTCCTACGGTGTATTCAAATTTTGCGAAAATGCAAAATTTAACCCACCCTTCTCTTCCCTTGCATTACCAGAAATGATGGAGAGGAGAAATGTAAAAATCTCCCTAGCCTCCTTCCATACTATAATTGCAGTAGTCCTATTTCATCTTCTTCCACTGTGTCGAAGTAAGTTAAATACACTGGAGGAAAAAAAATGAAACACTTGAAATTTGTGAAATTTCGACCATTTTCAAACCGCCATATTTTTAATCGATTTTGATGAATCTATGAGGGCAAAAAACTTCGAAGTGTCTTCTTCAAAGTCATGCATGCGAACTTAAGCATAACCCCTTCTGCCCCCCTCTAGCACCCCTGTGAAAAAAAAACATGTTTGCCAAAGTTGGACGTTTTTTGCCCAAAAACGTTTTTTTCTTGTTCGGAGGTTCAAGGGTTCGAAAAGGGAATTTGAGTTTACTCCCTTAAAGTAGAGCCAAAATGGGATTTTTTCCCGAAAGAATCATCAAATTTGGTTTAAAAGTCACTGAGTTATGTGCGAAAAACCTCAAAATGCACTTTTTTTTCGAATACCCATAACTTGGTGCCAAATCATCATAGGAACTTCGTTCTTTAAGTCTTGCATAGGAAATTGATCACATTTTAATGCCTTTATGGTGGATCGAATGGACAAAAATTTTCCAACTCTGTAGACATTGTCAAAGTTGGACATGGTTTCCAGAAAAAAAAAACTTTTTTTTTCACAGGGGCGCTAGAGGGGAGCGAAAGGGGTTACGTTTAGTTTAGCATGCATGACTTTAAAGAAGACACTTCAAAGTTTTTTTTCCTCAAATATTCATCAAAATCGATTGAAAATACACCGAGTTATGGCGGTTTGAAAATTGTCGAAATTTCACAAATTTGAAGTATTTCATTTTTTTTCTTCAGTACATTTTGAACAAAGTGTATGTATTGTAAAGTGAAAATTTAATAAATGTGTAATTGCATTAGAAATTCAAGGGAAAACTTAAAACTGCTGTTGTTTTCATTAATCAAACTAATAAAGCAAGAATCAAATTACAAAATATTTTAATATTAATGAACCAGTAGATATCAACGACAAGCTGGTTTCTGTTTGCACTAGGTAAAAGTATTAACCGCTGACCTTCAAGTCGACTATTAACTCGTTTTGACTTTAATCATTTTGACGAATAATTATTATTACGAGCTAACTCGATCCGCCCATTAAATTACGTTACCGATTTAAACGTGAATGTTTATATTTGATAATTTTGTGTGTCTATCAAAGGGATAAATTAAGAGGTTGGCCGCTGGGGGTCAACTGCTCCCGATTTTGGACAAAAAAATAATGTTTTTTTTTTTAACTGGCCTGTGCCCAAAAAATCGGATTCCCTTGATTACCTAGTAGCTCATAAGCAGAGGAAATACCACACAGTCACAAGCGAAAAATAAAAAAATGAACGAATAAAAAATAATAATAAAGTCACTCACCTGGGCATGGAAACTGACGGACCTTTTGGGTTGTTGTTTTTGAAATAAAAATTCAATATTCAGAGGACAATAACAATATTATTTATACTTAGAAGACATAAGAAAAAAAAAAAAAAAAACACAAGAGATAGAAATAATAATAACAATGATATTAAAATGAATGATCATACAAAAAAAAATAAGGAAATATATATATACAAAAAAAAAGAACACGAAGTTAACGCGGGGCGACTTGAACTTACGGTTCGACCTTTGACACACACAACAAACTGACACTTGTACGATACTCTTGAGATTTCAAGAAAAGAAAAACTTCCACTGGCTGTCCATCCCCGAACCTTTGGTTTTGTTAACCACCCGCACCCCTTTCCACAAATCATCTTTGAGGAGGGATGCTGGGGTGGAAGAGGTAGAGTCCTCTGCTCTGATTGGTCCGACTGCGGGGTTGACGTGCGCAAACGTGGTAGCGCAAATTCATTGCGCTGGCCCTGCTGTTGGCGATATTATCAAATGATAATTATTTATAAATATTATTATTTATAAGAATAATTATGGGTAATCGACATCGCTGATGGCATAGGTCTTATATATGTGGCATTTGTATCACGACAGGGCTTTACTGATGAACGTAACTTTTAGTAATACTTTTGTTACTAGGTACACTTCAAAAGTATGTACATATGTGTGATGAGAGCTCGCGCGCGCGTCTTTGTGTTGTGTGTAGCAAGTGGCCGAGTTCGCTATTACACTGTTAGCGCGGATTTTGACCATATGTCGCGTAATCAAATTAATCAGTATATAATATAATATTAAGAACAAAATAAATTATTCTGTAAGCCTAAATTTTCCCTTAATCCGGAGGGCGGTACCAGTAGGTACACATTTCGGGAATGATCGCTTGTGCCTATTGTTCGGTCACGAAGTGGCCTAATTGCTAAATATTTCTCCGGATCAGGGAGGCTGTACTAGTTTTCGGATTTTAATCCCAAAAGAAAAGATGTAGTAAATTTACGACCGCCCCGGTTGTAAAATGCAAATGAAATATATGTGATGGACATAAACTGAATTACCTAATTACTTAAGCTTAAATTTACAAATTTTTACCATTCCGAAACATCAAAGTAAGTGAGCGAATTTGATTCTTTTTATAATTTGAGATTATGAAGGCATAATAATTAATAAATAAAGTGGGGTCCGTTGTTATCACGAAATAACTAAATGTGTGAATTATAACGCCGAAATAATCATGGTAACGACATTTTCGGTAAAATGCCGGTAACATGTCCAGTTTATGATTTATATTGTTTTATTTTAATATTATTTATTGAAAACGTAACCAAAAATATAGTGATGAAATTGACAATTTTTGGCAGGAAAAGTCAAACGGTTAATACTAAAGCATTTATAACGCTACTTTGTCTAACCAGAAAAATTGTATTACATAGCTTGATGTCTACTGGGAGGTTAACATTTAAATATTTTGCAAATTCAGGGGGTTAATCAATGAAAACGATAGCAGTTTTAAGTTTTCTCTTGAACTTCCTGCTATGTAAATTGTCATGTAGAAAATCTGGGCTTTACACCTTTTATTAGATTAAAAATTCCCTTGTTAACCCTTACCTAACGAATACCGCAATATTAGCCAGAACAAAATATTTTCGTAAGATTGTTGGCTAATGGTTAATATCTATCAAAACAATTTGTTTAACTATTTCTTTTATAAATAACATAATATAGGTTGGTGTTTGTACGGTAAATTTTTGTGTTTGTTCTTTTTAATGAACCTTCGTAAAAACCTGCTTCAGTTAGCATCATCTAAATTTTATGGAACATACAAAACCGAGGAGAAATAATCATTTAAAAATAAAATATTTTCACAATCTAAACCTTATTATACATTGTGAAATAAAAACCAGTTACCACAGCGACTGTTAGATTATATAAAATAATTTGCTTGTTTTAATACAAAAAACTGTAAAAGTAACAGTAAATGTAATGCTTTAATTGCTGCACAAAGATACTAAATAACTTGTGGCAAATGAAGTTACCAGTAATTCTGTAAATTTTTAGTACTAGTGTTTGTGAGGCAAGGCATATTGCCGCACATACACTACTAAACATTGGCCATAGATCGCGAGATCCTTCAGCCTTGCCAGATCGCCCCGCCACCCTCAACGCCATTGGATTGGTCAATGGTCACCCATCCAGATCCGGACCAACGTTGCTTGACTTTTGCAATCGCTGGTCTGGCGCTGAAGCTGTAAATTATAGGTCCGTATACAATTTTTATTAATCTATGGCCTAAATAGGTTTTTAGCAAATTTGTTAATTGCAGCCTCGAAACTTTTTTGTAAAGAAACGTTACTTCCCTGTTATCTGGACGTTTTGTATCCAAATAGCATAACGTCGAAACTTAAAGCGGCATCAATTGGCGAAACGATTATTTAATAAAGAATATTTAAGTTACACAAACTCTTTGTTATTGTTATAAGTATGAATTAGTGTAGAGGCAACAACTCTATTAACCCTTACCCAGTGATCAACTTTATAAAGTTGCATCCATTATTTTACAGACAACTAAAATGAGCCCATTTATAAATTGTTCTGACAGTGGATGCGACGGGAACTTAAAGTTTATTCGATCGTTATTTTTATTTTCGGTAGTAATATACCTAGATCGAGGTTAATTATCAAAAAATAGCTTTTTGAGTACCTTGTTACCTAGTAATTTAACGAGACAATAACATTTGTTGTCTGGTTATTAACCGAGAGCTTCAGCTCGAGGTTAATAACCAGTTGACCACAAATGTTATGTCGAGATGAATTACTAAAAGGTAAAAGGTACGAAAAAATGTGTTTTTGATAATTCATCCAAGCTCGCGGTATATTTGGGTAGACAATTGCCCTCATTTACTTACTAACCAATGAAATCGAATAACTTTGATTAGATGATCCAATAAAATTCTAATTACGATGCGTAACAGACCACCCTCTATGTTATCCATGGCAATTTACCCTGGGTCGTATCTAATCAGATAATCTCCCATGTTGGTATTGCCTAGCAACGCGTTGGTTCATTTTCTATAGCGTATAAAACGTCAGTTATTGCCGGACTTTTAACCAGTTTGCTCCTGAATTCGATCTGTTTGTATTTTCGGGTGAAGTGTTAGTGCTTTCATCAGTAATAGTATTCATAGGCATTTCTCAAAATCTTGGTAAGCTCATTTTTACTACAATTATTGTGGCGCAGATAAATACACGTCTGACACTTGGTGGCTCTAAATTTAATTTTTCAAATTAAGAAGTGTGAACTTTCTGTTCGGCCAATTGTCTTCCCGAATCTAACTCGTGACTGATTTTTCCTAGGCAATTATTAGCGTCTGGATCACTCTTGCTTGTTGCTTCTAGAAAATCGGCACTCCTGCTTCGCAGTCGTGCCGATTTTCGTCGCAACAAGCAATCGTGATCCTGCCGCTAATAATTGCCGGCAAAATCATAGGCACTCGTTATATTACTTTTGATAATTTGATAATAATGAAATAATAATAAGGATCAGGAAAAGTTATGGTTTATTACAAGCTGAATAGTTTGGTTTGCTACAAGAGTAATTGTAAAAAATAAAACTTAATGACAGTGACGTAACGTCATGAACATCATGCTTTTATAACCTTAAAAGCTACTCACCTAATTACCGTTTTTCTGTTATCGATTATGACAATGCAAAACATTGTTGTAATGTCAAGCTACCCCATTAATTATCGATTTTCTGTTATCGCATCTATTATTATGTGGTAAATTATCGCGAATATGGCGGCCTTTAATCTTATAAGAATATTTTTTGTTGTTGTGAATATAGCGGCATTCGTTAGGTAAGGGTTAACAAACTTAAATGTGTAATAGCCTGCCATAGTTTTAAATATATGTGCTATTTGGTCAAATAGAAATACGGATGAATAATGAAACTGTTATTCAGATTTTAGTATTCCATTAAAAGCATTATTTCCACAAAGAAAGATATAAATGGAGTGGCATACGTTATCGTCCCTTTTCAGAGAGGGTGCGGATTCCACTTTCAAACTGGAAAGCAGCAGCTATTATTTGAAACTGGGTTTCCGATGCTATCACCACACTATTTCACTTACTCTAATAAAGTGCATTCCAATACCAGTGTAAATCTTTAAACAAAACACCACACAGCTCAATAATGTAATGATGTCTTCAGTTCATGTTAAACATACATCATTGCATATATTGATTTCAATGTTTTATTCATATGTAATTCAATAGTATTTAAATTAGATAAAGACAAAAACTATCCTGAATATATTAATTTTTAACCTGGAAATGAAGACTAAAAACAAATCAATCATTGAAGTATTTGTAAGACTTAATTTTTGGAGTTACAAAACAGGTTGAATATTCATCAATTCAGGCAACTGATCGGCTATAACTAATTAATTTAATGCCTTTGCAACAACAGTGAGAATTATAAATTTTAATCAATTATATCATTTATGGTGTGAATCAGTGCCCTGCAGAAACGGGTTTTTGAAAGCCCGACCCGACAGTGAAAATTTAAAACCCGGCCAGGCCCGGCCTGATGAAATGAAATTGTGTTGCGAGCCCGGCCCGGCCCGGAGTTGAATATTCAAAGCCTGGCTCGGCGCGGCCCGTCCCCGAAAAATGTTGAATTAAATAAATAAAATTACTGGACCCATGTACTTCTTAAAATACATTGAATTCATGTTAATAGTATTTTTTTTTTCAATTCACTTAGTTGTTGCTTTCCAAAATATAATAAAATTAAATTTATCCAAGCCCGGCCCGGGTTAAATTATCCATCGGAAAGCCCGGCCCGGCCCGGCCCGGTGTTTGAAAAATACGGCCCGGCCTATGCAGGCCGCTGGTGTGAATTATATGAATATAAAAATTAATAAAACAGATTAATGCCACCTATAAAATCTTCAGAGGGGCGAAGATTAAAACAAAATATAGTGAAACTAAAACTTTTACAGAAATAAATAAATATAATATTTATTACCAAATAATATTAAAAAAATTAAATTGTTTCTAGCAACACACTATAGAATACTGCAGGTGTATGGGAGAATTACTTGCTGCCTAGGTACGGGTTTAAGAAAGGATCGGACAGGGCCAGCACGTGGGGTGAGGCGGTGAGGAAGTCGCCTCAGGCGGCACTTTCAAAGGGACGGTATTTTCGGGTCATGTTGAAACAGCACGTTTCATCTATCACTAGTAGTTCTTTGATGATTGTTTAATGGAAGTGTAGTATTTTACAGAGACGGACTAGGCATAAAGATTACTAAAAACCATACAATTGATTTGTATTGTGAAGTGTACTTACTTTGGCAGAGTCGGCATGTAGAATTGTCAAGTGAACTCAATATCTCAAAAATAACACCGAGGTGAAGATAACCACCGATATTCCCGGCGCATCCACCTCCAGGTAAATGTTAATATCAATTTATTCATTAATTATCATTGATTATAAATCAGACGCTGAGAATGTAACTCACGTTAGCTTAGAAAAGTGCAGTTAATCCTAAATTTAAATTGCCGCCCTTAAATTGATTTTTGCTTATGGGTTTTGTCAAAAACAAATAAAGCATTCTTTGACGCATTTTAAATTTAATTTACACCAACGTCTAGATAATAGTCGACTTAAGCGATTTAAATAGTAAAATTTTGAGTAAATTTGTTTATAACATTTTTATGATTTTCTTTCTCCTCCCGTTCTCTCGAACCACCTCCATACAATTTCTAGATATCAAGTCAAATAAAGCAGTATTTGGCGCAATTTAAATTATTTTTTTACACTAGCGTGCGGATAAGAGTTTATTTAAGGGATCTAAACAATACAATTTTGGTTCAAATTATTTATAGCTAATTTTTTCACGAGTCCATAGAAACTCTCATCATAAAATGACAAGATTTCAAAATCCAAAAATGGTGATGTAGCCATCATGTTACTTTCTCCGACTTGTTGATATCATTTGTATTTATGTTTTCATGGTTTATTTTCAATTTAAATCATATTTTAAATGTACATCGAGCGTTGCGTAAACTCGGATGAAACTGACGTTTAAACGTCAAAATTATTATATTTAAAATTCAAAAACTCAGTTTACTCAAAAACTAAAGGGATTTCGAAAAAAACTTGTTCTTTATAAGTTATTCATTTTAGCATTCTCTACAATTATTATTAACATAAATTTGCTGTAACTATTATCGTTTTATAATTATAAACCAAAAATTAAAAAATAATAATAATTTTTTTTTCTCGAATAAAAATGATTTTATGAAAAATGTTTTCAAGCAAAATATGTTCATTTCTTTGTTTCTTCAATGTTTGTTTAAATGTTTTTGTGATATTTTTCATATTTAAGAAAATATTGAGAAAAAACAAAAAACAGTTAAGGTAAACACCCACTTCCGGTGTACGAAATTTTACCAAAAGCTTTTCAGTTCTTCAGATTATCAAATAAGACGTATGTTTAAAGTTTCAGGTCAATTGCTCTATTAGTTTTTGAGATACAGCGCACACAGACAGACATTTTTGGTTTATAATTATGAAACAATAATAGTTACAGCAAATTTACATAAATAATAATTGTATAAAATGCCAAAATGAACAACTTATAAAGGATAAGCTTTTTCGAAATCTCTTTAGTTTTTGAGTAAACTGAGTTTTTGAATTTGAAGTATAATTTTTTCATCTTTTATAATTTTGACGTTTTAAACAAGAGCAATTGATATGAAACTTTAAACATACGTCTTATTTGATAATCTGAAGAACTGTAAAGCTTTTGGTAAAATTTCGTACACCGGAAGAGGGTGTTTACCTTAATTGTTTTTTTGTTTTTTGCCAATATTTTCTTAAATATGAAAAATATCACAAACGCATTTAAACAAATATTGAAGGCAACAAAGAAATTAATATCTTTGGTTAGAATATATTTTTCATAAAATCATTTTTATTCGAGAATTTTATTTTATTTTTTTCATTTTTGGTTTATAATTATGAAACGATAATAGTTACAGCAAATTTATCTAAATAATTGTAGAGAATGCCAAAATGAACACATGAACTCCTAATATAAAATGATAAGATTTTATTTTCAACAAAGCTGTGATTGTCGCATTTCAAACAGTGTAGTTAAGACTACTATAGACAAGATTTCAAAGTCCAATAAAAAGTGATTGATCTATTTTAAATTGTAATTTTTAATTTTTAACACCAGAATATATACAAGAGCGTAAAAGAATAATGTGTAAAAGTACTTCTTTTTATTGGTAATATGGTAATAATAGGCCAAGTTGGAAATAAAATGAATAGTACTAGTATAATAAATTGTAAATTATATTACTAGACATAGAAGTGGTACTTTTGAGACCTGTAATCTCAGAAAAACACGAGAAGAATACTTCTCTGTCCAGAGATAGATGTGTAAATGTTTTTCTTTTTTCAAACGTTATAGATAGATAATTCAAAAATGAGGGCAAGTCTGCACTAAAATTAGGTGTAAAAAAATATTAAAATTTAAAATACGTCAAATTATATTACTACGCATGCATCAAACACTGCTTTACTTTGAAATCTTGACATTTCATAATGTTAGTATCGAGAAGACTCAAGAAATAAATCATAGAAAAGTTATAAACAATTTGACCTAACAATTTTATTGTATTATTGTTCATCTTTTCCTTAACGTAAATAGTTTAACCCTTAGCTGCACCTGCAAAAATAGGAGGTCTAACTAGGTGATCGCCAGAAGCCGACTGACGCATGGCGTATGTTCTAATGTGTACAGTCATATAGTTCGACGGTTTTACTAACATCGTATAACGACACCTGTGTGATTTTCGTTATTTAAAGGTCACCAAAACGTCCGCGAAAAAAGTGCTGGGGTCCTGTGGGTCCCCAAGGTGCAGCCAAGGGTTAATTTAAAATTCGTCAAACTCTGCTCTATTTGAGTTTAAAATCTTGTTATTCTATAACTGTGGTTCGGGAGGACTTGAGAAAAAAAAATCATAAAAAAGTTTTGGCTTGTATCTAAATGTTGGTGTAAAAAATAATTTGAGAGAGTGACAGAGGAGTTGAAGTATGTAAGAGGATAATGAATGCGAGAATGGGAAAGTGTAACTAGCTCGAGCAGGGGAAAAACATGGATGCAAGGTAGAATGTAAAATAGTTTTTGTGTTGTTATGATTAGTGTTAATGTAAGTAAATACTAGGTGTGCCAATAAATATATCGTGTGAGCCTCAAAATTTTGTTTCAGAGTTGCCAGTGAGATAAATAAGGTATGTCGCATATTATTACGTCATGAGACTAGATCAGTTCAATTGAATTAGATTAAAAAAATGAATTAATCTCAGACATGACTGCTGTGTTTCTCTCACTCAAAAACAAAACAAAATTCTGTGTCTTACACCTTATATACCAGGTGTCTATTTAAAAAAGGGGCAATGCTCTATAAGTATGAACCTAAAAAAAGATATAAAATATTTCTCAAAACCGTTTCCAGGGTATGGGGGGGGGGAATCAGTATGACCAGAAAAATGACTTTCACTAAGCAACCCCTGGGGCTGTAGCCACCCCAACGCATTTTTTTTTTAATGGCAATGCCCCCTTTGTGATGCCTCATTGGAAAGCTCTTGAATATTGCTTTTTAACACAATACTAAAAATAAACACAATACTTCTTATTGGTCTAAATTTTGGGAAATACTTAAAATAATGTTCATAATTATTTATTCCAATGTCTCAATATCAAATTAAACCATTTTGTTGCGAATACGGTCGTAAAAATAGTAAGGAAACTGAGGAACTCAAAATAATTCTAACAAAAAAAAAGCATAAAGAAACAAATTGTTGTTATTTTGAGAAATACACTCATGGCAGTTGTAATCTGCATTTAATTTGAAATCCTAAAAATGAAAGCTTTCTGATTATTGTTGAGCAATTTCGACCTTGGAAAATAGTGTAAAAAGATGTAAAAAGCCAATTCGACGTAGAATTATTTTATTTAATATAAAACAAATAACAAGTCGCACACCCACCAAACCATACAACATTGCAAAGGTTGGAAAAGTATCTATTCGAAAATGTGAAAATATAAAGGGTGTTCCATTAAAAAAACTGCCAATGACGACATATCTCGAAAAATAGGGTAGCTATAGAAAATCAAAGTAAGTCACTCAATAGAATAAATAAAACTATATACATTTAATAAGAAAACAATAGACGTTGAGCCAGAAATCAGGTATTCCGACACATATGCCCAACCCTGCATATCGAAATTAAAATAAACAACTATTATATAATCTTTAAAATTAAAAATTCACCAATTATAAATTGAAAAAAGGACCGAGCACATGAAAATATGAAAGATCAAAAATATTTATCTAGCCAGATTCTCCTAGTCTGTAAAATATATAAAATAAAACAATAATAAATTAAAATAAAATCAAACAAAATCAACAGTTGTTATAAGCCAGAAATGAAATAAATACTAGTTAATTAAATATAAATAAAGGTGAAAAGCTACTAAAAAATAAAATAAAAAACCCAGGTCCGTATTTAAAAAAAATTAAGTTGATATGGGTGTTTCAATAACGAAACGTCGTGTTTTGAAGAATAACATTATTTTCTGGAAGTACTTGCAAAAGTGTCTTAAGAAAGCGCTTTTGTTTTTTTAAAACAACCAGAAATAAATCCGTAAAAAAATAAAAACCAAAATGTATTGTTTCGTTTTTTTTTTCAATTATCTCCAGAACCAGTCGGAAAATTAATTATTTTTTTTAAACACATCCAGCATTAACGTCCGCAACTTTGCCTTTATTTAACTATCTCTCTATATAAATTGTTTTTAGAATTCCACATTTGATAAAAGTACTCTGTAGTAGTAAGAGCACGGCTGGGGCGTTCCGAATCTTTTATCTCTTTCTTTCTCTCCAGTAATTATTTAAATTGTGTTAAAGTATGGCGCGCTTTGTTAAAAAAAAATGTTTTAAATTTTTAATTTCATACATACATCAAGATCTTTATTCAAACAAATAATCATACATAACATTTTAATATATAAATAACTGAAGGGTGTTAGTCTGGCTGGGCTGTCGACCATCGGTCTTTTTGCCCTGTTTAATTTCATATTTTTCGTAATTTTTGAAAAACCTGAACCTGAGATGTACCACCATCATAAAAATATTAATAACAGATAAAGTTACAATAATTGGGGCAAAATATGTACATAATCCTAGAGCTAATACATTCCTCTACACATGTTTTTGTTTGTAATGTATTTTTATAATTAATTTAAAAAAAAGTTACAGCAGATGAATTTTGAGTTTAGGTTTTTTCTCAATACTTTTCATAATAACTATTTAATGATATTGAAACTTTAGTAGGTTATTAATAATTGTCTCATATATAATTAATTTCTTTGGCCTCTTAGTTTCTTTTCCTATCCCAGTTGAACTTTTGAAACGGATAGTAATCGAGAATTTGAGGTATTTAATAATTCAATTTAAATTCTTTTGAAAACTGCGCATCACGTAACGTAACTTTATAATGCCCTGAATAATTTAATACTTTCTTGACGTTAATGCTAAAATACATATTTATCCTTCCAAGAACGACACTATTTATTCATAAATCAATTTAAGTCGTCGCTCTCTTTAGTGTAATGTATTCACCACCAACCCAGCGAAATAATAGACATATTTATCACATTGCATGCGACGCTAATTTTACATGGCTGCCTATTATAATTTACAACAAAAATTCATTATTTAATCATTCATCTTACTAGTGGTCACCGGTGACCTCCACGGCATTGGAATGGAACCTTTTGTCTTCGCAAGATTTAGTACCAGTTTTGTATTTTAAATTTTTTTAGACCTTAAAAAATATTTCAGAGAGACTCCCAGGCTTCTTTTTTTTAATTTTTGAGTTTAACCCCTAAATTTTTACCACCCGCTTCTGTCAAAAATGGTTAATTTCGACAAATGAAGGCCGATCGCTTTGATTTTTTCAATAAAGATTATCTTCCTCCTTCTGCGGATCCCCACCAAATTTGACCACCGTACGTTGACCGGTTTCGGAGTAATTGAGAGTACCGTGATGGAACGTTAAAATTGCCCCCGGGGGGCAGAGGCAAATTTTTTCTATTCTTTTTCGGCACGGTCCGATGCACAATTGAGAGCTCTATCAATCACTCCCGGTGCCGCCCCTCTGATTTTACCCCACCGCCCCCGGAAATAAAAAACCCAAAAAAAAAACAAGTGTTATAACT
Organism: Ocypus olens; assembly: GCA_910593695.2. NCBI lineage: Eukaryota > Metazoa > Arthropoda > Insecta > Coleoptera > Staphylinidae > Ocypus > Ocypus olens. The sequence continues at coordinate 40,253,893 of OU343052.1, forward strand.
TAAGAAAGTCTGATTTCAACCAAATTTCTTCAGATACTCCCCTTGGCGAGCGTAACATCCCTGCCAATTTTACAACAAAAATCGCTAGGGCCGTTTTGGAGTAACGGCCTCGTATATGAAATTGCAGGGGTTCGCCGAAACGCCACCACTGACTTTATTTTTGCTCTTGAAGGATCCATCTATGGCGGGATCTCTTCACAAAGCATCCGCCCACATTATTTATATCGGCACAGTTTTTGATTTGGTGCCCTCTTAACGAGATATGATTTTTCAGAAAAGTGACCATAAATTTTTTCACAAGTTTCGACTCTCTCTGAGGTTTCTTTCGCGGACGTATTTTTTCTATTTAAATCCAAGAGCTTAAACTTCTAGGATAAGAAGAGGGTGTAACGTGCTTTGATTTGTTGTTCTTTTCAAAAATTTTAAAGCACCCGCTACCCTTCCAGAGCCTTCATTTGGCCCAGTCCCAGGGTTCGTTTTGTTTCCATCGAGGACGTATTTTTTTTTCTATTTAAATTAAAGAGTTGAAACTTTTAAAATAGATAGGGGGTCGAACGAGCCTTGAGCTGTAATTTTTTCAAAAATTTTAAAACACCCCTCCGGAATCGGGGCGAATTTTTAAACGACGAAAAAACACGACGAAGGACAAGTTTTTTGGCGGCCGAGGAGGAGCGTGGCGGCAATTTTTTTAGACTTTAAAAAATATTTCAAAGAGACTCTCTGTCTTCTTTTTTTTGATTTTTAAGTTTTTCCTCAAAAATTTTACTACCGCCGTCGGTCAAAAATGGTTAATTTCGACAAATGGAGGGCGATCGCTTTGATTTTTTCAACAGTCACCCTTCTCCCCCTTGGACGCATCCCCAGCAAATGGGACTCCAGTTTCGGAGTAATTGGACGAGACGTAAAAATCACCTCCTGGGGGCGGAGGCAATTGTTTTGGAAATTTTTCCGACTGATTTTTCCGTTGCACTCCCGCGAACTCTATCAATTCCCATGGGTGTCGTCCCTCTGACTTTACCCCACCACCCCCCGTCAAAAAAAAGCCGAAAAAAATTGAAAAAAATCACGTGTCAAAACTCGGAAACGTAGAACCCGATTTCAATTAATTTTTTTCCAGGTATTCCCCTCGGCTAACAGAACAATGGCAAAAATCGTTATAGCCGTTTTGGAGCCGCGGCCTTATATTTGAAATTTCAGGCGTGTGCCAAAACGCCGCCACTGACTTTAGTTTTGCTCTTGAAGGATCAGCCGGTGGCGGCATCTCTTTAAAAAGCATTCGCCTACATTATTTATATCAAAAAACTTTTTGATTTGTTGTCCCTTTAACGGGATATGATTTTTCAAAAAGCGTCCAATTTTTTTTTAAGTTTCTACCCTCTTTTTTTGGGTGGTATTTTTTTCTCAACTTAAATGTCAAATTGTTTAATAGCTATCGAAACCAAATCGAAAACATATAGAAAATTCTTACATAAAGTGCATATTTTTTAAAATATTGATTTTCGCCAATTTCAAACGATTAAAAATCATGTTTTATTTTTTTTACCCTCTTCCGTACTGCCGATGGAGATGACCTATTTAGGCAACATGGGCAGCTATTAAGAGGTATGTATTGAGCAAATTTGATTGTCCTAATAATCCTCCCTTCAGGGCCTTGGTTAATTTTAATGGGATACGCACAGACGACGGCGCAGCGCAGCGGATTCGTCGTCTGTGCGTATATTAAAAAACTTTTGTTTTTTTAGGGTCTGAATGACCTTGAATGATATTGCAAAAAAATTGGTCAACTATTTTTTTGGTAGACTATTTTCATGATTTTTTCAGAATTTTTTATTTACTTGTTCGTCAGAAAACAAAAAATTAAAAAAAAAAACATTTTTTTACTTCCAGTGAGGGCCGTGTGGGTTCTTGACCCACTGGCCATGAGGACCCTATTTTTACCCCCTAAAACACTCTCTTATCTTTTCATTTTGATGAGTTTAATACACTGTTTAAGTTTCCCAAAAATAATATGAACCACCCTGTATAGTATAAGGAGAAAGTGTAGGTGTGAAATATCAAGTAATGAATTAGCATTAAAACATTCCAAAGAAGCTATCAAAAAGGTAAAGCCATTAAACATTAACCACAAAAGATTGCCGGTTTTAAGCCGCTACAGGCGAAATAGATTTTGCCGCCCTTGCCTTAATAGAGTGTTGCGAAGTTATTTTTAACATACAATTATCATTTTTTACAATCAAAAACAATCTGAACCACCCTTTATAATAGAGTTTTTGATTCTATAGATGTTTATAGTCACGGTTATACTAGAATTAACTACCGTCTCATCTTTCCTTATTTTGCATAGTGTGAAATCGTTAATAATCATTTAATGATGAAACCCTAGAATAATTTAATGTGCAAAGCTGGCCTCGAACCCAGCAAATCGGCCGGCGATTAATTTTCATGACTTCGCTCATTACCTAACGATTACGGCGTCGGATTTGCATCCGGTTCCGGCCGGCAGCAATTGGCCTGTCGGCACATGCACATACACCGATTACTTCCAGAAAAATTTTAATGTCGCTAATGTGAACGTCAATTAGTTATTAATTAATAATATCGTGTCAGATCTCAGCCTTATTAGAACGATATCTACGTGGTGAATGAAGTATATTATTTAGAGGATAAATAAAAAATAGTGATGTGACCATCCATATTTGATGATGTAGTTGCAAAAACATTAAATTCAGCATTTGCAGATTATGTCAACATAGTGTTAAATTAATTTTTAATAGTTTATGTGATGTGTAATACTGTGTAGGATATTTATATATGTATTTTTAAAACATTTAATAAAATACTACTACTACTAATCGAACTAAATAAATTTAGTTGAAAACTAACCACTTAAAAGATGAAATCTGCCTAGATAATTTACCATCCTGGCATGGGTTTCGAACCTATATGATCAACTCCCAAGGTACGTACGCTGACTATAGAGTATACACACTAGGAAATGTTGCCAATTTATTTACCTAACTTTGCACGATTAGAAACCTCTTAACTTGAACATGAATGAAATGCGTCTGCTACGAATTCGTATTCACTCGGCACTTTAAAACCACTACACCACACCCTGAATACTATAACTCACATTGAACGATATTAATATCTAACAAATTGTTTCAATTCAAAATAGAAATCTGCAATCAATTACTGTCCTTCGCGTAGGTTGAAGATCTGAAAGTTGATCACTCCCGGTGTTTGCGTGCTTCGATTTTTTTTGCTTGAGTTATTGTTAAACGAGGCAATTTCACTCGACCGCACAAACGACGCCGATTATTCAAGAACCGGTGACATTTAAACTTGGCTAAAATGTCGATGTGATTAAGTAGGGCGGCTAAATGGAAGATCAACAGGTGATCGAGAACTATATATAACGCTTTAATAACTGTAATTAAGAAAGCTTGTTTGTAAACATTAAAATTGCTACACTCTCAAATAAGAAAATTTAGAAATAATAGCTTTAACAGATAAATTAACTGAGGATTTTGATTTTTTAATGTTAGCTTTAATGGAATTCTAAATTTAAAATCATTTTTGTCTATTTTATTGCTCTATTGCGTTTTTGAGATTTTAAACAAAGAATTAAAGTGAATTGAAAAATTCATTTAACCAAAACATTTATTTAAAGCATTTCTAAATCCAGTTTAATTATGGATGGTCGCAACCGTCCTCTTCATAACTGATTAAAGAAGTAGAAATAAAAATATGTGCAAGGTGGCAGTATAAAATGAAATGTTTAAAAAAATTATAATAATATTTTTTCCTACGACCGCTCCCGAAAACAGATATATCGTCGCAATACCTTTGCATTGAAAGTCAATTGTATATTTGTCACGTTTGACGAGTAATGTTAGGCTTGAAAATTGAATTTTCAAAACAAGTTTTGAAAGTGAAATCCTCAAACTTCAAAAAATGTGTCAAAATCATTATAATAAAATGGGTAGTGACGAATAACAATGAATTATTTATTAATATTGTTTATGCTGGAGGCTTCTACTTCGTTATACATTTTAAATATTATAATAAAACACTTTTAACTTTGTTTTGTATAACTTATATATTTATTTTTGTGACTTAAGTTTCGGTAAAACAATTACCATTTTCAAACAAGAAGTTCTTGTTTGAAAATGGTAATTGTATTACCGAAACTTAAGTCACAAAAATAAATATATAAGTTATACAAAACAAAGTTAAAAGTGTTTTATTATAATATTTATTAATAGATTTTAAAATAGTAATAAGCAAATGTAGATTAGAAGTTAAGAATGTTTTAACACTAACAATACGCACATATTTAATTGATATAGACGCGGGTAAATTCGAGAAAACTTATGATTGAAACATACTTAATCCTTTGAAGTCTATCGGGAGAAATTTCACCCACACCTATGCATTTCGCTAGTCTATTGATCTAAATATTTCCCGTTATTACATTGTATATGTTCTTTTCATGTCCCAGCCTCTTGGGCATAAAGGGCACTTAACTTATTTTTTGATAATAGTTTTTACAATCACCTAACAAATAAGTTCAATGTCTTAAAATAAACTTTGGAAAAATCCGACCCCAAGGGGTTAAGAAAATGTTTGGTCGTAGGAAAAGCAGAGTGTTCAACACGTTTGAAAGCTACATTGCATGATCGTATCCCAAAATTGTATAAACGTTATTTTAATATTTAATGCAATTACAGATGATTTTGGATAAAATATTATATTATACTTATATTATGTAGAATTACTCATTAGTCCCTTAAGAAAATTACTAAACTTTTTCTTGCGGGACTAATTATGTACATTCCACACTCGTATAATAAATAACTATTCTTTGTTTAGTTTCCGAATGCATAAAAGTCTACAAATTAACATAAGATTATTATTGCTATTTCAACAAATGATTATTGTTACGTTTAGTATTTTTTTGTCAGCTGTTGCAACTTATAGAACATAAGAATTTCTTTGTATATTTTTTGTATAAAAAAGATGCAACCGTAAATAAATAAATAAATACATGTATTTTAAATTGGTTGCTGAAACATTTGAATAGTTTTTATTTTGCGCAGAGATTTGTACTTGTTTTGAGAATACAAAACCAATTTTAGAAAAGTAAAATTTCCCCCTGTGTAGTAGACACATCCCGTAAAGGCGCTTGAAACAGTTTTGTGATGACAAGCCTTTACGTAAAATGGTATAACTGTTCTCTTAATTGAGTAAGTCAAAAAAAAAACCTTTTATTTTTATGGTTCAACTTTTGTTTTTATACACTAGATAATACACTCAAATATTTTACAAGTACTATAGCAACCTTAGGTTTTCCGTAAGGAAAGAAACTAGGGTGTTTTGGTCTCTTCCATGGTTTCTTCCTTGGCGAAAATGAACATTTTCAACAAAATTCATATTTTTCAAAATCTCCAATAGAGTTCGTAGTAAAAATGTGAAATTTATTTGGTTTTATTACCACAAAAAAAAAGAATATAATACTGCATATAATACTGCTTCGTTACTACTGTTATACATCCATTTTGACACATACTTTAAATTTTGACACAATAATCCCAAATAATGTATATATACAATCCTCTAATAAAATTGATCCTTTCTTCACCATTACAAAGACGTCAGTTCTTCTAAGCAAAATTTTCAGTATAAAAACATAATGTTTCGATTTAACGGACTGTCAAGTTTAGATTCGTTTTGACAGGTGATTCAGATTTTGACGCGATAATTCTAAATAAATATCAAGATATTTGCAAATGTGGCAAAGAAAGATTTCTGATATATGGATTTTAGTTTTTGACAATAGGGGATTTATTATGTGGAAAGGGATAAATGGCTTGTATTTGGAAGCATTGATTTTAACACACCATTCTCGAGAAAATATAGTGATTTTTGAAAGGATTGAAGTGCAGATTTTAAAGTGGAAGCATGACAGTCTAAAACAATATCGTCAGCGAATTGGAATATACAGGGTTTTTATTTTAACTCTAAACATGATGAAAATGATTGTTAATGCCTATGTTCAATCGTAAAATAATCACATCAACGCATTAATTAATGGTCGGCAACCATATTTAGTCAGTTTTATTTAATTGTCAAAATTGTGTTAATAGAAATGTATTACACCACAAAAGAAAGAATACAAATAATTAATTGGTATAAGAGCGGGAACACCACTCGAGGTGTTCGAGATTTCGTTTCGCTTGCGTATCCGAGCAGACAACTTCCATCCATCGGAACAATTTTTAATATTGTCCATAATTTTGACAATACTGGCTGCGGGAGTAATTTAATATGATTATATTAAACCGTATTAAATTTAATTAATCTAACTTTATCCGTAATGCGTTAAGCTGTGTCACCTTTGTGTACTTGGTTGCAGTGGCGGCTCGTGAGACATTTTGATGGTAGAGCCACTTAGCATATAATATATCCCACCGCCTCCTTTTTGAGAAAAGAAAAAAAAACTGTAATCGTTACAAAAGCATTCAGTAAATTAAACAAAGAGAAAAGTAGCCTTCATATATAAATATTCAAGCATTCTGCAAAATTAAGTCTTACAAAGACTAAAAATAAAGTCACGCCGGTTATCAAAAGATATTTGCATGTTTTACTAGTACTACTATTGATATAACGAACGTCTAAGATCGTTTAGTTCTGTTCCCATCTGTTTTATCACCACAAATCCACTTGCTCATTATGCGCTGCAATCTTTCGTCTATAAATCGAATTAAATTGCGTAAGTATATTTTTGGTCCTATCTACATTTATTCGACTTTTCAGGAACAATTTTTAAAATCGGCTATTTTGTTCAAGAGTTATCTTCTCAAAACGACAGAACAATTAAACAACGAATTTATTTTTTTTTATCTACATCTATTCGGTGAGTACAGTACTTTACTCGAATAATGATGAAAATCAATGGTTCAAGAATTATACTCAAAAACCACGAAACAATTTAATTTGTTGGTCTTATCTGCATTTACTCGATGAGTACAAAATTTTGCTAGAAGAATTTGCCAAATTTGGTCATCCGTTCGAGAGTTATCCAACTTTTTAAATTCCGCTATTTTGTTCAAGAGTTATCTTCTCAAAACCACAAAACAAGTGAATGAATTTCATTTTTTATCTTTTATATATCTATTCATTGAGTGCAATACTTTTCAATATCTATTTATCCATGTATTCGATGAGTACATCACTTTTCTGGAAGAATTTGACTTTGGTCACCCATTATCTTCTGTAAACCAAAAATCAATTGAACAACGAATTCCATTTTTTGGTCCTCTCTATATCTTTCGGATGACAAAAAGACTTTGCTGAAAGAATTTTAGAAATCTGTCCTCTCGTTCATGAATTGAACTATACATTACATGTTTTGGGTCTTATCTGCGTTTATTCGATTGAAGAATTTGCCAAATTAGGTCATCCTTTCAAGAGTTATCCTCAAACGACAAAAAAAGCAACTAAAGACGAATTAATTTTTTGGTCCTATTTACATTTATCCGATGAGTACTTTATTGACTCGAAAAAATATAAAAAACAATTGCTATCCACTTGAAACTTTCCAAAATCACTCAATATTCATGCAAGAGTGATTTGGTAGAAAATTACAATACATTTCGTTGATTGTTTTTGCGATTTTTCCTGTAAATTTATGAAAAATTATATTTTTTTTGTTGACGCGAAAAAAATATAAAACAATTGCTAACCACTTGAAACTTCACAAAATCACTCAATATTAATTCAAGAGTGATTTGGTAGAAAATCCCAATTTCCCAATACATTCCGTCGATTACTTTTGCGATTTTTCATGTAAATTTATGAAAGATTGTAATAATTTTTTGAAAAACATATAAAACAGCTGTAAAATACTTGAAACTTTCTAAATTTACTTAAAATACAATAGTCTTAATAATCCTTCAAAAACTCAAAATACCCCACCACAGATTTTCAAGATAACCGACCCAGAACAGCGCTTAAGATTTTTTTAACTTGCACTTCTTCTGAGTGAAAAAAAATATTATTAAAACACCAACATACTTTAAATTTTTCAAATTTAGTCAAAATACAATAATCTTAATAATCCTTCAAAAAAAAAAACACAAAATACCCCATCACCGGTTTTCACGATAACCGACCGAGAAACAGCGCTTAATTTTTTTTTAAGTTTCAATTCTTCCGAGTGAAAAGAAAAATATAAAAGCCACTGCAACACATTTGAAACTTTTCAAATTTATTCAAAATACATTAATCTCAATAACCCTCTAAAAAACTCAAAATAGCCAATCACAGGTTTTCAAGATTATCGATTGAGAATTAAGATTTTTTAAGTTGCACTTTTTTCGAGCGAAAAAAAGAATTATGTAAAAACAACTGTAACACACTTGAAACTTTTCAAACTTAGTCAAAATACATTAATTTTAATAATCCTGCAAAAAACTCAAAATACCCTATCAATGGTTTTCAAGATAACTGACCGAGAACAGCGCTTTAGATTTTTTAAGTTGAACTCCTTCCGAGTGAAAATAAAAATATAAAGACTACTTCAGAACACTTATAAATTTCCAAATTTACACAAAATACATTAATCTTGACAATACTCTAAAAAACTCAAAATAACCTATATCACAGGTTTTCAAGATAACCGGCCGACAACAGCGCTTAAGATTTTTTAAATTTACACTTCTTTCGAGTGAAAAATAAAATATTATAAAAACAACTGCAACACACTTGAAATTTTCTAAATTTACTCAAAATACATTAATCTTAATAATCCTCCAAAACACTCAAAATACCCCATCACTGGTTTTTAAGATAACCGACTGAGAAAAGCGCTTAATTTTAATAAGTTTCACTTCTATCGAGTGAAAACAAAATATAAAAACAACTGCAACACACTTGAAGCATTTTCAATTTACTTAAAATATATTTATCTTAATAATCCTTCAAAAAACTCAAACTACCCCATCACTGGTTTTCAAAATAATCGACCGAGATCGGCGCTTCAGATTTTTTTTTAAGTTGCACTCCTTCCGAGTGAAAAGAAAAATATGAAAACAACTGCAACACACTTGAAATTTTCCAAATTTACTCAAAATACATTAATCTCAATAATACTCCAAAAAACTCAAAATACCCCAACAGTGGTTTTCAAAATAACCGACTGATAACAGCGCTTGAGTGAAAAAAAGATATAAAAACAAATGCAATACACTTGAAACTTTTCAAATTTACTCAAAATACATTAACCTTAATAAACCTCTAAAAACTCAAAGTAGCCGATCACTGGTTTTCAAGATAACCGATCGAGAACAGCGCTTAAGATTTTTATTAAGTTGCACTCTTTCTGAGTGAAAAAGAACATATAAAAACAACTGCAACACACTTAAAATTTTCCAAATTTACTCAAAATACATTAATTTTAATAAACCTCCAAAATACTCAAAATACCCCATCACTGATTTTCAAGATAACAACACAATTCTGGAGGAATTTTTCAAATCTGCTATTCAAGAGTTATCTTCACAAATAAATGCGTTGCGATTTTTCTCTTCTCATGAAACTTTTGCACATATCGTTTTACTATTAAAAATGACGAAACAGTGTTTTTAGAATTAATAAAAAATCTTGCTTTGTTTGAAATTAGAGGTAGTGCCATGGCTCCTTGGCTCTACATAACGCATTTAGTCGCCCCTGCTTGGTTGCATACACTTTCAATTAAATGCCATGCGTTGATGTGATTATTTTACGATTGAACATAGGCGTTAATAATAGTATGTTCAGTGTTAAAATAAAAGCTCTGACTAAAGTCAGGATTTGAGTTAAACATGTCACAGCAATAGATATTATGTAACATGGGAGGCAGAAGGCCAAACCCTAGTATTTTCCTATGATTCTTAGACAATAATGCTTATACTGTTTAATCTTTTGGTGAGTTTCGTCATTGCTATTTGAAAATATCTGCGGTGTTCCATTACAATTGTAAGCGATTGCAACATGGATTATTTTTAATGTCATAAAATCAATTCGGCGTGCTACCCGCTGAATGTGTGTCATGTTCCATCAATTATAACTGCGAACCGAAAGGGATTAATAATAATTTCACACATCATCGGTACAATTAGGCAACAAATTGTAAAAAGCTGTATTTCATTCCGACAAGTCCCAATTTAAACTGACTATTCCGCAATTACACAATTTCCAAATTAATACAGATTAATTTTAAATTTAAAAAAAGTTTGTCGAGCCGATAGCGAGCTTTTTTATTTATCAAATTATTTATCATCAGAATTAAACTAAGACAAACATTTCTAACTTACGATCCATAGAATCTTTTTGATAACAATCTGTGGAGTATGGATAGTCTCGTAAAGCACGATGTTTGGGATGACCACTGGGTCAGTTACATGATCGTCCTATCTTTCGAGGAAGTTGTTCATCGAGATAATCTTATCAGTGTCCTGGTGCATCATCCAATTACAAAATGAAGTTATCATTGTCATCCTGTAACTGCGGCATGAATCAAAAACATGTCCAGAAAACGCATAATCATTTACAACTACATACATACTACGTACATACCTCATTGGGATCTTTCAGGGCTTGACCCCCATGATACATATAGAAATGGCTAACATATATTTAACCCAAAGCTGCCTGGAATTTCTTGCACGGGTAATATTGGTCAAAAGTAATTCCTAAAATGTCAATGCGCTGCTTAGGCAAACTTCTTGCAGTTTACTATAAATTTTTTTTGGCTCTTCTCTTGCGAATCGTAAGTTCTGTTGCGCATTATCGTTCAAACTGTTATCTGTCAAGCCTGCAAAGAATCGTTCGCATTCACAGCATTCGTCTACTTGTGAGGTTTCGAACTTTAAGGATTAATTCTCATTGGAGTATTTTAGTTTTTTTTTTTAATTCGCAATGAACTTTTTTGTCTGATTCAAGATGTTTCTTACGGGTATCTTTTACTTTGTTGGCCAATTTTTTAAGCCTATCTTCAGTATTTTAATAGAAAAATACCGTGAAGATGTTTAGACACTTTTCTTTTAATTTTATTGGGTTATTCCTAATTTAAAACAATAATTTGTTAACATTATCTCGTTGACCAGTAATGGCTCTGCCAAGAAATGAGGGTTAAATGGTAGCCGTGATTCAGTTCTTCCAGGTCGTGCGAAGCAAAGAAATAGATATCTTTCTTAATTATTATTACCTTGGCTTTAGTTAATCGTTCAGTTTCTAAAATTTATGTTAGAGCAACCAGTGGCGGCTCGTGGAACATGTTGATGGTAGAGCCACTTCTACAATATACCTCTCACCCCCCCTTTTTTTTAAGCAAGAACGATTTATCTTCCTAGACCAAAGTAACTGGCGAAAGCGTTTTAAAAATTCCTGCTGAGCTTGAAACTACAGGTAGTGCCATGGCCCCTTGGCTGTATAAAACGAACCGTCCCTGCTTAATTTGATAAAAGGAGCTTTAAAAATCTAGTTTAATTTTTGTAGAATTTAGTCGACACGTTTTATATATTTTTTAAATTTTTTGCTTGCGTATTACACAATTGGAGAACTAAAATTGCAAAAATTCACAACTCGCGAAATAATCGGTGGATTTTCAAATACTCTATTTAGTTTGATAAAACGATGATTTGCAAATCCAGTTTAATTTTTGTAGAATTTATTCGACACGTTTTATATTTTTTTTTCGAGTTTTGCACATTTGGAAATCTAAAATTTTCAAAAATTCACAACTCGCGAAATAATTGGCGGATTTTTAAAAACTTGATTTAGTTTGATAAAACAATGGTTTGCAAATCTAGTTTATTTTTTGTAGAATTTAGTCGACACGTTTTATATATTTTTTTTATTTTTTTCTTGCGTATTACACAATTGGAAAACTAAAATTTTCAAAAATTCACAACTCGCGAAATAATCAGGGGATTTTCAAATACTCTATTTAGTTTGATAAAACGATGATTTGCAAATCTAGTTTAATTTTTGTAGAATTTAGTCGACACGTTTTATATTTTTTTAATTTTTTTTTTCGAGTTTTACACAATTGGAAATCTAAAATTTTCAAAAATTCACAACTCGCGAAAAAATCGGTGGATTTTCAAATACTCTATTTAGTTTGATAAAACGATGATTTGCAAATCCAGTTTAATTTTTTTAGAATTTAGTCGACACGTTTTATATTTTTTATACTTTTTTCTTCGAGTATAACACAATTGGAAATCTAAAATTTTCAAAAATTCACAACTCGCGAAATAATTGGTGGATTTTCAAAAACTGCACTTAGTTTGATAAAACAATGATTAGCAAATCCAATTTAATTTTTATAGAATTTAGTCGACGCGTTTTATATTTTTTCTAAATTTTTTGCTCGAGTATTTCACAATTCGAGGACTAAATTTTTCAAAAATTCACAACTCGCGAAATAATCGGTGGATTTTCAAATACTTTATTTAGTTCGATAAAACGATGATTTGCAAATCCAATTTAATTTTTGTAGAATTTAGTCGACACGTTTTATATATTTTTTTAAATTTTTTGCTCGAATATTACACAATTCGAATATTAAAATTTTCAAAAATTCACAACTCGCGAAATAATTGGTGGATTTTCAAAAATTGCAATTAGTTTGATAAAACAATGATTAGCAAATCCAATTTAATTTTTATAAAATTTAGTCGACGCGTTTTATATTTTTTCTAATTTTTTTGCTCGAGTATTTCACAATTCGAGGACTAAATTTTTCAAAAATTCACAACTGGCGAAATAATCGGTGGATTTTCAAATACTCTATTTACTTCGATAAAACGATGATTTGCAAATCCAATTTAATTTTTGTAGAATTTAGTCAACACGTTTTATATATTTTTTTAAATTTTTTGCTCGAATATTACACAATTCGAATATTAAAATTTTCAAAAATTCACAACTCGCGAAATAATTGGTGGATTTCAAAAACTGCACTTAGTTTGATAAAACAATGATTAGCAAATCCAATTTAATTTTTATAGAATTTAGTCGACGCGTTTTATATTTTTTCTAATTTTTTTGCTCGAGTATTTCACAATTCGAGGACTAAATTTTTCAAAAATTCACAACTGGCGAAATAATAGGTGGATTTTCAAATACTCTATTTACTTCGATAAAACGATGATTTGCAAATCCAATTTAATTTTTGTAGAATTTAGTCGACACGTTTTATATATTTTTTTAAATTTTTTGCTCGAATATTACACAATTCGAATATTAAAATTTTCAAAAATTCACAACTCGTGAAATAATTTTTGGATTTTCAAAAACTGTACTTAATTTGATAAAACTATGATTTGCAAATCTATTTTATTTTTTGTAGAATTTAGTCGACACGTTTCATATTTTTTTTTAAATTTTTTGCTCGCGTATTACACAATTGGAAAACTAAAATGTTCAAAAATTCACAACTCGCGAAATAATTGGTGGATTTTCAGAAACTGCACTTAGTTCGATAAAACAATGATTTGCAAATCTAGTTTAATTTTTGTAGAATTTAGTCGATACGTTTTAAATTTTTTATATATTTTTTTTCGAGTATTGCACAATTGGAAATCTAAAATTTTCAAAAATTCACAACTCGCGAAAAAATCGGTGGAGTTTCAAATACTCTATTTAGTTTGATAAAACAATGATTTGCAAATCCAGTTTAATTTTTTTAGAATTTAGTCGACATGTTTTATATTTTTTATACTTTTTTCTTCGAGTATAACACAATCGGAAATCTAAAATTTTCAAAAATTCACAACTCGCGAAATAATTGATGGATTTTCAAAAGTTGCACTTAGTTTGATAAAACAATGATTTGCAAATCCAATTTAATTTTTATAGAATTTAGTCGAAGCGTTTTATTTTTTTTTTAATTTTTTGCTCGAGTATTACACAATTCGAAAACTAAAATTTTCAAAAATTCACAACTTGCGAAATAATCGGTGGATATTCAAATACTCTATTTGGTTTGATAAAACGATGATTTGCAAAGCTAATTTAATTTTTGTAGAATTTAGTCGACACGTTTTATATTTTTCTTTATTTTTTGCTCGAGTGTTACACAATTCCAAAACTAAAATTTTTATCTTTCTAGACCAAAGTAACTGGCGAAAAGTGTTTTAGGAATTCTTAAAAATTCTCGCTGAGCTTGAAACTACAGGTAGTGCCATGGCTCCTTGGCTCTATATAACGAGCCGCCCCTGAGAGCAACTGTGCAATAACAATAACGATACAGCGTTTTATAAAAGAACACCATTAACTTAAAAATTCCAATTAGTTTCACTGCAGCATATCCGATGACCATTACATAACGAAATTTACAACCATGTTGAACTTCACGTATGAACTTTAATTAACAAATTGTCTGTATGGGAATCTCAACGGATAAATAATTATGTCTATCCGGTCGTTCACTTTCTTTCCATTTGAATGGGTGTGGTCGTACGGTAGGTGCCCAAAAATGGAGCATCGCAGGCCAAGTGGAGAGAAGAAGAGAATGAAAGAGAAAGTCGGACGTTTGTTTCACGAATTCGCTTTTCGATTATCACCACAGAGGAACGTAAAACTGATCGTGAATATGGAGCACCGGATTCTCTCTTTCACTTTTTTTTTATAAAAGATGATTCAAACTACTCACAACATGTGTAAAACCCACCCGTTGCTGATGCAAGGCGTTTTAGTCATCCGCGCCGATTTCTAAAATGCAAAATAGAACACATTGATAAACATTATTCTACGTTGTAATAATGTCGGTGTGTTTCAGCATGTAAACGGGTGTAATTAAGAGAATCTTCTTATTTTCTAATTCGTTACCAAATGTTGGCCAAACATCACAAATCGGTGATGCAACAAGTAATTTGTCGTTTTTTTCTTTCTTAAATGAGAAATTCTAAAAAAAATCATGAAATTAGGGGATTTTTTCAGCTGCTCGAACCCTGTATCAACCTTCTAAAAAACATCCAAAAGGGTTTAAATTGATTTTAGGTTATCTAAACCTCCCGTTGCATGGAATTTTGTTTTTTTTTTATTTCATGAGTAATTAAAATTCTACATCCACAATTTTTTTGGAAAATCACCAATGGATGAGTACCAATTGTAGGAGTGATAACTGATGTTATATGTGAAGTTTCATTTTAAAATCAAACAGTGGCTCTAGATTCGGATTATTTATAATTATTTCTTTGAGAGTAATTACTCCCATAATGTTCATTACCCTTAGTTATTGTATTTATTTAAAAATTTGACTTCTGTGGTCCATTATCAGCCCATTAATTATTTCACTTGGACCTCCTGTGAGAGCGGAAAGGTGCGCCCCTTGTCACGTCGGGTGTTATTGGTGTTAAATAAAAATTATAACACGGGTGCGATTAAGCGTGGGATTTGTTTCCAGAACGAGGGTGCATTTATGTTCGTCCAGTTGACAGAAAGACAAGGGAACGATTAAACTGTCCAGCCTCACGAAGTGTTCACTTGCAATGTGAGAAATTATCACCGGGTGCTCTCATGTTTTATTGCGATGTAAAACGCACCCGCTATGATAACTTGATACTAAATTAACACAATATAAAAGTAAAATAACGTTAGTGTAATACGAAGTATATTAACCGACACAAATAATTTGAGAAGTTGGAGACTTGTCTGCATGGACCCGTATGTTCACGGCTAGTTCAAAATGTAATTTCAAAGTTTATTTATTATTACACTTTGTGAATCTCCTGGCGCAAATAAGTTTATAATATAGGAGGATACACCTGGAAGGATTTAAGCAATTCCTTGCGATATCCATGTTGGAGTAGGAACGTTGGAAATGTTATTGAATATTTTCATATAATTCTATAATTACCATGCTGCAATAATGCCGAAAACAAGTCTGTTGAATCTAAAATCGCAGAGAGTTTTTCAAGTCGGAGATATATGATGGAATTTACGGATCTATTTTAAGTTGAGATTAAAATCTGAAACACCAATTATAATGATTGCATATGATAATCCGATAAATTTTCCCTGTATTTAGATATCAGATACTTCATCCTGGAAGATTTTAAATTTGGAAACTATTTTGCATCCAAATATTTGCAAAAATCGATCAAGTTTCCTTCCTTATATTTATCCTTGATTTAATCGTTAGCTTGAAAATCAATAATTTCCATTTGAAACTGACTTGAATCATCGGCAACATTGCAATCAAATGGATTTTGAAACAACCGAATTTCCTTTGAATTCACGTCAAGGTCAGAAAATCGCTTTTGAAATTCTTGTTTTAAATCCGAAATGACTGTAACTGCAAATCTGGTTGGAAATTGTTCATCAGTTTCTGTATAAAATTAAATTAATTCATCTGATTTTCGAACAATATCAGCTTTGATTTGCGCAAATAAATTAAGTTGTTTTTGCTTTGGAGCTTTAAGTTTAAGTTATTTACGTGTGTCACTGCATCTGCAAAAAGCCAACTTCCAGAGCCACAGGATATCCGTTAAAAGTAGATGAGGATGATTTTTCTCCACAAGAAATAAATCAATTTAATTTCGGAGTCTAAAGAACTGCAATAGCACTTTTCCACAGCTAAGTCACCGAACTGCAGTAATACAACAAGTAAACAAATTTTGATTCAATTTGTTCGAGAAAAGATCGAAATTGGCATTTGATCAAATAAAATTTACAACAGAAACAACTGGTGTGGAGGTCATATCGTCATGTTCTACACATAGAGCTTGTTGATGGATAATACAATTCAGAAAATTGCTACTGATGTTCCTGCACCTTCATAAGCTTTTCTAATTTGCTCAACCACCACGATGTTTGCATCAGACATGTTTCTTCCTTCGTGAATTGTCACATCTTGGAGTCTATCCAAGTCCAAGTTATGTTTTGCCAATGCCTTTTGTACTTCCTTGCGGGGGCGGCTCGTGATATAGAGCCAAGAAGCCATAGCACTAGAAGTTTCAAGCTCAGCAAGAATTTTTACTTTCTCCGTTACGAAGTACGAGAAAGTATTGTGATCGTGATTTTTTTTTCAAAAATTTTTTTTACGGAAATATCCGTTTTGGGGTCCCTAGATGCCATTTCAACAATTTCTGGAAAAAAAAAAATTGTGTCTGTGTGTGTGTGTGTCTGTATGTGTGTCTGTGCGCGCTGTATCTCAAAAACTAATACAGCAATTGATATGAAACTTTCAACATACGTCTTATTTGATAATCCGAAGAACTGAAAAGCTTTTGGTAAAATTTCGTACACCGGAAGTGGGTGTTTACCTTAACCGTTTTTTGTTTTCTGCCAATATCTTCTTAAATATGAAAAATATCTGAAAAACATTTAAACAAATATTGAAGACAACAAATAACTGAACATCTTTTGTTTGAAAATAGTTTTCATAAAATCATTGTTATTCGAGAAAAAAATGTATTATTATTTTTTTCATTTCTAGTTCATAATTTTGAAACGATAATAGTTACAGCAAATTTATGCGAATAATAATTGTAGAGAATGCCAAAATGAACAACTTATAAAGAACAAGTTTTTCTCGAAATCCCTTTAGTTTTTGAGTAAACTGAGTTTTTGAATTTGAAGTATAATTTTTCCATCTTTCCACATGATGGCCACATCACCATTTTTAATTAATTGTTAAAAAACTTTTTCACCAGTTCGCCCTTTAAAAGGGGGTGGGGGGTATATTGTATAGGTGGCCCTACCACGAACATGTTCCACAAGCCGCCACTGAAATTAAGTACAGTTTTTGGAAATCCACGAGTAATGAATTTTCGAATTGTGTAATACTCGAGCAAAAAATTTAAAAAAATATATAAAACGTGTCGACGAATTTCTACAAAAATTAAATTAGATTTGCATATCATCGTTTTATCAAATTAAGTGCAGTTTTTAACAATCCGCCGATTATTTCGTGAGTTGTGAATTTTTGAAAATTTTAATTTTTGCATTGTGTAATACTCGAGAAAACAGTGTCGACGAAATTCTACAAAAATTAAATTAAATTTGCAAATCATCGTTTTATTAAACTAAATGGAGTTTTTGAAAATCCACCAATTATTTCGTGAGTATTGATTTTTTGAAAATTTTAGTTTTCGAATTGGGTAATACTCGAGCAAAAAAAATAAAAGAAAATATAAAACGTGTCGATGAATTTCTACAAAAATTAAATTGGATTTGCAAATCATTGTTTTATCAAACTAAACGGAGTTTTTAAAAACTCACCAATTATTTCGCGAATTGTGAATTTTTGAAAATTTTAGATCTCGAATTCTGTAATACTCGAGTTAAAAATTTAAAAATATATATACAAAACGTGTCCACTAAATTCTACAAAAATTAAATTAGATTTGCAAATCATCGTTTTATCAAACAAAATAAAGATTTTGAAAATTCACCAATTATATCGCGAATTGTGAATTTTTGAAAATTTTAGTTTTCGAATTGTGTAATACTCGAGCAAAAAAATAAAAGAAAATATAAAACGTGTCGACGAATTTCTACAAAAATTAAATTAGATTTGCAAATCATCGTTTTATCAAACTAAATAGGGTTTTTGAAAATCACCGATTATTTCGTGAGTTGTAAATTTTTAAAAATTTTAGATCTCGAATTGTGTAATACTAGAGTTAAAATTAAAAAAAACAAATATAAAACGTGTCTACTAAATTCTATAAAAATTAAATTATATTTGTTAATAATCGCTTTATCAAACTAAATGCAGCTTTTAAAAATTCACCAATTATTTCACGAATTGTGAATTTTTGAAAATTTTAGATTTCCAATTGTGTAATACTCGAGTTAAAAATTTAAAAAAAACATATAAAACGTGTCTAGTAAATTCTACAAAAATTAAATAAGATTTGCAAATCATCGTTTTATTAAACTAAATAGAGTTTTTGAAAATCCACCAATTATTTCGTGAGTATTGAATTTTTGAAAATTTTAGTTTTCGAATTGGGTAATACTCGAGCAAAAAAATAAAACAAATATATATAAAAGGTATCGACGAATTTCTACAAAAATTAAATAAGATTTGCAAATCATCGTTTTATCAAATTAAGCAGGGGTGGCTCGTTATATACAGCCAAAGAGCCATGGCACTGCCTGTAGTTTCAAGCTCAGCAAGAATTAATTAATTCTTAAAACACTTTTTCGCAAGTTACTAAGTCTAGGAAGATAAATCGTTCTTTCTTTCTTCAAAAAAGAGGAGGGAGGGGTATATTTATAAGTGGCTCTACCATCAGCATATTCCACGAGCTGCCACTGCTTCCTTGAAGATATCTTCTCTAGTTCTCTAGTTGTAGTGCCATGCATGCTACTAACAGAGGCTAATTCTTGTGTGATATTAAATTCGTCGTCAACTCCAGCAACAAAAAATAAAAGTTATAAGGTGTCACTAATATCAGTTGATTCATCCATCGCGAAGGAATACTGAGTGAAACGCTGTGCTTTCCTAGTAATCTTGTGGAGAATATTGTTTCCAATATCGTCAATTCATATTACGGGAAAGACTGGGTTGTAGTTTGGACACCTCTGGTCTAAACCAAACAAAGGGCAACAAAACAAGGTCCTCGCTTGATAATTTCACCATTATAAATCTTTAGTTTTGCAACTGGAAATTCGACTGCTGCCGCTGTTGTACCGTGAAAGTTTCCCAAACCGTCGTTCCATGTCGGAAAAAAACATTTTCGAGAATGCTCAATTCTCTTCGGACAACTGGATCGCTTCCCACTGTTTGAACGAATTACGAACGTCCTGTGAAAACAGCTGCGGCTCGTGGAGGTTCGGCAAAGAGGCTACGGAAGAAAATTCGACTAAAACAGCACCAAAATATTTGCTTCCCCTGCAAGAGTAAGTAGCGCAGTACGAGCGGCGTCTCCGATTCAGGAGCCGCCGCTGCGTGCAACATTCTATGAATGAAAAGGAAGGTATTCTTCACACTGTGGAGCAAAATCCCCGCATTAGTACTAGATCAGGGTTGTCAAACAGGCGGCCCGCGGGCCACATGCGGCCCTCGAGGTAATTTTTGTGGCTCTCGATGCTGAGTATAAAATAAAATAGAAAAGATTGTTATGAAGAAGATAGCGCGATAGATGAGTAAACATGTGCACATTTTTGTACCTGTAAAATATTTAATTAATCTATTAATCTAAAAGCAATTATATTATATTTTAATTATCCTATCCATATTCATATTCCTGAATCCTCAATTCAAAATATAAATTTCACAAAATTTGAAAATGTGATGTGGCCCGCGGAAATCTGGCCTATGCAACAAAGTTTGACACCCCTGTACTAGATGAATATCCATTCAACTTCATATACTCCAATAGAGAGTACGGAGAAAGTAATCTGATGTATCCGTTTCATAATCAATTAGTTCAACATCCAGAACCACAGGATTTTTTCCAATGACTTGAGTTTTTCCTCTGGTTAAACGCCAATCGGAGAGGTTATTGCCAAATTTAATAGATTATAATTATTTGTAATAAAATTTGTAAATAAAATTTGTGTTTTAAAAATTAAATGTAATAAATGAAAAAAAAATCTAAAGTTTTCCATAACTCGCTTATTTTTGAGAATCGGACCCGTGTTCATGAGAACGTTTTGCTTAAAATGACTTCTAGAATACATCCATTATGCGGCAGGAAAACGTCGTGAATCACCCTGTATATATAACTACAAAAAAGAAAACCATAACCTAAACGGCCATATGGTGCCACTTACAAATTATGAGTTTATGTTTGGAATTGGCGTTGTACAGGGTGGCCCATCTATCTGTTGCTTTTTGAACTATCGATTATTTCGGCTTTGACAGCTCGAATGATTTTGCCAATGTGTCAAATATTTAGTAATAGGTTTGCGGTTTACGAAATGGTTAAGTTTACGCTCGAAGAAAATTGGAAAATATTGAAAACTTCCAAAATGGTGAGTCTTTAACCGAAACTGAAAGAAAAATGGGCACAAAATTCGGGAAAAATAAAGCGCCTTCCAGGCAGTTTGTGACTAAATTTGTGAAGCGTGTGCTTGAAAGTGGCTCGTTAATGGACAAAGCAACGCGTTCCCGTGCTCGTCCAGTGCGCTCAATCGAAAATATTGCTGCTGTTGCCGAAAGTGTGAGTGACATTCCATCAACATCAACTCAACGGTGTGGCCCTCAATGTGGCTGCAATGGCGACTTCATTCTCGTGCTTTAGGTCGTCAATCGTCTCTGGATGGTTGGCGTAGCACTGATCCTTGACGGCTCTCTACAAAAAATAGTCCAACGGGGTCAAATCGCAGCTGCGAGGCGGCCAGTTGATATCGTTGTTTCGGCTAATTATGCGATTTTCAAACGTACCGCGCAAAAGTTCGACTGTAACGTTGGCTGTGTGGCACGTGGCGCCGTCCTGCTGGAACCAAATACCGCCGATGTCTTCCTCTTCCATTCGGGGAAAGAAAAAAATTCCAACATGCCGCGATAGCTCACCAATGATGGTTACGGCGGTTGCTGCTTCGTTTTCGAAGAAAAACGGACCAATGATGCCGCCGGACCACATACCGCACTAAAGAGTCACTCGTTGTGGGTGCAGTGACTTTTCCATAATTACGTGTGGATTTTCTGAGTCCCAAATGCGGCAGTTTTCCTTATTGACATAACCACCGAGGTGGAAATGAGCTTCATCTGCAAAGATGATTTTTCGATAAAAATGCTCATCTTCCATCAAGCGTTCTTCGGCCCTTTGGGCGAACCGAAATCGCATCGGATGGTCGTGCGGCTTCAGCTCTTGCACCAATTGAATTTTGTACGGCTTCAAACCGAGGTCTTTCGTCAAAATTCTTTGAAGGGACGTGCGAGAAATGTTCAATTCCTGCGAGCGGTGTCGAGTTGATGTTGATGGATTGTCACTCGCACTTTCGGCAACAGCAGCAATATTTTCGATTGAGCGCACTGGACGAGCACGGGAACGCGTTGCTTTGTCCATTAACGAGCCACTTTCACGCACACGCTTCACAAATTTATCCACAAACTGCCTTGAATGCTCTTTATTTTTCCCGAATTTTGTTGCATTTTTCTTGCAGTTTCGATTGAAGACTCACCATTTTGGAAGTAAGTTTTCAATATTTCCCAATTTTCTTCGAGCGTAAACTTAACCATTTCGTAAACCGCAAACCTTTTACTAAATATTTGACACATTGGCAAAGTCATTCGAGCTGTCAAAGCCAAAATAATCGATAGTTCAAAAAGCAACCAATAGATGGGCCTCCCTGTATATGTACGGTGTCAGATATTTTCATTTTTTTTATAATTTCGGGTATACGCAAGTAGTTCATTTCACTTCGATGATTGCTTTTTAAGTTTGAAATAATGCAACATTTTTTTCGCAGGAATAACATTTTCTGACAAGTTAATCATAAAACATCCTTCCATATGGGTATTAAATTGATGGCTGAAACGAATATTGTATCCACAGAAATTCTAGCTCTCCAAAAGCATAAATTTCCAATACCAATATCATTCATTTATATCCACATGCCACAACGAATAATCATCATTACAATACTGCACTTCTGTATGCATATATGTTAATCATTTCACCATATTACATATGTAAAATAAAGCAGACGCAAGGCAGAAAGAGGACCATTTGATTTTTTGTACAATAAATAATACATATTTGAATTAAATTTGTAATTGTTATTTCTGTAAATAACGATTTGATATTTACATACACAATTATTTACAATTTGCAAATTTGTATGAAAAATGTTCCATACAAATACATGATAGCTACAACATATTAAAAACTATACAGTGCATTTAGGATGAAGAAGACGTGACATTTACATTTCAAAATTTGTCTGCCGATGAATGATTTCTGCAATATTTTTGGCAGATTTTAAATTCGCACTTTCTTGAACAACAGTTTCTACAGTGAAAAAAGTTAAAAATATTAAATAAATTAATCCTGTCTGTATGTACGATTGCCTAAAATTCTCGCGCAACATTTCAACTTTTCAGGCCATTGTGTATGAGTTTGTTGGAAAAAATCATATCAAAAAATTTTAGTTATTGATACGTAGTTATGATGCTTTCAATGTATCATACAATTTATCTAAGATAAGTTTAATTTCCAGAAATAAATGTGTTTCCTTTAAATAGAAAATGTAACGATCGATTGCTGCTCTTACTTTAATTTAATGAGTATTCTATTACCCGTGAAGCAAATTGCCTTATTTGAATAAAACGTGGCGTATTACGGGTTTTTTTTCAGGTAATCCATATTTAAAGTAAACGCGATATTTTCCCCCTCGTTGAAACGGTTGAAGGGTTTCGTGCTTTTGCCGTCAGAGGATTCCGCTTAAGCCGATCCCAGCATGAAATCCTCTTCAAGGTCGCCCATTTGTTTTGTTATACCCGTCAACTTTTAATTGCTACACACGAGACAATGTTATAATAAATAAGGTTAATTTATATAACCCGAGATCTATTCAGATCTCATAATAAAGTACTTGTGATACGTAATCGAATATTATAATAGCGTTCTTTTCGATAAGACAGATAATATTTGAACAAATATTGAATCTTGTTTATACTGAAGGATAAATGTTGAACAATGCGTAGCAGCAAATTAGTTACTTGGTGTTTGTTATTGTTTATTATTTTTGGAAGTAATTCAAATAATTAATCGGAAGTTTACACACAATGCGGCGAATGTTGTTTAACTGACAACCATTTTTTAGTCATATAAAACTGGTTAACAATTACATTAATAATTCAACAAACTCGAATGAGCGTAATGGATCATTGTTAAATGATCTGAAGCTTTTTTTGAGTTTGTACTCACACACCAATGATGTGCGACGGTGCGGATCAAGATAAATGAACTGTCAATGTATAAAAGTGACAATTGAATCGACACGTATAACATGGGAAGGCAAAATCGCCGTTCTAGTGAAAAATATTTATATTTAACTTATTCCAGTTTAAACATTCGTGTGCAATACCAATTACAGTTTCCATGAACATTGTCATTGACGTCATGAATGGCGAGAAATGTCAATTTATTAACAGCAGAATTTATTGATTATTTAATTTAGCTTTTTTCCAATTTTATTTGTGTTTGATTTCTATTGCAATTTTATAAATACGATATACAGTATGATGCAACTATTAATAAACAAATGAATGAATTACATATTGCAATTATAAATACCAATTATTTTATACGTTTAATGTAACGTACGATATTATTGAATTTATTAACCCGAGAAAAAAAAGTTATAAACAATATTACCCAAAATTTCATGCATTAAATCGTTTAAGTAGACTCTTATCTACACGTTGTTTTTAAAAAATTAAATCTAAAACGCGTCAAACAGTGCCATATTGGACTTTAAACGTTTGCTATATTATATGTATAGTTCGGGTGGACCCGAGAAAAAAAATTCATAAAAAGTTATAAACAAAATTACCCAAAATTTCATACGTTAAATCGTTTAAATAGACTCTTATCTACACGTTGTTAAAAATTAAATTTAAAACGCGTCAAACAGTGCCATACTGGACTTTGAAAGTTTGCTATATTATATGTATAGTTCGGGTGGACCCGAGAAAAAAAAAAATTCATAAAAAAGTTATAAACAATTTTACCCAAAATTTACTCCGTTAAATCGTTTAAGTAGACTCTTATCTACACGTTGTTGTTAAAAAATTTAATTTAAAACGCTTCACACAGTGCCATATTGGACTTTGAAAGTTTGCAATATTATCTATTTAGTTTGGGTGGACCCGAGAAAAAAAATTCATAAAAAAGTTATAAACAATTTTACCCAAAATTTAATGCGTTAAATCGTTTAAATAGGCTCTTATCTACACGTTGTTGTTAAAAAATTAAATTTAAAACGCGTCAAACAGTGTCATATTGGACTTTGAAAGTTTGCTATATTACATGTTTAGTTCGGGTGGACCCGAGAAAAAAAATTCATAAAAAAGTTATAAACAATTTTACCCAAAATTTATTGCGTTAAATCGTTTAAGTAGTCAACTAAAATTACTCCCATTATGGATAGACTTTTAACTATCATTACTAAGTACGCACGTAAACCACAAACATTCACTCTTATGGACAAATTAATAACGAAACGCTCTAACACCCAATCAAAATTCAAATTCCCACCAATGTCTCCTTATGAATTCCTTAAAACCCTAAAAGACGGATCGGACTAAACAAGTCATCCTCAGACGAACGGACACGCCATACTTCAGATTCAATCATTCATGCTTACTAACCTCTTAAAAAAATTTTTTTGTAATTTTATGTACCATTATTGTTTATTATTGTACTAGGCTGAAAGACCTCTGGTCAATTGCCTGTTGAGGTCATTTGTAAAAGTGTCTCAATAAATGTATTGTCTCTCTCGTTTAAGTAGACTCTTATCTACACGTTGTTGTTAAAAAATTTAATTTAAAACGCGTCAAACAGTGCCATATTGGACTTTGAAAGTTTGCTATATTATATGTACAGTTCGGGTGGACCCGAGAAAAAAAATTCATAAAAAAGTTATAAACAATTTTACCCAAAATTTAATGCGTTAAATCGTTTAAATAGGCTCTTATCTACACGTTGTTGTTAAAAAATTAAATTTAAAACGCGTTAAACAGTGTCATATTGGACTTTGAAAGTTTGCTATATTACATGTTTAGTTCGGGTGGAACCGAGAAAAAAAATTCATAAAAAAGTTATAAACAATTTTACCCAAAATTTAATGCGTTAAATCATTTAAGTAGACTCTTATCTACACGTTGTTGTTAAAAAATTTAATTTAAAACGCGTCAAACAGTGCCATATTGGACTTTGAAAGTTTGCTATATTATATGTACAGTTCGGGTGGACCCGAGAAAAAAAATTCATAAAAAAGTTATAAACAATTTTACCCAAAATTTAATGCGTTAAATCGTTTAAGTAGACTCTTATCTACACGTTGTTGTTAAAAAATTTAATTTAAAACGCGTCAAACAGTGCCATATTGGACTTTGAAAGTTTGCTATATTATATGTACAGTTCGGGTGGACCCGAGAAAAAAAATTCATAAAAAAGTTATAACAATTTTACCCAAAATTTAATGCGTTAAATCGTTTAAGTAGGCTCTTATCTATACGTTGTTATTAAAAAATTAAATTTAAAACGCATCAAACAGTGCCATATCGGACTTTGAAAGTTTGCTATATTATATGTATAGTTCGGGTGGACCCGAGAAAAAAAATTCATAAAAAAGTAATAAACCATTTTACCTAAAATTTAATGCGTTAAATCGTTTAAATAGACTCTTATCTACACGTTGTTGTTCCGTGGCTGAAAAATCCGTGGCTATCTTCACATCGGTTAATTTCCAAGATATCACTATTATTCAATATATTTGATATATATGAATTTCATTCACACAAAAAGCTGTATAATAATAACGCCAGATTAATTATTTGTTTTTATTTAAAAAAAAGACTAGACAAAAAATATAAAACTAAATGAAAACAATAAAATATGTTTTTACGTTTTTTTCTACGTACACGGGGTTTAAATATGCGCACTTGATTTTTGGAATATCCTTTAATATTTATAACCACCATTGCTGCTATATTTCTGCGAAATGGTCGTATCCTTATATCCTCCTGAAAATCCACTCGCGTAGTTTCCTCCGGAATAACTACTTCCACCGGAAAGCCCAGAATGTCCAGAGCTGTAAAGACCTCCCGAACCGAAATCAGATCCTCCAAAACTCGAATGAGAACCCAGGTTGTATCCTCCAGAGCCAGAATGCGAGCTGTAGTCTCCTCCGCCGGAAATGTAACCAGAACTGTAGTCTCCAGATCCGGAATTGTAACCGGAACTGTAGTCACCAGATCCGGAATTGTAACCGGAACTGTAGTCCCCTGAGTTGGTGCCCCCAATTCCTGTATGGAAGTTTTCAGATCCTGGATGTAAGCCTTCAGATCCTGAATGATAATTTCCACCTCCTGAGTTATAACTACTTCCACTTCCTGAATAGAGAGAACCGGAACCTCCGCTGTAATGGCCACCTAGGTTGTAGCTGTCACTTGATGAATATCCTCCAGCGTAACCACCTGAAATTCCGGAACTGTATCCACCTGAATATCCTGAACCATATCCACCCGAGCTAGGGATATGTACGTGCTCTGTTACGTGTACGGGAGTTTTCACTTTTACTGGGTATGGTTTGTTGATGACCACTGGGTATGGTTTAGGAACATGCACAGGGACTGGGTGTGGTACTTTCACGTAAACTGGTTTAGGGACCGGGTACGGGACCTTACGTGTTACTGTAACAGGGTATGGTCTTGCAACTACTACTGGGTATGGTCTTGGTACTTCAATCGGAACTGCACGGGGAACTTCCACTGGTCTGGGTACAGCGACTGGAACCGGATATGGGCGGTTGACTTGTACTGGGTAGGGTTGTGGCACCGAAATTGGCACGCGTTGAGTGTTGTGGGAGACGGAAACGGTGTGTTTAGAACCAAGACCTAATCCAGATCCAATTCCACCTCCGAATGATGATCCGAAATTAGATACCGATCCGTGTCCTATTCCGGATGAACCAAGTAGAGATCCGTGCCCTATTCCGGATGATTCGATTGAAGATCCTAGTGAGTGTAATCCCGAGAAGCCAATTACTGATGATTCATGCCCAATTCCTGACGAACCAATGGAGTGTAGTCCTGATGATCCTAGCGTATTAATTCCAGACGATCCAAACGAATGGATACCAGAAGATCCATGTCCAAATCCAGATGAACCACCTGACGACCCATGTCCGAATCCATATGAACCGCCTGATGATCCATACCCGAATCCTGATGAACCACCGGATGACCCATGTCCGAATCCAGATGAACCAATTGGTGACCCATGACCGAATTCAGCTGAACTAATTGATGACCCATGTCCGAACCCGGAAGAGCCGTGTCCAAAGTTAGAGGAGCCGATCCCTTGCAAATTCACAGAAGTGAGCTTGCCTGAACCGTAACTGCCTAAGCCAGCAGTGGTGGCATACTCATGGCCCCCATGGTTCGAAACACCAACCCACCCCTTCAACCCTGACGACGATGATAATGATGGTGAAGCGTATCCTATCGAGTAACTCTTATCCACCGGCGGTGATAAATCATTGTCTGCGCGAAGCACTCCACATCTAGCCGTAGCTAGAAAGGCTGCTGTAACCTGAAATATGGAAATTGCAATTAGTAAATAAATCAAATAATTTTTTTCTCTTACTTACCACCAGTAGTTTCATGATGGACGTGTGTGAGTATGTATAGACTGAATGTGAATGTGCCAAAAAACGTCGGGCGTCGCCGTTTTATAACCGGACCGCGCCTCATGGCCACTTTCTCGAGGCATACGAAGAAGAAGGTATTGCAGGGATGACCATCTCATAGTGGCTTCATTGTATATCATGTTACGTAAATGTGTATCAGAATGTATGTTTTGCATTAATTAATTGTGAATAAGTTATATTGTCGAAATTTCAATGAATAATATTTTTTTATACCAAATAAATGAAATATAATATTGGCACTAAAAAAAAATTGATTATTCGGTAACATATTACATCTTATTGTTTTGTATTAATAAATAATACGATGAAGTGTATTTAATTTGTAGTTAATAAAAACTGTTTTGTTGATATATAATTAATTGCCTCCCGTTAAACAAAAATTCACCAGAATACAGGTCTTTATTAAGATTAATCATATAGGATGGGTATTAATTTTAACTATAGAAAACAAAAACACTTTAGAGAGAATTTGAAATTTGAATTTTTTTTTTTAATTCCAAATAAAATAATAAGGCAAGACTAGTTTAAACATTTAGAATCTAAACTGAGTTTTTATTTGCTGGAATTAATATCTGTTTCATATTACTATCATTAATAATATGAACTACCAATACTAATTATATAAAACAATTAATTATAACTATCTCTAGTTTATGTATTTAAATATACACTGTGTACATAAAGTAAGGAATAAATTCGATTAAAATTCAGGGCATTTTCTTTCAGAAAAATGCTCGGACACATGTATTATTATTTTTTAACGCGCAACTTTTGAGATAGAATTCAAATGTACAGGGTGTCCCAAAATTGAAATACGATTTCTAAGTTAAAATTTTCAAATGTAAACCCGCATTTTTTATTGCATTTATGGATTCCACGTAAAATTCTGAGTATTTTTCATGTAGCATACCCCATGTCGATATTCAGCTGTTTTCGAAGAAATGGCGTTTATAAAAGTACTACAACTATTTTATTTCTGGTAAAAGATAACATGGTTTCATCGAAACATTGGAATTAATAAGGAAAAATCATTACTTCCTTAATGAAATGATTTTTCCTTGTTCATTCCAATGCTTCGATGAAACCATGTTATTTTTTACCAGAAATAAAATAGTTGTCGTACTTTTTTAAATGCCATTTCTCCGAAAACAGCTGAATATCGACATGGGGTATGCTATATGAAAAATACTCAGAATTTTACGCAGAATCCATAAATGCAACAAAAGATGGGGGTTCACATTTGAAAATTTTAACTTAGGGGTCGTATCTCGATTTTGGGACACCCTGTACATTTAAATTTTATCTCAAAAAATGCACGTTAAAAAATAATAATACATGTGTCCAAGAATTTTTCTGAAAGAAAACGCCCTGAATTTTAATCGAATTGATTCCTTACTTTATGTACACAGTGTATAGCAATATTATACAGGAACGCATATTAATCTTGAAAATTATATTGTGTTGCGTAATTAACAAAGGGCAATTAAACATTTCCAAAATGAGTTCTATATGTTTTACATTAAAACTGCAAACAAATAATTAGTTCATGATTTTAAACTGCATTTAGTGCCGTATTTCCCCTTTTAAAATTCCTCAACCATTTCCTTTCGTAGTAATAAAACAACCATATCGATATATTTAATAACTTTGACAAATATTTTGGAACGAAAATATTTATTTTACAAGGAAACAACCATAAATTTGAATTATTGGTCAAAAGTGTCGGAACACCTAATTTCTAGCTAAACGTCTGTTTAGTTTTCTCATTACTTTTAAAAGAAGTTTTTATAGTTTAATTTAAATATTCAGTGACGTACTTTGATTTTCAACAGCTACCCTATTTTTCAAGATATGACGTCACGGCAGTTTTTTTTAATGGATCACTCTGTATATTTTTACATTTTTGAGTAGACACTTTTTCAACAATTGCAATGATATAGGGTTTGGTGGGTGTGCGACTTGTGGTTTTTGAAATAATAAATAAAATAATGAAAAATAAAATTTGGGAATTTGCTCAATCCTTGAAAATTTTGATTTAGATAGAAATATTAGAATTTCTATTAGGAAATGCTGCATTAAAAATATTGCATGCATCTTGTAAAGATCTCTACATAATTAGCAACGTAATTATTTCACGTTTATTTAGTTCACCCATAATTGAACAGCAATGTTAATATTTCACATGGATATTATCTGTCAGTGACAGGAAAACAAAAAAAAAACAGGAAATTGTTTTATCAGAAAACAAAAAAACCCAACTCGATTTAGAATTATTTTATTTAATATTTAAAAAACCACATGTCGCACAACCACCAAATCATACATCATTGTAATTATTGAAAAAGTGTCCAATTGAAAATGTGAAAATATACAGGGTGGTCCATTTAAAAAAAACTGTCGATGACGTCATATCTCGAAAAATAGGGTAGCTGTAGAAAACCAAATACGTCACTGAATCAGTGGCGGCTCGTGGAATACGTTGATAGTAGAGCCACTTTTACAATTTATTGTATCGTATGATACCGGCGTTTGAAACGTCAAAATTATGAAAGATGAAAATGACAAATTATACTGATTAAATACCGGCCAAAAAATCCAAAATTTGAACATGAAACTCAATCACGTTAAAAACCTCTAAAATTTGAAACGAAGAAATGAAAAAACTGGTCAAAGATCTAAAATATAGGCAAAAATAAAAAATGCAAACCAAAATATTGAAAAATCAAGCAAAACAAAAATAATTTGCCATTTTCAGCCCCTAAAATAACTCCTTAGCTCAAAATAAGTTGGCGACCAAAAACTCGAAAACTTCAGTTCCTGGAAATCCCACAACAAAATTTTATAGACAAATAGTGCTCAGAATGGATTCAGACTTGAAAAACAACAAACAAAATTTTACAAAGAAAAATTAAATTTAATCGATTTTAGTCAAAAAGTAACCTAAAATTAAAAAAAATAGCCCATAAAAAATAATAATTCAAGTTAAAAAATCTAAAATTAGGGGTAAGAAATCAAAAACCATATAAAAACTTTAATATCGGCAAAAAAATAAAAAAGGTCGGGTATAAAAATCAATAATATCAATAGTTTAGGTTAAAAAAATCTAAAATATAGGATAAAAAATTAAAAACTTCGATCAAAACATTCGATCCTGAAAATTGCGGACCAAAAAAATCGAAAATCTTAACAAACAAATAGAAAATTTAGAAGAAAATTTTGGCTAAAAGATCAAAAATTCAGACCAGAATATCAAAATCCGGGCTTAACAATAAAAAATTAAAACAAACAGATTATCCCAGAAAACAAAGGACAAAACTCAAAATTTGCTCAGTAGTGCACTCAATTATTTGAAAAATTGTAAAAAATTAATCACTACTAGCTCTTAATTAAGGTTAAAAACTGAAATATAAGCACAAAAATTTGAAAATTTACACAAATATCAAAAATTCGCAGTTAAAAAAAAGTAGACCAAAAATAAAGTTTAACCAAAATAAAGAATATTTCGGGCAAAAACTCTAAAATTTGAAACGAAGAAATGAAAAATACAGGTCAAATATCTAAAATATAGGCCAGAAAAATAAAAAAATGCTGGTCTAAATATAAAAAATATAAACCAAAAAATTGAAAAATCAAGGAAAACGAAAATAATTTGCCATTTTCAGCCCCCAAAATAACTCTTTAGCTCAAAATAAGTTGCCGATCAGAAACTCGAAAACGTTAGTCAAGAAGTAACGAAAAAGTAAAAAATTCGCCCAAAAAAAAAGAATAATTCAAGTTAAAAAATCTAAAATGAAGGGCAAGAAATCAGAAACTGTACTTGAAAATATCGGCAAAAAAATAAAAAAGTTGCGTATAAAAAGCAATCATTTATGTTAAAAAAGCTAAAATATAGGATTAAAACTTAAAAACTTTGACCAAAAATTCGATCCTAAAAATCAAAATTGCGGACGAAAAATTCGAAAATTTTAACTAAAAAGTTGAAAATTTAGAAGAAAACTATTTTTTTTTTATTTTTTTTTAGAATTTATTTATTTTATTTTATTTATTTATTTATGTAACGGAATAACCATTTTACAAAAATACATTACAATTAATCAATTATGATGATAATTAAATTAACAGTAAAACACAAAATTATTATAAAAAAAATAATAACATACATATTACATAAAATACAAAAATAAAAATAAATACAAAAGAAATAAATAAAATTACAAGGATATTATGAGACATACTGTGATAAGTCAATGTATTTTAAATGGCGCTTAAATCTATTGTACGATGTTCCGAATAAAATAAAATTTGTACATATTATTCAAAATTAGTCTCTCAAAATTTGAACTATCTGGTGCAATAAATGTAGAATTTGCGTTTGAATTTCTGCGTTTTTTTTTTTGGTCATCAAAATTTGTTTCTAGTGCAACCATTTTTGTCGTGGTAAACTTGCGATAATTTTCTTTGGAAATTCGTAAAGACACATTATTCAAAATTAGTCTGTCAAAATTTCAACCATCTGTTGCAAGAAATGTGGAATTCACATGTGAATTTCTAAAAGAAGCGCTTTTCGGTTATAAAATTTGCCTATTTAGTGCAACCAATTTTGTTGTGGTAAACTTGCGATTGCTTTCTTTGGAAATTTGTAAAAACACATTATTCAGAAATAGTTTGTCAAAATTTTAACCATCTGTTGAAATTAATGTGGAAGTTCCACGAGGTGTTGTTTAACATTTAAAAAGTTAAAAATTCTTGCTGAGCTTGATACTACAGGTAGTTCCATGGCTCCGTGGCTCTATATAACGAGCCGCCCCTGCACTTAATAGAATAAATTAAACTATAAATATTTCTTTTAAAAGTAATAAGAAAAAAACAGACGTTTAGCCAGAAATCAGGTGTTCCGACACATTTGCCCATCCCTGTATACTCAAACAGGTCGCCGCTTGTAATTAAACAATATCCTAATGGGTCGAAAAATTCTCACACATTTGCATTTCGCATGAAGGTATTCTACCACATTCTTAACGATTGCTTCTTTTATTCAATTTATATCCGCGTGAGTCACGCTGACGGTACAGTTTGTTTTAAAATGATTCCACAGATAGAAATCATTTGGTGATTAATCCTGGGAGCGCACTGACCAGTGGATAGTCTCGTTAAATCTAGTGATTAAGGCGATATACAGGATTAGTCACCTGAATAATTCTCCAACTGTAACAAATTTCAAAACATTTTTCAAACAAAATTTCCTAGCAAATAAATTATCGTTATAATATATTTTTAATATACAGTGTGTTCATTTTATCAAGGAAATCTGGTAGCCTTTCCTTTTCAAATAGGCCACCCGGTATCCTTTTACATTTTAAGATTAATTGTAAGGATTTTTTCTAGAAATAATTTGAATTAAACGATTAATACTAGAGATGGGCAAAACTGCTACTTTTAAATCACGTTGCTACCTGTGATTGCTACTTTCTAATATCAGTGATTTTAAACTGTGACTGCGATCACGGTTAGTAAACGTCGTAACACCTTCTGAAATTGTCAATGGTTTCTCAAAACTGTTTTTAATATGATTCTGCTAGTATTGTATCTGTGACTGAAGGTAATATTTTGGCTATATTATCTGCTGTACCAAATAAATATACGACTATCCTTGATTCAATTCAAAATTCGAGAAGTATTTGGAGATAAAGAGAAAAAAAATATAAAACGCGTAGAAAAAATTCTTTAAAACAATATCCTCAATGGTCGAAGTATTGCTTATTCAAAATCAATTTGGTTTTTGTACATTCAACAATTTTTAGTAGAGATATGGATTTTTGAAGATTTTCATTTTAATTTTTTGAGCACT
This sequence comes from Ocypus olens, assembly GCA_910593695.2. NCBI lineage: Eukaryota > Metazoa > Arthropoda > Insecta > Coleoptera > Staphylinidae > Ocypus > Ocypus olens. Next base: position 40,288,133 of record OU343052.1, read on the forward strand.
TGACTGAAAACGTTGCAGAAAAAATATAAAACGCGTAGAAAAAATTCCTTAAGACAATATCTTCAATGGTCGAAGAATCGCTTATTCAAAATTAATTTGGTTTTTGTAAATTCAACAATTTTTAATGGAGATGTGGATTTTTGAAAATTTTAATTTTATTTTTTCGAGAACTTGAATGAAAACATTGCAGAAAAAATATAAAACGGGGAGACAAAATTCCATAAAACAATATCCTCAATGGTAGAAGTATCGGTTATTCAAAATTAATTTGGTTTTTGTATATTCTACAATTTTTAATGGAGATATGAATTTTTGAAAATTTTAATTTTATCCTTTTGAGCACTTGAATGAAAACATCGCAGAAAAAATATAAAACCCGCAGATAAAATTCCATAAAAAAATATCGAAGTATCGCATAAGCAAATAATCAAAATCAATTTGGTTTTTGTAAATGCCATAGTTTTTATGGATTTTTTTTTTTATTGTGACTCATCACTTTCACTCACTCATCACAAGTTGTAATTTATTTCATTTTATATGGTATACTATGGCATTTTATAAATATTTGTCTTTCTTATTAAATATTTATTCAAAATTTAAATACAATATCCTGCAAAAATGGGAGAAGAAAGTAGTGAATATTAAATAACATTTAGAAATGCCACCTTGTACTACAATTATGTTTTAAGTAACAGTCACAGTTTAAGTAGCAATCACAGTTTGTCAGTGATTTAAAGTAGCAGCGATTTTAAGTAACAGTGATTTTAAGTAGCAGTGATATTAAGTAGCAGTGATTTTAAGTAGCAGTGATTTTAAGTAGCAGTGATTTTAAGTAGCAGGTATTTTAAGTAATAGTGATTTTAAGTAACAGTGATTTTAAGTAGCAGTGATTTTAAGTAGCAGTGAAATTCGCCTATTGGTAACAGTAACGACCTGTGATTTTTCAATACCAGTGAAAAATCACAGATACATGAAATATCGCCCATCCCTAATTAATACCGTTTCCTGAACTTCAAATTACGAATATTTTCCCAAATACATGCACTGCAGGCACAGTTTTAAATATTGGTAAGCTTTGTCTAAGTGAAGAACTAAACTGTTATGGTTACTAAATATATGTAAAAGTATTTGTAAAACAAGTACGCAATGGTTTCCTTTTTTTTTAACAGCTGAAATGTAAACCTTACTGCAAGGACCATTTTGAAAATTATTAACTTTTTTCGTATGAGATTTTTTTTTTTAACTAAACTGTTTTAGTTAGTAAATAGATACAAAAGTATATATTAACATTGTTTAAATAATAACTCGATAATTTAAATTATTTTGCAATATTTCAATTCTGCCTTAAATTTGACTTATTATAGCAGCATTTTTGAAAATTTATAACGTTTGTTCTGGTCGGAATATTTACAAGAAGTAAATAGATTTAAAAGTCTTCATTAACTTATATAGACTAATAACGCAACAGGTTAATACTAAAACTTTACCAATACTTTACAAAAATTTTCAACTTTAATGTTAGTCAAAATTTCTCCAAGAAATTGTTCTGGTTAGTAAATAGATGCAAATATATCTGTAAGTATTTATTTGCATTACAATAACGAAACAGATTAATTGTTTACAATGTTTGTTTTATTTTAGCTCAAATTTTAAGATCATTGCAAAATTCATAAGTTTCGTTTGAGAAAATGTTTTATTTAGTGAAAACATGCAAAAATATTTGCTAGCACTTGCTAAACAACAACGCACCGGTTTCAATTGTTCCAATTTTTTTTATTAATTTTGGCTTTACTGCAGGAATAATTTTTGATTTCATACTTTTGTCTTGGTCAAAATAATTAAAGTAACTCACCTTTATTTGATCCATATAATTCAAAAATAACAAAAAATACAGGGTGTTCCATAAAAAAAACATAAGTTTGATCTGTAACTTTGTTATGAGACACCCTGTATACATTTAAATATTTTTAGGGCGTGCAGGTCACTATTATACACAACTTTTGTATAAAACATTTTTCGAAATTTTAAAAATAAGCACGTGATTGACCGTTCCCAGAGCTCTGAAATACCCTGTATATGTGTGTATGCATATGTGTATGTATGTATATATGTGTATATGTATATGTGTATTATTATTATTAGAGTCATAAATAGGTTGAATATTTATACATGTATATTCAGGCTATTTTTCGTCTTTATTACTTTATTGATATTTATTATTTTGGTGAAAAGAAATTGTGCGAAGTAATCTGGTTTGGTTAGTGAAAAGATGTAAAATATATACCTGTTAGCATTTGAAAATAATAAGGCAAATATGTCAATGTATAATTCTTAAACTATCCCTGTAGTACGAGTTTATCATTTTAATCGTAATTTTATAGGAAAGAAAACAGTTTTGATTGATCAGTAGATGCAAAAGTATATCTTACCATTTCCAAAACAATAACTCGACGTTTTGAATTTTTTATATTTTTTTCAATCCTGTTAAAATTTGAAGCTTACAGGAGGAGCGATTTTAAAAAGTTATAACTTTTGTCTGAGTCAATACTTTATGTAGAACTAATCTGTTTTGGTGAGTAAATAGATGCTAAAGTTTTTGTTATCGTTTCAAAAACGATAAAGCAATGGTTTTAATTTTTAAAGTATTGTGATCGTGATTTTTTTTTTGCGGAAATATCCGTTTGTGTCTGAGTGTGTGTCTGTGCGCACTGTATCTCAAAATGTAATGGAGAAATTGATATAAAACTTTCAACATAAGTCTTATTCGATAATCCGAAGAACTGAAAAGCTTTAGGTACAATTTCGTACACCGGAAGTGGGTATTTACCTTAACCGTTTTTTGTTTTTTTTTCCAATATTGATTTTAATCTGAAAAATATCACAAAAACATTAAAATAAATATTGAAGACTACAAAGAAATGAATATCTTTTGTGTGAAAATATTTTTGATAAAATTATTGGTTTTCGAGAAAAAAAATTATTAAATTATTTTTCATTTTTGGTTTATAATTATGAAATTACAATAATACATCAAATTTAGATGAATAATAATTGCAGAGAATGACAAAATGATCAACTTATATATAAACAATAAGTTTTTCTCCAAATCTCTTTAGTTTTTGGGTAAACTGAAACTATTTGAAGTAAAATTTGTCATTTTGATCTTTCAAATTTTGACGTTTTTAACGTCTGTTTCATCCAATTCTACAAAAAGGTCGATGTACATTTAAAATCTATCCAAATTGAAAATAAACCATCAAATGTAAATAAAAACTATGATACCATCAAATCGGAGAAAGTAACATGACGGCCACAACACCATTTTTTTACTGTGAACTTCGACGAATCCAATGATCAATTTTTTGTAGTTACTGGTTTCTTCTGAAACACGGCAGAATAGTAATGGCCATCGACTTAATGGTAGGTTGACCATGACAGCTGTGTATTAAAGATATTCTTATTGGATAATGTTTAACCAAGAAGTTTAAAGCATTCTTCACTACTTATGCCTAAATATTTTCTAAAATATTTGTTGTTCTATTGTTGCTTAATGCAGTATTTTTAATTCAAATCAAAATATCGTTACAATGCAATAAAGGAAATAATTACATAATTATTTAAAGTGTGATATACATCTTGGGACAATCGAATAATGATCAATGCCATTATAATACTGATTATATACAAATACAATGTGTCACTTTATAATAAACCATCAATACAGAAGTACAATTTTGTTTGTTATAACAATGAATGCAGAATTAGTATCATCAGTAGTATTTCTTGCCAATCTATTGTTATGTGGATCATTCTTTCAAGCCTCCTATGATATGAGGATTAAATATTGTGAAAAATTGTACCAAAATGACAGATATGTAGAACAATTTGTATTTTCGAACACATTTATTAACAGGCAAACTAGATCGTGTTCTCTTAAATTCAAAACAAAAGCTACCCTTAACAGAAATGTATCCGTAAGTATATACATCGTGGATATGCCTTAATAATAAAGTTTTTTTAAAGCTTTCAGTGAAACCCTTCAAATTTATTTCCAATTTGTATCAAGCATACGCCCCACTAAAATATTCGTTCAACATCTGTGAATGTTTGGAGTTGGATTTGTATGGTGCCCAAGAAATATCACGGACGATAAATATTACTACATGTCCAATAAAACCTGTAAGTATTTTAATAATCATTATGAATGATTTATTTTAAGAATATTTTTAGGGCACCTTCGAAGTAAAGAATGTAGTTTTGAATGCGGAGAAATTTCCACCGTTGCTACCACTTGGCGAGTACAAGTTAGACCTCGAAGCCTACGCTGGAAAAACTGTGTACGTTAAATGGTGCATATATCTTAAACTTACGCAACGATAATTAATTACAGGTGGATTTCATTAAGATTTGTAATTCCAAATATCTAATTTCTATTCCAAATAAATTACAAATTTAAACATTAAACACAATTTTAATTTGTAAGTTTATTTTATGCGGACAAACCATGGTTGAAGTTTGCCGTGAGGCCCAAAGCGTGTGGAAACTTTCTAAAAACCATTTGGTACGGATGTTAGAATTAGGTACTGTAGGTTCCACTGATGGTAAAGTGACGATCAGGTCCTCATCAACGTTCTGGATAACGTCAAAGTCAGAAGCTCGCAGTCCAACATTCATATTGTTAACAGGCGTTTTTTCACTAGGTTAAAGACCAAACCCAATAGATACACTCTCTAACGTCTTCTAAAATATTCCTTGCCTGGACTGTGATCATGACCCTAAGAATGCGTATAAGATTATAACGTAAAAATTCTTTATTCTTCAAAATCAAATAGGTGCAAACTATTTCTTAAAATGTATCACATCCAGAAAAACCGTGTTAAAACAATGAATTTCAAATCGGATACCGATAATTTATGAAATATCTATTGATTTCTAAATTAGTTTATGAGATCAACAACGTAACTCCAACTCAATAGTGACGTTCACAAGTACGCATAATACGAGTTATTTGAAGTTTTTTTTTTAATTGAAGTTTTTTTGCACACAATTTCTTTTTTAACCAATTTAATTCCATAGATTATTTTTTAATTTAAATTTTTTTTTGTAAATTTAACAGTTTTTTTTTTATTTCAACTGTTTTCATAAATGAATCTTTTTGGTTCAAATGAATTTTTTAAATAAACTGCGATTTTTTTTAAATAATCTCTTTTATTGAATAATTTTCTTAATTCAACTTTCTTTATAGATGAAGTTTTATAAAATTCAACATATTGATTGATTTTTTTTTAATTCAACCATATTTTTATACATTTTTTTTAATCGACTTGATTTATAAAAAAATTTATACGGAAAATCTTTAAAATTTTGCTTTATACTTCTTGTAGTTGATTTTTTAAATTTTTTCAACTGTTGATTTATAGATTACTTTTTTATAATCAGTTCTTTCTTTATAGATAAGTTTTTTAATTCAACTTTCCTCTATAGTATTTTTATTTACTTTTTACAACTGTATTTCTTTGGAATAATATTGTAAAATTCTACTTTTTTCTTATAAATGAATTTTGTAAATTCAACTGTTTTTTATCCTCTTGATATAGTTGAATTTGTTTTTAGAAGTTAAATTTTAAATAAAACTATTTCTTCATGAATGATTTTTTTTATTTTCAACTTTCTTTCATAAATATGTTTTATTTTTTTTTAATAACTGTTGATTTTTTTAAATTTAACTGTTTGTAGATAATTTCATTTATTTATGACGTACGCCTTTTAAAAAATGTTACACTATAGTAATTTACGTAACAAGCCCCGAAAGTGATATTTTACGGGATGAGTAGGAAGTTTGCGAGTCCCGTAAAATCACTTTTGGAACGTGTTCCGTACAATATTTTTTCTGCAGCCTTCCCGAAAATAAAACTTTCGGTATGATTTATTAAATCGAAAGTACCACTTTACATAAATCGTACCGAAAGTAATTATTTTCGGGACGATTTCTATACTTTCGGGACGCTTTTTGTTACTTTCGGGACTATTTTGCGTATATATTTAGGCGGCCTTGACAAAAACATGAACATCGTATTTAATTATGACAGCGCTTGTTATATTACATTCGTATGTGTTTTTGCTTCTTCAACATAAAACAACGGCTGCAGAAAAAATATTGTACGTAACTCGTTCCAAAAGTGATTTTACGGGACTCGCAGGATTCAAGGACTCGCCTACGGCTCGTACTGGAAACTTCCTACTCATCCCGTAAAATATCACTTTCGGAACTTGTTACGTAAATTACTATTTTCTGCAGCCGTTTTTACTTTCTCCGTTACGAAGTACGAAGAAAGTATTGTGATCGTGATTTTTTTTCAAAAATTTTTTTTACGGAAATATCCGTTTTGGGGTCCCTAGATGCCATTTCAACAATTTCTGAAAAAAAATATTTTGTGTCTGTGTGTGTGTGTGTGTCTCTGTGTGTGTGTGTCTGTCTGTGCGCGCTGTATCTCAAAAACTAATAGAGAAATTGATATGAAACTTTGAACATCCGTCTTATTTGATAATCTGAAGAACTGAAAAGCTTTTGTTAAAATTTGGCACACCGGAAGTGGGCGTTTACCTCAACTGTTTTTTGTTTTTTGTCAATATTTTCCTAAATATGAAAAACATCATAAAAACATTTAAACAAACTTTGAAGACAACAAAGATATGAACATCTTTTCCTTAAAAACATTTTTTATAAAATCATTTTTATTCGAAAAAAAATGTATTATTATTTTTTTAATTTTTGGTTTATAATTATAAAATGATGATAGTTACAGCAAATTTATGTTAATAATAATTGTAGAGAATGCCAAAATGAACAACTTATAAAGAATAAGTTTTTTTCAAAATCTCTTTAGTTTTTGAGTAAACTTAGTTTATAAATTTGCATAATAATTTTTTCATCTTTCATAATTTTGACGTTTTAAACGTCAGTTTCATCCGAGTCTACGAAACGTTCGATGTACATTTAAAATATGATTTAAACTGAAAATAAACCACGAAAGCGTAAATATAAATGATATTATTAAGTCGGAGAAAGTAACATGATGGCCACATCACCATTTTTTATATTAAAAAAGCAAATACACATACGAATGTTATATGACAAGCGCTGTCATAATTAAATACAAAATTGATGTTTTTGTCAAGGGCGCCTACATATACAGTCTGTTTGATTTATTGTAACACAGCACATATGTTCGTTATTAGTACAGATAGAAAAAAAAGTTAAATACAACAGTTTTAGTATTTTTTATGATATATTCAATCGTAATATCACAAAAACAGTCGAAAATCAAATAAACACGTGAAAGCTATTAGTTTCATTTTCTTTAATGGAACACCCTGGATATTTTGTTTATTTCAAATAGGCATTAATATTAGCCTTATAATGATACCACATAAGTACCCCTTTATTATAGAAATAACACGACAATTGCCAATAAATTTATCAGTTGACATGAATAACTATTTAAAGTGTCTGTTCAAAGTGACGTCCGTTGTTTGCAATACATTCTTCACATCTCTTCATTAAATTTCGTCGTGCTTTTTGCAACATCCGTGGTGTTATTTGGCCACATGCCATACGAATACGATTTTTCAGATCGTCTAGATTTTCTGGACGAGTAACATAAACTTTTTGCTTTAAAAATCCCCAAATAAAAAAATCTAAAATAGACAGATCTGGCGATCTTGCTGGCCAGTTTATGGGGCCACCATTTGCAATCAATTTCAAACCAAACTTTCTTTCCAAAATATCTTTGACATTTCTTGCGTTATGGGGAGGAGCTCCATCTTGTTGGAACCACATATCTCGACGTATTTCTAGGGGGATATCATCTAAATAATCTTCAAATTCTATCGTAAGAAAGTTGGCATATCGCTCCGCATTCAACGTTCCTTGATAAAAAAATGGTCCTATTATGGTATCACCCAATACACCAAGCCACACATTAACTGCAAATCTTTGTTGGAATCTGCATTCTCGAATTTGACGTGGATTCTCAGTATCCCAGTAATGGTCGTTTTTTCGGTTGGAGATTCCGTTGTTGTTGAAATTTGATTCATCACTCCAAAGAATTAAATTTAATAAATGTTGATTGTTGCTAAGCCAATTACAGAATACTATCCTCCTGTCAGAATCACCATCTCTTAAACCTTGTACTAACTTAATTTTATATGGTCTCATTTTATGTTTTCTCAGAATAGAAAATATTTTATGCATACTTATTCCTAAGTCAGCCACTGCTTCGCGTATTGAATTACGTGGATGTGCTCTAAAATAGGCCAATATCAACACTTCATTATTATCTTCTCTTTCTTGTCTTCTCCTTCGTAATTTATTATTAAAACACCCATTTCTCCGTAAATTTTGTTCAAGTCTTGCAAAAGTGCGATAATGTGGTTGTCTTCTTTCTGGATACATGTTTCCATAAGTGATACTAGCTTCTCTAGAATTATCGTTGCATCTAACGAAGACCTTTAGCATATCCATTTTTTCATCATTAGAATAGTAATTATTATCACCCATCTCTAAAGATTTGAATCAACAACACGCAAGATGGGAAGTTACTACACCACTTTGACATTAAAGCGTTAACAAATTGTTTTATGTCAATTGTTATTCATGTCAACTGATAAATTTCATTTATTTGCAATTGTCGCGTTATTTGTATAATAAAGTAAATTATTATCTATTTGAAATAAACAAAATATACAGGGTGTTCCATTAAAGAAAATGAAGCTAATAGCTTTCACGTGTTTATTTGATTTTCAATTGTTTTTCTGACAATGCTACTGAATAGATCATGAAAAATACTAAAACTATTGTCTTTAACTTTTTTTTCTATCTGTACTAATAACGGACATATGTGCTGTGTCACAATAAATCAAACAGACTGTATACGCAAAATCGTCCCGAAAGTAACAAAAAGCGTCCCTAAAGTATAATAATCGTTCCGAAAGTGAAACAAAATCGTCCCGAAAATAACTACTTTCGGTACGATTTATGTAAAGTGGTACTTTCGATTTAATAAATCATACCGAAAGTTTTATTTCCGGGACAGCTGTAGAAAAAAATAATTAATGAGATATTTTTAAATTTTTATTTCTTTCAAGATAAAATTCTTTAAAATTCAACTTTATCTTCATAGATGAACTTTTTACTTTCTTCGTGACGAAGTACGAGAAAGTATAGTGATAGTGAAAATATTGAAAAAAAAAATTTTTACGTAAATATTACTTATGGGGTCAACAATTTCAACAACTTTTGGATTTTTTTTTGTCTGTGTTGTGTCTGTTTGTGTGTCTGTGTGTTTGTGTGTCTGTGTGCGCTGTAACTCAAAAACTAATAGAGCAATTGATATGAAACTTTGAACATAAGTCTTATTTGATAATCCGAAGAACTGAAAAGCTTTTGGTAAAATTTCGTACACACGAAGTGGGTGTCTACCTTACAGGTATTTCTTTTTTTCAATATTTTTTAAATATGAAAAATATCACAAAAACATCTAAACAAATATTGAAGACAATAAAGAAATGAACATCTTTTATTTAAAAATATTTTTCATAAAATCATTGTTATTCGAGAAAAAAAAATTTCTTTTTCATTTTAGGTTTATAATTATGAAACGATAATAGTTACAGCAAATTTATGTAAATAATAATTGCAGAGAATGCCAAAATGAACAACTTATAAGGAATTAGTTTTTTCGAAATCTCTTTAGTTTTTGACTAAACTAAGTTTTTGAATTTGAAGTATAATTTTTTCATCTTTCATAATTTCGACGTTTTAAACGTCAGTTTCATCCGAGCCTACAAAACGCTCGATGTACCTTTAAAATATAGTTTAAATTGAAAATAAACCACGAAAGCGTAAATATAAATTATACCATCAAATCGGAGAAACTAACATGATGGCCATATCACCATTTTTTATACTTTTTTTTGATCGGGATAAAGTTTTAACCACACCACAGGAACAATTTTGTAAATTTATAACTTTTATCTTCTTAGTGTGAATTTGATAGTGTTTTGTTAGTCAGTAGATGCAAAAGTATTTATTAGCATTTGCAAAAAAAAAAAACAAATTTTACAATTTTTTAATCATGATTAAATTTTTTTAACTTTTCAAAATTCATAAATTTTACCTTATTTCTGCAAAAAATTGTTAGAAAAGAGGCGCAAGAAAAAACCCTTTGCATTTTCATAACAATAATGTAATGCCTTTAGTTTTTTGGAACATTTTTATTCCGTCTTGAATTTTAACCTTCCTGTAAGAATGACATTGAAGTTCAGAAAACTATATTGATTACTCATAACTCAAAAATGATGCATTTTATAAAACAAAAACAAAAAATATTTCTACAAAAAATTCTAAGAATTAAAAAATGTACAAATATACAGGGTGTTCTATTTCAAAAAAGGAAAGATTGACAAATTTCCATAATCAAATGAACACCCTGAATATTAAAAATATATTTAAACGATAGCTTGTTTACAGCTAAGAAAGTTCTTTGATTTTTTTACGATTGGAGACTTATTTAGGCTTTTCGGTAATTTTGACTATCCCTGTATTTTATCTTAACTTTGCACAAATCCTACAATTTAAGTGTTAAGTGTATGCTAAGATAGATTTCAAAAATGTTCTAAATTTATTTCAATCATTTTTATTTACAGCGACCATTGGAAACATATTGAAATCTTTAATATTTGTATTAAGCAACATTCCTTGCACTTGCACACTTTAACAATTCCTGTTGATTTAAAGTCTTAAATCCCCGAAAATAAGTCTGTGATGTTGCAATATTGATTTTCCGCCGCTATATGATTTCAGGAATATTATTTTTTCTTCAGTAAAAAATTTTCCTACTGATTACACTTATAATACTATGTAGAAACTAGAAAAATTAAAAAATGTCGACATTCCTAAAATAATATCATTTATCTACATTCAAGTGAGGGAATTTTATTTTCATTCCGAATGTTAATTTATTATCATAAAAGGGAATGGTAATGAAAGGTAATAGTTATTAAACGAGTGAGAAAGTTGGCCATTGCCACGAGGGTGAAGTTTGCAATTCACCCGAGTGGCAATGGCCAACTTATCCACGAGTTTAATACTATACTTTTTCTACGTCCGTTATAAAATGTACAGTTTTTTTCATTAATCTGCGTTCATAAAATATGTGATTCCTGAACCCTCCAAGTAGCGTGAAAAAAAGTGCCATAACGGTTCATTTTTTCACTCATTTGCGTGAAAAAAAGTGCCGTAGCGGTTCATTTTTTAACGCAACTAAAAAATTATTTGCGCAAAGTGTGTCATGAACGCTTCGCAAGTTCCGCCGATAAATATCAAACATTCGTTTCCCATCAAGAAAACTTGATGATTATTATTATTTTCTTTATTTAAAAGAAGTATTATTACTTATAACAGTTGATTAAGGTTTTATCAAATTTATAAATTTATTTAAAGTTACGGACGTAGAAAAAAAATTGTATGAAACTCGAGAGTAAAGCAACTTTTTTTCACTTGTAGGAACTGCTGCACTCGCCTTCGGCAATCTTTCCTACTCGTGAAAAAAAGTATTACTTTACTCACTTGTTGCATAAATAACTATTTTCTACGTCCGTTATAAAATGTACAGTTTTCATCATTAATTTGGGTTCATAAAATATGTGATTCCTGAACCCTACAAACAGCGTGAAAAAAAGTGCCATAACGGTTCATTTTTTCACTCTTTTTTGTGAAAAAAAGTGCCGTAGCGGTTCATTTTTTTAACGCTACTATAAAATTGTTCGCGCAAAGTGTGTCATGAACGCTTCGCAACACGCCGCGAGTTCTGCCGATAAATGTCAAACATTCATTTCCGACAAAGAAAACTTGATGATTATTATTTTCTTCATTTAAAAAAAAGTATTATTACTTATAAAACTTGATTAAGGTTTTATCGAATTTATTTAAAGTTTTTTTTTTTTTTTTTTTTTTTTTTCGGCGTTATGCCTGGCTTTGGTACTTGACCATTAGCCATCATCTATGTTATATATGTCTAAGTTATAAATTAAATGAATAAATGAACAAATGACTAATGAAAGACGTATACAAACAACCACGGACCCGAACGAATACTTCTCGACAGAAAAGTCTTTCGTCCGAGCTGGGAATCGAACCCACACGGCACGCGGTGCAACCGGCACAAACGCTCGCCTGTACCCACTACACCAATTTACGCCCATTTAAAGTAAGGACGTAGAAAACATTTTGTATGAAACTCGAGAGTATAGCAACTTTTTTTCACTTGTAGGAATTGCCGCACTCGCCTTCGGCTTGTGTGGCAATCTTTCCTACTCGTGAAAAGAAGTATTACTTTACTCACTTGTTGCATAAATAACTATTTTCGCATCATATTAAATAATTACCTAAAGATTTTTCTGTTTATATTAAATTATAACGAATAATTTTTCTATTTGGAAATAGCGGCAGTTCGCTGACAAAAAACTAATCGTAACCATAGTAACAAATAAACTTTTGGGCCATGAAACCGCTATCATTTGATTGGACGTCACCTGTTGGGCTATGAAATTGCTATCATTTGATTGAACGTCACCTGTGGAGAAAATGATTCGGCCTGTTACCGGCGCTCTATCGTGACCGCCGTTCTTTGCTAAATCAGCTAATTTACGCTACATCATAACTCGCGCGATAGTAGTAATATTATAATTCTTTCATTAAACAATCGGAACAACGAGCCCTTATCTTTTTTCTACATTTCTCCGCGAAACTCATTTGCATATTTTATTACACATTGTAAATTCGCCGCTTCATCAATTCTTTCCAAATGCGTTAAGTTTGTAGAAACATGGATTATTCTATTCTATTCTATTCATAGTACCTCATCTGGCATCATAAAATGTGTAAACTGTTGTAAAACAGATTGTAGAACTTTCCAGGATTAAGCAAACGTGCCGTTCACAAAAGGGCACCCGCTTTGAGCGAACAATAGATCAGGTACATCGGTACCAATTATGTTAATCCTGGAAAGTTCGAAAACTCATAAAGATTTATTTTCTTTTCCCGTATGTTTTTTTTTTGTTAAATAGTTATTTTTCAAATTGTTTATGTTTTTTTCTTTTCATCACACATGGCCACATGAGGAACATGTATTGTCAAGCAATACAACACCATTGAACAATCAGTTCACATTTCATTTTTTTATTTATTTTTTTGTATATTGTGTAAATTAGGACGTCACGGTTCCCGCACAACATAGGGACAATTAACAATTATCAATAACACAAGACAACAAATTATTTATCATGGACAAATGAATTCAACAGCCTAAACAGGTACCCCTAGTGCCCTCGCGGTGCAGAACCGTGAAACACAGTTTCACGGGGACCAATCAGGGACCTCGTTGGCAACGCGACAACCCCAGGTACTGAGGGTAGGGGATTGTTTATTTAAACTGTGGCACCCCAAAACAAAAAACAGTTAACAGTCTACAGTCGAGATTCGACAGTTAACAGTCTACAGTCGAGATTCAACAGTTAACAGTCTACAGTCGAGATTCAACAGTTAACAGTCTACAGTCGAGATTCAACAGTTAAAGTCGCAAAAGTCTACAGTGAACGTCGAACAGATGCAATTCAACAGTCGAGTGTGTTTAAACAATCAACCTTCACCACGAGTTTTGGCCACGCACCGTGCAACCAATCACCACGTCCCCATCGTGCGGTAACCGTGACAAACCCCAAGTAGGTTAATTACTCTTTTTTTGTTGTACTTATTTTATGTAGGATTTTCTTTTATTGTTACTTTTTTTTGTTAATTTAATCTATTTGTTTTTTTTGTATATGTTTATTCTTTTATTTCGCGTGTAAATATTGTACATTTCATTTTTTTTGTATATTAAAACTGGATGAGGAAAGCATCCTCACCATTGAAAGTAACATCTTTTTTCTTATTTATTTTGTTATGCGGTTTTAAGACAACCCAAGGTGAACGTCGTGGGCTGAGCTAGCTGATAGTTACGCGTGGTTAATTCCATAAGAATTTTCACCAAATTTTTACAATTGGTTTCCAAAACCATATCAATTACCGCCCAACCGTAACAGGCCGAATAATGGACAACTTTCTCAATAAAAAACGATTTAACAACGTTTATATTATTTATTAAGATGCGAAAAATACGGTTTATAATGATTCAGTTTAAAATTCTGAACAAATTAAACAAATGATTAATTTACAGTTTTGCTCTAAAATATACACGACAACAAATGTTTAGTTTTCCATGCAAATTTTCTATGACTAAAAAAAAAATAAGTTAAAGAGCGCAAAATTTAATTACAATAAAAATACTACACTTTTCTTCCTAGAAAATGTTCAATGTGTTTTTTTAATAAGTGACAGTTTTCCATACAATTTTTTTATGACCGAAAAATTAAGTTACGGAGCGCATAATTTAATTGCAATTAAAATATTTAAAAAAATCCTATACGATATACTAAAGTGTCTTTTATATTTAATTCGTATTTATTATTTGCAACTGCGTAAATAACTAAAATCACTGTTAAAATAGGCAGATTAACGTTCCATGTTATACATTTAAACAGTTTATATTAATTGACGAGTTCATTATTATTGAAATCACTAATTATCTTTACAAATACTAAAATAAATAACAATGCTTACTAATTAATTCGATTTTATATAAATTTAGGTCGATGCTGTAGTTAATGAATAATAACTAATATAACGATAAATTTAATATCGTGTATCAACGCGATTAACATAGTTTATTTAAATTTCAAACTTAAATTAGATTACATTTCTTAAAAACCTCAAAAATTCACGGTTTTTGTAATCCTTTAAAATTGCCCCAACAAAAGCAGCAACAGCGTCCCCCTTTGATCTATCCGCTATCATCCTCACTTCTCCAATTTGAATTCAATAACCTTACTTTGAAAACAACGACAAAACTAAAGACTACTTTTTGTGATCAAAAAAAAGGCTCATATTATATTTTTTGTACGTCCGTTAAAAAATGTACAGTTTTTATTTTCTCCGTTACGAAGTACGAGAAAGTATTGTGATCGTGATTTTTTTTTCAATTTTTTTTCACGGAAATATCCGTTCTGGCGTCCCTAGATGCAATTTCAACAATTTTTGGAAAAAAAAATTGTGTGTGTGTGTTGTGTGTCTGGCTGTGAGCGCTGTATCTCAAAAACTAATAGAGCAATTGATATGAAACTTTGAACATACGTCTTATTTGGTAATTTGAAGAATTAAAAAGCTTTTGGTAAAATTTCGTACACCGGAAATGAGTGTTTACCTTAACTGTTTTTTGTTTTTTGCCAATATTCTCTTAAATATGAAAAATATCACAAAAACATTTAAACAAACTTTGAAGACAACAAAGAAATGAACATCTTTTGCTTGCAAACATTTTTCATAAAATCATTTTTATTCGAGAAAAAAATGTATAATTTTTTATTTTATTTTTGGTTTATAATTATAAAACTATAATAGTTACAACAAATTTATGTTAATAATAACTGTAGAGAATGCTAAAATGAACAACTTATAAAGAATAAGTTTTTTCGAAATTCCTTTAGTTTTTGAGTAAACCGAGTTTTTGAATTTGAAGTATAATTTTTCCATCTTTCATAATTTTGACGTTTTAAACGTCAGTTTCATGAGATTTTACACAACGCTCGATGTACATTTAAAATATTATTTCAATTGAAAACAAACCATGAAAACGTAAATATAAACGGCTATGATACCATCAAGTCGGAGAAAGTAACATGATGGCCACATCACCATTTTTTTCATTAATTTGAGTTCATAAAATATGTGTTTTCTGAAGTTTGAAAAAAAGTGCCATAACGGTTCATTTTTCACCCTTTTACGTAAAAAACGCAACTAAAAAATTGTTTGCGCAAAGTGTGTAATGAACGCTTCTCAACACGCCGCAAGTTCTGCTAATAAACGTCAAACATTCGTTTCCGATCAAGTAAACTTGATGATTATTATTATTTTCTTCATTTAAAAGTATTATTACTTATAAAAATTGATTAGGTTTTTATCGAATTTATTTAAAGTTACGGACGTAGAAAACATTTTGTATGAAACTCGAGAGTAAAGCAATCTTTCCTAGTCATGAAAAAAGTATTACTTTACTCACTTGTTGCATAAATAAATGCAATCAAGTGATTTATAAATACAATATGATAATTACCACCAATTGTTTTTGTGTGTTCATGTTAAAATATTGTAACCTCTGGCGCCTTTTCACCTAATTTGAATGATTTAATGGTAAGCACATTTTATACAGGTTTATAACTTTTGCGGAATGATAATATAACATAATATGGCATTATTTATAAACATTTAATTAAACATATTTTCACTTTTTTCTTGTTTTTCTTTTAATTGGAACTCAATCATTACTAAGTTTTCTAATTTATTAATTACCGAAATTTATAATTTAAATAGAAGGATTTAATTATTGCCGGAAACCGTTAAATTCGTTTCTTTACAGCCTTAGCTTCTACGTCATTATTCTTAAAACTAAATCCTGAACTTTTTTAATTGGATGCTAATTAGAGTTTTAGTTACGAACGCATTTATTTTTTTTATTTTCACTTTTTTCCTTATTTTCTTTACATCACAACTTAAACTGCGTCGAGACTATTTCGGTGAAAATTTCTTTTGTTGTATAAAAAATTACATAAATTCTTAGTTTTTGCCTGCAACCCCTCAAATTTCTAAAATAGTATGTAATATAGAAATTTAATTAACTATTAAACTTCTGTTTAAACTATCCATCATTAATTAAATATACAGTAGGATATTAATTAATACAATTTTGAATTACAATTGTTTTTCTTTTCATTATTTTAATACTATAAAGGGTGGGCCATCTCTTGGAATCTTTTTGAACTAACACTTTATTATTACTTGTATGATATTTGACATCTGATGTGTGACAGTTCTTCAGTATACAACACTCGGTTAACGAAATGGCACGCTATACGCTTGATGAACGTTGGGAAATTTTAAAAATTTACTTTCAATGTAATTCGTGTATTGCAGAATCAGTGCGAAAATTGCGTACAAAATTCGGTCGCGAATATCCACCAAATGCAAGTGTTCTGAAGAAATTTGCGCACAAAGTTCGTGAAACTGGTATGCTGGTGGACCGTACCAGCTCCACACGCTCGTCCGGTTGGTACACCCTAGAATATTGCTGCTGTAGCCCGTGGTGTGCAAGCCAACCCGAGAACATCGACTCGTCATCGCTCTCAGCAATTGAACATTAGTCGCACTACCATGAGGCGTATTTTGCATAAAGACATCGGTTTATTCACCTATAAGGTCCAAATAACCATGACCATCCACTCCGATACAACTTCGCTAATTGGGTCTTAGAGCAGCTGGAGCCCGATGGTGAATTTTGGCGAAAAATTATCTTTTCCGATGAAGCGCATTTTCACCTCGCGAGCTATGTAAACAAGCAAAACTGCAGGATTTGGGCATCGGAAAACCCACACGTGATCGTTGAGCAGCCTATGCATCCCGAACGAGTGACTGTATGGTGCGGATTATGGGCCGGCAGCATCATCGGCCCATTGTTCTTTGAATCTGGCGAAACGGTCAACGGAAACCGCTATAGGACCATGATAGCAAACTTTGTTGGTTTGGATGTGGGCAACATCTGGTTCCAACAAGATGGGGTGACATGCCACACTAGCAACGAAACTATCGACTCAGTTAGAATGGAGATGTGAATTGGCCAGCAAGGAGCTGCGATTTGACGCCCGTGGACTTTTATCTCTGGGGTACCGTTAAATAACATTGTTATGCCAACGATTCAGCAACGATTGACGATCTTAAAGTCAATATCCAAAATGCCATTGCTGAGATAGAGCCGCAGACGTTGGAAAAAGTTCTGAAAAATTGGGTCGAGAGAATGGACTATTGTGAGGCCAGCAGTGGCAGCCACTTGACTGATGTCGTATTCCATGTATAATCGGATACTCTTGGCTACAAAATAAATGCAAGATCATGAAATTCCATCTAGCCGTTTGTGTTTTATTAAGATTTTAAAAAGATTCCTTGCGATGGCCCACCCTTTATAATAAAGTGGCGTTTGGTGCTAGTTTCAATTGACTTTTAAGAAACACCTAATAAACGATTTTAAATAATTTGTTTGCAATAGTCTTCATAAATTGCGACGCAAATAATTTTTTAAAACAGCAAATATTTGCAAAAATTAAGCGCAGGAAAAACATGTGTTAACATGTTATTTGCTTTGATCCGTAGATTTCGATGCCCCAATACAAATTCCAAGAGGTCAGAATTTCCAAACATAATTTAAAACGTTTCTTGTTCCTCTAATACCACTCAATATCAATTAAATTTAAATAGAAACTTCTGCATTCTTAATTTTGCTTTTTAATTTCTTATCATCATGTATTTTTATTTTTATTTGCACATACGTTTCTATGAGCATATCTGAAAAACAGCATGTTAAAACCCGAATGGTAAGTGTTTTCAATGAAAATTGAATTCTGAATTATTAATTAGCGGGAATATTAACCTCGTTAATTAAGTAAAGTCACACTAGTTAACACAAGAGCTAGGATAATGGCACAGTAATAAATAATGATGTTAGAGGTTTCCGCTAATTACAGTGGTGGTTCCGATTTCCGCGCTCCCTCTAAACAATCAGTATTTCTTCGTGGAGAAGGATGAAACTCTTTTGCGTCAAACAGGCCTATTAGTCTCTTTGGTGATGCGAGTAGAATTATCTTTGAATGGCTACTAATTTATATCTACAACTCTACAAAACACTACATTACTATAAACAGGTCTCAGGAAGTGGGGCATTCGAAGGGAGTGCCCATAATGGCACCAATTTTGCACATGAAGCACTGATGGACACAATTTGCCTAAAAAACACTAAAATTTTATGGGTTGACCATGTGTGGCCAATAAATTTAAAACAGGACTGCCGCCCAAAGGCGACTATAAATTTAATTATTCTCAATTCAGTAACAACGCATTTATTTACAACAGCAACCTGTCGTGCATTTTTTTTTCCGTTGAAATGGAACAATATCATCTAGAGGTTGCAGATTCGATCCCTGTCGGAGGCATGTTCACACTTTTGATTCAGCTATATACGGAGAAACTTCGTTTATTATTTATTTAATTATATTAGTACTCCGTAATTCGGGAAATCATCGAATATCATTACAGTTTCAGATAGAAATTCGTTGTTACAAATTTAATCATTATTCTTATTTGATGCATGTTTTATATTAACTCTACTCGTTTCTTCGTTGTAATAAATTCTCCAGTATTTCTCTGGGATCCATCCACTCAAGACTTTAATAAAATAGCGGGGCGAGGGTATAAACCCGACCTATTTTTTTTAGTTTGCCGCAGAACATTTCCTTTATATTCCTCGCATGTCCATTTTTAATATACCCTGAAGTTTGTTGATGCTTTAATTAGTTTTATCTACGACTAACATACAGGGTGTTTTTTTTTAAGTTCCACCCCCCATATCTGTGAAACCGCGGCACGGATCGAAAATCGGCAAAATACGGGTTCGATTAATTTTAGGGGGAAGAAAAACCATGTAATTAGTTTTTGATCCCAAGTGGGCATATTACCCATATTGGGGTCAACTTCTTTTTTTTTAATGGGAACCCCATTTTTTATTTCGGCATCGTCTTTTACACGAAAAGAGAACAAACTTTTGCGGGAAACGTTTTTTATTGTATAATCTATTATTAGCTATAAGTCAGCGTGTATTCACTTTTGGATAAGTTTACAACATATGTATTATAAAAATTGTGAATTCTTAGTTTTCTCATATCAAAATTTATAATTCAACTGATCGGCATGCCCTGTGCAAACCTAAAGCAGCGATCACACGATGCTGTTTTACAAGCCGCTAGCTGCTGCTAGCTGAAGTAGTCGTTACGCAGCACAGTGTGAATGATTTTAGCAAGTTGAGACTATTCTACTTTTAGCCAACTACATCCAGCGCCTTGTAAGACAGCATTGTATCATCGCCGCTTAATACAGCAAAACCCTGCAATGCCAAACTCTAATTACACAAATTATTTAAGCTAATAATTCATAAAATCTCACCATCATGGACAGATAGTCGTCATGAGATGATTAATCAAAAATCTAATGACCTCGGACACTTTCGATTTTATTTAATTACAGAAATTGACTGTGCCATATTTACACTTTCAGTGGCTGTGTAATTTTTTCCTTGAGATGATGGCGGGCCTTGTATTCAGAACCATTCCTGGCGTTTACTCCCTCTGTAAAAAAATGTATTTTTTTCGTCGACTAGAGAAAAATATAAAAACATTTATACACAAATTATTCAAGCCAATGATTGTTAAAAATTTTAAGAATTATTGGCTTCAATAATTTGTGTATAATTGTTTTTATATTTTTCTCTAGTCGACGAGAATTTTTTTTTACAGAGAGCGTAAACGCCATCAACGGCCCTGAGTACAAGGGCCGCTATCATCCCAAGGTAAAAATTACACATCCACTGAAAGTGTCTGGCTACGTCATTAGATGATTAATTGAAAATCTAATGACCTCGCCCACTTCCAAAATTTTCGATTTTATTTAATTACAGAAATTGACTGTGCCATATTTACACTTTCAGTGGCTGTGTACTTTTTACCTTGAGATGATGGCGGCCCTTGTACTCAGGGCCGTTCCTGGGTTGTTGGTTGCCCATGTGCGAAAATGATATCGCCGCACTTCATAATTTAATTCATATTAAAAATCAGAATTAGATATTTTCTCATAATCTATTTTTATTAAGAAGTTGCTTTGAAATTATTTTTAGCACAAAATGTTCTTTTAAAAATATGTTTGTACGCCTGTCGACGTTAGTTTAAAAAAAAGTCGGCATTCAATATTAACTCCCTTAAATTCCGAAAAAAACGCTTTCAAATTGTTTTTTTTTTCAGAAATATTTTCTTTTTTCTTAAACAAAATTAACCCTCAAATTTGCTTCCAAACGAATCCTTCAGAAATATTTCCTTTGTAATTTTTTAAAAATATAATTAGATACTGTTATTTAAAAAATGCTTTGTTTTCTTTAGAATTATTTTTAGCACATATTGAAAAAAATAGTTTTCAGAATACATTTTTTGTTGATTTGAGATCAAAATGTTATTTTCGAAATATTTTTGTGCCCGTTTTTGGAGCTCAAGCATGGCGATCTCGGTTATTTGAAGAGATACAAGGTCGGTTAAATTAGAGCAAAGTTGCCCAATCTGGAGTGGAACACAATGTCGTTTTGAAACATAAAATATTCCGACTACTTCCGAAGATATCCGAAAAAAATCGAAATTTAAAAAAAAATATTTTTATTTTTTGCGAGACTATTTATAGAGATACTTCAAAACAATCGACACTTTATCATTGTCACTTTGTACGCTCTACAACGTGGTGATCTTGTTAGCTGTCATTTCCAGGGCACTCTTTGCAAAAACAGGATTTTTGGCATATCCATTAAACTGCTAGACCAAACCGAAATACATGACACATCACCTTAATCAGAAAAAAAATCTGTATTTTAAAATGTAAAAAAAAGATGGCGCCCATAAAAAAATCAAAGTTGATGATGTTTCCCGAAAATCGAAACGTCGAATTTTTATTATTATATCCCTCAAATTCGGAAAAAATATATTCTCAAAAATATGTTTTTATTTTTAAATATTCTCACAAAAACCACTGATTTTAAGAATCTGCGTTTGACTTGTTTTGTTCGAAATAATTTTTAGCACATCTTAAATAAAGTCGTTCTCGAAATTTTCATTGGAAATCTTTAGAGTTTTGTAATGTCTTTTAAAGAATATATTATTATATATTTATTTATTATTAACTGGTAAAAAATTTGTTTTCGATTTTTACTTTCTCCGTTACGAAGTACGAGAAAGTATCGTATCGTGATTTTTTTTTTTCAAAAACTTTTTTACGGAAATATCCGTTTTGGGGTTCCTAGTTCCTTCAACAATTTCTGGAATTTTTTTTGTATCTGTGTGTGTGTGTGTGTGTGTGTGTGTGTGTGTGTGTGCGTGTGTGTGCGCGTGTGTGTATGTGTCTGTCTGTGCACGCTGTATCTCAAAAACTAATAGAGCAATTAATATGAAACTTTGAACATACGTCTTATTTGATAATCTGAAGAACTGAAAAACTTTTGGTAAAATTTAGAACACAGGAAATGGGAGTTTACCTTAACCGTTTTTTGTTTTTTGCCAATATTTTCTTAAATATGAAAAATATCACAAAAATATTTAAACAAACTTTGAAGACAACAAAGAAATGAACATCTTTTGCTTTCAATTTTTCATAAAATCATTTTTAATTATTATTATATTTTTTTTAATTTTTGGTTTATAATTAAACTATAATAGTTACAGCAAATATTTATGTGAATAATAATTGTAGAGAATGCTAAAATGAACAACTTATAAAGAATAAGTTTTTTTTCGAAATCCCTTTAGTTTTTGAGTAAACTGAGTTTTTGAATTTGAAGTATAATTATTCTTTCTTTCATAATTTTGACGTTTTAAACGTCAGTTTCATCCGAGTTTACACAACGCTCGATGTACATTTAAAATATGATTTCAATTGAAAATAAACCATGAAAACCTAAATATAAATATAAATCAAGTCGGAGAAAATAACATGATGGGCACATCAGCATTTTTTGTACCTATGTCTGAAATGATTTCTAGAGAATTTAATAAAATCCATCAACGGATGTTCGAGAAAATTAAAGAAATTTAGCTGACATTCATATTTTCCAAAGCAGCGATTTTGATGGAAAATTTCGAAACACCTAGTAATCACATTATTTTTCTAGCCATTAATATCTGAATTTATTTATATTCATTGATGGATTTTTGAGAAAATTAGGAAATACTTGTATTTTGCAAAGCATTTTAACGTGATGGAAAATTTTAGAAAAATTAACGATCAATTGTTTGGTTATTTTTTATAGCTACATTGTTTTTTTTTTAAGAATTCATTAAAATCCATCGACGATTTTTCGAGAAAATTAGGGAATTCCAGTCTACAGTTCATATTTCCCAACTAGTTTTGGGTTTTCTTTGGAGGTTTATTTTGCATATTTATCTTCAAAATAATTTCAAAAATAACTTATTCTTTATAACTCGTTTATTTTGGTATTCGCTATAATATAATATAATATTTGATATAACGAGTATCCTATTAACTATTATTTCATAATGATTGATCACAGAACTTAACATTTTTCTATGTTTAGTTTTTTCTTGAAAATGAAAGAGTTCATGACATGTACATTTATAAAAAAAAATATGTGCAGATAACAAAGAATCTTTAACATATATCAAAAAAATAAAAAAAATGTCATATTTTACTCTGCCTACTCAGGGAGCGTAGCGGACAGAGCGCGAGCATGTTTAAAAAATGTAATTTTCTCGTCGACTGGAGAAAAATATGAAAACAATTGCAATCGGCTAGAAATTTACTCCAAATTTACCAAAAATTCATTATAGATTATCATTTTGTTAAAAATTGCAAACATCCCTTTTTAATTTTTGTGATAATCCTAATTGTAAGTGTTAAAAATTATAATAATTTCGGCGATTAAAATAAATAAAAATAATTGCCTTTAAATTTACTCACAACTCATTCTGAATTATAATTTTATAAAACGTTGTTAACACGCTTCCCTAATTTTTAAGATAATTCCACAGAAAAAAAAATATAATGATTTTAGGGATTCGAAAAAAATATAAAAACAAATGCTATCCTCATAAAACTTTCAAAAATTTACTCAAAATTCATTCTAGATCATGATTGTGCAAAAACTTGCAAACAGCCCATTCCTATTTTTTGAGATAATAGTACTTAAACAGAGCGCAAAGTTTAAAAAACGTAATTATTTCGGCGATTGAAGAAAAATATAAAAACATTTACTATCGGTTTGAAACTTTCCAAATTTACTCGACATTCATTTTAGGTTATAATGTTGTTAAAAATTTGCAAACGCCCAGTCTCAATATTTTAATTTTGAAAAAAAATCATTCTAGATCATAACTTTGCAAATGTTGCAAATGTTAGTCGCAACTAATTAAAATAATACCACTTGAATGGAGCGCAAAGTTCTAAGAAATTGTAATATTTTCCTCCACTGGAGAAAAATATAAAAACAATTGCAATCGGCTTGAACCATTTCAAATTCACTAAAAAATATTTACCAAAATTGCCATTTTCTCTAAATTGTGTATTATTATTATTTAACGCTTACATCCATTGTTTTTGTTCATTGTAATGTATTTTATGTGGTAAATGAAGAGATTTGATTTAATTTAAAAAAACTCAGTTTTGTATAGTGGTTGAAATAATTTTCAAAAATTTCTTTCAAATTGATTGAGGTTATTCTAAAGATTCTAGAAATTTTCGTAAATTTTCTATTTGGTTTTGGAGTGCATTTTTCTGAGATGAAAAAATGCACGCCTCTTTGCCGAAATTCATCAAGGAGGGTACCTGGTTAGTCCAACCGACGAAATCCGCACGAACGGGATTTGAATAAATTATCTTTACAGCCCTTTGTCTTCTTTGGACAAGGGCTGCATTTTTTAAGCATTTGGTTTCTAGACGTATTTACTTCTAAGAAGTGTGCAGTGGCGCCAAATGAAAAATAGTGCGGATAGTAGACACACCCCCATTGCGCCCCCCTCCTTAAGGGCGCTAATATGAAGTTTCATTTTCGTGTAAATGTTTGTAAATTTTTAGTATTAAGCAAAATTTGTACAAAGACGTTTATAATATACACTGTTATTATTGAAGTGAATTATCTTTTTGTCCGGTCTTAACAACCAAGTTCCCCTACTAGGAACACTGAAGCAGCAAACTTCGCAGATTGCAATCTTCAAATCATTCCATTTGCCTTCAAAATGTTCCTTCAAAAATATTTTATATACGCTTTTTGACGTCAGTTAATTTAATATTATTGTCCACAATTCTAAAAGATCCCTTTTAATTGTTTATTTACACAAAGCTGCCGCCGGCTGCCCCTTCTTTCGGCTACCCTAGTCCGGATGCACCTCTTACACCCCCGCTAGGAACGGCCTTGCTTGTACTGGTTGCATCAATTATTGTATTGGCAGCGCCCCCAATTTGTGGCAGAGTACTCAATATTTCTGAATCAGAAGATACATTTTCACGCTTCCAAACTTTTTGAAACGTCAACTGTCATATTGATTTGCTATGCAGTAATGACTTGCTTAGTTTCATATTTTTAAATTAAATTCGAAATAAAATGCTACTCCTCTTTTTTATTTGATGTTTATTGTAATGGTACTGTTCGCTTAAAAAAAAATTGTACAAACTTAATGTGAAGAATTATCCCGCAATCGCGCAAATGAAGGCACCCCTTCGTTGCTCGTGCTTCAAAAATGCGCTCACGCGTTTCATAAATAACTATTGCGTACTTTAAAAACGACATTTTAAATGTTCATTCAACTGCAGCGTACCCTTTGGCATCGAGTATATACGACCATAATATTGTCAACATTCTTTGACTCTTCAGAAAAATATGCCAGAAGCACCTTCTTTTTCGAATACTATTCGCTATTTTTGAGATAATTAGTCTCTGATCTCGCGACAGTTTTTTTTTTATTTTGCAACACTTGTTTGCACTGCACAATTCACAAATAAAATAAAATAAAAAATATTATAATAAACAAAATGAGAGAAACTATTTCCTAATATTAGTGTTTATGTAGCAAATGTTGATAAAACAAAATAAGAGAAACTAATTCCTAATTAACATCTGCTAAAAAAATATATTTTTATACAAGACAATAAAATTTTATTATCGACTCGCGGAATGTAATTGACTAGCGATTTCATTATCACTTTCCGCTCATCGATAAACTTTTATAAATATTTTATTATCTTGAATAAAGAAAAAATAAATTAAACAAAGATGAAAAGAAACCTGAATATATAAATATATTACCTGTTCGTAACTTTGGAAATTAAGTCTTACAGAGACTAAAAACAAATCATTTATTGAAACAACTACTTCCGTGGCTAATACTCAGGATATTGAATGATGTAAATGAAATGTGCATGCTATTAAAATAACATTTATTGATTTCTATGTGCAAGGATACATCGAAAATGATTTCGAATTAAATTTGAAAACTTTAAACTATTAATATTACTTTGTCAAAATGTTTCCTAGTTTTTTTTTCACTTTAAGAATAACAGTTTAACCTTTTCAAATTTAATTTAAAAAAATCATAGAAATATATTATCTTAAACTAAGATTATTTCAATAGAAGTACTATTAACCCGCCAGTGGTGACGAGAATAAAGTTTCGACATACCCCGTCTCACAGACCAGTAGGTCACCGTTGGCGGGTTAATCATTCAATATCCAGCGTGGCATTAGCCAAGGAACTAGTTGTTTCAATAAGTTATTTGTCTTAAATCCATTCAAGAATTAATTTGCAGAGTTACGAAGAAGATATTTATATATTCAAGCTACTTTAGATATTTCTTTAATTTATTTACTGCTTCCGTAACTGTTAAGAGTTTACAATTAAAATATCAAAATAAAGTTATTGTTTACAGCTAGTTAAGAGTTTCGATTTAATTGGACAAATAAACAATGTCTGAAATTCCGTCACTTAAAATTATTTTTGTTATTCTATATTAATTATTTTTGTGAAATCATGAAAGAATAATCATCCCACATGCTTTTTCATATTCGTAAAGCATCGAAGCAAAACATAATAATTGTATACAAAATGAACGTAACCGAATGCGAAAAACATTTTTTTGCAATTAAAACTTGTTTGTTGGTTCATCTGATGCTCTGGTATTTCCACAAAGATGTAATTAGCAAAATGTGAAATAAATTTATGTATGCATTTGTTCATGGTTGTGAGCAAGGAATTTTTGTAATTATAAACTTCTGTCTCACTTAAATAATTATTTTATTATAGTAAATAAAATAGAAACAACCTTACTTATTGCAGAGAGTATTAAATAAATTCAAAAAAACGAAATATAGCCTGAATATATAAATATTCAACCTATTCGTAACTCTGCAAGCAAAATTAAGTCTTACTAAGATTATAAACAAATAACTTATTGAAACAACTACTTCCCTGGCTGATGCCACGCCGGATATTGAATGATACAAAAGAAATTTGCATGTTATTACTAGTACTACTAGTGAAATAACATTGGTTTAAGATCCCTTATTTCTACCCACAGGACTAACTTGAAAAATGAAACTAAATTGAATTTGAAAACTTTAAATTATAAAACTGAACCCAAAAGTATGTAAAAATTAAGTAAATAGCCATCTGCAGACGCGTTTCGAGATTTATCTCTCATCAGTGCAGCTTCGCATTTAAATTGAATGTTAAAGAATAAAATACACTTACGTGAAGGTGACCGTGACCGTGAAGGAGTCGTAAACAAATGAGGAGATTATAGAAGGGTTGGACTGATTTTATACCTGAATTTAGGTGATTAGTGAAAGTACAGATGTGAAGAAATAAATGATCTTGTTTTCAGTTGGAAAACTGAATACTCGATTTAAATAATAAATAAAATAGAAACAACCTTACTTATTGCAGAGAGTATTAAATAAATTCAAAAAAACGAAATATAGCCTGAATATATAAATATTCAACCTGTTCGTAACTCTGCAAGCAAAATTAAGTCTTACTAAGACTATAAACAAATAACTTATTGAAACAACTACTTCCCTGGCTGATGCCACGCCGGATATTGAATGATACAAAAGAAATTTGCATGTTATTATTTTATTATAGCATTAAAATTTCTCGCCACAGAGAACTTCAGTTTGATTTTAATCTAGTTAGCACCGTATAGTTCGATGTGATATACGATATAATAATTACTTAAAGTATGTCTGCGCCTGTGTCAGATTTTTCGTATCTTTGATAACTTAAGCTAATAAAGTTTTTTTCTTTTCTTTTTGACATAGGCATTCGCCATTCAGTCAAGACCTTTTTAATCAATTGAATTACATAAAACCAACTATACAATTGAATTATTATTCATAATTTAAAATATATAAATAAATATATATATAAAATTTATATCTTAATTTTTGTATTATCAAAAAAGGAAACTAAGGCAGAATATATTTGAGTCTAACATGACGTTAATTAATGGTCACCTTTAATCAAATTTTAACCCAAAAATGTTTTTTACTTCAGAACTTAAAAGATTGATCACTGAATCTTACTTTCGTAATGGTATTTTCAATGACGGAGAATGTGCATACAACGGTGTTGCCTGACCGAGTTTCGGCAAAAAATCCAAATCTTGAAGGAAGATTTCTTGAATGTTCTGAGAAATACAGTTAGAGGGTTTCGTGAAACTAGAAGTGTAGAACATAAGAAAGGGGTTAGGAGCTCAACATTTCGTACCCCAGATATCAGAGCAAATGTTAACTAACAGGTAAAAAATAATCCATCAACTCTTTTACGGCACTTGGCTCAGGCATCGAATATGTCATGTGGAACCTGCGCAAAAAAATTTAGGACTGACTTGGATATGCAACCCTACAAAATGCAGGCAACCAGATTTTAACAGACGTCTTATGCCAGTGGTTTTCAGATAACCTCGACAATGATAACGTACTTGATTAGATATTCCTAGACGGGGCATGGCTTCACCATTCGAGGTATGTAAATGCACAGAATATGAGATTTCGTGCTCCCAAAATCCTCACGTATTTCGTGAATCGCTACTACATTCCCAGAAAGTTAGTGTGCGCGTTGCAATGTCTCGGAGAAGAATTATTGGAGCACTGTGACAGCTAAATACAAATATACAGGAACAACATCTTAAGCCTTTTCATTGAGGAATTACAAGATGATGAATTGTTAAATAGTTTCTTTCAGCACGACGACGGGTCTACTGTTCGTACCACTCATGAAACTGGAGTTTCTACGCCAATATTATGGCAATGTAGAAGATGTAATCATCTTAATTCAGTACCAGAATATCCCCCAAGGTCACCAGGTGTGATTCCTTCAGACTACTTTCTCAGAAGATCTCGCCGCTGGCAAGTGAATTACTCCTCTACGTCCAATCTAACGATTTGGAAAAGTTCGGTTTAAGTAAACTCTTACATCAAGTCCAAAATATACTGGACGTCCGTCTTGGTAAGACCAAACCTAATTTTCTCGCGTTGCTTAATCTAATGCAGGGCCGATCTTACTTATCAATAACTCCAAATATGACTTCAAATTAAAATTTCCACTTATTTCAAAAGGCCAAATGAACATCGTGTTAATAAAAATCGTAGTCTGAACATTATTTTTTTAGTATCTAACTCTCCGCAAACTGTTGACAACATGAAACATTTTTAAAATGAATATTTTTTGTTCGGTAGAATAAACCAAATTTGTAAGTTTAAATTGTAATTACCTAATTACCAAGTCTAACAGTTCCATGAAAATTCAAATTTATTCAAAATAGATTCTGCTTCATAATTCAATAAACATCTCTAAATACTCCTCCACTAGATTTCGAGACACACGAAAACGCTGCTAAAAACATTTTAAACCTACTCAAACTAGGTAATGAAAATCTCGAAACAGTCATTCACTTAAAAAAATAATCACAGGAGAACACACTTTGTAATTATACTGAACTTGGTCACTATCATATGATTTGAAAATATAAAAACAATCGCCACTGCCTTGAAACTTTACAAATTTACTCAAAATATATTCATAATTAAATCAAAATTTCAAAATACCCGATTACTGGATTTTTAAATCATCGCATAAAAACATAACTTATAGTCTTGCTGAAGTCGCCCACTTTGCGATGTATTAAAAATATACAGTGCGCGCCTAAAGTATGGAATAAATTCAGTAAAACCGGAATAAAATATTTTTGAAAAAAATACTCGAACAGCTCGATTTTCTTTTATAAAAATACACATTTTTGCATGAAAGTCTCATTTGTTTTTGAGTCAGCCATTTTAATCTTAAATGACAACCCCCTATTTTTGTTCTTGATTTTGCGAGATATTTTCATTGTCGAACTGGCAGTTTAAAAATGTCGCCATCTTACATTAGACATTTTTTTAGTAAATAACAATTAAAAGTGAGAAACTGTAAATTTTATTGCTAACACAAAATAAACAAAAATTTCTTCAGCAAGCAAATGCAATTATTAAATTAGATGTTTGAATTGCCATCCATAGTTCGAACATGTAGAAATTCTTCGTGAATATTTTGAATACTTTCTGGGCTAATTCTGCATATTTCATAGTCTCGTGGGCTATTTTGTCGGCCCTCGCTTGCCAATAAAAATATTCGTAAAGCAATTGTCAAAAGAACGCGCATAATATGGGGGTGCACCGTTTTGCTGAAACCATATTGTATTATTTGGTAGGTCAATATCACTGTTCTTTGAAAAAATTGCTGGAACAAGGTCATTTTGCAAAAACTCTAAATCTCTGAAGGCTCTCACCTTCAATTGTCAGTTAAAAATTCTTATGTAAAATGGCAATATTTTTATACTTCCAGTTCATCAATGAAAAGGTCTCTCAAAATGAACAACAAAAATTGGGGGTTGTCATTCAAAAACAAAATGGATTACTCAAAAACAAATGACGACTGAAAATCAAAAACAAAATGGATTACTCAAAAACAAATGACGACTGTAAATCGACTTTTATGAAAAAATGTGTATTTTTAATAAAGAAAATCGACCTGTTCGAGTATTTTTTCCAAAAATATTTTATTTCGGTTTTACTGAATTCATTCCATTTTTTAGGCGCGCACTGTATAATAATTTCAAACATAAATTAACTCAATACCAGTTTTTAATTTAAATTTGATTCAGTTTATTTCTAGAAAGTTTTGTAAATTATGTAAAATGGGATGCGCCTCTAATTAAATGTATGTATGTTATTGTAAGGTTTATTTTAAAATGATATATTCTATTTTAGTTATTTTTTATGTAATAGATGATAAACCGTAAATAAATAATTATTATGTGCTCTAAACGATTGCAACCGACTCGAAAATTTTCAAATTTACTAAAAATTAATTTAGGATTATACTTTCAAAGATCTGCAAATATGGATTTTAAGATTCCTTGTGAGCAAAGCATAATTTTTTTGAAAATCTGTAATACATTTGCTGACCCAAATAAATATAAAAACAATTTAAATAGACAACAATTTCAAAATTTACCAAAAACTTATTCAGGGCTATAATTCCATGTAAAACTATTAACACACCATTCATACATTTTGAGATAAATAATAATTTCTTGTCAAAAATGTTGGTGACTTAAATAAATACTGAAGCAATTGCCAACAAATTTAAACTTTCCAAATTAACTTTAAATTCATATAGATATCCAGGAAAAACTGCAAATACTTCGTTCATAGATTTTGAGATTAATTCATATGAACAAAGTATTATGTCTTGAAAATCTGTAAAAAATATTATGACTCGAACAACTTTCAAGTTTCGTGTCGATAGTCTTGAAACTTCATTAATTTACACAAATTTCATTTAGGATTATAAATCCATAAACACCTGGAAACCCACCATCCATAAATTTAGACTTAAATCCTTGTCAATAAAGCATACAAAAAATCAGTGAAAAACAATTTCCAACGACTTGACTTTTTACAAATTTCCTCAAAATCCATTCAGAATCATAATTCCATGTGAACAATTAACAACCGTCCATAGATTTACAATTCTCAACAAGCGCACCAATTCATGAAAACCTAAATATTTGATTTTAATTTTTTTGAGGAAAGTGATAATTGTGAAGTTTGAATAAAACTCTTTGTTATGGAATGTCGCAGAATATTTTTTTCTTTCATTTCATGGCATTGCCTTTCTTTGCTATAGATATGGGAAGCAGGAATTTGAATAAACATGATATGTAATGTAGATGGCATATGTTCAAATGTATGACCAATCAGTATATAAATAAAATTTAAACAACAAACCAACAACCAAAAGGTCATTTATGATACATTAATAAACTCAGAATTTAGAGACGATTTAAATTATGTAAAAATATATGGGGAGTTCAATTTGAACTAGAAAAGTTAAGGTAATTTCCGGTTCAGCCAGAAATGGAATTTTTATTAAAAGTCCACATGTTGGCACACTTTAAAAAACACACTTAGAAACACCATACTTAATTTCATAAAGAAATATTTAAAAATGCAAACGATATTTGGAGTCTACCAGTATTCAGTTACACCCGATATAGTCAAATGTTTTCCTACTTAATTATGCGATATAGATTTATATGGCACCGGTAGAAAAAGTATATTTACACACAGTTCAATGTTATTAAATAATTAAATTTCGTAAATTTGTCTAGATATCATTAAACTAGCCATTTTTTCATTACGTAAAACGTAGGGTGAAAATTCCGCGATATAATCTAATGGAAATGATTAAATGGCGACAAGAAAATTAGATTTGCAGCATATCGAATTGGAAACAACTTTTTCTCGAGGTGATCAATCAATTTCCTAATAAATACGTCTGTTTTTTGCATTGAAAATTTCACCATTGAATCTATTAAATTCAATTACGAGAGAAACCGAGATAATATCGAATGCGAATTCCAGTTTGTATTTCCTAAGTCACAACCATTAATATATGTCTTGGATTTGGTTCTCATGTAAGTCGTGGTGAAATAGTGTGCAACATGTACTAATTAAATAGATTTCTTGGAAAATTAGTTCTATAAATAATATAAATTCTGTTAAAAACACGTGCCATAAAAGTGAATTAATTATACATTTCTTAATCTTAGATAAATTATATAACAATTTATGCAATACCAAAATATTCGTCATCTACAACATTGGTCTTATATGAATATGGAACCTTTATTTTAACTCTGAACATGCCTATGTTCAATCGTAAAATAATCACATCAAGGCATTAATAGGTGGGCAAACATACTTACTCAGTTTTATTTAATTGTCAAAATTGTGTTATTAATAAAATTGTATTACACTTTCGAAGAGAGAATACAAATATTTAATTGCTATACGGGCGGGAACAGCACTCGAGGTGTTAGAGATTTGTTTTTGGTTACGTACCCGAGCAAACCACTTCCATCCATCGGGACAATTTTTAATATTTACCATAATTTTGAAAATACTGGTTGCGTGAGTAATTTTCATAGTAAAAAGCCTAAAAGAAGTCACATTTTAACGGAAGAGATAGAACAACCTTTTTTTGTTACGTATAACAGAACCCCATATCATCTTTAAGACTTATTGCAGCACAGTTTCAAATAAGTTTATAAGACATTAATAGTATATTGTACAACGAGCATATAACGATTTGCTCCACTCGCCTACGGCTCGTTCCGCAAACATCGTTATCGTGATTAATAGCCATTATATGCGAGTTGTACCCTATACTTTGTTTTGAAAATTAAAATCAAGATCAAAATTTAATTTAAAATTACAATTAGAATCAAAATTAAAATCAAAATCAAAATTAAAGTTGTAATAACAATTACAATTGAAAAAAAAATCAAAGTTAAAATCAGTATTAAATAGGGTAAACAAAATATTATCATAAATCGCGTTCTGTGAATCAAAGCGCGAATTAGCGTGTTTAATAACCTTATTAACCAAATACGTTGTGTTTAATAAGCATATTAAACACGCAATTGCGTGTTTAATGAAATTGAGTGTTAAATGTACCCCATTAATGCTGCCCATACAATTAAATAATGCGCACATTATAACATTTTCGTGAACAAAAGAATTTAAATACAACGGTTACAAGTTTTCAAATCATCAGCAATTATCAAATGAAGATAAAGGCAAACGAACGGAATTCTGTAAAACCGTATTTAATTTAATTCGTAATGCATTAAACAAACAATTTCAATTAAATGCCATGCATTGATGTGATTGTTTTACGATTGAACATGGGCGTTAATAATCGTATGTTCAGTATTAAAATAAAAGCTCTATATACAAACATATTTATTTACAGTAATACAGTTAATGAAGTACTTTATGGTATCTAACTTGAAGTCGGTTTCCTGTTGTCTGCGAAAGGGCTAACAACTCGTAGTCTTTCGGCCCTTTCATTATTTATTATGTAACAAAGATTGACAGTATGTACTAGGATAAAACATTTTATTTAAAATTTTCTCTAAATTAAAATAAATCCAAATCCAAGGGTTGGAACATAAAATCCAGTTAACCCTTTCGCTGCAGGCACCGAATAATTACGCAAAAAATATTACACTCTGTCGCATATATCGGACCCAAATATACAGGGTGGAAACTTTAACTGGAACAAATTCGGTATTTATGAAATGAGAAGTTTCAGAAAAAATTCCTCGGACACGTCGATTTTTGTTTTTTAATGTGCACTTTTTAGCGTCATTAAAAATAGTATTACATCTCCAGTCTTTCACGTATGACGTCATAGACATTTTATTTAATGGAAACCATTTTTTTATTTCATTACATTTGTAGCCTTTTCTATTATCTTTACGACTGTGTAAAAATATTTTGCGTTTTTATATTTTTATTTAAGAAATTGAAAAAATTTTTTTTTAATAAACGGATCCGACATGATATAAAACAGATTCCACCAGAAATGTTTCAAAATGTAAGGGATGGATTTTATCACCGATTGGCTTTTTGCCAAGAGAGGAACGGTGCTGATTTTAAACATTTGATATATTAAATTTAAAAAAAATTGAAAAACAAAATATTTTTACACAGTCGTAAAGGGAATAGAAAGGGCTACAAATTTAGTGAAATTAAAAAAAAAGGTTTCCATTAAAAAAAATGTCTATAACGTCATTCGTGAAAGACCAGTGACGTCATACTATTTTTGAAAACCCTAAAAAGTGCGGTATAAAAAACGAAAATCGATCTGTTCGGGGATTTTTTTCTGGAACTTCTCATTTCATAAATACCGAATTTGTCCAGTTAAAGTTTCCACCCTGTATATGTAAGTAGCCATACGCTTGTATACGCAATTTTTAATTCTGCCGCATACTAGTTAGGTTTTTAAGATTTGAGCATATTTGAATGTTGTAATTGAAAAAGTGTGAAGCAAACAAAATTTTTTTAATAGCATTCTATTGAATGTGTTGTATGAAACATAGCTAATGATGCACGCAAATAAAACTGTGATACCTGTTGAAAATATTTTTTTAAAGAATTGTATCATTTAATACTTGTAATAATATTAACATTAATATTTTATTATATATGGAACCTATCGAGACCTCAAAAAAATCAAAAATCCGCGAACAGGACGATTTTTGTTATTTATTCCGCATTTTCTGAGGCAGTTAGAAAAACAATGACGAGGAAAACTATGACGCCGTTAATTTTTGAATTATGACGTCAATCAGAGGCCGGTATGGGCCGGGCTTTGGCCCGGCCCGGAAAGCCCGGCCCGGCTCGACGTCGGGTATTTTTCAAACTCCGGGCCGGGCCGGGCCGAGCCGGGCCGGGCTTGGATAAATTTAGTTTTATTATAGTTTGGAAAGTAACAACCAAGTGCACTGAAAAATAAATTGGGTTATATTTATTAACATGAATTCAATGTATTTTAAGAATTTTAAGGAGTACATGGGTCCAGTAATT
Organism: Ocypus olens; assembly: GCA_910593695.2. Taxonomy (NCBI): domain Eukaryota; kingdom Metazoa; phylum Arthropoda; class Insecta; order Coleoptera; family Staphylinidae; genus Ocypus; species Ocypus olens. The sequence continues at coordinate 40,323,904 of OU343052.1, forward strand.
TTATTTATTTAATTCAATCTTTTTCGGAGCCGGGCCGAGCCCACAGTACATTTTCGTTTCATCGGGCCGAGCCGGGCCGGGTTTTAAATGTTCACTATCGGGCCGGGCCGGGCTTTCAAAAATTCGCTTCTGCAGGGCTCTCATGTCAATCACATGTTTTTTTAATGGAATTATTTTTTTAACCATTATAGCTTTTAATTCTCTATAGACATATTTTTGCAATTATTTTAATAGCAGTAGAAACGCCAAAGTGGCGGAATCTATTGCCTGAATGCTGTACTTGAACCAAATCCGGGTGGCTTTAACACCGACAAGATATGGACATTGCCAGCGGCGGCAAATATAACAATATAAATGTGAACATTAAATATTGTTCCCCCATCAGAACACCTACAGACCGGTTTCGACCTTTCAGGTCTCATCAGTGTAGTTAGTTGCTGATGGAGAAACGGAGATTACTATTGGAATATAAATATTCCAAACACCGTTAAAGCCGCCGCTGGCAATGTCCATATCTTGTCGGTGTTAAAGCCACCCGGATTTGGTTCAAGTACAGCATTCAGGCAATAGATTCCGCCACTTTGGCGTTTCTACCTTTAACGGTGTTTGGAATATTTATATTCCAATAGTAATCTCCGTTTCCCCATCAGCAACTAACTACACTGATGAGACCTGAAAGGTCGAAACCGGTCTGTAGGTGTTCTGATGGGGGAACAATATTTAATGTTCATATTTTAATAGCATTTTTTTTAAATTAATACTACTAGCCATCCTTATTTAAATAAATAGTATGACAATTCAAATCACTTTAAAACTGATTGAGATTTTGTGATAATGGATTATTTGGCAAAAAGAGAAAGAATAGAAATCCTCTGATGATTGGATACGGAGATAGAAAATTCACACAAAAGAAGTATGTAATTTATTTAATGATGCACATCCGAATCGTAATTCTATTTGTCGCCCGACAGTACAAAGGCGCTAAAGAGATATACTGAAACTGGGACAGTTAAAAACCGCTGTAACCTGGGCAGAGCAATAATCTTTCAACATAATATTGCATGTGACAGACCAACCTAAAATGTCTTTGGTATAACGTGTCGTTAGCTTTTGTTATTAAGATCTTAAACCTTATAATAATAATAATAAATTGTCTTTATTTAATGAAAAATGCAGTTAAAATAAATACATGAGTGGAACAGGCGAAGTTCAAAAGGCTAACCACCATTTCTGCTCTTCCACTTAACCTGTAAAGATAAGATGCATCCGGTATATTAATTACAGTAAGATGATTTTGATAGACGGGTTCAATTTTGTGAAATTATGATGGAGGCCAGGGGCGGCTCGTTATATAGAGCCAAGGAGCCATGGCACCTATAGTTTCAAGTCAAGCAAGAATTTTTAACCGTTGAGAACAGATAACGCAAAAACAGATTGCGGCACACGTTTGTACTTCCCCGAAACTTGAATCATGAGAATGGCGCCTCACATCATTTAACAAATATACATGTTTATATTGTATAAGTGGCTCTACCATCAACATGTTCCAGGAGTCGCCTCTGATGGAGGCTATTGCACAAAATGCTCATTTTGGATATCTCATTGTATTTTCGGACGAAGCTATCTTTTTTTTATCTTACGTATTAAATATTTTAAACTGTTAAATTTTTTATTTTTTTAAACCACCTGGTGTACAGTCTTGGTTATATAATTTATTAAACTTTTTAATTACATCAGCTGTATTTTAATACTTTAAACTATTGTATTTACTTATTTATTTTTTATCTTTCATTTTAAATATTTTAACATGTTTATATTTTAATATTTTCACTGCCCGCTGTACTGTCCTTATTTTAATGGCAAACTTATGTTTTTAAAATAATATATCTTGTTAATATTAATACCAATAGCGATCTGTCTGCTGATAAACTCGCCATCTATGTTTTGTACACATTTGTATTCATAAATCCATGTGTAAACTGTTCATTTATCAACATTATCTTGACCTGTGTAAAACTATGTTATTAGCACCAATAAAATTATTATTATTATTATTATTATTATTTTAAGGATAGTTCTGTTTGAAATTTTCAAAAAATCGATTTTTTTTTGTTTACTTGAAATGTTCTTTTGGATGTCTACTTTATTGTAGTGTTTATCCAAGTTCGCCTGAAACTTCATTATCGACAGATTATTAGAGAGATGTTTAACTACAAAAAACAGAACCCATAACTTTAAACGCGTTTTTCTCGAAACCATATTTTTCAAATTGGTGGCCAACTTAACTTTAAAACGGCACTAACGATTTTGCTCGGATTTTGATTCCCGTATTCTAAATTGAATTATCTACAGATATATCTAGCCTTTATTCGGAGTCTTCAAAAGTCTATTCTCGGTGCACGCTGTGGACTCGATTTTGTATGCCTTAAAAGTTGCGTACGGTTCAAAAAGGGTTTGTCTTATTAACTGATTAAGGTTGGCGGCACTTACTTCGTGATACATTTTTAATTAAACTTAAAGTTTGATAATGATCATTGTTTGATCGAAACTGCAGTCACTAATAAATAAACAGTGTGATATTAACTAAGCAAATGTGTGTTTTATTTAGTTTGTCTTATTCTTAGTTGGCTTGATGTATTAATGGGGAACTTATGTATAAGGATAATGAGATGGCGTGGAATAGTCACGAGAAAATATTAATATAGCAACCAATTTGCTAAACCGAATCGAATGCTTTCTCTTTGTCTTTCAATAACATGGCAGTATTGTCGCCTTCTAGATGTGCAGTTTGGATATTGCAGGTTATAATGGACAAAGGAAGTATGGGGATTAAAGGAGTTTTCGTTTCGTGTGGGATTCAAAAAGTTTGCCTATTACCGGTATTAGAGTGATTGGTCGGGAGCTGGAAACTAATGAAGGATAGGTATCGGGCTTCGGAATGCAAACAATAATGCCTTGTTTCCACTCGGAAGGGATTGGTGTCTAAAATATATGAAAAAAAATACACTTTAAGAACAAATTTTAACAAATTCGAGATTTTTTCAAGTAGTAAAAATTGCCAACTCCACATTATATCAAAAAAATCAACTATTTTAATAAGCGTGGTAGACCATTATAGAATACCATTTTTTCGACAGCCGATGCAGCTGCTTTTGGTTAAACATCAATTTGACCAGTTCTTTGCAGAACCACAAAATACTCAATAATTCTGGGATTTGACATTGTAGCAACACAGTCGCCTTTTCTTTCTAACTACCCTTCTCTTATCCTTTGTTTTTCGTTTATTATTTAATAAAGTACCTATTTTCGTTCCTCGATTTCTTAACCTCCTTTCGTCCCTAGTCTCCTATTTAGTTTTGAGTAGTCATTTTGCAAATTGTCGATCGATTTCGAAGTGAGAAACACAATATTTCGTTCCTGGTCTTCTGTTACAAATCGTGAAAATTTTTCAAAATTAATTTAGATAAGACATTCTGAACAGTAAATTTTCGATCGATTTTTGAAGTGACTAACAACACTTAGTTCCTAGTCTCCTGTTACAATCGTGAAAATTTTTCAAAATTAATTTACGTAGACATTCTGAACCGCAAAGTTTCGATCGATTTTAGAGTGAAAAACAACTCTTTTTTTCCTAGTGTCCTGTTACAAATCGTGGAATTTTTTCGAAATTAATTTAGGGTGGACATTCTGAACCGCAGAGTTTCTATACATTTTTTGAAGTAAAAACAACTCTTTTCCTTCCTGGTCTTCTGTTACATATCGTGAAAATTTTTCGAAATTAATTTAGGATAGACATTCTGAACAGCAAATTTTCGATCAATTTTTGAGGTGCAAAATAACTCTTTTCGTTCCCAGTCTCCTGTTACAATCGTGAAAATTTTTCGAAATTAATTTGGGGTAGACATTCTAAACCGCAAAATTACGATGGATTTTAGAAGTGAAAAACAACTTTTTTCGTTCCTGGTCTCCTGTTAAAAATCGTGAAAATTTTTCGAAAGTAATTTAGAGTAGACATTTGAACAGTACATTTTCGAACGATTTTCGAAGAGTAAAATACCTATTTTCGTTGGTAGTCTCCGGATACGAATCGTGTGTTTTTTTTCGAAATTAATTTGGGGTAGACATTCTGAACAGAAAATTTTCGTTCGATTTTTGAAGTGAAAAATAACTCTTTTCGTTCCTAGTCTTCTGATAATCTTGGCTAAAATTTTTCAATATTTTATTATGAGAGCAATCTTAGAACTAGTTAGTTTTTATAGCCCTTAAAAGGGTCGTTGTTTCGGGGGTGGGGCGCCCAAAATTTAACGTTGTCATATCTCTAGAAGATATTGATGTGGTCGACTACCTTCTCTAGGGAGCCGGTTTCTCGTGACGGTCACAAATACTTCTTGCTTCATCTTATCCTGTCAATCTTTGTGCAATTCTTGGATTCGTTTTCAATTATTTTATTGGGTCTCAAATATTTAGGTAGAAAATGATTAGGGTATAAAAATATCCACCTGAAAATGGTTAAAAAAACGTTGACCAGAGTTTTAGTCGTAAAGACAAAATAATTTTATCTTATACTATGCGTTACATTTAACTAAATGCAATAAAGTCCAATTTTCGAAATCATATCATATCAAGTTGAGCACACATAAACACACACATCATACACAACATTTTTTGTACGCATTTTTTCCCGAGTTCTATGGGAAAAAAATGGCGAAAATGATCAAATGACCAAAACTTTTTTTTCCGAAAATAATTACTTTACACGCTTTTTCCCGTCTTTAAGAACCGTCATGAATTTTTTTTAATCTTTCTGAGAACAAACATTTTTACTTGCATTTTTTTGCCGAGTAATACCATGGAAAAAATTACGAAATCGTAAAATGTTGAAAAAAAATTTAATAAAAATTAATCTAATCTAATCTAACCATTACTGTTTTCTAATTAGAAACCAAAAATCACAAAAAAATAGAAAACTTTTGTTTTCAAAATACAAACTTTTTAAGAAAGAAGTTATTTTTTTTATTATCTTCAAGATTTGTTTAAAAATGTTTGTAAAATTTTTCATATTTAAAAAATTATCTGAGAAAAATAACAAACGGTTAAGGTAAACGCCCACTTCCAGTGTATGAAATTCTACCAAAAGCTTTTCAGTTCTTTGGATCATCAGATAAAGCTTATGTTCAAAGTTTCATATCAATTGCTCTATTGGTTTTTAAAATGCAGCGCGCACAGCAGACACATACAGACGCACCATCACACACACAATTTTTTTTCCAGAAATTGTTGAAATTGCATCTTACACCCCAAAACGGATATTTCCGTAAAAAAAATTGAAAAAATTTTCACGATCACAATACTTTCTCGTACTTTGTAACGGAGAAAGTAAAAATAATGAACAAAATTTTACCCACTTCTCAAAAAGGTTCTCCATTACTAATCTAGACCATCGCAGCGCGATATCATTTTAGACAGAAATCGGAGATATCCTGATGTATTAATTTGCGAAAGGATTAACAATTTAGTGATTCTTTGACACAAAATTTGATCAATTTTGCTCTAAAATCGTTCTTTAGTGAAAGTAAAACTGTTACAATCAAAATAAGAACAATGCGTTTACATTGACATATATCTATTAAGATACAACATTAAAGCTTTTCAAGAAAACTTTCACCGGTAATATTATTAATTCGATTACATGGATTTATATTTTGCAAATGCTGTGATGTTAAAATCAAATGCTAGCCTACTAATACTTCATAGATCTACCAAAGATATTCAATCGGATAAACTCGAAGATATAGTCCTCGTACTCTATGACCACTTAGTTTAAAGGTAAATATACTAGTTCATTCATTTTGTTTAAAAACAAATTCCAAAGTACTTATTCGGACACCGTTTATATAATGTTATGAAATATTAATATGTCTAGATCAGCGTGACATTGACAAGCGCCTGGATTAACTCAAGGCCATACATCGTTGAATACATTAAAGCCTCGAAGACAATGAAGATGCGCTACTTCCTGTGTGATTATTATAACGGTAATTTATATAGAAATCGGAGATAAAAATAAAAAAGTTTATTCGGCGTTGGTCTGTTACTTCTTATTGTTCCTGTCAGAAAAGAATAAACACAACCTCAGAGCAATGTAATTGTTAATTTGAAGAAGACGTGAGCCACTTAATGGTACAAATATTACTTTCTAAATCTAGTAAGCGTATAAATTTAATACAGCCGAGTTCATTTAATTATGGTGTTTAATCTCTTTTAAACACCTATCAAGTACTCTAAAAATAATGAATTAACTAATACGCATTTTCTAGTTTGCAACGACAAAAAAGTTTCTAATGCCGGTGAATCTAAATTGGTTTTAATTAATGAATTTTGTCAACAACAAATGATTAAATTTCTCTTCGATATAATATACTCCAGCGGACAGGCACTTAATGCTGCCATGGTGAGGATGTTCGTGAAAGTCCCCAAAAATTATTGCCGCTGCGGATTAAATGGCCAACGAAATGTCAGGAACATCGGGACCAGAATGTAATTAAAATTATTCACACCAGACGAAACATATAATCCAATCTTTATTACCACTCTACCTCTAACCCAACAATTAATTGTAATAAATTGTAGCGTATAATTAGGCAATTACACAATTTTAAAATAATTTGAAACACCCGATGGTTAGCATATTTGGTTATATCACCGGATCAGCGATTCAGAAAGTTAAGCAATGGATGACCCACACCAATCGTCATTGGGTATTTCAGACTCTAAAGTAGTATTATCCAAACTATGTACAATTGCGGCAAAAAAATAGGACACCTTCTTTGTCTAGTGTAAATCAATCTCTATTTGAATTTTAATAGTAGGCAGCTTTACTCACAACGCGTATTTACATATCTCGTTTTACCTTTTTTACTTTCTCCGTTACGAAGTACGAGAAAGTATTGTGATCGTGATTTTTTTTTCAAAAATTTTTTTTACGGAAATATCCGTTTTGGGGTCCCTAGATGCCATTTCAACAATTTCTGGAAAAAAAAATTTTGTGTCTGTGTGTGTGTGTGTGTGTGTCTGTGTGTGTGTGTGTGTGTGTGTGTCTGTGCGCGCTGTATCTCAAAAACTAATAGACCAATTGATATGAAACTTTGAACATAAGTTTTATTTGATAATCCGAAGAACTGAAAAGGTTTTGGTAAAATTTCGTACACCGGAAGTGGGTGTTTACCTTAACTGTTTTTTGTTTTTTGCCAATATTTTCTTAAATATGAAAAATATCACAAAAACATTTAAACAAATATTGAAGACAATAAATAAATGCGATTATTTTGTTTGAAAACATTTTTCATAAAATCATTGTTATTCGAGAAAAAAATTTATTATTTTTTTTTTATTTTTTGTATACAATTATGAAACGCTAATAGTTACAGCAAATTTATGTCAATAATAATTGTAGAGAATGCCAAAATGAACAATTTATGAAGAATAAGTTTTTTTCGAAATCTCTTTAGTTTTTGAGTAAACTGAGTTTTGAATTTGAAGTACATTTTTACGTCTTTCATAATTTTGACGTTTTAAACGTCAGTTTTATCCGAGTCTACGAAACGTTCGATGCACACTTAAAATATGATTTAAATTGAAAATAAACCATGGAAGCGTAAATATAAATGATACCATCAAGTCGGAGAAAGTAACATGATGGCCACATCACTATTTTTTACTTTATACAGATATACTTCGATCAATAGATTTTTGCGTGCACGTCTTAGACTTCTGGACCTATTCCGACAATATTTTATGCCTTAAATTAGACTCGATATTGTGTTTACGTATGTCGTCTAAGGCAAGAATACTCCGTTTTCGGCAATGATGCATACGCAAAGATCCGTTGACCAAACTATATTAACATTGGCATTTAATAATAATGATTAGGCATTCAATTTACATGAATACATTTTAGAAAAAAAGACCTGTACTAGATTACAAAGATGTAATTTTTGGCCGCAATTCTACATTTTTATTGCTTCCTAATATAGCACATGAATTTAACCATTACTAAACCAGTAAATGCATTTATATGTAATTATACTTGGGGCGGTACTCGATAATACCCTATAATTAGTTACATAAAGACCGATCATCAATCAAAGAGATTCCGGCGTTGAGAACGTATTTAAATGTGAACGACATTTAAAAATTCCGGTTGGACGGGAATCGAGGCGGCATATTTCACGAGAGTAATTCGTTTCTTTTTTCTTTTATCACCGAAGATTTCTTTTATGCGTTTATTATGTATGTTGCGAGAGTGAAACTGGACGTAAATAACTACTCTTTATAGGTGGCACTCCACTATAAATGACAAGTTCAAGACAGAGATATAAATGAAACGAAACAGTAAGCTTTTAGGGAGTGTACCGAATGCTTCAAATGACTTTTAACTCATTCTCTAGAAACAGCTTTTTTTCCTCTAGGCAATTGCAGATAATTTAAAAGAAATATTCAAAAAAGTTTAACGGTTTTTTAATACTAGAGAGATTGTTTCCTTTAATTCTCATTTATTGCTTAGTCAAATATTGTAATGAGATTTCAATCAACAAAGTTCAGAATGGCATAAGTCTGCGTAAATTATTATTACTATTTATTGAAAATAATACAAATACTAATCACATCGATGGCCATTGTATTTATTATGTATTTAGTAAGTACAATGAACGTTTATTATTATTACTAATCACATACCATTTAAACAGACACCAAATTATACACCTCGATCAATACGCTTCAGCAGCACTTAGGACTCACATCGACAACATATGAGCTAATAAACCAGGTAAAATCGAAATTGAAGCACCCGATTACCTTCACACTGGCTAGATGTAAGGTAATGCACCCTATAGCGGACAAACCACAACAGCCCATTGACAATTTTAGGATCAGTATTTCAGATATTTTATGGTGTTATCTGTTCTCGAGTACAGAACGAAGAATTTCCGAATATTACTGGTAGATAGGTAAAAATGGCACTTCATATTATCCATGTTATTTTATTTGTTTCGTATACACGTTACATTTATTAATTAAAACTAATTTTTAGGGTCTATATATCCTTGGGATCTTCATTTGCCAAAAACATGATTATTTTAATTAAAGTAATAAAGAGAAAAATAGCCTGAATATATGAATACTCAGCCTGTAACTGACTGCAATTCAGGCTATTTTTATTTATTACTTTTATTCAATACATCTGCAATAAGTGATTCTCTCAAGTTAATTTATTATTATTTTAATTGTTTATATAAACCAGACAGATTTTGAATAAACACATTTTAATGTTACATAACTCGCATGAAATCCGGAATAATTATGTTTTCGTTTCAATTTTTTCTCAAAAACAAGAGATTTCGAGATTAAAATTTACACTTAAGGTATTCAAAACAATAAAATTAGCTGAAAAGCTTTTGGAAAAAATTAGAAAACTACTCTTGGCATTTTCAAAATTTATTTAAGATCAAAAATATTTGAAAATTTCCTTCATAAAAATTGTAGGCAATAAATAGCTGTAACGTAATAAAAATGCAAAATTTCGTAATTTATACTTTCTCGATACATAGTACGAGAGAGTAATGTGATCTTGAAGATTTTTCAAAACAAAAAGAAAATTCTGACAATTTTGGAAAAGGAATATTTTTGTTTTTGTGTGTGAGCACCTGTATATGAGATCCGTATCTCAGAAACTAATGCAGCAATGAAAATAAAACAAGCTTTATTTGACAATCCGAAGCTTTCATTGACTATCTTTTTTCGGTCTTTTAAAGATGAAACTGAGTACAAAAACTTTTACACAAATATCGAATAACACGAATAAATTGCTTATAATTAGTTTTTTATAAAAGTCTTATTTTACAAAAAATCTTAATTGTAACTTTATGTCACTTTTGGTTTAGAATTATAAAATGATAATAGTTACATCAAAACATACAAAATAAAATATGTGTAGAGTGCCGAAATAAACGAAGTAAGTTTTATTAAAATCTTATTGGTTTTTTATTAAACCGTGGAGAAGATTATTAGAATTTTTTTTATTTGTATCTTTCATAATTTTGACGTTTCAAAAGTCACTAACATACGATCCTGCAAAACACGCAATGTACATTTAAAATATAATTTGAATTGAAAGTATGAATATTTTTTTTGCAGTATTATAAATAACTATTTCCGTTGCTCGTTGGTTAACGGCTAACTTTAATGTACCCAAATGTATCAAAAATCGTTCATTAATGACCCACATTAATGAACGCTTTTTCATTAATAAACGATTTTTCATTAATGAACGATTTCTAGGGCCGTGGTGGTCTAGTGGGTAGAGGTCCGGCCTCCGACCCCGCTGGTGCGGGTTCGAGTCCCGTCCGGGCGGTCACTTTTTTTTTACTTTTTTAACACGAAAAATGGCCGTGCGGGTCCCTGGATATATTTAGTCTTTGTCCTCATTTCACTTAAATGAATTATTAAATACTATACATCGATGGTGGCTGAATGCCCTAGCTGGCTAAGCCAATTTGCTATCATCCTCGATTCCCTAACTCGAATTCCTATCAATCATATTTCCTAAAAAAAAGAACGATTTCTAGTTAAGCATTAAATAGCTAATTCATGAGTGGCTAATTACTCATAATTACTGGAAATGTAACTGATAATAGCGAGAAAACGATCTATAATTTGTTTCACATGTAAATGCAAAAGTATATCAATTCTCTGCGTTAGAAACAAATTAGAGGCGAACCGCCTTCGATTTTGTTATACAATAATGTCAAAGTGTGAAACGTCAAATTTATAAAACGCGTGTATCGAGTGAATGTCTGCTACTTTGGATAGTGTCGAGTTTAAATTAACACCGCCAAAAGTACTAGCCATTGCAAATAATGCAACATTAAATTTGATTCCGGAAAAGAGTACACATTTTTACGAAAAAATGGTGATGTGGGCATCATGTTACTTTCTCCGACTTGATGGTATCATAGCCATTTATATTTACGTTTTCATGGTTTATTGAAATTATATTTTAAATGTACATCGAGCGTTGCGTAAACTCGGATGAAACTGACGTTTAAAACGTCAAAATTATGAAACATGGAAAAATTATACTTCAAATTCAAAAACTCGGTTTACTCAAAAACTAACGAGATTTCGAAAAAAGCTTATTCTTTAGAAGTTGTTCATTTTGGTATTCTCTACAATTATTATTCACACAAATTTACTGTAACTACTATCGTTTCATAATTATAAACCAAAAATTGAAAAAAAATTAATAAATTTTTTTCTCGAATAAAAATGATTTTATGAAAAATATTTTAAAGCAAAAGATGTTCATTTCTTTGTTGTCTTCAATGTTTGTTTAAATGTTTTTGTGATATTTTTCATATTTAAGAAAATATTGGCAAAAAACAAAAAAACAGTTAAGGTAAACACCCACTTCCGGGGTACGAAATTTTACCAAAAGCTTTTCAGTTCTTCAGATTATCAAATAAGACGTATGTTGAAAGTTCTATATCAATTGCTGTATTACTTTTTGAGATACAGCGCACACAAAAAGACACACACACACACACACACACACACACAAACACACACACACACACACACACACACACACACACAAACACACACACACACACACACACACACACACAGACACAATTTTTTTTTTCCAGAAATTGTTGAAATGGCATCTAGGGACCCCAAAACGGATATTTCCGTAAAAAAAAATTTTGAAAAAAAAATCACGATCACAATACTTTCTCGTACTTCGTAACGGAGAAAGTAAAAACTTACGTAGAATTTATTTCCTGGTGCGAGGAGTAACAGGTAAGACGTCATTCGGTATCTGCGCTATTCCCATGTTTTGCCGATATTGCTGCAAAGGGCTAATAGCAAGTTTATTTGTTTGTTTTGTTTGGATTTTCTCTAATCTAATTTCTAATGTTGATCTAAGTTACGATCAACGGAAAAATCTTGTAACCAATTCGTGTGTTAATTGGCGATTAATGATCTCAACAATTAACGCACTCGCGCAAGCGCTCGTGCGTGAAAATGTCTCGATCATTAATCGCCATCATTAACACACTTGTTGGTTAAATAACTATTATACCAGCAAATCCGTGCAAGTTTCATGATGGCCCCGTTACAATTTTCTAGTTGTAATTATCAAATTATAAAATTTACATACAAATTCCATTAACATTAATTATAGACAATCTTAAAATGAACAACTGTTCGACAGTAAGTTTTTTCAGAAACTCATAAATTATTATTTGAATAGCTAATCCTTCCTGCACGAAATCTGTGCTTGTTATAATCGGAGAAATTTGTTTCAATATTTTTACATTTATACAATATGTCTCTGTAAGTTGGAACCATATGGAAAACTTCTTTATTATTAAATTTAGGAAAAAATGTTATTCTTCATAAAAAGTTCTGCATAGTCTAAAATCTAAAATGCAACCTTCAGATATCTAATTATTTCAATGGTTTACTAGATTTCTCAAAAAATATTAATTTTGCTCTCGAGTAAAGTATATTTATTTTTGACAATATCGATAAATGTTATTAAGAGAAGTTGATCACAACTAGAAACCACGTTAAAATTTGTAATAACGTCCGTTTACATTGAGAAAACTGTTTTTTTTTTCTTTATCGAAACATACTTCTAAAATAAGAACGTAAATTTAATTGTAGTTACCTGTAACTATAAAACACATAGAGAAGCAGCAAGTATTTTTAACAATAGACATCCCAATAGAAATATTAGTCATTCAACTGTGGCGAAAATGGTGAACAAATTCAAGACCAGTGGAAGCATTAAAAATAATTTTAATGTAAAACGCCGAAAATTAGTTGCCAATGAGAACACTCAGTTAGAAGTAATGCTGTCTGCCGTAGAATATCCAAAAATATCATTGCGCAAAAGGAAATCATTGATACAGAATAATGTAAGTAAAGATACATTGGCAAGAATTTTAAAACTAAATAAATACAGACCATTCAAACCAAAATTCGTTCACACATTGAAAGAAAGGGATTATGATAGGCGCTTTCATTTTTGCTGTCTCATCTAAGGAACGTTAAATGATCCTTTTTTTATGAAACGTATATTTTTTCCGATGAGGCAACATTTTCTGCAAATGGAATTGTCTCATCACAACATTGCCGCTGGTGGTCTGAGAAAAATCCCAATTTTACAATGAAGACTCGTGATCAATATTCGTTTAAAACGAACGTGTGGTGTGGTATTTATAAAAACAGATTAATTAGACCGTATTTTTTCCACCAATCTATGAATGCCGAACGTTATTTACAATTTTTACAAAATCACATTAATGATTTTATGGACGAACTTCCCTTACAAGAACGTCAATGTATTTGGTTCCAACAAGACGGTGCCCATGCCACAGTACATTAAATACTAGGAACTATCTTGAACATATTTTCAATGGAAAAGTGATTCACAGATATTCCGATCTTTTTTGGCCTCCTAGATCCCCTGACTTAACCCCTCTGGTTTTCTACCTATGCGATCACTTAAAACAAACAGTTTACCAACAAGGGCCGTTTCAAGATGTTAATCATTTGGAGAGGATAATTTCAGAATCATGCCGGGAAATTTCTCCAGATATGATAAGGAAATCTTTGCGGGAATTTGCCAATAGAACGATGAAAAGTATTGAAAGAGAGGGTGGATATGTCTAGGCAATAGTGGAATAGGTGAAAATTATATTTGGATTTTTTTCATTCATAATTTACTTTTTGTATTTATTATTTTATTTACAAATTGAGAGGAAAGGTTATCATGTTTTTATCAATCACAAGAGAAAAATGTTCATTATTGAAATTAGCAAAATTAATAGTAATTTATAATGCAGAAAATGTAGTAAAAAATAACAAGATCCATGCTAGAAGGTTGTAATAGAATAATTGAACGTGGTATTTAGTTGTGCTCAACTTCTTCAACTTTTAAATTAGAACTAAAAGGTATACATCATACACTTCCTCAACCCGAATTTCTGTCAACCATCATTCTTTTTATATATATATAAAAAAAAATTCAAGGTGAACGTCTACTTCCGATGTACGAAATATAACCTGGGAATGCAAAATTAGACTTAAGTTTTTCAATTTTTCATATTAATTGCTGTTTAATTTTTTGATATATAGACACACAGACACAACGACACAATTTTTTTTCAGAATTCATTGAAATCCCCTTTATGGATCTCAAAACGTATATTATCGTTAAAAAAATATCTTCTTCACTATGACAATACTTTCCTGTATCTCGTAACGGCGAGAATAAAAATTATCGAGCGAAAATAAAAAAAAAACGGTTAAGATAAACACATACTTTCGGTTGACAAAACCCGCATACACAGGCAATTTGTAGACCTAAAATTCAAAATTTGGCCTCTGAAATCGAATATTTCGATTCTAAAATCCGAAATATAAAAGTAAAATTCCATTATTTAAGTCTTTAACCCAAAATCTGAGGATTAAAATCGCAAAATAAACACATTAAAAATTACTCACAGAATACGAACATTATAGATTTCTTGACCAATCTCTTCTAATTTTTATTAATGATCTTGTACTGTGATATTATTCAGACTTTTGTTTATTTATTTTTATTGAAATTTCATTAACTTTTGTGTATAATATTATGTTTATTTTATATTTGGTATATGTTATTGTCATGTAAGAGTAACTCAACCTATAAGTCCGTCGACATCATTCAAATTCAAGTCTAGCCAAGTTTTAAGTCGTACAATATTTTCTACTATGTTTTTATTATAATTTTTTTTATTCATTTAATTCCATATAATGTTAGCATTTATATTATTTACATATTACATATATCTCTAATAAATCTGTCGAAAAGGTGAATCCGTCAAAATAAATAAAATAAAATATAGAAATACAAATAGAAATCGCAAATTTGCCTCGACAAAAACTCAAAACTATGCTGAAAATTAATAAATCATAAATCGCAACTTCTAATTAATTGAATATGTCTTCTTTTTTTATTCAATTTTGAATAAAAAAATAAACTTCAAGGCGCAAAAAACAAAGAATTGAATACATTTGTAGCAATCAAAATTGACGTTAAAATTCGAAATAATATTCCTAAACTCCTAAAATTGGACTGAATTCGAGTCGTAGAATTAAAAAATAGAATCATTCATTCAGAAAATTTGACCTAAAATCTAAAATTTCGGACTTACAATTAGAAATGAGGGCATTAAATCCAAAATGTAGGTCATATAATCCGAAAAGTGTGAAATTTAAACACAAAATCTGAAAATTGGGCCGTAAAATCCAAAATTTAGTTCACATCATTTCAAAATTTAACTTTATGTTTGCATTATTTTTATTTGGTAGATATTACTATAGAGAATTTAAATCGGTTTCCAGAATATTTTTTTGAACGAGTTAGCAATAGATCCAGCAATAAATTTTAACAATTCATATCTCGGAGAAAAGAAAAGCAATTCGAAAAAGAAGTTAACCATACCATTAGGGAAGGTCTAAATTAATAACACAAAAAGAATCAACCCTTAATTTTAACCCTTTATATTTTTTCATCCCTTTCAAAAAAGTTTTTTTTTAAGTTTGCAATCTGCCTTAAATAAATAAAAATTCTTATTCTTATCACTAATTAAGGTACTTTCATAAACAAAAGTAAAAAAAAAAACGTTACGAGCACTCCTTCAACAAAAAAAAAATTCTCCACAATGTGGATTTTTTCTTTTCTCCGAGATATGAATTTTTAAAATCTATTGCTGGATCTATTGCTAACTTCACACCCGCTTTTTTGAGTAATCCAATTATGATTATATGTGGGGATGTAGTATATAATTTACATTATTCACGATCTTTAGCCATAAATCATTTATGTAGTAGAATTAATATTATATTACTTTTATATTACTAATATGAACTACCAATACGTAAATAATTAAACAATAATTTCGATTTAAATTCAGTAATTTACCCCTAAACTTAAATTAGTGTTGCTCTGTAACTAATAATTCGACTCGTAGACAAAGAATTAGAAACAAGTATATTTTTACAATCTCTTTAATTATTTCTATGAAATTAGCGTAACTTTAGAGAAGTACTATAATATTTCAATTAAAGATAGAAATGTGATCAAAATTAGCGCTTGTACGTATGAAAAATTAAAAGTAGTCTATTAGACAAATGTTTAGTTATCTAGGTTAATACTGTGATTGTAATTATATCTGAGTAATTTAAATTAGCTATGAAATTCCTATAATTCCTATAATTATTACAGCCACTAACATCCTTACCGCTCGATCTGTTATAGCTGCTTTTGTTTTCATATAAAGGTAACCCAAGGTAAACATGATGAACATCTGGAAACAATGAATATAGGAGAGAGAGAGAGAGAGAGAGAGAGAGAGAGAGAGAGAGAGAGAGAGAGAGAGAGAGAGAGAGAGAGAGAGGAGAGAGAGAGAGAGAGAGAGAGAGAGAGAGAGAGAGAGAGAGAGAGAGAGAGAGAGAGAGAGAGAGAGAGAGAGAGAGAGAGAGAGAGAGAGAGAGAGAGAGAGAGAGAGAGAGAGAGAGAGAGAGAGAGAGAGAGAGATATCTGCTCGTTATGTTAGTCACGATCATTATGCATCATGCGTGATAAAATATCCAATGAATTGATGGAGGGTCAGGATGGGACTTTTACTTTTGAGAATCTATTGACATGAAATTTAATCGTCTTTAACCAGAAATCTATTATTACCTCGAATTATATCAAATCAATTTGATTTCAAATCGTGTTTTGCTTTGAAGTGATTATTTACAGTCGACAAAACAGTCTGAATCGATTAAAAAAACAGAACTTCGTATACTCCATCTACTCATAGATTAGACTTTTTGACATCTTTGGTGACAAACACTAGAAAATCAAAAGTACCAACACGGGTATAAGAAAAATGTAATTTTGCAGCAAGTTATGTTGATATCGGTATAATTCCAATATATTCATACACGACGTCGCTAATTGACAGTTTGTTATTGTTTTTTATTTCCGCATGGAGAACGTTCTAAATGATGTGACGAACCAACCACACACCTACGCGGTAAGATTGTTGATTGCGATTTTCGTAATAAATTAAGTTTCGTAAGTACTACTTTTTGTGGCAACTTAGTGGGATTTCTATCACGCAAGATGTCAAAAAGTCTCATCTATAAGTAGGTGGAGTATATTCTGGTATACTGATATATAAAACAGAGGTGTAAAACTACAACCATCACGTGTCAATTTATTTATAAGGATAATATGGCCTGAAGTGGTTCATTCAAGTGGCGAATTTAATTAACCATACCACACAGCCGATTAATTTTGTACACCAAAATAAATAAATAATAATATTTTAAATGAAATATCTGCTTATTTCAAATTGCAAATTCATAGAAAAAACGAGATGGCGAATGAAATGCGCGCCTCTCAGTTTTTAATTTTTATTCACAATCACTATAATAATATGGATATTTTTAACCTCTGAAAAGTTGGAAAAGTAGCGTTTCCCTTTGTAAAGACAAACCTCTTCGCCGACAAAAACATTTTGCGAACCTCTATTTAAAAACAAAAATTAAAAATCAATTAATTAATTTTTCAAATTAAAAGACAAAAACATGTACACCCTTCTGCCAGAGTTTGGTTAATAGACCAGTGTAGACTGACAAGAAATTTAGGCTGGCTATCTGAAAAAAAAATCTGAAGTATTTAATTTACGTATTGGTAGTTCATATTATAAACAATAGTAATAGTAAACACATATGAATTCATATCTGTTTCATATTACTATTTTTAAAAATTATTGAAACATAGTATAACGCAAATTTTATATAACTTGCTAAAAATCATAATTATAGGATTTCTGCGAGTTCACTTAACTATTTTTAATTAAGTTTAGTTCAGAATTCGTCAAAATCTAGTTATTTTACACCTATTTGTTGTTGTAATGAGCATTCTTTTTAATTAAGTATATTATCGTAGTTAAAATAGAGGTGTGACAACAATTTAAGAGAAAAGAAATGTCCTTATTTTTTACCAAAAAACAACACTGTTTCTATAAACTGTTTTTTTTATACTTAAAAATAAATATGTTGAAAAGTCTTTTCAAAACAAGAATACGAATTTTGACACAGATTATTCGTCAATAGTTAATTTCACTAAAGTATATACAACGATTTGAACTCTCAACTAATCGATAAACAATCATGTTTTATTCAACGTATAATTAAATTTCTAGCAGTAATTTATAGTGTGAGTCATATTTTAACAAAGACATCCTTCTTAGGCAAGGAAATCATAAAAATGGTGATTAAATTCCTTATTGTATTAATGCAATAAAAGTGAAATCGATCAATTAATTAATAATGTGTAACTTTCGCAAAGTTTGTTTGTAAGAAAAATTATTACTCTCTAGGTGAATGTGTTTTAACCCGTGTTTTCCCGGTGTTCCAAAAATGGAACTCTAGTTGTATATACAAGGTGCTGTAAAAATGGCGGATCAACTCAATGGTACGTTGTCGAGAATTACTTCGAGAGTATGGAAAGAATAATTAAAAAAATCGGTGTTGTATTTTTTCGAAGATGTGAAGACTTTTGTGTAAATTATTTCATTATTTAAAATCTGCATAACATTAAGTACTTACGCTCTGGCTTATCAAATAAATTTTGCAGAGATACGTACTTTCATGCTTGTCAACATTAAATACAATTGGTATTTTTAAATGCGAAGATTTTAATGTTTATTAATTGATTTTCGCATTCAAATAAACTGACTGTTGCCAGGTTTATTTGAATGGAAAAATCAGTTATTAAACATCCTAATTATCGCATTTGAAAATACCAATTGTATATGATATTGACAAGTATGAAAGAACGTATCTCTGCAAAATGTATTTGATGAGCCGGTGCGTAGATAATCCATCAACAGATTTTTCTCAAAGCTTTTAGTGTGGGCACCATCTTCCGTGAACAGATGGTTCAGACACCCTGTATATGTTAACATATTTACTAGTCTTTCGTGCGCTTTAACAATAAACAACCCATATAATAAAATTCGTTTTAAATGTTATTTGCACAACTGCGTAAGTAACAAATATCTTCAGGGCAAACGATAAAAATTTGTGCGGTGTTTAGACAGTAGATGTCTTGATTGAATTGAACTAAATTTCGCAAACATTTAACGACGAATATATTTTTTTAACTAAAACATTCTTAAAATCCACAAAGCCTTTTAGGACTTGACAAATATTTATTAAAAATTTGTGGTTTAATGCCTGTAATCATCTTTTTTGATATTAACTTGAAATTTAGAAACACAATATGTGTTTTTTTATATATTTTCTTCCCTGTAATAAGATGTAAGATCTGTTGGGAAATAAACATATTATTATTATTTTTATTATGTTAAATTTAAATCAATAATCCTGTTAAATAATATTTGTATTTTAAAAGATAAAATATTTGCACTTATAGAAATGAATTATAAATATGTAAATATTAAGCCTGTGCAAAACCAATAGTCAAATTTTTTCCATTGCATATCGCATTAACTCAATCGACAACATTTCAATTTTCTAGACTTTTATGTTTCAGTTATGCAAATCCTCCCAGAATTTATTCACAGTTTTATTGTAGTGAAATTCGTTAATGCAGCAAAACACATGCAGCCATGTAAATATGCAGATTAGATTAAATATGTTACATGTTTATAACATATTTCGTAATTCACACGAACTCTTTTATTCTTTATTTATGATTCAGTTATATGTATTTTGAAATGTGCTCTGGATATAAATAATTCGTGCCGGAATTATAGTACTCTCCTGTTAAATACGGATTAAATCATATCAATCAAATACAATATTTAACTATAGCAATATTTCATAATATAGTTTACTTTTCAGGCACTATTACTTCATGTATAAGTTCTTGTTAGGCTGCAACAGTTGCTAGTTAAGTAGAGGAAACCAAATGATGCTTATATACGAGTACTATATTACACAAATATGGCAGAGTATAAAAGTCTGTAAAGTTATTCAAGTAATTTTTCATCGCAATTTGTGGCCGTACATTTTCGGTTGTAAAATTACGTAAAAATTCCATCTTTCATCCATGTTTTAGTGTGTGGTCATAAAACAAGAGCGTTTTGTAACATTTCGCTCGGTCCGATTTCTTTTCTAGCGGTAACCCAATTTTATGATTGATATCGTCGAGAAACGCACAATTTGATTTAAAAAAGACAATCCTCCGTCTCTGTATGTGTATACGTACGTGTGTAACTCAATTTATATTTAAGCTCCACAGCGGATAATAAAATAAGGATTTTATTTTGTAAATTGAAATATCTTTGTAGTGAGGATGGTAAGTGGACAATTAAACTCAATAAGAGATTTCAAGCACAAAATCTTATCTTAATTATTAGAAGTTATTTGGTTTTTAAGGGTTTTACAGGGTGTCTAAACCGTTCGTTAAAAGTTTAAGCGGTTGCCGTCGTATTAAAAATTTGAAAAAAATCTCTGTCACGCGGTTGAATCAATTCTCCTCATGTGAAATACTTTCAACATTCTATCACCGGTTCCACTGGAAGTCGCACCATATTTGTTATTTTAAATGAAACACCCTATATATTATTATATTTATTAGGTCAAAATTTTAGAAATAATTAATTTAAAAACTAAAACGAGATAAGTGTACAAACGTTCCTACAATATATGTTTGGTGCCACTTCCGGTGGAACCAGAAGTGACAGAAAGTTGAAAATATTTCACATAGGGAGAACTGATTCAACCGTGTGATGAGTTTTTTCAAATTTTTAGTACAACGGCAACTTCGTAAACTTTTAACGAACGGTTTAGCGTAGACACCCTGTATATGAGTACGAAATTCTATGAAAGATGTGCAACATTTAACGTCAGTTCGTGATTGCGCATTTGTTGTTCAGAACGACTTTTTCGATCCATTTTTCACTCGTTTTCGTAATAACAGTAAATCCATTGCATCCGCTGCAATAAAATAATTTCCCTCGTGCGCATTCACGACAATTAAATTTCGACAATTGCGAGCGTTTTTCCTACACCTGCCCGATTACACCTCAGGAATAATTTAATCCCCTCGAGTTATTAAAATGAATTATACTCGCGATTAACGTCCGCGAGGCCGTTAAGAAATTATTTATTAAAATTTAATACTACAGAAAAAAATAGTACATAAAAAATTATACATACACACTGTGTTAAAGGTATTGCAACAAGGCTGTAACTTTTGTTAATATAATATTTTAAGAAAGTCGGTTATTAATTTTATAATAGTGGTGATTTCTCTGATATGATGGTATAATACTTATTTATGATAGAACTGTAAATAGTGGCAGTGGCGGCTCGTTATGTAGAGCCAAGGAGCCATGGCACTACCTCTAATTTTAAACACAGCAATAATTTTAAAATAATTTTTAAAATTCTTTTTGTTTGATGGTGAGGTCACGTGGACGAAGAATGGTGTTACAGATTTAGTGCATGTCTGGGACAAAATGTAAATGCACGATAAATCGAAAGTACACATAATCATATTTTCAGCTTGTTCGGCTGTTTGAAATTATGAACCTTTACTTTACAACTCAAAATAATCTTGGACTATGAACATGAATCGTTCTTTCTTTCTTTCTATCTTCGAAAAATGAGGCAAGGGCCTCCCCATATTGCAAACGTACCATAACATTCTACGAGCCGCTACTGAGAGTCATACTAACCAAGTGAATTGTTTTATTTGAATTATTCAAAATGTATCTACTAAATATAAAGTTGTCGAAAGTGCCGCCACAAAAGCTGAAACAATAAGGTGATCCCAACAAAGTTAATGGTTTTATTTGAATTCTTTTTCAAATTAGTTTCACTCTTCAGGACGATTATATTGAAAATTTAAAAAAAAAAAATTTTCCCATTAAAAAAAAATGGAAAATTATTTTAAACAATAGAGTGATTTTTGAGACTAATTTAAATCATTTTTGTTACTAATATATTCTGCATTTTTACTTTCTCCGTTACGAAGTACGAGAAAGTATTGTGACCGTGATTTTTTTTCAATTTTTTTTACGGAAATATCCGTTTTGGGATCCCTAGATGCCATTTCGACAATTTTTTGAATTTTTTGTGTGTCTGTGTCTGTGGGTGTGTGTGTCTGTGTGGCTGTGTGTGTGTGTGTGTGCCTGTGTGTCTCTGTGTGTGTGGCTGTGTGTGTGTGTGTGCCTGTGTGTCTCTGTGTGTCTCTGTGTGTGTGTGTGTGTGTGTGTGTGTCTCTGTGTGTGTGGCTGTGTGTGTGTGTGTGTGTGTGCCTGTGTGTCTCTGTGTGTCTGTGTGTGTGTGTGTCTCTGTGTGTGTGTGTGTGTCTCTGTGTGTGTGTGTCTGTGTGTCTCTGTGTCTGTGTGTGTGTGTGTGTGTGTGTGTGTGTGTGTGTGTGTGTGTGTGTGTGTGCGTCTGTGTGTGTGTGTGTGTGTGTGTGTGTGTGTGTGTGTGTGTGTCTGCTGTGTGCGTTGTATCTCAAAAACTAATAGAGCAATTGATATGAAACTTTGAACATTCGCCTTATTTAATAATCTGAAGAACTGAAAAGCTTTTGGTAAAATTTCGTACACCGGAAGTGGGCATTTACCTTAACTGTTTTTTGTTTTTTGCCAATATTTTCTTAAATATGATAAATATCACTTAATCATTAAAACAAACTTTAAAGACAACAAAGAAATGAACCTCTTTTGCTTGAAAACATTTTTCATAAAATCATTTTTATTCGAGAAAAAAATTTATTATAATTTTTTTAATTTTTGGTTTATAAATATAAAACGATAATAGTTACAGCAAATTTATTTTAATAATAATACAATTATTAGAATGCTAAAATAAACAACTTATAAAGAATAAGTTTTTTTAGAAATCCCTTTAGTTTTTGAGTAAACTGCGTTTTTGAATTTGAAGTATAATTTTTCCATCTTTTATAATTTTGACGTTTTAAACGTCAATTTCGCGCGAGACTACGAAACGCTCGATGTACATTTAAAATATGATTTAAATAGAAAATAAACCATAAAAGTGTAAATATAAATGATGATACCATCGGAGAAAGTAACATAAAGGCCACATCACCATTTTTTTATTTTTTATTATTAAAGACTCTATTTTCGATTTATTTTTTGGTCTAAATTTTTGATCATTTGGCCTAAATGTTCTTTATTTTGATTTAAATTTTCGATTTTATTGTTAAAATTTTCGACTATTTGCTCCGCATTTTTTATTTATCCCGACGAATTTTTGACATGTATTTTCGATATTTTTGGTCAAAATATTTTAATTTTCAGCCCAAATCTCCTTTATTTCGACCTTTTGCGATTTAATTGTTTAAATTTTCGATTTTTTGGCCCGCATTTTTGATTTTCCCGCCGAATTCTTAATTTTTAGATTTTTGACCTGTATTTTCGATTCTTTTAGGACTAAATTTTCAATCCTACCTAACCTAAATATTCTTTATTTTGGCATAAATTTTCAATTTAATTGTTTAATTGTCTGGTCCGTATTTTTGATTTTTCGAGCCGAATTTTTAAATTTTAGATTTTTGAGCTGTATTTTTAATTTTTTTTTGGTTTAAATTTTTGATCATTTGCTCTAAATATTCTTTATTTTGACCTAACTTTTAGATTTAATTGTTAAAAATTTTGATTTTTCGGTCCACATTTTTGATTTTTCAGGCCGAATTTTTAATTCTATTTCCAAATTTTTGATATGATTTTGATTAAAATATTTATAATTTGAATTATTCATTTATATGCGAGATTTATTTTTTTCCGGTATTTTCGAGTTTTGTTTGTTGAAATTTTAAATTTTTTAGTCTGCATTTATTAACTTAAGGCCCGAGTTTACGATGTACTGTCGATGTACTGTCTACATTTTCAAATTTCTAGCCAACATTACAGATTTTTTTAAACCTTTTGACCTAAATTTTTCTTAATTTTAACCTAACTTTTCGATTTTATTGTTAAAATTTTCGATTTTTAGTCTACTTTACGCATATTTTAACATGTAAATGTAATATTGGTGTTAATATGTTATTATGTCAATGTATACATTTATGATTTTGTAGTCTAGCTATTTAGCTATTAATCTTACCGGCCTATCCTACTGTCAACTCTTGTATGACACAAAAGGACCAATAAAGAATTTAAATTTCAATTTCAATTTATTATTTTTAGGGCCGAGTTTTCGATGTTTTGTCTAAGTTTTAGACTTTTTTACCAACATTGTAGATTTTGCCCTAAATTTTTCTTTATCTTATTTTTATCTGTTAAAATTTTTCTTTCCTCGGTCCATTATTTTTATTTTTAGGCCAGAATTTTAGATGTTTGGTCTATTTTTATCCCATATTTTAGATTTTTTAAATTGGATTATTGATTTGATTTAGTGGTTTTTCTTTTATTTTCGATTTTCTGATCAGAAACTTATTTTTGGCGGCTGAAAGTGGCAAATTATTTTGCTTCTACCTAAGTTTTTGATTTTTTGTCTGCGTTTTTTATTTTTAGATCAGGATTCTTGATTCCTTGGACCAAATTTTAGATTTCTATATTTTCCATTTTCCATTTTTTTTTCTTTATTTTGACCAAAATATTCGATTGGTTTGTAGAAATTTTCGATTTTTTTTGTCTGCGATTTTTAACTTTACGCTCGTTTTCGATGTTTTGTCTAAATTTTCACCGTTTTATGCCCTATTGTAGATTTTTACTTTTTTGACCTATATTTTGTGTTTTCGTTTATTTTGGCGTCGATTTTTGGTCTATTGGCCGAATTTTCCTTTATTTCGACTTAAATTTTCGATTCGTTTGTTAAAAACTTTGATTTTTTGGTCTACCACTTTGATTTTTGGGTACGAATTTTAGATTTTTGGTCTTGATTTTTTATTTTTGTCCCACATTTTAGATTTTCTTAACTTGAATTATTGATTTTATTGTGCGAATTTTTTTAAATTTTTATATTTGGTATTATTTTCGAATTTCTCGTTGAAACTTATTTTATGCTAAAAAGAGTTATTTTTGGGGCTGAAAATGGCAAATTAGTTTTCTTTTGCTTGTATTTTCTGCATTTTTATTTTTAAACCAGGATTTTTGATTTTTTTGCCGATATTTTAGATCTTTGGCTGTTTTTGCTTTTGATTTTTTGGCCAAAATATTCGATTGGAAGATAAATGGTTCTTTGTTTCTTCAAAAAAGGAGGGAGGGGGAATATTGTATAAGTGGCTCTACTATTAACATGTTCCACGAGCCCCCACTGAATAGTGGTACGTAATTTTGTGAGTAGGGACTTAATGAACACGAAATGTAGCAAATCTACAAAATTATGTCGAATAATGACTAAATGCAAGCCACTTTTTGAAACACCTACTTCCCTGGCTATTACTACGCCGAATACTGAATTATACAAAAGAAAAGAAAACGTTAAAGGGTTGTAAAACATTTGATTAATTATTTGTTTTACCGAAAAATGGAATTTCAAATATTTAAAAGTTTATTGCTCAGATTAACTAGTTGATGTTATCTTAAAATCCAAATTATTCATAGCTTTGTGTTAAAATATCGTGAATAATTGAATTTTAAAAGTTCTTTCCTTTAAAAAACTAACATGAAATATTAAATATATATCCTACCAGTGAGGGATGAGAAAGAAAATACTGCGGCCACAAGGTAATTTAAAAAAATAAAATCGGCCTTTACAGGCATGGAAAACTATCGTTTAGTTGGATATCTGGAATATATATTCGAATTGAAACTTGAGTACAAGTGAAAGATTCACTGTAGGAAAACCCATTTCTTACACCTTTCATGCTGCCAAAATGTATACAGAGCGTAATTTATGTGGTGACATTTTCTATGCGAGCAATGCATAAAATAAACTACAATACGGAAAAGGTGGCACGTTAAAAAAAAGCAGTTTTCTGAGTGAATTGTTTAACACTTTATCTCCGGCTGTGAGGACATAATCTGGATGGCTTAATGGCAATAAATCCCGCCCTGGGACATTTATCTTTATGGAAGACTTCATCAATCTTGCGCGTGCAGCAAGTAATGATGTCGTTAATGATCGATATTATTTTGAGAATGCTTGCATGTCGCTTCGAGAAAGAAATGCAATTAGCCATTAATTTTCGTGATTAGCAAATACTTGTGCACTTTCGTGCGTCGGTGCTTAATTAAATTTCACATTTTAGCGACCCACGGTTTCGTTACCAATTACAGCCGTGCGTTGACATGATTGCAGTGAACTTATTTTATATATATTTTAATATTAATATTTTTATACTATCCGTACTAAATTATACATTTTGGCTTCAATTTGCGTGCGTAAAGTAGAACAGCTCACTTTCGTTGGAACACATAAATCAATGATATAATATACATATTTTTTCTGCAGCCGTTTTGTGTGTTAAAAAGGTAAAAACATACACGAATGTTATATGACAAACGCTGTCATAATTAAATACAAAGTTAATGTTATTGTCAAGGCCGCCCACATAAATACACAAAATCGTCCCGAAAATAACTACTTTCGGTACGATTTATCTAAAGTGGTACTTTCGATTTAATAAATCATACCGAATGTTTTATTTTCGGGACGGCTGCAGAAAAAAAAACATTACAGGAAGGCAGAATAAGGATACATCTGTTTCATCGGGATGTTTTTCTTCGAGGATATTTACACCAGCAATGACTTATCTGATATACACAAATATATAAAATAATGGGATAGTTATGTCGATGTTAGATAAGTCTTCCGTAAATTTAATTGGTGCATTTCCGGCTCCAGTATTTCTGTGCTTCCAGGATGTGCGGTGGGCGTTTAAATCTCTTGCTATTATGACACGGATGGAAGGTGTGAATTATTTGCAGTGAGAGGCTTTGTGGGTTTATTTATGTTTATCTGTTTTACTTTTTAGCAGTTCCACGTTAATTCCTCCGAGTCCACAAGCTATATTTCTTCATTCTCTTTCGGCTAAACGGATTTTACCGTGGATTTCTAAACGATTGCTGCATTTAATATCAAGTACTGACCCCCATATTCTGTTCTCAGCAAGCGCCAAATCCAAAACTAAACTACTTTTTTTTGTTAAATTTTTATAGTTGGAGGTTATCATGAAGTTGGAATATCGGTGGGATAAATACATTGAGAATTGTGGAGATTATGTTGAAAAATAATAGTAATATTCACTATTTTATCTACGATCGCATTAAAAGTAGGCACTTTTTGCATCAATTTTTGTTGCAAAAGTGACTTTTTAGAACACTAGTGCTTTTTTTGTTTTTATGGCACGGAAATGTCAAATTGTTTTTAAGGCACAGAAATTTCCTTCATATTGAATTGATGCGGTTGACTCATGGTAGAACTTCATTATGAACATTTAAGAATGAAAAAAACAGCTGTTTGATTTAATGTCACATATTAATTGTTGAAAACTGCATCATGTAGCTGCGTACGATAGAAGCATACCATATAGTCATTAATATATATAATTCGGTCTAATAATAGTGTGAAAAGCATAATTTTTATGCAGAAATGCCCACATTTGCACACACAGACTAAAATTTTTCATTAGCATCCAGTACAAATTGCGGTCGTTATTTATGCCTCTGCGGCAACAAAAGGGGAGGAAATGTGTGTTATTGGGTATCTGTGCCATGAATGGCAAAAAATAGTGCGCATCCGAACAATAGGGCGCCCTCAGCATCGATTATACTTGGAAAATTGACCCGCGGTTAAATACTAGAATAAAAACACCAACAATGGAGGGATGGATGCACAAAAACAGATCATTTACGTTTTATCATATAACAAGAAGATCCGATAGATAAAAAAAGTTTTAGAGAAAAACAGGGAAGTTATGTACTCCTTAGAATATATAAAATTCTTGTCATTATTTATTACATTCTAAGAAGTTACTATCTTAATTTCTTCTATTTCTACTTCTATTCATACTCTTACTATTACTTCTGTAGTTACAAATTACTTATTTTTTTTTTACCATGTTGAAGTCAAGCAAAGTTGATTCGGTTCAGAAGTTAGATGGGTTACCTGTATCATTCGCCATTGGGATATAATTATGTGACCCTCTGAAGTAACAAGCTTAGTTACACACACATAAATACACATACCTACAAGGCAGACAGATCTCGCAATCGATGACCAGTTAGGTAAATTGTTTAACAAATACCACTATCACTACTTTGTTGAGGTCTCTAATTTCTGGTAACTTTCTAAAAAAATATTAGGTTTTATTGTGCAAATTTGTGTCTTTCAGAGCTTGCATTTTATTTGCTATCTATTCTATATAAGTTACAACATACTGCTGTACCGAATTCATCATGGATTATTAATAGTATATTACATAACAAGAGTTGTAAGTAGCAAATTACGCGCAAGTGAAAGATATTGCGTACGAGCCGCGTAGCGGCGAGTAACGTAATTTCACGAGCGCGTAATTACCTTCGACCTTACATTTATTCGCTTAAACTAAAGACATATTGAAAAACTAAACGTCAGGGTGACGTTTAAATGTTTATTATATGGCCGGTTATGGCAATGTAGGACGACTACCAACTAAACAAACGAATTACCGTTCGAACAATTTTCCGTCGAATAATATATTGTCCAATACATTGATTGAACAAATTTAAGGGTGCGGATCGTTGTACTCACTCTGAAGTGTTAATCTACTAAGATACCATTGCGATGGAAGTACCAATAAGGCATAGCGTGGAGTTTATTGTGTCGGTTACTCTTTTAACCAATAAGTTGCAATCTGACGTTTAAATGTCACTGTCACTTTTAATATTTAAAGATGAACAGACGAATGCAGAGGACTCGGCGGACGTTAATTGTAATTGGCTAAAAAGTATATAATATACCGAAGTGCATAAGCGGTAATGGTACATGTTACACATTTATGTACAACATTTAACATTTATGTATGCTCTATATATTCGTAATGGGTCGCTTACGATTGGTGAAAACAGTTCGGTAATTCATCAATTACAAAGTGGGAGTAGGTAAAGTACTTAACGTATAGAGTAGATGGGGTTTATCCGGAACGTGCTGTAGACCAAAGTTTGCTGCTGCAAAGACATGGTATGACTTCACTGGGCATTAGTGGAGAAATACATACTAGGAAGTTTCTTTGGAAAATTCTTTACAATAAAGTGGATGATTCATTCCTATTATCCAAAATTAATTTTCATTCGTTCAGGCTCCGAACATATCAACTCATGTTACATTCCAGTTGCCAGTGCTAATTATTTAGACGACCACCAGTTCCCGAAATGTCTCGAAATATATTGAAGGAACAAAAAATCGACCATTTTCAAACCGCCATAACTCGGCGTATTTTCCATCGATTTTGATGAATCTTTGAGAGAGAAAAACTTTGAAGTGTCTTCTTTAAAGTCATGCATGCGAACTTAAGCTTAACCCATTCCGCGCCCCTCTAGCACCGCTGTGAAAAATAACATTTTTTTTAGGAAACCGTATCCAACTTTGACGATGTATACAGAGTTGGAAAAATTTTGTCGACTCGATCCACCATCAACGCATTAAGATTTGATCAATTCCCTATGCAGGACTCAAAAAACGAAGTTCCTACGACGATTTGGGCCCAAGTTATGGGCGTTTGAAAAAAGTGCATTTTGAGGTTTTTCGCACATAACTCAGTGACTTTTCAACCAAATTTGATGATTATTTCGGGAAAAAATCGCCATTTTGCTCTACTTTAAGGGGCTAAACTCAGATTGGAATGATCCCTTTTCGAACCCTTCAACCCACGAACAAAAAAACACGTTTTTGGGCAAAAAAACGTCCTACTTTGGCAACGTGTACCGAGTTGGAAAAAATGTGTCGACTCCATCCACCAAAAGGGCATTGAAATGTGTTCAATTACCTGAGCAGGACTTAAAAAACGAAGTTCCTACGGCGATTTGGGACAAAGTTACGTTGGTCTTTTTATTTTTTCGTTTGGAGGGACGTAGAGCCCTCTTTTTGAGTGGGGGATAAACCCTCTCTCAAAAAGGACACATTTTGCTTTTGATTTCTTCAAAGATCGTCGAAATCGGTTGAACAGAAGCCGCGTTATGGCCATTTGAAAATTTTTTACAAATCTCAAGTGTTTCAGTTTTTTCCGTCAGTGTAATTTGTTTGTTTTTATTGGACGAATGGAAAATTGGATGAATGGAAAAATAGACGACCCTACAGAGATCGTTAAAGTGAGCCTTTTTTGACCTAAAATAAAGTTTTTTGTTAATGGAGTTCTAAGGTACAAAATGCGATATTCATGATTTCGCGCAAACAATGAATTTTCGTGCATATTTCAAAGAACATGCAAAGAAAATTTCATTAGTGAAAACGAAAACAATTTCGTCGAAAAACTTCAGACAAAAAACCACAAAATTCGCCAAATCGTCGTAGGAACTTCGTTATTTGAGTTTTGCGTAGGTAATTGAACACATTTCAATACCCTTGTAGTGGATCGAGTCGAGTTTTCCAACTCTGTAGACATCGTCAAAGTTGGACATGGTTTCCAGAAAAAAATTTTTTTTACAGGGGCGCTAGAGGGGGCGGAAGGGTTTACGCTTAAGTTCGCATGCATGACTTTTATTATACCTAGGATAATTATTTATCTTAATCTTCTCTACGTATTATGTGTCCCAAAATGTTTTATGACCAATTAAAATTTTTATGGCAAACTTACATAGGCTACAAAATTTGGGACAACGGCACAGAATAGAAGAAAAAATTAAAAAATCATCTACAAAGATAAAGTGAAATTTTAAAGTATTTTCATAACAAAAATTCAATTATAAATCAAGTCCATTTAAAAACCAAATGAACAAAATTTAGTTGTATTAAAAAAACAATCAATAAGAAAACAGTTAAATTTTGCAAAATTTCATCTAAAGAAAAAGAGTTGAATAAAAGAAAAAATAATTTAAAAAATCTCATCTACAAGAAAACAATTAAATTCAATAAAAAAAAATAATCGCCCATAAATCAACAGTTGATTAAAAATTAATTACCAAAAAAATCCATTGCCAATTTTAAAAATCATCTGTAAAACTGTTAATTTAGCAAAAACTATTTAAATTTAAAAAAATCAATGTGTAAAAAATAATGTCTTTAAGAAAATGATTGCATTAAGAGAATTTTATCGATAGAAAAATGTATTGAAAGTTGAATTAAATGAAATTAATTTTTATAAAATAAATTTGAATTTATAAAAATCAAAAAATTTATAAAAACACGTAGAGTTAAATAAAAATATGTATCCATAAATAAAATTTAAAAGAATTTCATCTATAAAATACCGATTGACTCGAAAATACATTTGCAAAAGTAGAGTTGAATTAAAAAAATTTCATCTTTAAAAGTTGAATTATGAAAACTTCCATCAGCAAAAACAGTTTAAATTAAAAATGATAAAACTCAGTTTACTCAAAAACTAAAGAGATTTCGAAAACAACTTATTCTTTATAAGTGGTTTATTTTGGCATTCTCTACAATTATCATTAATATAAATTTTGCTGTAACTGTTATCTTTTCATAATTATAAACCAAAAACAAAAAAAGATTAATATATTTTTTTTCTCGAATAACAATGATTTTATGAAAAATATTTTCAAACCAAAGATGTTAATTTGTTTGTTGTCTTCAATATTTGTTCAAATGCTTCTGTGATATTTTTTATATTTAAAAAAAAATAATAATGGAAAAAAGCAAAACAACGTTAAGGTAAATTTGCGGTGCACGAAATTTTACCAAAAGCGTTTCAGTTCTTCGGATTATCAAATGAGACTTATGTTCAAAGTTTCATATCAATTGCTGTATTGGTTTTTGATATACAGCACACAGGCGCACACACACACACTGGCACAACAAAAAATCAGAAATTGTTGAAATGGCATCTTGGGACCCCAAAACGGATATTTCTGTAAAAAAAAATTTGAAAAAATGTTCACGATCAGAATATTTTTTCGTACTTCGTAACGGAGAAAGTAATAAAGCCATCTATAAAAATATAGTTGACATAAAAAAGTCATCTACAGAAAAGCACTTCAATTAAATTGATGGTATAAAAGAGATTTTTCTAATATTTTGCACGTTTATCGTTTTTTTTTTTTTATACTAGTATTTTGAAAGAATAAATCTTCACAGGTTGTTTATTTTGATATTCTCTGCAATTTTCCCTCTTATCAATTTCTTGTAATGTGACAAGAGAATTCACTATTTTTCTGGAAAAACGAAACAAAAAATATGAAATACATTTATTTACGAAAGATGTGCAGTTTTTTGTACCATCTTTAAAATTTAAATTAATATTTTTGATATTGATGATATTGAGTTCTTCAGATTATCAAATAAAGCTTGTTTAAAGATTATTTCGAAGTTTTTAAGATGCAGCTGTTCACAGGTATACGAACATGATTAAAAAATGGTCGGAATCATCTCGGAAATTATTTAATTCTATAAAGTTAGACATTTTTTCGTAAATTTTGATGAAAAATCTGTTAATTAATGTGCATCTATGTTACAAAATTTATTAAAAGCAATATTCTATCTCAAAAAATTTACAGCTACGAAATATTTCTGCACACAAGTAAATTTAACTACGACCGCAAACTTGTCGATCAATACAGCGACATCTTAGACGGAAACGAAGTTGTGATATGTGGAATCACCGGTTGTTTTCGGTTATTCAAATCTAGGGCATGATTTTTATTTAAATTCTTAATTTATTGATCGGAAATGGTCGCATTTTGTTATTCGCAGCCTGTCTTTCTAGGTGCTTTTTAGACTGTTCAGTAATTCCATCAATTTGATTGTACCTTTTTACATATTCCAGCAGAATTTAAAGTTGACACTGACAAAGAACATTCGAATGAATATTATTTGCTATACATCTCTACAAATATTCACATTAAAAGTGCAGTTTAAATTACCCTTCTTAAATCAGCTAATTTCTGATCCAGATTCGTTCAAAGTGCATGAATCGCGCATTACACTAATATAGTGTTAAGCGGTGTACTTCAAGAAAAGTGGTATCTCTAAAGGAAAATAAATGAAAGTATGAAAATGCTACTCATCCAAAATAAGTAAACTTCATTCGTCATAGCTTTAACGGTTTGGATGAGACATGATCCGCAAGATGAATTCTGATTTGAATCCACATTGTATGTATTTTTAATGTCTGTTATCCGCTTACTTGTAATTTATTAAATTGAAGTACAAAGTGTTAAAAAATAAACGTTATTTTCTTCTTATAATTCTGTAGTGAGTGGGCCTGCTAATTAACCCATTTAGAGCCAAGAATCTATAATTTTTGGTATATATTTATTTTATTGCCTACCAGAAATTATTCTATAAGATTTTCTGTAAATCAAAGATTTAACTTATTAATTTAGATTGTCTACTGTTGGGTTGATCAATGACACCTTAGAACATACAATCGAACTATGAAGTTTACAAGTTTTTACTTATTGGCGTTTAAAAGGACGGTGGCGCCATCTGGGTTAAATTATTTCATCAACTGTAACTTACGATAATTTGAGCGAAATAATTTAATTGCGATTGTTGCGTGAGCCAATTGTGGTGTTCCGGATTTACACAATATTTTATTAAGAAGTTTTTTGTTAAGCATTTTATTGCAGCTCGATTACTGTTGAATGATTGACGTATGCACATTTTAAAAGCTCATTCAGTTTGCCGTTTTAATGCGATCGAACATCCCGGACAGTTCGACTTTATTTTATTATTGCCGAATGCCATTTGAACGGTTAGTTGAGTAATTTCGGCTCTAAAATGTCCACTGTTGGCATGGGGACGTATAAATGAAATAGCTGATATTCTTGCCAAAAGTATGTGTTTATAATGGGTCAGTGTCGAATTTCTATCTGAACACGATGGTACAGTGAAAGCTGAAATTAAACGTGAAGAAGGTTTAATCTTATATTACAATATGACAATACAAATTATAAATCTATACATCCCACACATCTGAAGTCTATTTTCTATACATTTAATAAGACCAGTGGCGGCTCGTCAGAGGAGGCAGGTGAGGCATTACCTCACCATTAATTTTCTATATTATAAAAATAGAAATTTATTCAATAGATTTGTTCTGTGTTGGCTTTAATATTGATAATTGATAATTATACAGTAATTATAAATTGTTGTATTAACGGAATGTTCCCGATTTTTAATGATTAGAATAAGCGCGCCCGCCTAGGCCGGACTTGAGGCAAATGTAAACCAGCGCGATCGGAATTTATGCAACTTAATATGCCTCCATACAGTTAACGTACATCGCATTCGTTGTAATGTGCAGATTTATTTCGATATTGCAGATGCTTCTCATTGGTCGGAAATCGCCCGCGTGACAGAGAGAGAACAGTCGCTATGCTTGCCATTGTCAGCTGTGTTAAGGCCAGTGTTGCCAAGTCAGCGAAAAATCCGCTAGATCTGCCGGATTTTGAATCCGATTTGCGGAATAATTTTCGTTCTAGCGGCTGGTGGATTTTTTAACGGAATTATGTTGAATCATGGAGAAAACTTGCTTAATTTAATTTAAATTTTAACTTTATTTTCGAAACATCTATTTTACAAGAGTTTTTCTCTTACGCAGAAACTTAAAAAAATTCATAACTCGCGGAAAAATGAACACATTTTCAAAAATTAAAGCTAGTTTCAAAGGTAGATGCTCTGTGAATATGCTTAAATATTTGAAGAACTATTCTCATATCAAAACTTATTTTATTTTCGAATTTTGTTTTAAGTGTTCAACAACTTAAAGCATTATTTTCAAAAATTCATAACCTACGGAAAAAGTGACACATTTAAAAAAAATAAAGTTAGTTTTAAAGGTAGATGTTCTGTGAATATATTTAAAACAAATTAATTTTTTTGTTCAAGTGTTCAACAACTTTAAATATTAATTTTCAAAAATTCATATGTTTTGTTTAAGTGTTGGACAACTTAAAATATTAATCTACAAAAATTCATAACTCACGCAAAAATAAACAAAACTCAAACATAATTTTAAAGGTAAACGTATGATGATTGCATTCGAGTTTTTAAAAAATTCAATCATATCTGTTTTTTTTTCTATTTTTCTTTGTTCAAATATTTGACAAACTTAAAAAAAAACGTTTTTGAAAATTTATAACTCACGCAAAAATAGACACATTTTCAAAAAATCGAAGATAATTCTAAAGGCAGATGTTTTGTGAATTTACTATAATTTTTGATTATTTCTATCATACCAGATTTTTTTCATTCGACAACTTAAAACGATAATTTAAAAAAAATCATAACACCCAAAAATGAACACATTTTCAAAAATCAAAGTTTTGAAGGTAGTCGTTCTGTCGATTTATTTGAGAATATTTGCTTTCGATTTTTGTTTTGTTTAAGCGTTCAACAAGTTAAAATATTCAAAATTCGTAACTTAAGGTAAAAGTGACACATTCTCTAAATTTAAAGTTTGTTCTAAAGGGAGATGTTGTGTTGTGCATATACATATTAAAAAAAGATATTTTGTTCGTCTTGTATTAATTTTCAAAAATTCATAACTCACGAAAAATTGACTTAGTTTCAAAAATCAAAGCTATTTTTTAAGGTAAATAAATGCATTATGATTACATCGGAATTTTAAAAGAATTAAATCATATCGATATTTTTTCTATTTTTTCTTTGGACAAATATTCGACCAGTTAAAAAATTCATTTTTAAAAATTTATAACTCACGTAAAAAATTACACATTTTCAAAGATCAAAGTTCAAGTTAAAGATAGATATCTTGTAAATATACTAAAATTTTTGAGCAATTCCATCAAATAAGAATTTATTTTCTTTCGATTTTGTTTGTTCACTTGTTCGAAAACTCAAAATATTAATTTTCAAAAATTCATAACTCAAACATTTCAGTGGTTTTAAAGGTAGTAAAGATTTTAAAATGTTGTGAAATTCTCTTATATCACTATTTATTATTTTTTTTGGATTTTTTGTTCAACTGAAAATATTAATTTAAAAAAATTCATAACTCACGTAAAAATTGACAAAAATTTCAAAAATCAAGGTTAATTTTAAAGGTAAATGTATTATGATAGCATCACAGTTTTTAAGGATCAATCATATTGATATGATTTTTACTTTCTCCGTTACGAAGTACGAGAAAGTATTGTGATCGTGATTTTTTTCCAAAAATTTTTTTTACGGAAATATCCGTTTTGGGGTCCCTAGATGCCATTTCAACAATTTCTGGATTTTTTTTTTGTGTCTGTGTGTGTGTGGCTGTGTATGTGGCTGTGTGTGCGTGTGTGTGTGTGGCTGTGTGCGCTGTATCTCAAAAACTAATAGAGCAATTGATATGAAACTTTTAACATACCTCTTATTTGATAATCCAAAGAACTGAAAAGCTTTCGGTAAAATTTCGTAAACCGGAAGTGGGTGTTTACCTTAACTGTTTTTTGTTTTTTGGCAATATTTTATTAAGTATGAAAAATATAACAAAAATATTTAAACTAATATTGAAGACAACAAAGAAATGCACATCTTTTGCTTGAAAATATTTTTCATAAAATCATTGCTATTCGAGAAAAAAAATTATTAATGTTTTTCAAATTTTTGGTTTATAATTATGAAACGATAGTAGTTACAGAAAATTTATATGAATAATAATTGTAGAGAATGCCAAAATGAACAACTTCTAAAGAATAAGTTTTTTTCTAAATCTCGTTAGTTTTTGTGTAAACCGAGTTTTTGAATTTGAAGTATAATTTTTCCATCTTTTATAATTTTGACGTTTTAAACGTCAGTTTCTTCTGAGTTTACGCAACGCTCGATGTACATTTAAAATATGATTTCAATTCAAAATAAACTATGAAAGCGTAAATAAAAATGATATTATCTTGTCGGAGAAAGTAACATGATGGCCACATCACCATTTTTTTCTGGTTTTTCCTTATTCAAATATTTGACCACTTAAAAAATGCATTTTTAAATATTCATAACTCGCAGAAATTTATACATTTTCAAAAGTCAATGTTTATATTAAAGGTAGATATCTTGTGAATATATTAAAAATTCTGATGGCGGCAATTCCACCATATAAGTATTTTTTTTTTAATTTGTTCAATTGTTCGACAACTTAAAACATTAATTTTCAAAAATTTATAACTCAAGGAGAATTTGACAAATTTTCAAAAATTTAAGTTAGTTTCAAAGGTATGTGTTTCGTAAAGATTTTAAAAATTTTGTGGAATGCTATTATATCACTATTTATTTTTTTTAGATTTTTATTTTTCTATTTGCCTTCTACTGCTAAAAATATTAATTTTCAAAGATTCATTAAAATTTTTAAGGAATTAAATCATATCTGTATTTATTTTTCTTCGAATTATTTCATTGCTCTACCTAATATTCAACTTTAATTCGTACGCAAAACGTTAAATTCAACTGTTAACAGATAGATTTATTTCGTACTTTATATTTTCTCATATTCTGGCGGAATTCTGGTGGAATTAGGTTGGCGGAAATATTATGTGATCAGATGGCAACGCGCACACTTGTCGCAATCGGACGGACGGCACGCATCGGCTAAAATTGCTTACCACAGTTGTAAACGAGTTAAAGCACATTTATCGGTACGGCATGGAACGAATGAATGTGCGTTGACTCGTTTAAAACTGTGTTAAGCAATTTTATCCGATGCGTGCCGTCCGTCCGATTTCGACAAGTGTGCGCGTAGCTTAAGGCAGCTTCAGAACAACCCAGGAACGGTAACGAGAACGGGAATGGGAACGAAAATGTACCTAGCTTGTCGTTCCCGTTACCGGAAATTAGTTATTAGTTGTGTAAAAAAATATACTTAATGTTTTAAGTACGGATCGGAAAATTTAAATCGAAACGTATAATAACAACATGAAGGAAAATAGGGAGGTTTTAAAAAGATGTGTAGATAATATTAAATCTGTGCCTCACCAAACCAAAAGTTGACGAGCCGCCACTGAATAAGACGTATCTCACTAGCAATCAGTGACGGCTGACTGCAAGTGGTCTGACTTATTACGACCAAGGGAATATAGGTGGTAATAAAGATGGGTGCAGATCGGATGACTCATTCACTCAGTGAGCTAAATTCTATTAGTGTGGTCGTGATGCGTTGTCCCGGCCAATCTCTACCTACTCTGGCCGCCACTGCTAGCTATCAACGTCAATAAAAATCAGCTCTTCTAAAACCGTAGAGCTATACTAGTATCTTGAGGCGTGTTGCGCAGTGACCTTAAATTTCGAGAGAGGGGACGCCTCTTCAATTCTCCACGCGGAGATTTATTGTCGCGTTCTCCGAATACTCTCTCACTTTGCGCAAACTTTACTGCCACACGCCTCGAGTTACCGGTAGAGCTGTACTTATGGTTGATCACAAAAAAGGGTCTGTGGTGAAGAAAATGATGTAAATCATAAATTTTTCGTGATTATTGTAAATGCGGTAAGATTAAAGTTTCAACACCGTTTAATCCAATCTAAAGTAGATCTAATGGTTTCACATTAAAACCAATTTATTTGCTCGTTTAGGTACATTTAATTGTGTGCAGATCAAAGTTGATAATAAAAAGTGCTTTAAAACTTTCTTTACTCTCAGTATATTCAACTAAATCCATTAGTTTCGAGAGGTTTTCTTCCCCTTATGCCGGATCGGAATGTTAAACAAATGGTTACCTCTAACATGACATCTCAGTTATACATACCAGCTCAGTAATTAACATATACACTCCACTAGGTCGATAATCGGTTGGTCTAGAACTACTATGAGTATACAAATTATTTTCAAGTGGAGGATTTATAAGGATTCACCACTGACTATTTAATCGTATTTGATCCGCTAAAGCGGTAACTAATTAACCAGTGTGCAAACTTAAATAATGTATGGGGGTGTAAGACTGTGATAACTAATCGATCGTTTTCTCTATTGTTGCAGGTGAGTGAGCCCTTTCCGGCAGCACGAACGGCTTGGGATTCCCTGCGTCAGGATTATATAATACCGCTAAGGCGGATCTTGTGGCGGCATCTCTATTGGGATACCCGAATCAGAAAATCTATCGATTTACCGATTACCGAAATTGAAATGATCAGTTTCTGAGCGTATTAATAATTGAATCGCATAAGCATTGATTTTAGATATTATAGTTAGTCAACCTCGGTTAGTCCTTTGTAATCGTAGGGCCATTGTTTTATTATTGAGATAAGCCTCATAATTATAAATAATATTAATTAACTGATATAAAGGATCATATCTGTTTTCCTTAAAATGTTTCAGTATGAATTTAAATGAGCAACGTTTAACGCGCTACAATTACAAAGGAGGCGCCAGGATAGCTTACTAACTATAATATCTAAAAACAATAGTATTAGTGCAGTATTTTATTAGTATTATTTCTTAGGTTAAATTACAAATGTATTCTTTGTAGAAATTACATTAATTACAAATTTCTACAATATAATATGTTATCGACAACTAAAGTTTGTTTTTTGCTAACTCTATTTTTGGCATCTATTAGAAGCTAAAATAGTGAATTACGGCAACTCAATTGTCACCATTCTTGGGTATTTGCCTGAGAGTTACAGTATTGCCAAGAACTCGAGACGTAAAGTTTGTGCAGAGCGAGAACGCGAGAGAACGTGACAACAAATCTCTGGAGCCAATTGAATTTAAGATGATCACTGCGCAACACGTCTAGAGTGCTTGGTAGAGCCTCCAATCCAAATTTCCATTTGAAATGAAACATTTAATGGTTTCAATCATATAGAAATTATGCCAGCCTCATAACGCTTAAAAATTGCCCGCAATTGGAAACTGGTTGTACCTTTGAGTCTTAGATCTTTAAAAGAAGCTTGTGATTTTAGTTAAAACTTATTGTTATTATTTATACGACTTTTTGGTATTTAAATCGACTACAAAACATTGATAAACCTCAATGGTTAAACTGTCTATTAAAAAAAAATATGAAATAGTTCAAAATACGTTACACGAGACTGACCTATCTTAAATTAAAGAAATATACAATTACTAGGGCAGTATTTCTCAAACTAATATGATTGCTGCCCATTTGGTTAAAGCATATAATAGA
Organism: Ocypus olens; assembly: GCA_910593695.2. Taxonomy (NCBI): domain Eukaryota; kingdom Metazoa; phylum Arthropoda; class Insecta; order Coleoptera; family Staphylinidae; genus Ocypus; species Ocypus olens. Next base: position 40,364,172 of record OU343052.1, read on the forward strand.
GGTCCACTAAATTTTTTAACTTTTATTTTAAGATAGAGAAGAGAATTTTGCGTAGAAGTGTTAATTTATGGGTTTTGCATTTATTATGTGCTCCTATTATAGACAGCCCTATACTGATTCCAGCCAATTCGCGGCCCAACAGAAAATCTTCTTTGAGAAGCGCTGTACCAGGGCTTGTTGGGAAAATAACTCCAAACTAGGAAATGCACTTTAAAATTGAATAAAGCGCTTTAACTTTTTGACGGCGGAAACGTGCTCGCTGGCAAGTCTCAAGAGGAACTGGATGTAATGGCGCCTCTCCCCACGCTCAATCCCCAGTATGCTAAAGGCTACAATGCATGCTCCCAACTTTTTTCCCGATGAGTTTAATAAAATAGTAAGAGTTTGCTACGCCATCGCAAAAATTTATCCAAATATAATTCTGTTGCCGTTTACCAACAACAGATATGTCCATTTTTGCTAATTTTCAGGACAACAAAAAAAATCTATTTAACCAGAATATCTTAATTTAAGAAATTTCAGGTTTGGTTTTTAAATTAAAATTTGTGTAATTGTCTACCTTCGTTTGCATATAAATATAATTAACCCTTTCAAACCAACACTTTTTAAATTTTAAAGTACAAAAATTAACCCAGTTAAGTGCTTTTGGCAAACGGTCACAGGATTTAATTCGACAATTTTCTAAATAAATTCCATTTTTCCGCCATCTTGCAACTCATGGCTTAAATGAACCACCAATTGGAAGAAGGGAATAAACGCCAATTTTGACGTACACTTTTCACACTTTTGCATTCTATAGACGTAGCGCTACAATATAAGTTCAAAGAAAGAGTTAAAAACCTCCTCGATCGGTATAGATTCACGCGGCCATAAAATGGTGAGTTAGAAGAGGAAACTAATCCTTCCTTTATTTTCTTCTTCGAACTGACTTAAAAACTGGTTAATACGTTTTTTTCGTGAAATTAACGCAAAACATCAAAATTGCATGTTTTCAAAAACCGAAGATTTAAAATTGCGATTTAAATTTTTTACTGCCGAACATTGATAATTTAAACTTAAAACTGTGGAAATTTTAATGCAGTATTAAATGGCTAACGAATGTACTCGTAAAATGAAGAAAAATTGCAAAAATTACACTTTTGCAATTTTGAAAATTTTAAAATACTTTTTGATTTTGATTTTTTTATATTGTACTGCCGACCGCCTTGTCCGATTTTGGCTCTAATTCCAACAGGTTAGAAATGTATTGCAGAGCTGGTTCTCATTTTTTTTTTTGTGAAATTAAGGCAAAACGTTCAAATTCGGAATTTTGATTTTTGAAATTGCCCAACTGCACGCGTTCGAATTTGTTGATTTAAACCCCAAAATATAACGAATTTAGTGTAATTTTAAAAGAGATTACAAATATTTTCGTGAAATTAACACAAAAAGCAAAAATCTCACTCTTCTAACAAGGGAACATAAGGAACCCGTAAACACGTAGCACAAAACTATTTCCTCTTTCTGCCCAATTCCAGTCTGAGGGGGTGAAACCACTCCTTTTCCTTTTTACCAATTTTCTCCTAAAGTAAGTAAGAAAAAATGGTTCTTATAAAAGTTATAGAGTATTTTATTCTCTTTGCTACGATGTATTCAAATTTTGCGGAAATGCAAAATTTAGCCCACCGTCCCCCTCCCCTTCATTACCTTTGCAAATTAGTAAGTTCTTGTTAGCACGAAATTAAAGTGTATTAAATACCAAATCCATCCATGTATAATAATATAGGGTGGTCGCGATTAAATGAAATATTATTTACACTACAATACTTATCTATACATTCATTTATATTGTATATATTTATTATTTTTAGTATTTTCTTTATATATGTATACATTTTTCTGACGTGTGTAAACCTAAAGGTAAAACATGAATAAATTTATATTTCTATTTCTATTTAAATGTTAGAGAAATTTGCTAAAAAGAAAAACTGTCATTTTTATTTGAAGAGTGGTTTCACCCCCTCAGACTGGAATTGGGCAGAAATAGAAAATGGTTTTGTGCTACGGATGAACTACTTTACTTCCACACAATGTTTCAGATTTTTTTATGAATTCACGAATTCACGGGGTCCCTATGTTTCCTTGTAAGTAAGACGATTTTAGAACCGAATTTTGATTTTAGAAATTGCACAATTGCCAAACGATTTGGATGATTTTAACGCGAATTTAGTGCAGTTTAAAAAATGGTCCATAATTTTATAAGTTTCGTAATTACACTTTTTCAACGTCCAAATATTAAAAATTGCGATTTTGTTTTTTTTAATTACGCGCAGAATGCAGAAAAAATCGCAAAAATTGCAATTTTGAAAATTTTAAAATCCTTTTCGATTTTGATTTTTTTATATTGTACAACTGCCGACCGCCTTGTCCAATTTTGGCTCTAACGCCAACAGGTTTCAAATTTATTGCAAAGCTGGTTCTCAATTTTTTTCGAAATTAATGCAAAACAAAAATTTCAAATTCGTAATTTTAATTTTTTAAATAGCACAACTACACGCGTTCGAATTTGTTGATTCAAACCCCAAAATATGACGAATTTGGTGTAATTTTAAAAGCGTTTACAAAAATTTTCGTGAAATTAACACAAAATGCAAAAATCACACTTTTTAGTAAAGCGATTTTAAGACCGAAATTTTGATTTTAAAAATTGCACAACTGATTATTTTAACGTCAAAATGTGACGAATTTAGTGCAGCTTAAAAACTGGTCCATAATCTTTATGGCAAAGTTTCGCAAAATTGCACGCTTTCAAAGTCCAAATAATAAAAATTGCGATTTTGATTTTTTTTCAACAACTGCCAATCACGTTATCTAATTTTAATAATTCTAACATCAGATATAGTGCAATTTAAAAATTGGTTAATACATTTTTCGTGAAATTGATGCAAAACGTGAAAATTGCACATTTGCAAAGTCCAAAGATTCAAAATTGCGATTTTGATTTTATAACACATTATCACTTCGTGTACCGTACAAGAAACACAAAATAGTAAGGTTATTTTGAATTATATTATTTTATGTGTAGCATGACACATTCAATATTTTGTATATTGAAAATTATATGAATGAGGTTCTGCCTATGTACTGAATTTATAAATACACAGAAAAACCTGAATAAAAAAAAACAAATTCAGGCGTTAATGGGTTAAATTTCACAACACTAAAGCGCGTTCTTTTATTTTAAAACTTTTTTAACATAAAATTATCACAAAATGTAAAAATTTTTCTTTTTTAAGTTTTTTTTTTTTTAAAGCAAGGATGGTTGATGGGATTTCGGGTTAAGGAGAGTGAATGATATTAGGGAAATTGGCGTAAGCTACTTGGCTGTTCTGCCACAACCGATTCTTTGTAATAAATTCATATATTGATATGAAGGACAACCACTAGACATCCATGGACCCGTGTGGCTATTTTTCATTCAGAAAAAGTGACCGCCCGGATGGGATTCGAACCCACGACCACGAGGCCCAGAAGCAGGAACGCTACCCACTAGGCCACCGCGGCCCCCGTTTTTTAAGTTTTAAATTCGAAATTTTGAAATTGCACAACTGACAAACGCGTTATTCGATTTTGATGTGTCTCGCGTCATTTTTTTTAAATTTTTTTTAAACGAAGGGTGATTGTTGGAAACGCGGGTTAATTAAAGTGAATGGTATTGGGGAAATTGGCGTAAGCTACTTGACTATTCTGCCACGACCGATTTTTACTATTTGTTAAATTTCATATTTATAATGAAATAGGACAAACGCTAACATCCATGGACCCGAACGGCAAATTTTCGTAAATTGGCGTGGGGCTCGAACCCACAGCGCTTTGCACCGAAAGCAGGTGCTAATCCACTCCGACACGGAGGGCCCCAGTCTCACGTCATAATATCGAAAATTTATTAGAATTTGGAAAATGGTTAATAAATTAATTATATTCATCCAATCACTTTGTATGCACATTACTATACGTATCAAATTTTGCTTTGCCCATAATTTAAATAAAATTTCTTTGCGACCGACTCCACATGTATTATTTGCACCCGGCCCACCAGGCAAATGCCCGCCGGGTCTGTCCGTCACTGCTAATCGTAAATAGGTACAAGGAGTTTTATTTTGTAAGATTGATTGATTTTTATCGATGAATGGTTATGCAAAGATGAGAAAAACATTCCAAGTTTGTTAAGTATAGCTCTGTATGAAAAAATAGTTATATTTAGATCAAACACAAAAAAAGACTCGTCTTGATATTGATATATTGAACTTGTTATGAAAGGAATTGGGTATATATTCGTAAACAGTCAATCATGGTTCCCTTCATTATAAGGTGTGAGCCACAGAATTTTGTTGCCGAGTTGGCTATGACTGAGAGAAAGAGAAACATAGCAGTCATGCCTGAGATTAATTAATTTATTTTAATCTAATTCAATTGAACTAATCTAGTCTCATGACGTAATAATATGCGACATACCTCATTTATCTCACAGCCAACTCTGAAACAAAATTGTGTGGCTCAAACGATATTTTCGGGAAAAATACGTTCCAACTGGTGGACTTTAGTTGAGGATTGGAAATAATGTCTGAAGGCGAATTGTTGTTCCCTTTGTAACACGCTGTGTCCACTCTGGTCGGTCGGTTTTCAAACATCAATAATCAATTTCTTGGCCCTCGATGGTAATGTTTCATCTCTCTCCATACATTCTAAGAAATCGGTTATTTGAAAATCTCGCCAAGGGTTGATATTAATTTTTTCCGTTTTTTTTTATTGTTCAAAATTAACTAACATACTTTTTAGAATGCATGTAGAGAGAAAATACGTTTCCATCGGAGGCCAAACAATTGGTTATTGGTGTCGATTGATCGACCAGAGTGGAGACAGCGGTTATTTGAAAAATTCACCAAGGGTTTATGTTAAATTTCCTCGGTCATTTTATTATTCCAAATTTACTAATATTTTTAAAACGTGTGTAGAAAGAAAATACATTTCCATCGGCGGCGAAACATGATTTTTGGTGTTTAAAAATCAAGCGACCAGAGTAGAGGCAGCGGTTATTTGAAAAAATTTTATTGTTCCAAATTGACTAACATACTTCTTAGAAAGTACTATCAGAGAAAATGCATTTTTATCGAAGAGCAAACAATTGGTTATTGATTTTTTTAATTTGATCGACCAGAGTGGAGATAGCGGTTATTTGAAAAACTCGCTAAGGGTTTATGTTAAATTTTCTGAGTCTTTTTTTTATCGTTTCACATTGATTAATAGGTATACTTCTTAGAGTGTGTGGAGAGAGTAAAATCATTGCCTAAAGGGGCCAAAATACTGATTGTTGAAGTTCGAAAACTGACATTTAATGCGTCGCCAATGTTTACTAAAATTGCGAACAAATAGTTATAAATTGTTTATTGGAATTCCCGTATTATATTGTTGCAACTAAATCAACAGTGGCTAGGACCAAAAAGGTGATTCATTCACATTTTATTAAGAGTGGTCATAATTCGGGTGATGGCGGATGCGCCAAAATCCGTGGTTAGAAAGTTATGGCTAACTTCTCGTCGGTTAAAATATAAAGTTTCTGGCTAAATATTGATATTTTAACGTCATTTTAACATGCCATGTTTCTATAAAGCATAATTTTGCTGTATATTTCTTGCAAGTTTTACAATTCGTTCGTTATTTTTGAAGTTAACCCTTTCTAAAATATCTTACAATGAGTTCAATATTGTTACCATCAAGGCCCATTTCTTACGATTCTATACATTGAGTATTTTGCTACACCTGGATTCTCATTTATAATCATTCTCAGTCACAGTGTGACTTTGGATCTTCACTATTCGCGCAGTTAAAAACGGATTTTTTTATGAACATTTACTCCTAATTTCTTTATCAGTCTTTAGGCTTTTCTACTTCGATGTTTTTCTCCATATTTGTCTCCAAGTTGCATTCGAAATATTTGCTCATCAGTTTTTTCAGGATCTCTAGTGTCGAGCAATGTTTGGCACAACATATCACTCTTTTCATTCCAGGGTAGTGCGAAACGCTTACGATCAATTATAAGTTTTAACAGCTAATATTATTTTTTGACGAATCTAAGATATCAGCTGTTAAGTGATTTAGTATTGCAGTGTTTTTTAGTTTCCAAATTTAATAAACACTGACAAAGTCAAACTGGAAGTTTGAAGTTTTTTTAGGAAATAAGAAAAGACATGCGGATTTTTGTTCGCGACCAGCTTTAACTATTTTTTTGTTCCGAACTCACGGTACTTAAGTAGGGGCCTTCAGCATAGAAAAAACAATTACGCAATAGATAATATTGTGTTATAAGCATCACAGCAACGTGAGTTAATTTTTCTCGCAATTCATCACAGATATCTACAATTTAGATATATACATTAAAAATTGAGAAAATTCAAAACCTATGATGTCAGAGTTAAGTTAAACGATTTGTTCATCGTACCACTGAATCAATTATTTCAAAGTTTATATAATTTGATCAATAGATCTTTGCGTGTGCGTCATTACCGCAGACTGAGTTTTTTCGCTTTAGACGACATACGCACACACATGATTGTGTCTAATTTAATTTCTGTTAGAGAGAGTAAACGCATGAAAATGCTATGGCTATCTATGACATGCACGCAAAGATCCATTGATCAAAGTATAGAATGAATTTTAGAATTAATTTTCAATAGCAATGTTAATCTTTGAATTTATTGGGACATATTAGTGTAATTATTTTTAAAGAATTTGTAAATAAATAAAAAACTTTTAGTTGAACTTTAACATAAATAGTGCTGACATCTGTAAATATATGGTGAAATAAACTATCATCCTTACATTACAGCATTCTTTACGTATTATAAAGGACACTATCGTTAGACGGAATCTGTAGTTGATAAAAGTATTTACAGAATACTATTTGAAAAGCTATCTGTAATACCGATCACATACAGGAAACTACGAGTCAGCTGGACATCTATTGATTAGAAGAACAAACCATTTACAGCGCACTGTACCTCACGCGACATCTATTTACAGGAAATTAAACTGTTCTCCGTCGATAATTTAACTTGTAAATAAGCATCGGAAGAACGTAACCTAGAAAAATGTTCGCCGATTTTGCTAAACAGTTCTGTTGAAGTTATTGTTTATATAAACTTATAAAAGGTATGTACTGAATTAAAAATGTATGGTTAAAAACAACTGTAGAGATTACAAAGTCTAGATTTCCTTTTTGTGTACGATGTGCACGATGTTTTAGAAATACATATCTAGCTGCAGTTAAATAAGAGTTTCGATTGAATTCAATTGTCAAACGCATTGGAGGCTTCTTACAATGTTCCCTGTTTTCTGCATCCAAAGTAAAGTAAGGTTTCCGTCATGAACGTTCACGTTCACTTGTTAACCGTCTGTATCGACATTATTTTTATTTGCTCTACTATTCGTATTCTTTTTTTTATCCTACCAACTTAGACACGTTTTAGGTGAAAATAATAATCTTAATTATTTTAATTTGTAAGAAGCTGTTATGGTTCAAGTGTAGAATCTGGCTTTGCCCAGGGAAAATTTTTCGCGCCAGATGGTCACAACGAAATGTAAATGAAAATAAGCTACTGTGGGTAAAAAGGCCAGATTCCACACTTGAGCTGCTGTTTCTGTGCTCTGCTACAAAGTTTGTTTTTAACTAACTATTTAAAACTATTCAATCGTGTGAGCCACAAAATTTTGTTTCAGAGTTGGCTGTGAAATAAATGAGGTGTGTTGTATATTATTACGTCATGAGACTGGACCAGTTCAATTGAATTAGATTTAAAAAAAATGAATTAATCTCAGACATTACTGCTATGTTTCTCTCTCTCTCAGGCATGGCTAACTCAAACAAAATTCTGTGGCTCACACCTTACAACAGCAAAACGAAATCACTTGTCTTTTTCATAACAACAAATATGCATTGTGTTGTAGAAGAGAGGATCGATCTTCTGGTGTTCTTTGACTTTGTTAAATTCAATTATTCAGAGAAACATTTTTCACCGTAAATACTGCTTAATCTAACTTGGATTGTTGCTTTTCATAATGTACACTTTATAGCATTCACTTATATGGTCTGTAATTTTTTCAAATGAAGTGTATACGAATTTTAATAATTTCATAAGCTCTAGTATGTTTTTCAGGCAAATATCAAAACTAGATTAACCAAATCTAATTAATTGTAATTTATTAACTTTTCTTTAACTGAAATAATATTTTAAAAATTAAATTATTATTTTATAAGCAACTAAACTTCTATGTTTTCTTAAATTGTTTTAATTCCTTACAAATAACAGTATTCCTGTACCTTATTTACATGTATTTAATTTAAACATTCATTATTTTAGATGACACTAATGTCCTTAGCTGCCTACCTGCAGCTCTTGGAGAGATGTTGGATAATGCAGGACGGCCACAAGATCGCAAATCTTCTATCCCTTCACTACGATCAAGCCTCGAACTTGGCTCAGGAACACCCGGAAGGAATGGTCATCCGTTTTGTAAAACCCATAGACGAGCTAATAATTTCCCATTTAAAGTGCATGTTCGCAGTCTCGCAAGGCAACTTTTTACAGGCCTATCAACACCAGAGCAATCTCACACAGAATTTGACAAAAGTCATACAAGCCCAGAAGGAAGAAAATTGGTTTCTGCCAGTGATGTACGTTTCCTGTTTGGATTTACGGCTACTAGCACAGCGAGCTGAAAAGGATCGGATCGGAGCAACTGAAAAGCCTGGCGAAATTCTAGAAAAAGCTGCCGAGTGTCTAATGGGCTGTTTTCGTGTATGCGCCGCGGATAATCGATCTGCAGAAGAGGACACGAAACGTATTGGAATGCTAAATCTTGTAAACCAATTATTCAAAGTGTATTTCCGGATTAACAAACTCCACCTCTGCAAACCGTTAATTCGAGCAATAGAGTCATCACCTTTTAAAGACAGTTTTTCTATAAGCCAGCAAATCACTTACAGGTATTACGTAGGAAGGAAAGCTATGTTTGACAGTGATTACAAGGCAGCAGACACATACCTCACTTACGCATTCGAAAATTGCCATAAAATGAGTCAAAAAAATAAGCGTCTTATTTTGATCTACTTAGTACCTGTAAAAATGCTGCTGGGTTACATTCCAAGCAAACAGGTCCTGGAAAAGTACGATGTAATCCAATTCTGGGATCTAGTACAAGCCGTCTGTCAAGGCAACCTGAAACTATTCGATGAGTTAATGGAAAAACATGAAGAATTCTTCATAAAATGCGGGATTTATTTAATTGTGGATAAACTGAAAATCATCGCATACCGAAATCTGTTCCGCAAGGTGTATTTGATCTTAAACACTCATCTGATTCCGGTGGATGCTTTGCAAACGGCTTTGGTTTCTCTAGGTCAAACGGATGTTGATTTGGATGAAACACAGTGTATAGTTGCTAATTTAATTTATGAGGGGAAAATAAAGGGTTACATCTCGCATCAGCATAGGAAAGTTGTGGTCAGCAAACAGAATCCATTTCCACCTTTAACCAGCCTTTCTTAAATTTAAAACATGTTTTCATTTAGCTATTAATACATTTGTTTAATGTAAATAAGACCAAAGTATTTGTTAATGGTGTCATTCAGTTCATTTATTTAAGAAAAATGAATATATTAAATAAATCTTTTTGAGCCAGTATGAAAGTGAAAGTTGATTAAATTATGCAATTTCTGGAAAATGTAAAACATGCATAAGTTTGAATAAAACGTGTTCATTTAATTTTAAAAATGTTGTGTAAATTAGGAAATGTAATTTCTTCTTAAAATAAAAATCGAAAAAGATATAGAAAACCAGCATTTTTAGTTCATTTAAATTTAGGCAGAGAATTTAAATTTAACGCCAATAAATTAGGTTGGCAGGATTATAGAGAATTATGTAAAGTGAACAAGGTTGCGCATATAGAGATGGCATCAGCGACTCCAGTTTTTTGAGATGGCTCATAGAAATGTATGAAAAGCTACCTGAACTATGGAATTCGTCTAGTGATAAGTATACGAATAAAAGGAAGCCTGACAAAGCATTAGATAAACTGCTTGTCATATTTAAAAATATGAAGTCTGATGCTGTTCGTGCTGATGTTTGAAAAAAAAATCAATACATTGAGGTCGAACTATCGCAAAGAACTTAAAAAAATCATTCAATCCTAACGGTTATCCATAACAAAAAGTAGTTCACTGGCTGGTGTCTGTTAAGATACTGAGGAAAATACTGATGATTTTGAATGACCGTGTAAGGTGGACAAAAATACTGATGGCCGATTCAAAATACTGTCAATATTTTGGAATGACAGTATTATTGACCGTGTAAGGGCCGCTTATGATAAACCATATTCACTGATGGATTAGACTTTTTTGGCATCTTTAGTGACAAACACTAGAAAGTGAAAAGTATCAACATGGCTATGAAAAAAATGTAATTTTGCAGCATGTTAGGTTGGTACTGGTATACATCCAATATTCAAGCCGCCAACTGACACATTATTGACAGTTTGTTATTGTTCTTGAGTTTTAGCCGTTTTTCGAATTTCCGCAATGGAGAATGTTCTAAACGATGCCAGTGCGATTTTCGTAATAAATTACAATTACAATTTTTACATTTCCCTCAAAGTTTCGTAAGGACTACTTTTTGTAGTGATGGTTGTTCAGCAACCTGGTGGAATTTCTTTCACTCAACTTGTCAAAAAGTCTAATTTACGGGTAGCTGTAGTATAACTTGTTTCTGTAAATGATGTCTCTCTGTAGAATACGAATGATGAGAGCCATTAAACTTGAAGATTCGACTAGAACCGAAATTCAAGTAGAACAGACGTGTGTTTTATGACATTATGTTTAAAAAAAATTGTTTTATGAATTATACAGGGTGTTTCAAATTCGAGGCTCACCATGAGACCTCGCTTATTAGAAAGGTATACAAGGTATAATTTTTAGCATGTGAAATTCTATGGCCCACGATAAGAAAAACATACTGTATAACAGTATGGTGGATACATCAAACCATAAAAATATAAAGTTAGTTTCCATTATCGTTCAATATTTTACTCCAACTACAGGTATTCTCCAGACTCCCGACTCCAGTCGGGTAAAGTGATTGCTTTTTGTGGTAATAATTACAATACTAATTTTGGCAGAATTGCAAGAAAAGGAACCAAAAAAAAAGTTTAAGTTGCGCCTCAATTGCATCTGAAAGCTCAACAAACGATGTTTGGTTTATCGTTATCGACAATAGTTGTTGCCAAAGTTATTCTGTTGTCATGTTGATTGCAACATAAATGAAACTACTTTCAAATGGTGAATTGGCGAAGGACTGTTAGGAAGTAGAAAGATGGTTTTCCTGATAAAAGCAAATTATGTATTTCCAAGTACCAGTCTTTCCATTAACAACAGATGGAGCACCTGCTTTAGTAGGTAAAAATAAGGGAGCTGTAAAATGACTTATGGAAAATCTAGATGATATTTCATTTTTCATTTCACATCGGCAATTCAAAGAATTTCTTAGCAAATATCTTATAAACATAGTGATATCGTATATTTTGCTAATGTAAGATGGCTAAGTCGTGAAAGATGTTCTAATTTACGAGAGAAAAAAGATATATTTATAAACGAGAAATAAGAATCTGTACCTGTATCAAGTGATGATGATTGGTTATTAAACCCATCTTTTTTAATGGATATAACAGAAAAATTTAATCAGCTAAATAAGGACGTGCAATGGCAAGATAATTTAATAATCGATTCTTGTAATTTCATCAAAGCTTTTAATGAGAATTTACTGTTATTTAAGTGCTAATATAATAATGCTCAACAATTTCCGCTGTTAAATAACTTCCCAAAAAGCGAACTTAAGGATTTCTTAAAATGTGCTTATGAAATAAAGAGCTGCATTTTATAGTCGTTTCTCAGAATTAACAAAATATGATAAAATGTTTGAAAAATGTTCATACCCGTTTCATGTCGACGCGAACAGTGTTCCTGAAAATTTGCAAATGGGGTTAATTGACTTACAGTGCAAAAATGAAATAAAACAAATTTTTGCGTCCACTTCAAAAATGAATTTTTACAATACTTTTATTACAGCTGAGAGATATTCCAACTCAGGATATTTTGCATGAGTTGTGATTACCGCCGAGAAGTTAGTCATGACTTTCCAGTCACGGATTTTGGCGCCTCCACCATCACCCGAATTATGAAATATGAATTACAGCCGTTAGGGTGTAACCCCAGTCAAAATGTTTACAAAAACGTATTAAGGGATATCCTACTAATAATTAAAAATAATTCGTTTGAAATTTTCGTCAAAACTCGGGATGGAATGAATTTTTAAAATTAACCTTTATTTTCAACAAATATAGACCACAGTAAAAAAATATAACATGCCGTTTGACGTTACTTGCATAAACAAATTTCGCATAAATATCACAAGCAGCAACGACCGAACAATTTAAACTAATTTATTTATAGTGTCCTTCAAAAACAACTAAGTAATGATTTTTTTAAATCGAACAAGAAATCGAGAAAAATAAAATCTCAAAAAATTATAAGTGCCGTTGGGCGCTAAGCACATTCGATTTTTAAACATAAACACGACAAGCAACATAAATTAGGTAACTTAAAACAATTTAGTTGTAAATATCTTTAGAAATACCTGAGTAATTAATGTTTTAATCGATACATGTCCACGGATCCACGAGTATTAAAATTTCAAAAAATTTTAAAGTGCCGTTTTGCGCAGGATACATTCGAGTTTTTACCATAAATGTATCAAGCAACATACAATAAGCAATTTAAAATAATTTGTTTATAGTGCCCTTTGGAAATAGAGAAATTATACATTTTTTAATCGATCCATGTCCACGGATACGCGAGTATTAAAATTTCAAAAAGTTTTAAAGTGCCGTTTGGCGCTGGATACATTCGAGTTTTTACCATAAATGTATCAAGCAACATACAATAGGCAATTTAAAATAATTTGTTTATAGTGCCCTTTAGAAATAGAGAAATTATACATTTTTTAATCGATCCATGTCTACGGATACGCGAGTTTTAAAATTTCAAAAAATTTTAAAGTGCCGTTTGGCGCTGGATACATTCGAGTTTTTACCATAAATGTATCAAGCAACATGCTATAAGCTATTTAAAATATTTTGTTTATAGTGCCCTTTGGAAATAGAGAAATTATACATTTTTTAATCGATCCATGTCCACGGATACGCGAGTTTCAAAATTTCAAAAAATTCTAAAGTGCCGTTTGGCGCTGGATATATTTGAGTTTTTACCATAAATGTATTAAGCAACATGCTATAAGCTATTTAAAATAATTTTTTTATAGTGCCCTTTGGAAATAGAGAAATTATACATTTTTTAATCGATCCATGTCCACGGATACGCGAGTTTTAAAATGTCAAAAATTTTTAAAGTGTCGTTTGGCGCTGGATACATTCGAGTTTTTACCATAAATGTATCAAGCAACATGCTATAAGCTATTTAAAATATTTTTTTTTATAGTGACCTTTTTAAATAGAGAAATTATACATTTATTAATCGATCCATGTCCACGGATACGCGAGTTTCAAAATTTCAAAAAATTTTAAAGTGCCGTTCGGCGCTGGATAGATTCGAGTTTTTACCATAAATGTATAAAGCAACATGCTGTAAGCAATTTAAAATATTTTTTTTTATAGTGCCTTTTTTAAATAGAGAAATTATACATTTTTTAATTGATCCATGTCCACGGATACGCGAGTCTTAAAATTTCAAAAAATTATAAAACCCTAATGGCTTGAATTATTATTTCATTGAGATTGGTCATAATTCGGGTGATGGTAGAGGCGCCAAAATCCGTGGCTGGAAAGTCGTGGCTAACTTCTCGTCTGTGTTGTGATTTTGGATCCATATATGGCACCTCCAGAAAAAAAAAGTGTCGTAACTTTAAAAAATAGATCACATCATTTTTCATTGCTTCTTTGTTCTATTTTCAACAAGAATACTGCCATAACTGCATCTACAATGAAAACATCTATGTTGATTTGGATGTTGACACTAATCTTCTAGGGGTGCAATATGTTTGTGAAACATTTTGGGTTGGCCAGGCCTGGGTTACAATATAAGAAAGGATCCCACCACTGGGGCCTACCCACCTCGGTTCGAATTACTGTAATCTGATCTACAAAACTTTGTTTGTTGATTGAGATTTAGGCATTTTCGGCATCAGAAAAAAACAGGAAGACTGCCTTCTCATATTATAATTTAATAAAAAATATTTGATTTTGAATGGTTTTATAATGTAAATGTATTATTTGTTGCCAATAATCGAATTTTTTACTTTGTTAATTATTATGATGACATTTGTATATGTAATTTAAAAATAATAACTTAATTTTATACAGTAACAAAAATAAAAGAAATGTTTCCGCTTGATCAGCAAGTAATTGCAACATAATTAAATATTTCTTTATATCTGAAATTAAGCAACACAGTTTCTAAAATCGAATACTCCTAGTTTAAGCAGAAATTACTTTACGTGATTTACACGAACATCCCAAAAGTTCACACCATTTATACAACTTGCAAACATCTAACAAATTCAACTGACAGCACGAACAGGAAATCGTTTTGGTACAGAGTCTATATATAGAGAGCCACTGCCTGCATCGGAAACAAGCCGAACACTAATTATCTGGCTGCACTTTCGCAATAATCCAACCTGAAAGTTTCTCCGAGCAACATTAATTATATTGCGCAAGGCTTTAAAGCTCTTTGTGTTGTGTGCACGGGGGCAACTTTACCGTTAATAACAAAAACTCGCTAAAGAGAGTACCTTATCCATTATCATCGTAGTTTAAACGTGCTGCGGCTACTGAACACCACTCGAGTTATCGAACATATTGCATGCTAAATATATCGATAATGAACATGTTAGCGTTGAAGGTCTGATCTTTTTGTAATTAAGGACACCATGCATAAATGTCGGGATAAAGAGATTGGAAAATTATCTTAAAACAAAAAGTTCATTATCATTAGGAGTAAACAGTTATTTGCAAATTCTCTCGCATAAAATAGCTGCTAGCGGTGTTCATTGCTGAAACAACGTAAACACGCTAGTTTGAAGATTAACTTTACTTTTAAATTAATTATCATAAATCGGCCTTAGATTTCCTCCGGATTTCCTTATGAATATTCAGTTTCGTGCTTAACTTCGCACAAATATTACCAGAGTAATTTGCTCTTCTTATTTTTCCTATATTTTATGTTGATAATTTGTCAACTGCAAACTAATTATTTCCGCATCGGCAGATGTATTCAAGCTATATAATAATTTTCTGGATCTTAAAGTTTTCTATTGCGTGGGCCATGCTGAACACGTATCAAGGATAACCATCCCATAATAATTTCTTAAGAAGCAATAGATATAATAGTAACCGGGAGCGCCATCCCTGGCCGAAAAATATATTTACCCCTCTACGGGGCAAGCAGGGCCGATCCTGTACCCTTGGCCGCCCGCGTGCAAAGATGAGTTGGGCGCCCCCTCAAGTGCATATCTTGGGGATTGCGTGTTTACTATTTTAGTAATAAGACACCAAAAAGTAACTTATTATCAAGAATATGTATAATTTCAATTACATATAATACGTAACTTTTTGCTACAAAACGAAATATTCGCGATTTTTCGCATTTACGATTTTTTAAAATATTGTTTCAATTAAATAATTTATGCAACGTTACGACAATAGAAGTCACCCTAATAGTGTATCTATCTATTATGAATACTTGGGGTTACAACTCCATAGTGAAAAACCGTTTCTCTGATGAGATCTAATAAGATTGAAACAGGTGCTCGGTTGTCGCACGGGGAAACAATATTTTAATGTTTATCAATGATATTGTTATAATTGTCGCTAGTTTATGGTTTCTTATTGTCTGTGGATTTCTCCACTCAGTCAAGAATTGTCGCATGTTAAGATAATAGATGTTGCCCTGATGGTGTATCTAGCTATTACGGTTGGAAATTTTAATTATTTACATTCAAGTTGACACAGTGCCATCGGATCATGTTGATGGTAGAGCTACTTATACAATATACCCTCCCCCATTATTTTTTTAAGAAAGAAAGAACGATTTATCTTTCTAGACCAAAATAACTGGCGAAAAAGTGTTTTAAGAGTTAATTCAAAATTCTTGCTAAGCTTGAAACTGCAGGTTCTTCTTGGCTCTATATAACGAGCCGCCCCTGTCCTCAGCACTAAACTTATTGATAATTGAATAATAAGGATGGGAGATATTTCACGTATCTGTGATTTTTCACTGATAGTAAAAAATCACAGGTCGTTACTGAATTTCACCGTGACTGTGATTGCGACTGTTAGCCAAACTGTGCCAATTAGTGATTGCTACTTCAAACGTGATTGCTACAATTATAATTGACACCCAAACTGTGATTGTTAGCTAATTTTTTGACATTTTTCACCAATTTTATAGAAAATTTTCTTAACCATTTTTCAAAGCCCGTAAATTTTGGCACATTTAGGTTTCAAATAATCGAGATCACCTGACACGTTTGGGTATTATAAATCTTTAAAAAGTTACTTAATATACGTTTCTAAACTTCTGGACTCAAAAACCTTGTTAAACAAGTTTCTTAACAATTTTTTGTAGATATTTAAGTTTTCAATTAATGGAGATCATCCAACGCGTTTGCAAGTTATAAACTTCGAAAAAATCACCGGCAAAAACTATCTAATAACAAAAAAAAAAATATATAAAAATCATTTATATTTCTCTTGAACGATTCTTTTCACATTTTAAAGCTTGCATTATTAAAATTGTCCAACATATTTGGAAGTGCTATTTTCAAAAATCGACAAACACCCTTTGCAAAAATTTAACACACAAATGTCTCGATTTTGACGTCTCAATGATCAAAAAAAAAATTCTAAAACGAGAAAAAAGGGTTAAAAAACAAGATTTGCAGTGTTTAACACGTTTGGTCGCTATACGTTTTAAAGAACCAAACAATGAGGATTCGATTTTTAAAACGTATAACGACTAGACTTGAAAATCTTGATCTTCTAATCTTTTTTTTGTAGAGATTTTTTTTGAAAATCGTAAATTTGGCACTATTCTGCTTATGAATGATCATAATCAAGATTTTATAGGTATTTTACTAACCTTTTCTCATTCTTTTTTATTTCGACTTCAAATGGAATGATCAAAATCAACATTTTGTTATCTTTTGATTAATTTATTCATTGGTGAAAAACTTGGTGCGTGGGCAAACAGATATGGCCCGCCTACCACGTAAAACAGCACCCACCCACCATTCACTCTACCAACTTTATTCTAACCTAAAATTCTGTATGGTTGAAGAAATGCGAAGAAATGAAAGTTTAAAAATAATGCGAAACGTATTTTGTAAATCTAAAACGCTTTATTAATTACTTTGTACTCCATTTTTCTCTGCTCTCATGTTCAAATTACTATTTTCAAGAACTGAAAAAATAAAAATAAAAACAAATGCTGAACTTCCCAAATGTACAGTTTTTTTCATTAATTTGCGTTCATAAAATATGTGATTCCTTTTGCGTGAAAAAAGTGCAGTAGCGGTTCATTTTTTAACGCAACAAAAAAAATGTTTGCGCAAAGTGTGTCATGAACGCTTCGCAACACGCCGCGAGTTCCGCCGATAAATATCAAACATTCGTTTCCGATCAAGACAACTTGATTATTATTATTATTTTCTTTATTTAAAGCAAGTATTATTACTTATAAAAATTTATTAAGGTTTTATCAAATTTATAAATTTATTTAAAGTTACGGACGTAGAAAAAATTTTGTATGAAACTCGAGAGTAAAGCAACTTTTTTCACGAGTAGGAAAGATTGCCGCACTCGCCTTCGGCTCATGCGGCAATCTTTCCTACTCGTGAAAAAAAGTATTACTTTACTCACTTGTTGCATAAATAACTATTTTATGATTCTGCAAAAATCTTTAAATGCTTCCTCGTCTAGATTTTAAAACAACTCCTCGAGAACAGAGCAAATCGTTATTTTGAAGATGAGCTTTTTCAGAGACATAAAAAACATTTACAACATACTTTACTCAAAATACATTCCACTTTACGTTTCCGCGACAGTCTAGAAATGATTCTTCACTAATTTTGAAATAATCACAATTTCAATGTTTACTAACCGTGATCACGGTTTAAAATCACTGATATTTAAAAGTAGCAATTACCGGTAGCAACGTGATTCAAAAGTAGCAGTTTTGTCTATCTCTAATTATATTTAAAAGTGTTATCGTGTATTAATTTATTTCTATACATAATCATTTGTGTAATTTCGATTATATTTCACCGTCGACAATAACCGAGGACCGATTTGGACCTACATTAATCTCACATTAGCACACTATGATCGTCGTTGATGGAGAAACAGAATTCGACTATTCCCTAATAAAGTATAATATATCGGCGGTAGATGTCGCCCTAATTGTTTTTCTATCCTGACGGTTACTTGATTGGTGTATAAGGGGCCAAAATTCAGAAAATTTGGTGTATTTTAAATTGATTAATGGTGTATTAAAAAAATATAAAGAAATATTTAAATGCAGGTACTGCCATGGCTCCTTGGCTCTATTTAACGAGCCTCCCCTGCATACAGTGCAGGATTTCTTCTTCGACTTCCCTTTAGATTTTTCAATTTTATTAAAATGATCTGACAATAAGGGGTCAAATTTAGCCAGCATTTCTGCTGCCTTTAAAAAAATCGTTATTTCTCCTATAGAGATTGGAACTACTTCATCTAAAAGCAAGACATTGACTTGTTAAAAAGTGCACAATAGCAATAATTCTTTCTACAATAGCCCTCCATCGTTTTTTCTCGAATTCAAATTGTTGTTGTTGCCCTTTGCCTATGATTTTTATGTATTTAAACAGATTTTTGACTCCCGCCATTTTTAGAGACTCCTAATATACTTTGCATTGTTCTCATGTTTTACAAATTGGTCAGCACAATAGCGTAAGTCTTTAAAATCCGCAGTTATAATTTTAATATTTCCTTTTCTAAATAATTTACATAGGAAACAAAATCCGCAGCTTTGTCTTTCGTTTGGCGGGCTTCGCCGGTTTCGCCGCCCCTCTAATCGCCGCCCACGTGCCATGCACGCTCTAGCCCTTCGGTAGGATCGGCCCTGGCCTCGGCAGATGTATTCAAGCTATATAATAATTTTCTGGATCTTAAAGTTTTCTATTGCGTGGGCCATGCTGAACACGTATCAAAGATAACCATCCCACAATAATCTCTCAAGAAGCAAAGGATATAATAATAACCTGGCCGAAAATAGTATATAGTGTATCAAGGGCTTTAGCAACCCGCCGCTAACACGAGGAAGCGAAGCGAACGAGGGTTGCTAAAAGTGAAGGGTTGCTAAAGCATTTTGGCACGAGTTACACTCGATATTTTTTCGCCTGCCTTAAGTAAAAACAGTGTTTCAGGAAATTTTATATCGCGCACCATTGAACTGTCACCGTCAGATTTTTGCATTGCCTACACATATTCTGCGGAAGGTTATCTAGATTATGCATATTATTTTTTCGGCCCTAGATATGCTAAATCGTAGTTTCGGCCCGATTTTTATGGCCGAAAAATATGGTTTCGGTAGAGGCAGGCGAAAAATATATTTACCCCTCTACGGGGCAAGGAAAGTTAGTTTCGGGCGGACATACCCGACGAGTAAGGGCTTCTTCTCCCCCCATGTGTCCAAATAGGCTATAATAGTTTAGAATTATGACTCAATTAGATTTAGGGGATTACAAGTGTTGCGAACATGAATCCGTCATTATTTTAGACCCTTAGCCAGATTTCATGCGTTTGCCCACACTGTAGTGTGCCGCGCCGGCCTTCAACTGAAACATCGGAAATCATCGCCGTTTCATGGGTAGGTATGGTAGGGATGTACGAAATTTGCGGGCACTTTAAATTTTGAGCCAGGGATGGTCGACCCATAGTAACCTATTACCGTTGGTTTTCTTGGAAATCGGCATCTCAAATTACAGCAAATTAATATCAGCATTAAATACACCTGCCAAAGATCTGTGGTGACTGCCTGGACCGGAATAGGAAAACGAAAATGAGGATCATGGTTAGCCATGACGTTCGGTTACTACAAAGAGGAAAAAAACAAGAAGACGAGAAAAATATTACTTGTGAACACACGCTAATTCTTCTTGTACAAAAACCTTTAATAAATTGGAGACAAATAAATGTATACAGGGTGGTTCAAAAGCCTGGAAACGGTGAATTTATTTCGCGCACGGGTAGAAAATCGGAATTCTGAAACTGGGGTCTTAATTTTGCCCGAGGAATCGAATGGGCCTATCAGATTTTGGACCCGATAGGGCCTTATAAGAGATATGAGGCTCAACTATGAAATTGCAAATGCAAACCTATAGTTTTTATTGCGGATTCGGATTCAGCAGAAAATTTTACATCCAAATTGGCTAAATTTTTTGGTCCATTTTTGGGCCCTATGGTGCGTTCTTTACTCAAAAGTCTGGGGACGTCTAGTTCATTCAACCCAGTCGAGAAAAATCGAAAAACTGATCTTGGAGTCTCTAGGACTTTGCCTGGATAATGAAATGGGCCTATCAGATTTTGAGTTCTATCAGGTCTTATGGGATTTCCATGCCAGAATGCGTTGAAGACTAACATTTAATTTTCCCGCTAATTACTACATCTGACTAATTGTGTTTGTTGTTTGTGCGAGAGAAAACATTTCCTGCTTCCTAAAGCGGCCCCAACTCGATCAATATTTACGTCAATATATTGCAAAATATTTTGTACAATAGTATTACTTGGCCAACCCACATGGTGCAACATGATTGCTCAATCAATTAGTTCGCAGGTGATACTTGTGCAGTCAACATGTAGTAAATAGCAAGTTGTGTGGCTATAGCATTAGTTATAGCTACAAAAAAGAAGGAAAAAGAGAAGCGCAGGTGGATGAAGGAATGCTTTAAAGAAAGAAATAAGTACACTCATGAAAATCTGTTAAGTGAACTAAGAATTAGTGAACCAAGTGATTATCAAAATTTTTTGCGACTAGATAGTACATTATTTGATGAACTACTGAGAATGGTATAGTATAGAATGAATAGTATTCTCTATATTTACGAAGCAACTGTTCGTACTGATCTTTTTTTACTTTCTCCGTTACGAAGTACGAGAAAGTATTGTGATCGTGATTTTTTTTGAAAATTTTTTTTTACGGAAATATCCGTTTTGGGGTCCCTAGATGCCATTTCAACAATTTCTGGAAAAAAAAAATTGTGTCTGTGTGTGTGTGTGTGTGTGTGTGTGTGTCTGTGTGTGTGTGTGTCTGTGCGCGCTGTATCTCAAAAACTAATAAACCAATTGATATGAAACTTTGAACATAAGTTTTATTTGATAATCCGAAGAACTGAAAAGCTTTTGGTAAAATTTCGTACACCGGAAGTGGGTGTTTACCTTAACTGTTTTTTGTTTTTTGTCAATATTTTCTTAAATATGAAAAACATCTCAAAAACATTTAAACAAATATTGAAGACAATAAAGAAATGCGATTATTTTGTTTGAAAACATTTTTCATAAAATCATTGTTATTCGAGAAAAAAATGTATTAATTTTTTTTTCATTTTTGGTATACAATCATGAAACGCTAATAGTAACAGCAAATTTATGTTAATAATAATTGTGGAGAATGCCAAAATAAACAATTTATGAAGAATAAGTTTTTTTCGAAATCTCTTTAGTTTTTGAGTAAACTGAGTTTTTGAATTTGAAGTACATTTTTCGATCTTTCATAATTTTGACGTTTTAAACGTCAGTTTTATCCGAGTCTACGAAACGTTCGATGCACACTTAAAATATGATTTAAATTGAAAATAAACCATGGAAGCGTAAATATAAATGATACCATCAAGTCGGAGAAAGTAACATGATGGCCACATCACCATTTTTTTAAATTCTGTTGCTGTAATCCTTACTTTTAAAGTAATTTCCCAGTTACTGATACTAAACAATACGCATGCGCGAAAATCATGCGGACGGTATGGTATGTTGTCAGGTCTCCTTATTTTAATCTGAGTATTTTCATTTACAATAATTGGCAACTATTGGTGCTTATACTATATGCAAGTTAATGGTTGCAAATGGTAGGTGTTTATGCTTAGGTTAGGGTTAGTTTCAGTTCCCCCCCCCCCCCGGACCGACTGGTAGTTTAACCCCCAGTTTAATTATTTTTTATTTTATTTTACATCAGTGATAGTGAGACAAGAAATCCGGCAATGTCGCAAATATTGGTCTGAAGTTGTTGCGTTTACTTCAGTCCATTCATTAGTATTAGCAACTGGAAGATTACCACTTTTAATACTCCACAGGGCAGGTAAGCTCCGATACACCTCGATACATTCTAAAATGAACTTTCTTTCATCGCCTTTTCCCTTTGTAACCATAGTAGATAGATAGCTATACTTTATTCCAATATTGTTAACACAGAACTGAACTAGTATTGCGCAATATTGCCAACAGACGAGGCAATATTTACTAAATTGCACAATAAAAATCAAACTGTTTTTGATTGACTCAATATATTGCGCAATCTTTCAATGTGCTCGACAGACGCTCAATATTATTGTACAATGTTAATTATTGTGCAATATATTGATGTAAATATTGATCGTGCAGGGGCCGCTTTATGACAATCGTAAACAGTTGAACGTGGTCATTGTGTGAAAAATCATTGTCACCTCGATACAACCTGAATAAATCGTGTTATAATTAGTAATTTTTTCACAAGTTTTTTCTTCGAGCTAAATATGCCCTTAACCACCAATCAGAGAATAGAGATCTTGATAATGCGTGGATACGGTGACAGAGGTCATATGAAAGTGCTGCAAATTTGTTTAACGATTTAACGACACCCATCCTGAAATGTCACCGATTTCAAAATCAACGGTCAAAAAACGGTTGACCGGTTTACGGCGACTGAGTCTGTTGAGATCGGGCCGGGGTAAAAGTGCCACGAATGAGGAAAAAGCCTTGGAGGTTCTTCTCAATGTCATTGAGGATCCTCACGTGAGCCAAAAAAAGGTGTCCCAAACTCTTGGCATAAGTAAAGCATTAGTACAAAGAATTTTAAAAACAAATGGTTGGTATCCCTATAAAATTCGCTTAGTCCAGGAGCTCACCCCAGAAGACTTTGATCGTCGTCTGGAATATTGTGAGGTAATGACGAAGAGATATGTTGCTGATAATTTCACCTTTTTTTGGACGTGTTACTCGGATGAAGCAGGATTCAGTTTGAATGGCGAGGTGAATC
The DNA here is from genome assembly GCA_910593695.2 of Ocypus olens. Taxonomy (NCBI): domain Eukaryota; kingdom Metazoa; phylum Arthropoda; class Insecta; order Coleoptera; family Staphylinidae; genus Ocypus; species Ocypus olens. The sequence goes on from OU343052.1 coordinate 40,387,600, forward strand.
GCCAAAATATGAGATACTGGGCCGATGCGAAATACACACACGCAATGGCAGGATAAGATCAATGTTTGGGCTGGAATTTTAAATAACCAAATAATTGGACCTTTTTTTTCTACATGAAAATTTCACTCACGCCCGCTACTTAGAGATGCCGGAACGGGATATCATTCCAGCAATTCAACAAGATGGAGCACCTGCGCATTTTGTATTACTCGTTAGGCAGTTTCTCTCATTTCCTGGGCGCTCGATAGGTAGAAGAGGCGCCATCGAGTGGCCACCAAGATCTCCCGACCTCATCCCTTTAGACTTCTTTTATTGGGTCTATTTAAAAGATAGAGTCTACGAAACCAAGCCTGCGAATATTGAAGAACTCCAGAGAAGGATAGTGGACAATCCCGGAGATGTTGGCACGAGTGAATGAGGAGATCTACCAACGACCAGCGCACTGCACTGCAGTGCGCTGGTCGTTGGTAGACAAACAAACAAGCAAACAATTCGAACACCTTATAAAATAATCATGTTCAGAGCAAACAAACAAATTATAAATAAAGTAAAATCCGCAATAAAATGTAGAGTGGCATTTAAAGTTCTAGGTCTAGGCCGTGTCCTTGTCATATGGCCCTATGAGAGTCAAATGATTTACCCGAGTCCTAGAGACTCTAAAATCAGTTTTTCGAGTTTTTCGACTGGGTTGAATGAACCAGACGTCCCCAGACTTTTGAACAAAAAACACACAATAAGGCCCAAAAATGGATCAAAAAAATTTGGGTTTTAGCCAATTTGGATGTAAAATTTACCGTTGAATCCGAATTCGCAATAAAAATATAAGTTTGCATTTAAAATTTCAAAGTTGGGCCTTATATCTCTTATAAAGCCCTGTCTGGCCTAAAATCTGATGGGCTCGTTCGATTCCCCGGGCAAAATTACTAACGACCCCAGTATCAGAATTCCGATTTTCTACCCGTGCGGGAAATAAATTTGCCGTTTCTTGACTTTTGAACCACCCCTGTATACATATAATTATACTACAGATCTATAGAAATCAGGTGATGGGTAACACATTATAAACTTTATCCCAGTATACTCCTCATATTTTGCTTATGAGGTATTATGACTTAACTTGTAGTGTTGCCAACCAGTTTAACGCGGACGTTTGAACAGAGAACTCTGATTTGTATTCGTTGGGCTCTATTATATGGGTTTAATTGGTTTTTGATGAATCTACGATAATGAAGTAACGAGAAGGTATCACTATCATCTGAAATCACAAATTAAATAAATAAATCAATGTATCTATCATGTGTTTCACAATAAACTACTAAAATAATCATTTCGATTACTAAATTTATTGAATGCTATTAAACTATTCTATATATTTTCATAATAATCTTTAATCGCAATACAATACACATAAAAACTTTGCTTTATTTGAATTTCACACCAAATTTTACGCGAACTAATTTGAAGATATAGTATGAATGTCCAACACAGATTAATATAAATACTCCTAATACATATAAATCACAGGGTATTCAGTTTTATTTTTTAATATTTAAAGCTCTATTATAGCCCCGGGATGGCATGTTATTCCCGGGGTGATTGGCACCGGTATTAATAAACGTCGGGGCAAAATCCGCAATAAAAATTATCAGACAGTTATTAAAGCTAACGGTTCGAACGTGCAGTGTGTAACTTTGTTCTGAAACTTTTTCGATTGGTATCGTGCTTCGGGATATGTGAGCTTACAATTACATCTGCACAAATAAAATCGGAAAATAAAGTTGTAGTTAAACTGGAATTAAATGGTATAATAGTTGTGATAAGTATATTTTCACGTATAAGAAATACACAACCCGTTTGAAAATTCAGTGTTTTATGTTGTTTTATTTAGTTTATTTATATTGGGGGATCGATCATTTCAAGAGCAGCTTAAGTGCATGCCTGAACTAGCTAATGGTTCGACGTTCTTCGTAATGCCTAGCATTTAAGTCATCCATCAACTTTAGAAACTCTGCGGTTGCCAGTTTAATTGCGTGACGAGAATATCCTTTCCTAGTATTTAGCCCCTTACTCTATATAATTTAATATTTGCTTGGCCTATCATCACCATTTATATTTTAGGTATCCCATTATTATTGCCTGAAATTTATTAGAAGTATTATTTATGAGAACCTTTGTTTGCGATTATTTTGTATATGTTATTGGATTAATCGTTCTTTATTAATATTATCAATCTTTATATGATTTCTGTAAGAACAAATTTAAATATGTGAGGAAATAGTTATTTACTCTAAACTTCTTACAACTCATTAGCAATTTAGCAGTACTTTTTTTGCGGCATAAGTGAAGCAAACACAATATTGAATTATTACTGCAACCACTAAGATGAACATGATGATAATCAATACAGATGAATACTTTAAAATAATAAAAAAAAACACACACACCTAAAGCAAGCAATTCTAAAGAAACGTATTTAGAAACCAGAAATAAATTTAGCTAGAGGATTATTAAATGATAATCTTGTCCAAAATCAAGGTAATTGATTTGTTTAACGTAACAATAGAATGGATAGTTAATTCTATGGATAAAAGGTTTTGCTGATTTTCCTATTTTTGATTCTGATTAGTTTTTGCATAATATAGGAATAATTAGTGAAGTTTTTTTTTTTTTGGTACGAAATTTTAATTATTAATTAATTCTATAGAAAAATGATTTTGCTAATTTGCCAATTTTTGAATCTGAATAATTTTTGTATAATAAAGGAATGATTAGTGAAGTTTTGTTTTTTTTTTGTAAGAAATTTTTTTCAAAACATTAATAGAAGAATATTTAAATTTTGTTAAGATACAGTGTCACCTTCAAGTAAATATTTGAGAATATTGTAGAAGTGTTGGATTTACGGTTACACATTTAACAACGAGCCTCAGCATCGATGTATAATAATCTGCTTCAAAATTCTTTTAAAACATGGAACCCTCATTATTGAATAGTCACTTTAGTACGAGACATTCATTGTTATTTCGTTTGAAAATTGGCAAATTTGTGATTAAAGGCACAAATAAAGTAATGTCGTCTTTTACTGGCAGTACTGCAGTCTTAATGACTCTCGTTTGTTTTTGAAACTGTGTTGTGAAATAGGCAGTGACCTCATCAGTTGCTGGTACATACACAGGTGAGCTGGCTTGCTCGAGCAAAAATAAAGCTAAGCAGATTATTCGAACTACATTCTGAGGTGAAGCGAATTTTGAACTACGTGATCGTTCTGGACCACCACAATAATTATTTAAATTTAAGCATACAAGGTAAAACAAGTAATTATTTTTGATACGCCAGACAAAATAATGAGTAATCATTGTTTCGAATAAAAACCTTTATATAATTGGGAAAATATTGTTACAGATAGGGTGACCAGATTTTGCCAACAAGAAATCGGGACGCCACCAAAAAAATAATGTAATACAAAAACTAAACAAAAACAAACAAAACATTTCTTAAACATATCAAAATATGTATGCAGCGTAAAAAAAATAAATCATTATTCCCTCTTTTTTCACTTATCGCTTCATCTATTTTGCTTCCTACTTGCCCATACTGTTTTCGCTATTAATGATTTTTTGTCTTTTTTATGATTACGAAATTTTACAATTAAATTACTAAATAAAATCGCTTGAATAGTTTACAATTCAGATGTTCACTGAATATTAATTTGAAAGAAAACTCTCTCGACTAGTGATGGGCTTAATCGAATGATTTCAATAATCGAATGATTAGTATTCGAATTAATCTGAAAATCGATTATTCATTCGAACGAATATTCGAATGATCTGAAAGTCGATTATTAATTCGAATGATCATTCGAATGATCTAATTATTGTTACTCAAATACTTTTGATTATGATTTGAATGCGACCGATATAATATGTCGCTACATATAGTACATATTATTTACACTTTTGACTATTATCTTCTTAGTGTATACACATTTTTCTTATTTACTTCCAGTTTATATTGCATTTCACTAAAAACCTCACAACTATAAACAATATTGGTGTAAATTCGTTAAAATCGTTCAATAAAAAGTTTAGTTTCGAATGATACATATTCGAGTACGGATTGATATAATGATATTCGAATAATCGGATGCTCGTTCAAATGATCATTCGAATGATAAAAATAAGTTCTCGAGATAATCGATTGTTTTCATAATCGAATGAAACGATTATCATCATTCGAATGATCCCATTACTAATTCAAATAAAAGTTCGACTAATACGTCGAATAATAATTCGAATGATCGCAAATCGAGTATTTTTATTTTTCAAGTGATATAGACATATCGGAATGATCACTCAAGTTATCGTGACTTAAATACTAAAAATAGAACTCCGCTTATTTCGTTAAAATCGTTCATAAATACTAGTGTTCTGATTTCAGCAATATATCATAATAAAATTCTAATATAGAATATATTGTAAACAATATCAGACTACTTCGCCGTGATGTTTCGTGAGAAATATATTCTATTAATACGCTAAGTAAAGTTTTGAATGATATACACCGTGTCCAAGATAAGAATGCACAGCATGGGGATCTTGAAAACGGCAAAAGATACAGGGTGGCTTAAATTAGGAAAAAGTTGCACTTTACAGAGTATGTTTACATGCCAATCGCAGAAATTCATGATTGTTTATCGTTTTCGAAGATTTCCAATTTTTCCAATTTTTGTATTTATTTTAAAAGACATTAAAAAACTAATGGCATTTTGTCATTGTCACTTTTTAAGCTCTACAAAATGGCGTCTTCGAATTTTTTATCCGATGTTTTATCTCCGAGAAATAATCATCAACTTAATTTTTTTATATGGTTACAAAAGTAGAAGCACCTTGTATACGGTAGCATTTTTTATTACAAATTTAACGATGTATCACATATTATGCTTCTAAAGCCAAAAAAAACAGACAAAAATAAATTGTAATGTTTTGTGGGTCTTGGACACGGTGTATATTCGAGTACAAATTGGTATAATAGAATTCGAATGATCATGCAGATTATCCCAATAGCCAGTTTTCGAATTGTTCATTCGAGTACCGATCACTCGAATAAATCATTCGAATGCCAATCGAATAATCATTCGAGTATAGATAATTCGAATGGTCATTCGAATGATCATTCCAATAATCATTCGAATGATCATTCGAGTACCGATCATTCGAATGATCACTCGAATACCGATCATTCAAATTAAAAAAAAGGTTCTCGAGATAATCGATTATTTTTATAATCGAATGAATCGATTATCGTCATTCGAATGATCCCATCACTACCTCGACATCAGCGTTATGAGCAGGTAACTCAAATAAATAATTGCAAAAGATTTACAATTCATATTTTTGTTCTCGAAAATTCAATGAGGAAAGGAACTGTGCCCAACGTTCACAACGTGTTTTTTTCAAACCAAGCCTTTTCAAATTTTATTACAATTAATATGTTTGTTCACAAATTTAATTGAAATTGAAAATTGGTCAATAAGCATTTTTTTAATTGTGTAGAATTTACCTCCACTTATTTCCATGCAGGTACCTTTTTAAATTCATGTCCTTAAATGATTCGTATTTATCAAAATTTTAAATCCAAAGCTTAAAATATTCCAAAGATAGATTGAAGTTTTTAACCATAATTATTTCATGTATAGACAAATTTATATTTATATGCACTTAATAACACATTTAATGGTCATTTTGACGTCAAACATCGAAACTTATGTCGTGTTATTATGTGCATACAGGGTGTCCTATTTTAAACTGCCACCCCAAATATCTCGAAACCTGAGCAACTTGGCAAAACAAATTCAGATAAAAGTTGTAAGGTTTAGAGGGGGACATATGCTGGTGTCCTTGAAAATGACCTTGGCGTTAATTTCCAAGGTCAAAAGAAGGTCAACTTTCATTTTTCAAATGGAATCCCATATTTTTTATTGTGGGATCTTATTCTGCGGGAAAAAATACGAACTTTTTGTAGGAAACGTTTTTTTAATGACTTTTTTTTACGAATTTTGTCTGTCATGTTGTTTGAAATCTCAGATGAATCAAGGCTGTGATTCATGTATTCAGCTTCGTACATTCACAGTTTTAAGTGGTGTATTTTGTAGGCCGATGTGTCATAGCTTGCTTAAATTTGGTGGTTCAAATTGTAGTCCCCAAGAGTTCAACAAAGACAGAAATTGTTTTCTATTATATTATACGAAATAAAGTTCCGTTTCTGCATAACGTACCAGATATGGCACAACCTGTATTTTATTAAAAATAAATATATATATTTTTTAAGATTATTCCCAATTACTGTAGCACCAAAGGTATTCATAATTTATTTTTTCATAAAAATAAAAAAATCATGCAGCAAGGGGTTAAATTTGCGAAATAAATATACTTTTTTAAAGAAACATCCACAGCATCATTTCTCCATGATTTAATTATCTTAGTAAAAAAATTTCTAATTTTGACTTAAAATTATAAAATCAAAGTTTTGGTTTTGGTTGTTTTCAAAAGATTGGCCGATTCATGTTTGTAAAAGCAAGTGCTGTTCGTTTCACGTGCGTTGGATTATAATTTGGACATGAACATTTGTTTGCTAGAAATTCAAATTCTGTGCAAAATTTGGTCTGCTAAAGTTGATTGAATTTCGTAAAATTTCATAGTGTGTAAATAGTATATTATTAAGTGAGTGAGAAAGTTGGCCATTGCCACGAGGGTGAACTTTGCAACAGGAGCCGTAGGCTTAGAGATTAATACTATACTTTTTCGCATCATATTAAATAATTACCTAAAGATTTTTCTGTTTATATTAAATTATAGCGAATAATTTTTCTATTTGGAAATTGCGGCAGTTCGCTGACAAAAAACAAATCGTAACCATAGTAACAACTAAACTGTTGAGAAAGTAAAATCGTCGTCATGCCATTGGCTGAAACCTGTTGGGCAATGAAACCGCTATCATTTAATTGGACGTCATCTGTGTAGAAAATGATTCGGCCGAATCATGGACAACTTTCCCAATCAAAAACGATTAAACAATGTTTATATTATTTAATAAGATGCGAATTTTTTTTTTAATTATTCATAGCTTTCATATAAAATTTTTCTGTAATATCATTCTTTAATGATTATCTTACAAACGCAATTGTATTAAAACCCGAAATGTACCGAAATGCTTGTTATTTTATCGAGAATCGCCTTCGAAGTTCATTTTTGATGTAAAATTATCATTGCGATTCAGTGAAAATAATTCAAAAAGTAGGTAGGGTTTTTTGGATTTTGATTGATTTTGAAATAACTTTTCTGTCGCCGTTTGCCAAAAACAGATATGTCCACTAAAAATGATTTTTTGTATTTTGCAAAATTTGTAAAATGTTGGTTTAAAAGGGTTAATTATAATTATATGTAAACGAAAGTAGACAAATATACAAATTTTAATTTCAAAATCAAACCCGAAATTTCTTAAATTATGATTTTCTGGATAACATAGAAATTTGTTTTTGCACTCCTGAAAAATAGCAAAAATAGACATATCTGTTTTTAGCAAACAACCACAGATTTAATTCTCAATTTTCGTGCCCAATTTGGTGGTAATTTTGAGAAATCGCTCTCGAAGTTAGTTTTTCATTTAGAAGCATCACACTCAAAATAAAACCAAAATAACTCGAAGGCAAGAAATTTATTTATTTTATTTTAATTTTCCTGCCAAATTCAGCGATGTTTTACAGGGAATTTGGTGCAATCGTTCTCCAATTTATTTCTTGATGTTAACAATTTTCTTAATCACTTTGTACACCATCACTTGTATGATTAACTGAAGATAATTTATTTATTTATTTATTAAATTGTGTTGATGATCATGAGACATGATATACACTTATCAAGTTACTAAAATTAGCCAAGGTATGTTTTTGATTTTTTATTAATTTCCAAAGATCATTGAATTGTTAATTTGCGTAGTGAATTTAGTCATGTTCCTCCAAAGGAATTTTAAGCATATAATAATATTTTTGTTTTTCAAATGATTTCCAAAGAACATTCAATTATGTTTTGGTACTAATAATAATAATTTCTTTTATGTAAAATCATCACTTTCATAATTAAGTCAATATAACTCGAAAACTAAGAAAGATTTCGATTCATTTTCTGAGAACATTCGCTTTTTAATCTGCCTGCCAAATATCGTGATGTTCCACCGAAGACATTTTGAGCAATCGCCCTTGTCGTTAGTTTTTAATGTAAAATCATCACTCTTTCAACAATCAAGTCAAAATAACTCGCAAAATAAGGCGTATTTGTGGATTTTTATGAATTTGCACAGAACATTAAATTCTCAATTTGCATGCCAAATTCAACAATGAAGGAATTTGGGGCCATCGTCCTCGAAGTTAATTTTTGATGTAAAATAATCACACTTTTGCAATTGAGTCAAAATAATTCTAAAATTAGGGAAAGCATATTTTTGAATTTTTATTGATTTCAAAAGTAAATGTAATAAAGACGAAAAATAGCCTAAATACAGTGCGCGCCTAAAGTATGGAATATAGTTAGTAAAATCGAAATAAAATATTTTTGGAAAAAATCCTCGAACATGTCGATTTTCTTTTATAAAAATACACATTTTTGCATGAAAGCCGATTTTCAGTCGTCATTTGTTTTTGAGTAATGACGTCAGCCATTTTGTTTTTAAATGGCAACCCCCAATTTTTATTCTTGATTTTGAGAGATATTTTCATTGACGAACTGGAAGTATAAAAATGTTGCCATCTTACATAAGAAATTTTTCGAGTAAATGATAATTGAAGGTGAGAACCCTCTATTTAGATTTTTTTCAAAATGACCTTGTGCCAGCGCTTGTAGCAATTTTTCCAAATAACAATGATCTTGACCTTTTATATAATATCATATGGTTTCAGCAAAACGGCGCATTTCCGCACTAGGCGCGTTTTTTTTTTTCTTTTTTTTTCTTTAATCGAACCTGTAGAAATTCTTCTTGAACATTTAAAATATTTTCCAGGCTAATTCTGCGCATTTATCTCTTTCGCGGGCTATTGTATCGGTCTTCACATACCAATCCACCTATTCGTAAAGCAATTGTTCAAAAAACGCGCATAGTACGGGGTTGCGCCATCTTGCTGAAACCATATTGTATGTATGGAAGGTCAAGATCATTTTTATTTGGTACAAAAGCGCTGGAACAAGACCATTTTGCAAAAACTCTAGATGTCAAGTTTTCACCTTCAATTGTCATTTACTCGAAAAATTTGTTATGTAAGATGATAATATTTTTATACTGCCAGTTCGACAATGAAAAGATCTCTCAAAATCAAGAACAAAAATAGGGGGTTGTCATTTAAAAACAAAATGGATGACGTCATTACTCAAAACCAAATGACGACTGAAAATCGACTATCATGCAGAAATGTGTATTTTTTAAAAAAACAAAATCGACGTGTTCGAGAATTTTTTCCAAAAATATTTTATTTCGGTTTTACTGAATATATTCCATACTTTAGGCGCGCACTGTATATGATTTCCAAAGAACATTAAATTGTCAATGTGCATGGAAAATTCGGTCATATTCCTCGAAATTAAAATATATTACAATAATATAACACTCAGTTCAAATTTAAACATAAAACAAGTTCTAGCATATTCACTAACCGTGATCACAGTCACAGTTTAAAATCGCTGATATTAAAAAGTAGGAGGTAGCAACGTGATTTAAAAGTAGCAAATTTACCCTATAAAAGCTTATGGGGAGTAGGTTTGAAATATATATACAGTGCGAGTCTCTAACTTGGAATAAATTCAGTAAATCAAACAAAGTTTATTTTTCGGAAATATGATCGGACACGTCGATTAGTATTTTAAATTGCGCTCTTTTTGTAATAAAATTTTATACAGCGTGTCCCAAATTTGAGATATGACGTCATCGACTATTTTTTTTAATAGCAACCCTAATTTTTTTATCACTATTTTTAAAGAGTATATCAAGTAGTTACACGTGTGTGCCAAATTTCAAATTTTTATTTCCTGTCATTTAGAAGATATTTAACAAACAGTATCAAATTTGAAAAATGAATTCAACTTAATAGTCTTTCTTCAATAAATGCTCAAAATATTGTCCATTTTCTAACTGACAATACCCTAAACGGAACTGAAACTCGTTTTGAACATTTCTAATTACTTCGGGGGAAATTAGTCTACACTCCTGCCTTATTCGTTCTTTCAACTCCTCAAGATTTGGCGGTTTGGTCTTAAAAACTTTGCTTTTCATGTACCCCCATAAGAAAAAGTCCATAGGTGTTAAATCCGGAGACCTGGGTGGCCATTCAACTGGTCCTCTTCTGCCAATCCATCTTCGTGGAAATACATTATCCACGTACTCACGGACACGCCTTGCAAAATGAGGAGGCGCACCGTCCTGTTGAAACCAGATGTTTCTATTCGGGACGTAAGCTTCTACAGGGCAAGGAAACAAAATAGCCAAACTCGGAATTAGCTCTTCCTCCAAGAATTGTAAATATCCCGCTCCATTGAGATTATTTGGAAAGAAAATTTGTCCTAAAATTCGATCACCAACAATCCCTGCCCAAACATTAATTTTTTCTGGATATTGAGTGTGGCCTTCCCTCATCCAGTGTGGGTTCTTGTCTGCCCAATAACGGCAATTTTGACGATTTACCTCACCATTTAACATAAACGTTGATTCATCGGAAAACAATATATTTTCTATTTTTAGAACATTTCTATCTAGTAGATCCATCATTTTTTCGCAAAACTGAAGTCTTCTATCCGGATCATCTTCGGTGAGTTCCTGAAGGATTGTCATTTTATAAGGATGAAATGTTTGCTCTCTAAGGATTCTTGACACTGAAGACTGGCTAATTTTGAGTTCCCTAGCCATCTGCCTTGAGGAGACATGATGATTTTCCTGAACAGAGAGAAGTACATCAATTTTGACCTCTTCACTCAGCGCATTCTGACGATGATTATTCGTTTTTCTTAAATGCCCATTTTCCCGAAACTGACTTTCAATCTTGCTTACGGTACTTTGAGATATGGCTGGTAAGTCAGGATACTTCTCTCTAAATAAATAAATAACTTCATTTTGTGTTCTTGTCCTATCTCCATAGCCAATCATCATTAAAATTTCGATTTTGTGGGTTTCAGTTAAGTACGGCATGTTAGTATAATTTTTCACCCAACGGTGAACAACAGTCAACACAACAATGGAACGACTAATACTCTCCTCACTCGAATATGCGTGGAATGCGATGCTACACTTCTTACTTGTTTTTATAACTTAACGTCAAAATGATAAACGTCAGTTTGAAAAAAAATGACAAACCAGCACGTTTTGGCATTCCACTTTTAAAATGCATAAAAATTCGATTAAGGTGACTTGATTTTTTCATTCTACAAATTTGATAATGTTTGTTAAATATCTTCTAAATGACAGGGAAAAAAAATTTGAAATTTGGCACACATGTGTACTATTGATATACTCTTTAAGAATAGTGATAAAAAAATTAGGGTTGCTATTAAAAAAAATAGTCAATGACGTCATATCTCAAATTTGGGACACGCTGTATAAAATTTTATTACATCATAAAGAGCGCAATTTAAAATACTAATCGACGTGTCCGAGCATATTTCCGAAAAATAAACTTTGTTTGATTTACTGAATTTATTCCAAGTTAGAGACTCGCACTGTATGGGCGGGGGAATAGAAAAAAAATCTTCGCGCCGAAAATTTGACGGAAAGTGTGCGTCCGGGTCTATTGGACCCACAGTGCCCGTTAAGGGTGAAAAATAATTCAACATTTATTCGTGTGGCACCGTCCTAGTGAAAAACGATTGTATTCAACACTGCTATTGGCAATTCATCCAGAAAATTACTTCTTTCACTTGATAACAGAACATAAAATTTTCTTTGATTAAGAGTGCCGTCAATAAAAAACACTAAATAGACCATTTCTATGGATGAAGATAACAATAGCAGAATTATGAATATTGAATTATCAAGATTGCGTTCTAATTATACAACTTTATTTCATAATGTTTATTTCAACATGAAGGAGAATAATGGTGCCAAATCAATTCGTTGCCAATACTGCAAGAGTAACTCATAATCCCACCAGTTTATTATACACCATATATGTTGTGTTCAAGTTTTTATTAATCAATAATGCTAACTGTTAAGACATCGTATGATACATGGAGAAGTATAAATAGAATTTGTAAGTTGATTACGTTCTGTATAAGTTCCCAGAAATAATTTAATAATTCATGCGCTAATATGCTTACAAATTCACCAGGTACGGATCGGTTTCGCCGAAACACGTTTAGCCCTTTTCCCACGAGTTCCTATTTACAAGGATGATTTATGAGTGTTACGCAACAATATTAAATTTTAATTAGTCTCAATTACTACGACCCAATTATATTCCAATTAAACAAATCTAAATATATGAATGTTAAATTAATATACGCTCGGCGATGTATAACAACTAGAGTTGGGCATTTTGTAATCGATTTCTGATCATACGGTTACAAGTAATGTCGTCTTTGCAAATTACGATTACATCTCTAGTAAGCGGCAATCGGCCATGAAATGATTACCATTACAAGTTATCCGTAATCCTAATTATAGTAATTGTAATCTGATACGGTCACAATTAGTAAAGCGTGTAGTACACGACGAAACAAGAGAATTAACATAATGCTTCGAATAATAGCAGTACCCAAGGGTTTACTTATTAAATAAATTTAATAAAACGAAATATATCCTGAATATGTGAATATTCAACCTGTTCGTAACTCTGTAAAGTAAAATTAAGTCTTACTAAGACTATAAACAAATAACTTATTGAAACAACTACTTCCTTGGCTAGTGCCACGCCGGATTTTGAATGATACAAAAGAAATTTGCGTATTATTACTAGTACTACTACCTAAATAACATTGAATATTGCATTGATGAGGCTGTTACTTGGTGAAATTCCATAATATATGTGGTAAATAAATCACGAGTGTTGAGAATTTTCGACATTAAAAATTTGTGAAAATTCTCAGCACACGTGTTTTATTTACTACATAAATAACATTGGTTTAAGATCGTTTATTTCTACAAACAAGACTAACTTAAAAATTAAACTGAATTGAATTTGAAAACTTTAAACTATAAAACTGAACCCTAAAATATGTAAAAAATTAAGGAAATTGCCATTTGCAGACGCGTTTCTAGATTTATCTCTCATCGCATTTAAATTAAATGTTAAAGAATAAAATACACTTACGTGAAGGTAAAACACGCTGTAAAGCCTAAACTGTTAGAGATACAGGATATATATTTTGTATGCTTACTTTTATCCATTTTTTTCATTAAGGCATGCAAAGTTTTATAAAAATCTGAGGTCTTGGGTATCGGGTTGTGGTTGAACGGACATTAAATGACCCTTAAGTGTTAACTCTCAATTGAGAACCAAACAATAAAATACAATGTATGAACTTCTATTTATATATTTGTGTATGATTAACAATGTGTGAAATTTGTAAATTTAATATATTTTGCATGCGATTACAACTTTCAAAGTTAAGGCTTTAGTGATCTCCATACACTTTAAGTAATGCGTTTTTAGATCTGGCCAATTTGTAATAGTACATATTTCGAGCGAAGACTCCATTCATTTTTTTTTCAAGTATACTGGACATTAAACATTATATTATAAAATATGTCGGATCTTTGGCATTATAAAATCGATTCATTAATTTCTCTGTAATTTCTATAAAGCGAGAGTAACTGGACCCTTTCAGTAAATCCGGCAACCATTGCTAAGTATTAAATTAATTTTTGATATCTTTGTTTTGTTATGTATAGTTATTCGGACTGAAATAGGTTTACGTTTGTTAATATTTAAGTCAGAAATTTGTGAAGGAAGCACGTCTGAAGCGTGGTCATAATAATTTATGTTATTCATGTAATTCTGAAAACCCGCCAACAAGACCGACGAGAAATTAGCCATAAAATTCCAGCTATAGCTTCCGGGCGCATCCACCAATAGTGGGGTGCGATTTTTAAATTTTATTTATTTAATCCCTTTCTGTAGGTGTTTTTAGCAAATATCAATTGTTAAAAAGCCATAAAAATTAATAAAAATATTTTGTCTCGGTTCCTGTAGGTCTCACAATTTTTTTATGAACAAATAGTGTTCAGAATGGTCCCCTAAACTTGAAACAAAAACAAAAATATTTTTTTAAGAAAAATTAAATTTAATCATTTTGCGGCATTTCAAGTCGATTTATGCATTATCTACGAAAAAAAGGAATTTTGGGTATCTCGGTTCCTGTATGTCTCACAAAAAAATTTCATGAACAAAAAGTGTTCAGAATGGTCTCCTGGAAAAAAAACAAATAAAAATTTTGGAAGAAAAATTAAATTAAATCGTTTTGCGGCATTTCAAGTCGATTTATGCATTATCTACGAAAAAAAGGAATTTTGGGTATCTCGGTTCCTGTATGTCTCACAAAAAAATTTCATGAACAAAAAGTGTTCAGAATGGTCTCCTGGAAAAAAAAATAAAAATTTTGGAAGAAAAATTAAATTTAATCGTTTTGCGGCATTTCAAGTCGAAAAAAAGGAATTTTGGGTATCTCGGTTCCTGTATGTCTCACAAAAAAATTTCATGAACAAAAAGTGTTCAGAATGGTCTCCTGGAAAAAAAAAACAAATAAAAATTTTGGAAGAAAAATTAAATTAAATCGTTTTTCGGCATTTTCGGTCGATTTAATCCAGCAGAACTCGCGTCATACAGTGAAACGCGAGCACTCGAGCGTGAGCATTTCCCTCACGCTTCATATTTTTTCTTATCAAAGCTCAGGATATAAATCAAACCAGTATTTTTCAGGTATAAACCAATATTGACTAGTTTCAGACAAGCTGGTTGCTTATAGAAGTTTAAAACATACAGTATTTGGTAATAAAAAAAAAATAAATTGTCGTACCTGGTTCCAAATTAAAAATAAATTGCAAAAAATGTTCTTTCAAATTTTCTAGTTAATGGTCAAGGGTTAGTTGAGGTGCCATTCATGTTGGTTGTTGATTTAATCCTCTGAATTGTTGTCTTGGCTAATTCGCCATTTTTTGAGTTTTAACCATTTCCATTACACTAAAAATATAAAATATGCCATTTTGTTGATATAAAACATTTATTACACGAGTAAATACTAATAAATGCAATACTTACATAAAAAAAACAACAGAAAAATATAGCGGTCTGCAAGTGATGGACAAGTTATCTCTAGAAATTGCCGGAGACGCCTAATTGGTGCTCAAGTTGCATTTATAAGGAGAAGTGATACATAAACTCAGCTAGAGGGCGCCCTGTTCCTAAATCTCAACCCTGTCTAAAAGTATGACTATTTTAGAATAAGTGTGAGGGAAATGCTCATAGCGCGAGTGCTCCAGGATTAAGAACCATCCACGAAAAAAGGAATGTTGCGTGTCTCGGTTCCTGTAAGTCTCACAAAAATTTTTTATGAACAAATAATGTTTAGAATGGTCTCCTGGACTTGAAACAAAAACAATAAGTAGCACTCAAAAAGGACATTGAAAAAAAATTGCAATGTCTTCCTGCAAATTAAACATATTTGCACGGGTTTTTAACAATTTGTAATTGTTAAATAAACTTGCAGAAAGGCATTTCTAAAATATTTGTTGACTAATGTGCCAGCCACGAAGTTCTGTTCATTGTTTTTTGACAGTTTGTAATTGGTAAATGTACTTGTAGGAAAGCATTTCAAAACCATTTTTTTTGCAATGCCCTTGTTGACTAATGTGCCAGCCGAGAAGTTCTGTTCATTTAAAAAAAAATGTAAATAATTTCGGTCACAGTTTTTTGACAGTTTGTAATTGTTAAATATACTTGTAGGAAGGCATTGCCAACATAAAATATATTTTTGCGATGCCCTTGTTGACTATGACTAATATTAGGCACGAATTTCTGTTCAGTGTTAAACTTACAAAAAAATATAAATAATATCGATCACGGTTTTTTGACAGTTTGTAATTGTTAAATATACTTGCAGGAAGGCATTGCAAAAAAATGCAATGGTCTTGTTGACCTCGGATTCCTGTCCAATGTTAACAAAAACTTAATGAGTAATATTGGTCACGGTTTTTTGACAGTTTGTAGTTGTTAAATACAGGAAGGCATTTCAAAACCATTTTTTTTTGCAATGCTCTTGTTGACTAATGCGCCAGCCACGAATTTCTGTACACTGTTAAGAAAAAAATTATAAGTAATATCGGTCACTGTTTTTTTGACAGTTTATAATTGTCAAATATACTTGCAGGAAGGCATTGCAAAACCAAAATATTTTTTTGCAATACCCTTGTTTACTAATGCGCCAGCCAAGAAGTCCTGTTCAATGGTAAAAAAAATGTAAATATTATCGGTCATGGTTTTTTGACAGTTTGTAATTGTTAAATAAACTTGTAGGAAGGCATTGCAAAAAAAAAAAAATTGCGTTGCCCTTGCCGATTAATACGCTAGCCACGAATTTCTATTCAGTGTTAACTTACAAAAAAATATAAATAATATTGATCACGGTTTTTTGACAGTTTGTAATTGTTAAATATACTTGTAGGAAGGCAATGCAAAACCAAAATATTTTTTTGAAATAGCCTTGTTGACTAATGCGCCAGCCACGAAGTATTGTTCAATGTTAAAAAAATGTAAAAAAAATTGCAATGGCCTTGTTGACCAATGCGTCAGCCACGGATTTCTATTCAATGTTAAAAAAAATGTAAATAATATCGATCACGGTTTTTTGACAGTTTTTAATTGTTAAATATACTTGCAGGAAGACATTGCAAAAATATTTTTTTGCGATGCCCTTGTTGACTTAAAGTAAGCGCCCACTGATCCGCTCCGAACGAGCCGCACGCAGCGCACGAATCGCAAGAAATTATCCTTCGCATTGTTTTAAACGACAGTGCGGTCACTGCCTCAAGTCGCATGATTCGCACTGTCGTAAATGCGGCTAGCATTCTTGAAAAGTATATTTTCTTCGGCGCTTGCGATGCGGACTGATGATATACGACGAAATTCAGGAAATAATGCGTTAAATTCACCAAACCCTGATTGTATCTTGCATATATTGTGTACCCACACTTTTAATTTTTTTTTATAGTTTCCTCCTCTTCTGCTAACAAGCAACTGACAATTATTAATTCTTTCTCACTGTCACTCATTTTGCCCAAAACTGGAAAATCTTTCAGAAATCCACAAATTTGATTAGGAAAACTTTAAAAGTTAAAAGAATAAACTGTTCCTGACAGACGCCCAGATCGCACTGATGAACCTGATAGTAAAAATCGTGTAGTACGATACCGGTGAATGAGCGCATCTATGAAAAAAATTGCGATTCGTACGACGCGGATCATTGGGCGCTTAATACACAAGCCACGAATCTCTGTTCAGTGTTAAACTTACAAAAACATGTAAATAATATCGGTCACAGTTTTTTGACAGTTTCTAATTGTTAAATATACTTGTACGAAGGCATTGCAAAAATAATTTTTTTTTTGCAAGGCCCTTGTTGACTAATACATCAGCCACGAATTTCTGTTCAGTGTAAAAAAAGTAATATTGGTCACGGTTTTATCACAGTTTGTAAGTGTTAAATATACTTGCAGGAAGGCATTGCTAAACCAAAATATATTTTTTTGCAATGCCTTTGTTGACTAATGCGCTAAACACGAATTTCTGTTCGAAGTTAAGAAAAATTATAAGTAATATCGGTCACGGTTTTATGAGAGTTTTTAATTGTTAAATATGTCTCGTAAAGATCGAGCAGCTTTGATCGATCAAAAGATCGAGCGGCTTGAAAAGATTGAGCGGAGTTGATCGATAAAAAGATCGAGCGATGTTGATCGATCAAAAGATCGAGTGGCGTTGATCAAACAGCTTGAAAAGATCGAGCGGCTGGTGAAGATCGAGCAGCTGGTAAAGATTGAGCGGCTTGAAAAGATCGAGCACTCTTACTTTCAGGCGATCTGCTCGATCAAACAATATTTTTGTTGTTATCGAAAATAAATAATTAATAGTAATTTACGATACTAGTGACGTTATGAAGGTTTTTATATTACGAGAAAATAACGCTACGTGTGTCGCAACACGGTTTATTTTATCTTATCCGTATTTTTTAATTAAAAAATAGTTATTTAAGCAACAATGAACGTAAGGACGTATTACCATTTGAGGTAGACGAATAGTAACCCAGCAACCGAAAAAACAATGCCGAATTTTGTTTTTGTCAATCCAGTGAAACTTTCTGCGGGCATGGATATTAACGAAGCTGCGAATATTGCGTGTCGAACCTGTTGCCGACAAAATCGAAAAAGTGGTATTAGTCGTGTCGTTGCGACGCTTTTAAGCAGTGGTTACGTAAAAAGGATGTCGACGCTATAAACGAAAATTGTTGTTCGCCCATATGTTGGAGCGTTACGTTTCTGTTTATTATTTTCCTAGGTCCGTAAGTAAAAAAATTAAGTACCGCCGTCAAGGACAACAAACACCATGAATGTTATCAGCCACTTACAGTACCTGTAACCATGGATGAAATGCTTATTTACATTGTCGGTAGCGGAAAAAAATGTCTAATGAAAACCGCCAAAAAGCGAAACTATGTTTGTTTACCAATATCTCCATAGCAACGAGTTACGTTAGGATACATATAACAACACCAGTGTTGTTAAGAATTTCTTAATAACAGTGTTGTTAAAGGTACCTTAACGTTACTCGTTGCTAGGAGTTATTGGCATGCTAACATTATAGGATAAAATAAAAACATTTTAACGGTCTCTTACAAAAATTCAGCGCGCGGGGTAAAAAACCGCCCTCCAGCTAGCTCTTCGGAGTCGGTGTCGCTATGAAACAGAGCACACAAGAACCACAAAAGATAGGGCACAGGTATAACAAGTCTGATAGGTGCGATAGCTATCGCTGTTATTTACACACGGAAAAATATTACAAAAATGTTCAAAGTTCAAAATATATACACATTAAAAAAAGTCAAGAAAATAATATCAGAAAAAAATAAACAGCCACGAAAAAAATATAGTCACCAGCACAACACTTAAAGTTCGCCAAAGGTAAGGGTGACCGGCGGCTTGGTGGCAATGGCGGCAACGGCAGCGGTGGCAACGGCAGCGGCGGCGACGGAAGCATCGGCGGTGGCGGCGGAAGCGGCGGCAGTGGCAGCTATGGCGACGTCGGAGGCGTCGAAGTTGGCAACGGCGGCGACGGTCGGCAGAGGCGTCAGTGAAGGTGGTCTGCGTCGACTGTTGTGTTGTGAAATGACTGATGTCTTGAGAGCGCTCCATGGCCTTTTACGGGGTCCACGCCCTCGCCCTACTCTTCTCTGTGTTGCGGGTGGTGGTGGTGGTGGTAGGGTGTGACGGAAGCATCGTGGCCGGCGCACTTGTTCTAACCGACAAATTGCTCTTCCAAGAACAGTTTTGGTTCGAGTCGATTTCGTCACGTACGCAGGCAGCTGGGAGGCGGATCAACAGTCCATTGTGTTGGCACTAGTAGCTGCACATTTCCACTAATAGTTCTGCGAAATGTCCTAACGACGTCCTGGGTAAATCGGCGCACAGCGGGTAGAAGCTCATCTGCATTGTGTTGTTATTGGCAGCTGTACTTCTTCGAAAATTGTCCCGTTTAGAAATTTCAATAATGCGGAATTTATGTTTATATTGAAAAGCAGCAATGGTTAGCTCATAAAATGCAAATTAAGATAATTACGCATTTGTTAAGACCCGTAGATAAAGTAAGCGCCGATAACAAAGTGTTAGAATACTGTTTCTCCACGACCACCATAGAATTTAAGCATTCTGAAATCAATTTTGATTATAGAACGTACACATTCTCACTCTTGTTATGGAACAAAACACAATGCGCTTATGCGTTTTGCATGTAATTCATTCCATAACAAGGGATAGAATGAATATTCTCACATCGTTTCGAATAAAACAATTAGCCTTGGATACCACAATTGTCAAAATACTATAAACATAATCACAAACGTGATAAAACGTAAGTTCTTTGTGTTCATTATTTTATTAGTCTATTTGATCTGGTCGAGGAGAAAGTATAGTCTGATACTCGGTAAGAATGGAAATTCAGATGCTCGTGGTTCCTCGCGCTCGCCTCACGGCTCGCGCTCGAAATATTCCACTCGCATCGAATTTCCATTCTAACCTTGTTACAGAATATACTATTATGTTGTTCTGGTTCACATACTTATTACTCGTTATCGTATATGGTTTCAATTTCAATACAAGCATTCATTCAATTTCGAATATAAATATTTAAATATTAGAATTGAGGCAAGTCGGGAGAATTCTAAACATATTTAATAATTAACTCATTAACCGACCCGGGAAAGATTTTACCTTTGGCTTCTTACACTAAACTATTCTTTCTAGAAAAAAATAATTATCGAAAACAAATTATATTCATTATTTAGTCGAAGAAATCACCGCCCTCTGCCCCCATCGGCCCATTGGCCCACAAGCCCACTGGCCCACCAGCCCATCGACCCACCAAACCCACCAGCCCACCGTCCCACCGGGAACATTACCGGTACCCTTATCCGCACTAGACCCACAACTAATACAATGCCAGGGCCATAGGAAATGTTAAATAGAAGAAAAATTGAGTAGCAATCAAGTTACTGTAAACTAAAAGAATTATTTAATCGATCAAATCAAATGAAATACAGAGTACAATCATACAATGATAGAGCTGATCAAACTACTCTGATCAATTACTAGCCGATCGATCTGGAAAATATGATCAATCAGCTCGTCCTGCTCGATCATTTTACGCCGCTCGCTCTGCTCGATTTGATCGAGCGACTCGATCATTTGCAAAGATCGAGTACTCGATCTTTTTTGATCGATCTTGCCGACTAATAAATACTGTGGGACTTTTGCCTTGTAGTTTCGATCAATTATTTTCTTGGGCGGCCCGTTGGTGTAGTGGGTACAGGCGAGCGCTTGTGCCGGCTGCACCGCGTGCCGTATAAGTTTGACATTAATAATTTATTCATTTGTTCATTTATTCAACCAAAATTTGTATATATACAATATAGCAGCCGCCTTGAGCTGGCCACATGGGCTACGTTCCCGAGGCCAAAAAAAAAACATTATATTCTTCGGAAGATCCTACCGACTGAGCCAATTAACGTATTAGGTGCACACCTGGGTGTTCAGAAAAATGATGAATTTTGAAAGGGGAAGGGATTGATATAGCCTGCGTTTATATATTTTTAGACCTACTCTTTACTTAGTAATTTGAATTAATGCGAGTTTAGAGACAGTAGCTTTATTGTTTTACCAATGGATTTTTTTTATAAAATATGAACTACCTATATAGTGTAATAATAATATATTTGTTTTTATTTTCCTAGGTGTTCAGAAATTATTTTATCTACGACCACTACTGTAAATGCCCATTATCGTACAATGCGCGTACTGCGTAAATACACCAAAACACCCACGTATGTTAGAGCCCGCTTGTAAATTAAAGGTACTAGTGAGTTTCGTTTACGAACTTTTGATTGGTTGAGAGTTGCGCGTTTGTTCGTTTTTATTAAATATAGTAGTCCGCGATTGTTAAACGTCACATCACGCACCCCGAAGCTGTCACTTCGCTATTCCGCATATTCTCTTATATAAATTAAGGTGAGAGTGGTCGTAGATAAAGTATACTACATAACGCGAGTTGTAAAGCAATTACGCGCTCGTGAAATTGCGTTACTCGCCGCTACGCGGCTCGTACGCAATTTTTTCACTTGCGCGTAATTTGCTATTTACAACTCTTGTTACGTAATATACTATTATGTTATCTTGTCTAGACACATTTAATTTCCGTGCAACGCAAAGTAGATATTTTTCTATCATAAGCATTCACATCGATTCAGTTCATATTTTCCTGCACGCTTTGTGCATTAACGGGGTTCAAGAGGTGCTTAAGGGTAATCCAGAGAGCAAACTCATCTGTAAAATGTGGGGCTTCGACCCCGTTAGCGCCCGCAACGGCAGTCTTCGCCCGCATATTACACAAAAATTGCATCCTCAACTGGCACTCTTCAAAGTTTATTTAACAATTTTTACAAACGGAAAATTTCTTGCACTTAGACATCAAAAGTAAATTTGTGGATGGTATGAGTCTCGAGAGGGATTTAAGTTCAAAGTGCATTTTTAACGTCAACCGTTGAATATAATTACTTCTCATATGTATGTTTTATAAAGACTGCCGTAATTATAATTACCTTACTGTAGCTGAAAGAACTGTAATAAGTGAAATGCAATTAATTCTAAAGATTCTCGGTATAATATTCTTCATAATGAAATTTCTTTTATCTTTTGACGGAAAATATCACAATTAATCAGTATTTATCGCTTAAATGAGTTTTTAGGATAAAGAGGATCGAAGGAAATATTTCGAGGATAATACAATTCATATAATTTCCTTTTCTTGAAAATGGCAAGCTATAGATCTGAGGTTTTCCGCCTTTTAATTATATTTTATCATAAAAAGAGCATCGTTATTATATATTATTATAATTTATTATACTCGTAATTTATAAATAATACCACACTATTATGCAAAAAATAAAATTCCTCATCAATGTGTTTTTGTTATTTTTTAAAAAGAGTGATTTTACCCTTCACCCGGCAGCGAAGTACATTCAATTCGATGTAGCTTAATTGTTTTTTTCCGCTACCGCCAACGTAAATACGCATTGCATGCATGGTTACAGGTACCGTAAGTGGCTGATAACATTCGTGGTGTTTGTGGTCCTTGACGACGGAACTTACTTTTTACTTACGGACCTAGGAAAATAATAAACAGAAACGTAACGCTCTAACATATAGGCGAGCAACACATTTTCGTCTATACCTACAGCATCGGCATCCTTTTCACATAACCACTGCTTAAAAGAGTTGTAACAGGACACATACCTTTTTCGATTTTGTCGGTAACAGGTTCTAACACGCAATATTTGTAGCTTCGTTTGCATCCATGCCCGCAAAAACTGTCACTGGATTGACACAAGCAAACAAAATTCGACATTGTTTTCTCAGTTGCTGGTTTGCCATAGGACGCATAGGTGACTATAAAAATTTGAATCCCAAATGTTACAAGCCGTATTTTAGAATATTTTCTGATTTTTTTCAAGTATTATATTTCCGGTAGCGGAAAAAAATTAATAAGCAACACGGAACGTAATGACAATTAACATTTTCGGCAGGCGACGAGCCTCGTCCTTAAGTTCCTTGCTGCTTGAATAACTATTAACCCATTTTTTTCCACTGTTCCATTAGTGGAACATCTATATTTTCGAAGAATTGCACGTGCACCAGCGTACTGCGTCGTTTGTTTATGATAAATTTATGACTGGTAAGACCACTGTGCACTAAAGGAGAACACACGATTGCTGTTTGAATTTTTTGTGTTAAGAAACTACACAGGAAATTTGAAAAAAAAAATCGTTGAGCAAAAACGGGTTAAACGAGTTTGCAGCTTTAGTAATGAATATATTTGTTCATAACAAACGATTATTCACTTAGTTATTAAAAGCCTTGGATACAAAATTAATAAAATACCCTAATGCCTCGTCATAAATAAATAACGAATTTTAAAAGAAAACCCGGACCATAGGTGGAGCTGTTCATGAGACTATGTAACGGTGGATATTACAAATATCTTCTGTAACAGATAGAAATGGCAACTAAGCAGCGGCGGTTCGTGGATGTTCTACGAGGAGGCTACGGAAGAAAATTTAACCAAAACAGTAGCGAAATATTTGCTTTCTCCATAAGAGTAAGTAGTGCAGCACGAGCGGCATCTTTGTCTTAGGTTCCTTTATGGAAATCCACGAGCCGCCGCTGCAACATAGTAATATTTCTGTGCAATAAATGTTTTCCTGGAGATCTCTGTCTTCTATCCTTTCATTTCTTGTACCCCTACTACCACGTTCCCAAGACGTTTTCGGTCAACCTTTTGATGTTCTCTAACCTCCCATCCCCCCTTAAAGTTTGTACCTCAATTTATGAGACACCTTGCATATTTAAATGGTAAGTCCTCAATAAGAAAGTGTTTCTGTAACATCTACAAGAAAAGGTTTTTTTTAAAGCTATCAAATCAACTTATTCAAACAACTATTTTCCTTGGCTAATGTCACGATGAATATTGAATTTCCAGAAAAGTCGTTATATCTCTATAAACAGAATAATTTTTAAATTAAAATATAAAACATAAGAAACAAACACAGAAATCTAGCTAAAAAAAATTGTTAAAGTATTGCAACAATAAAATAATCACTGGATCAAATAAACAATACCGCGAAAAGTATTCCATCATGTCATGTTCCCCGCGCTGCCCCTTTCCCCTACACTTGACAAATATGACATATTAGTGCGGGAGTGCGAGGAGCCCAGGAAGAGGGAAATGGCAATTTTTCACAAAACTCGGCGGAAAAGTGCCATTAATAAGGGCCGCGGGACGGGTCATTGTTGGTGCCTTATGGCGTTTCGGCGAGGGCAACTTTTAAGAGGATTCCTCCTTTAGCCGAGCGAGCGTGTTGTTCTTTGATGGACCCTGAAATGGTAAACAAGGGAGCCATCAATCAAAAGCGGGGAGAAAGAAAAAGAGAATCATTACGACGTAATGCGAGAAGTCGTCCGGAAAAGTCGAAAATATTAGATTAATCACTGGGGGCTTGTAAAAAGGGAGCAATAGAAGAACATAAAAATGTATTACATCCACAAAAACATAATTTATTATCAATTATATAACGCATAATAAAATTTAAATTATAACGAGTTTGACAGGAATTATAAAATAGGGCGTTTCAGTTTATACGAATTTTCATTACATAATGTATAAAGGCTGAAAGACATTGTCGATGGCCCTTTCTAACTTTGTAACCCTTACTTAAAATAAAGTTCTTTATTATTATTACTATTATTAATGTATAAAAAATAAGATTAATATTTACGAAATTCTGACTTATTGCAAAGAAAAATGTTCCTAGGAAACAAGTAAAATAAGCTTAATCCAATTGTAGTTGTAGGCTTTGAAATAATAGTGCTTAGTTAATGAACTGCTATCAATATTATTAAAAGGAAGATCAAATATAAATCAATTATGATTAATTATTTGTGTGCCTCTGTACCAAGTTGTAAAATGCCTTTTTTTGACATGGGCTTGAGTCATACTGTCACACACGGCTAAAAGTCAGTTACTAATTAGATAATTGGCGCCGATTACTTATAACTAGATATGAGTGTATAGATGAATGATTACACGAAGGCACAAAGACAGGAAATGGGTTGTCAATGAGAGCCCCCAAGACGTTTGGGTTGAAAATAAACAGGAGTCCAGATTTTGTTCTTCAAATAGGATGTTATTATATTAAGTGGTCTTTTTATTTCATCAGAGTTGAGTTTTAAACCAAAGACCGAATAAGTGAATGGACAGATGACGTTCTGCCAAAGTTCACATGACGGAAGATCAGAGGGATCAATAAGATGCTGTCAACAAAGCGTTTGGAAACTCAAGTCTAATACATAGTAAAGAGCAACATCATATCACGAATGTGTCATACAAATAAAAGGATGCAAGAGCAATTTAAGACAAAATATCTTTGCATACATTGTCAGAGCATTGCTATTTTGGCGTTAACAAATAAGACCTGATTAGAGACCTAATTGCAGTATGCCTACGATTATAAACTGTCAAAGCAGATGCAGCTAGTGAACCATCGCCAGGCAATCTGTAGCGGCCAAGAAACAATATACATAACTACGCGATGAGTTATGTGCGAAAAACTTCAAAATGCACTTTTTTTCAAACACCCACAACTTGGTGCCAATTCGTCGTAGGAACTTCGTTCTTTGAGTCCTGCAAAAGTAATTAGTAAGGGGGGCGGAAGGGGTTACGCTTAATTTAGCGTGCATGACTTTAAAGAAGACACTTTAAAGTTTTTCGCCCTTAAAGATTCATCAAAATCGATTGAAAATACGCCGAGTTATGGCGGTTTGAAAATGGTCGAAATTTCACGAATTTAAAGTGTTTAATTTTTTTTTCCTTCAGTATACTTTATGTTGTTTTTTGTCAACTTTGTTTATCTCTATAGAAATAAAAATTACAATATTTTATTGTTATAACCAACTGCAATTGTTTTATTTTCATCTTTTTCATGCGAACTTTTTTTCAATTTATAATAAAACTTAAAAATGACTAACTCCCTAATTTTAGAAATAACTATGTCATATGTGATATCGGATTAAAGAGAAAAAATAGTCTTTCGAATGAGGTCATAGAAAACTATGTTTTCTATTTAAAAAAAAATGGAAGCATCACATCTCGGAAAATAATGTGTTAAAATTTTTCTGAATTTATTTTACTAAGCTGCTTAAAATTATCTACAACTTGGTCGTTTACAGTTTTTTCCTATCTCTGATAACAACCGAGATATATTTATTTGAAAAAATTTACACTTTTACATTTTTCAAAATATCTACCTACCCCTCACTTTTTTGAAAAGTTTTATTTTATTGGGCTCGTAAAACTGCACTTCTTTGCCCATTTAAACATTTCTCTATCTCTTATAGTTTCCAAGATCCTCATAGAAAACATCGAAAAGAACTCACCCTGTATAATTTGTTAATTTTACAGATTGTAACCTTTTTGTAATTTATCACTGAAGATGGTTGCTACTAGCAACCGAAACTAGTATGAAAAATAAATACCTTACTAGGAAGCACTGCAGTTTTTTTTTCACTTCATTAAAAACATTTGCTTAAGCAAGGTACAAAGTTACATTCCATTGAAGAGAAACAGAACTTTTACAATATTTTAAATTGGACAATATATTTCCATGTACCAGGCTTATTAAATTCTATGGATGTGACACTATATGACCCAAGTGAGTGGTGATTGTTTTTGGACCATTCGAAGAGGAGCCTAACGTGCGTTTTACTTTACAATGGAAATGTATCTACGAAACAATTACATATGAAGATCACAAATGGATCTTAAAACAATCTAGTTACTTAGTCAACAAGAAATATCTATATTTCTTGTATTTGTAGAGCCAGGACAAGCATTGGATTCAGAAGGATTAGCTGGCGAAAAGAGGTTATTGGTGGCCCAAATATAATACATAAACTTTTGGTAGAGCGTTAAAAAATCATATTTCCTCCTCTTCACAAGAAACTGGATCTAATGAAGCAGTTTGTCAAAGTTTAAAAGCTGGCATTTTTGACGGACCACAAATTTGAAAATTAAATGATTAGATTAGAAAAATGCATGGAATTCTTTCGTAGCAGTCCGAAGAGAATAAAAATGCAAACAATCAGGTCAATATTTAAACAAGAATATCAATAATTTAATTTGACAAATTTTTGATCATGTAGGAGATGTACGTGACGAACAGTATGATCGTTTCCACCAAGATTTAAAAGATATAGAGGGAAGGTACTAAGAAAGATGGGATACTCAAATAACGGCTAACTAGTGCTGTTACATTAAAAGATATTGTTAGGCAATGGTACCTTCTAGAATTCCACATAAAGGAAAAATTAATTCTTAAAAATTAAATTATTTGATTTTCTCTCTTCGGGAAATAAAAATATATCTAAACTGGTACAATTTTCTTTATATGACACAATCAATAAAATTTTATGTTTTTTTTTTTAAACTAATTAGTCTTATGGTTCCCCAAAATTTGGTATTCAAAAATAAACAATTTGGCTGAAAATTATGACCGACTGGAAGTTAGCCATAACTTTCAGCCACGAATCCGGCGCCTTCACCATGTTTGCCTTTAGTTAATTTTCAAGGTATCTTTACTAATTTACAGAAAATAGGTTAAAATTAATAATTAATCAAATTCCTGTAGTGCCATAGTAATAACAATAAGCTTTTAACTAAGGATTTACCCAGATTTTTCAATAAGACATCTATCGAAACATAGTCAATTTTCAAAAAATCAAAAGTCATCGTTAGGCGTAGTTTAGGTTCGATATTTTTGGCCACAAATGTTCTATGGGGCTTAGTTTACAATATTTAAGCTTAAAAAAAATTACACATATTCTTCGTATTTGTTTAAATAATTATTTACCTAGACACTCTTACGAAATTTCGTGTATTTTCAAAAAATCAAAAGTCATCTTTAGGTTCGATATTTTCGGCACAAATGTTCTATGGGGCTTTGTTTACAATATTTATGCCTAGAAAAATAACACATACATTTTTGCGAAATTTTGTAAAAGTGTTTAGGTAAATAATTATTTAAACAAAAATGAAGAATATTTGTCATTTTTTAAGCCTAAATATTGTAAACAAAGCCACATGGAACATTTTTGGCCGAAAATATCAAACCTAAACCAGGCCTAACGATGACCTTTGATTTTTTGAATATTGACGAAATTTTGTAAAAGTGTCTAGGTAAATAATTATTTAAACAAAAATGAAGAATATGTGTCATTTTTTTAAGTTTAAATATTGTAAGCAAAGCCCCACAGAACATTTGTAGCCGAAAGTATCGAACCTAAACTAAGCCTAACGATGACTTTTGATTTTTTGACTTTTTGAAAATAGACGAAATGTCGTAAAAGTGTTCAGGTAAATAATTATTTAAATAAAAATGAAAAATATGTGTCATTTTCTAAGCCTAAATATTGTAAACGAAGCCCCATAGAACATTTGTGGCCAAAAATATCGAACCTAAACTAAGCCTAACGATGACTTTTGATTTTTTTACTTTTTGAAAATAGACGAAATTTCGTAAAAGTGTTCAGGTAAATAATTATTTAAACAAAAATGAAGAATATGTGTCATTTTTTAAGCCTAAATATTGTAAACAAAGCCCCATAGAACATTTGTGGCCGAAAATATCGAACCTAAACTACGCCTAACGATGACTTTTGATTTTTTTAAACTTGACTATGTTTCTATAGATGTCTTATCAAAAAATCGGGGTAAATCCTAAGTTAAAAGCTTATTGTTATTACTACGGCATTACAGACATTTGATTATTAATGAATTTTAATCCATTTTCTGTAAATTAGTAGCGATAACTTGGAAATTTACTAATGGAAAAATGGAGGAGGCGCCAGATTCGAGGGTGAAATTTATGGCTAACCTCCAGTCGGTCAAATTATGATATGTTGTAGAGGAATAACCTGATGTGTTGGGCACAAACTAATGCAATATTTGAATTCAGCATTTATTAAGCACAAGTCTTGAATGTAAGTTAGCAAAAAACGTGTTCCCCAGTGCAATAGAAATTTATTCATGCGTTACCTAAAGGTTTACATATATCAAACCAAACTTCCTGCGAGGAATAGCAAATTGGCCTCACACAAATTTGAAAAGCGCAATTCAAAATAAGAATCTGTAATACCTCTCTCAGACATATTTCCATTTAATTTTTGTACTATAAAAATGGATTTATTAATCTTCTTGGCCAAATATTTTCCTCGAGCTATCCACAATAAGCTTGCGTTCGAATTAAGCCTTACAAATTAATTAGCAAATTGGGTACGGTTGACAATTTTTTTTTTCAATTCACTAGGAGCTTTTATTTACGGAAAACCATTTCCTGTCCTTACTTAAAGCCTCCATATTTGTCCGAAGATCACTGTCAAATATAATAGCTGATGTTACCAATTTTGTATCATCAGATCTCCATATGCAAGGGGCGTTCAATGTATTCTCGGTATGGGGATGAAGGAAACATCAGAGAAATTTGAAAATTTTTTCAATATAATCCCCCTGAACATCAATACATTTATTATATCTATTAATTAATTTTTCTAATCCCTCAATACATTATTTTCCTCTTGCAAAATGAGCATTTATCGCCGTCAACATCTCTTCATTGTAAAAACGTCTCCCACGAAGGTCTTTCTTGGGGTTTGGAAATAAATGATAGTCATTAGGGGCTAGGTCTGGACTGTACGGAGGGTGGATTATTTCCTCAAATCCAAATTCCCTGATTGCAGCCTTTGAAATTCGTGCCGTGTGAACCGGTGCATTGTTTGTAGTTTTCCTTGCATTTTACACTGAATAGCTTCCTTTAATTCACGTAGAGTTGTTGCATAGGATTCAGCGTTTATGGTTTCACCTCTTTTTGTATATTTAATTAGCAAAATTCCATGTGAATCCCAAAGAACTGTCGCCGATGACTTCAAACTTTCTTGGATGTCCTGTCTTACACCACTGCATCGACTCCTGTTTACTTTCTGGGTCATAATGATGAACCCACCTTTCATCTCCAGTGATAATTCGTTCGAAAATTCCAGCTGGGTTTTCACTACACATCTCTAAAAGCTCCCTACAACACTGGACGCGCACTTCTTTCTGAGGTGCTTTGAGATTCGTGGCACCGAACTTGCAGTCACTTTTGAAGGTCCAAGACAATCATGAAGGATAGTATGAATGGTACCAGCAGATAGGTTACACATCTAACCTATCATATTCACTTTGATTCGACCACTTTATAATACCAATTTCTTAACTTTCTTTACATTTTCTTCGGTGCATCCAGTAACTGGACCACCAGAGCGCAGATCCTCTTAGATGCTTTCCCTGCCCATTTTAAATTGACTTGACCACTTTTGAATTGTGGATTATGAATGAGCAAAGTCCTGGTAAACAGCAACCATTTCTTTGTGGATAATTTTTTGAGATTTTCCTTGTTTAGTAAGGAATTTAATAACCGCGCGGTGCTCGATTTTCCTCGACGTCGATTCTTTGGCCATTGCAATGAGAATAACAAGTAAACTAACGATCAAAACTTCATGAAATTTTGTATTTGGACCCTCGGGTAATGTACTTATCCACTACCATTACTTAATTACCCATCCCATTAGATAATCACCCCGATACCAACAATACATTGAACACCCCTCGTATGTCTGGTCAGCACTGCCAATATAAACAGCTAATTTTACCAATTTCGTACCATCAACAAACTGAATGATATAGCCTATTCGGTGGAATCTGGCGGCCGAGGTCGTAAAACGAAGGAAAGGTATTGGTGGTTCGTCTAATTGCATCCCATACATTTATTACTGTCCTTCGCTCCGATTGCTATACGCACTTTTACACCAGTACTTCTCAACAAAGATTGGTTTGAGATAAAAAAATATTACGTCCCCTACTTATCGAGCTCCGACCCTCTTTTACGACCACAGCCGCCAGATTCCGGAGAACGGGCTATATCTATACAGTCAACAAAATTTGGTAATTATTCACAAAAATTAGGAAACGCGGGTATCTTAAATTAGATTCCTGTGAAACACAGCAAATACGGTTACTCTTCTTCTTTTTGGATATCTTAAGTATGCGCCTACCGTGAATGGAAATCCTCTTTAATGCAGCATGACTGTTTCAATATTTTATAATCTGATTACACAATGATAAAATACTGAAATCCCGTTTGATATTAGTCTAATTAAAAAATACAGGTATTGAGTAATAATTTTAATAAATATAACATTGCAATGAATTATCTAAATTAACACGGACAACTACAACCTAAACATTAAAATTCAATTATTTTGCCTGAAACCGGAAACCTGTTTAACGAAATCTCAAAGGATTCTACTTTTGCGTAACTTGCTGAATGGAAATCTAATTTCACCTAACGCGTCACATCAAGGAAATCTTCCTTGTACTCACTCGTTAGAGATGCGATTTCCCGGCGCATTCACCATTTGTCAATTGTATATTCACTTTAAATAATCAAATAACTCAGTTTCGCTAAATTGAACTGAATTTATTCTATTTGAACCGTTCACTTCGAAATATTTACAACGGGAACTAGCTGTATAATATTTGTATGCTCTAATAATCATACATGAATAAATATATACAATTATAATTATTACAGAATTAATAATAAATATAACAATGCTTGAATGAGGAGGGTTGAAATGCCTTAATGCAAATAAATTTTATAAAAGGTACATTTATTAACGAGAATAAATAGAAACACATTAATAAAAAACGTTTTGTGTTTCACCTGAAAATGTTTTTATTAACCCTTAGCGGCCATATTCCACTCCCTTAACAGTGCGGTCACAGAGTGTAGCTAGTTACCCCAACGGAAAAAAAACTCCCGCAAAAAATGGTTTTAATATCTAGCGTTACAAAAATTAAAAAGCATTCTATGATGTCTACTATATTATTTTGATATTGTTCGCAAAAATAGTGTATTTATGTTTTCTTATATAAATAAATAACAGTTTTTATTAATTTGCTGCAGTAATCATATTTATAATCAGTTTGATTTTTAAGTTTTAGGCATGGAACGGATAAATGACTAGTTCACAACTGTGTTAAGCAATTTTTTCCGATGCGTGCCGTCCATCCGATTGCGACAAGTATGCGCGTAGCTTTAAAGAGTTTTTTTTACGAATTTTGTCCGTCATGTTGTTTGAAATATCAGATGAATCCAGGCATTTTAGTTTTTCAAAATTTGTTAAGAAATGTAGCCATATTGTTACTTTCTTTGATTTGATGGAATAAAAGGGATTTTTATGATACATTTCATATTTATCGATTTTTTTCCAGAATATAGTGGGATTTCGAAAAATATTTCTTGTTGGCCAATATGCAAATAATCAACGCAATTCGCATCAAAACAAAATGTCATCACTCTGAACTTGAATTTGATAGTGTAATATGCACCTCGTGATTAAACAATTTTTCAAATGCACTCATAAATTACATATTTTTGACATCAGAAAAAATAATTGACGCACCTTCCTTGGGCACAAATTGACAGCACTCTAAACTTGAATTTGAGTTTGAAACGTGTACGTCGTAATTAAAAGAAATTCTAAAAATATCATCGCACGTAGAATCCATTTTTCAAATACTCTCAGAAATGATATATTTTAATAAAAAATAATTGACGCACCTTGCTTGTAAACAAAATCGCGGCACTCTGAACTTGAATTTGAGTGACTAAAATGTGCACCTTATGATTAAAGAATTTCTAAAAATATAATCGCACTTGGAATGACCTTCAAATTTTTCAAATGCGCTCTCAGAAATGACATATTTTTGATATATCACGAAATAGTAGACACCTTGCTTGTAAACAAAAATCGCGGCACTCTGAACTTGAATTTAAGTGAGTGAAATGTGCATCTCGTGATTAAGAAAAAATCTGAAAATATCATCCTATGTGGAATTACATTCAAATTTTTCAAATGCGTTAAGAAATGACATATTTTTTACATATCAAATAATAACTGACGGCTCATCGCATTGCTCTGCTCCCGCACCTTTGATGCTAATGCTGAGAGTAATGCATGAATTATATCCTGAATTCATCTGAGATTTCAAATAAAATGACGGACTAAATTTGTGAAAAAACTCTTTAAAAAGCATTAAAAAGAACGTTACCTACAAAAAGTTTGTATTTTTTCCCACATAATACGATCCCGCAATAAAAAAATAGTGGGTTCTATTTGAAAAATCAAAGTTGACCTTCGTTTGACGCCAAGGTCACTGGCATATGTCCCCCGCCGAACCCTGCAACTTTCATCTGAAACATTTTTTGTCATGTTTCTCAGGTTTCGAGATATTTGGGGTGGCAGTTTAAAATAGGACACTATAGTTTACATGTAGTCAATTACAGTATTCTTTTTCTGTTAGATAAATGGTACTACCACTCTTAATTGAGTACCACCAGCATACCGACAAATAGCGGCCGCTTGTACACGTATATGCGTTTGCACATTTTCGTTTGGTTTTAAATTAATACCAAAACATAATAATATAATAATTCCAGCGCAATTTAATTAAATCGGTATTATTATATGAGCATGGTCCACACTCACACCATTTTCGGTATTTGTTGTTATTACTGCTAGGTTTAAATTGTTTAATAAATACGGAGAATCATAATTGTGATATGTGTCTCTCTCTAAATAGCAGTTCTATTTCAAGTTATTAAATTTAATACATTCTCGTACCCCTATGTAAGGTATTTTTAAAATGTAATAATGTATACATTGCATTTCCTTGATAAATATCCTTTTATTGTCAATTGAAATTTTATTGAAATAGTTTAGGATTTAACAGAAAAGAGCTTCTTATAACTTGAATTCCGCTGAATTCCTTATGTTTTCGTTCTGACTCTACGCAGCTCCTCTATCATTCCAGCAAATCCTTTATTCCCTTACAATGTTCCGTATGTATTTTCTACAACTTATTTCATTTCATTGTTATTGCTTTTTTTAAATATTTCTCTTGTAACATATATAAATTTAATGCAGGCTATCAGGGCTAAATAAGCAATGTAATAGTTTATCTTATTATACTGTGACAAAAATAGCACTGATGGATTACAAGACATTTAATTTTTGTTTCCTTCAACTGGACTTGTATGATAATAAACTTATTTACAAGAAGAATAGTTTCACATGGATTTTGTATTTGAAAGTTAAAATTAGGGTATTTCGACCAGCCATATGTTTTAACTGTTTGTCAGTATAAAAATGTTAATAATGGTTGTCCAGATGTGTTTTATAAGTCTCTCCCACATTAAGAACAGTAATTATTTGAAAATTTGAATTTTAAAATGGGACATAGTGATGTATTAGAGTACTTGAATTAGAGCAAGTTCTATATTTACAACTATTTCTTCCCGCTAGTTTCGTCATATTTACCATTCCTACAGAGAAAGGTTTCGCAGTGCAGATTAGATAAAAAGTAAACAGAAATAGTGCATAAGTTTTCAAAAATATTTCAAATACTTTTAACCTTTTAGAGACAATGTCATTACAACTTAGAGAATTGTAAATTGTGGACAAGGAATTTGAACTGATAACCAGAGTTTTATAAGACAATATTATAAATATTCACTAATAACCTGAAGATAAAGAAAGATATCAAACTTGAAATCATGTTATAAACTTGCTTTGAAGCAATAATTTTTTTCAAATCATTAAACGAATTAAAAAAAAAATAGGGCCTTAGATTCTTTCAGTAACCATTTTCTTTTAACACGATAAATATCATAAAATCGGAAGAAGTGGCCTTTTGTAAATTTTGGAATTGAATAATAAGCTACCAGCTTGAAACTTTTACAAGTTATTCAGAATAGATGGTACTGCGAGATACCATAAAAATTCTCAAACGTCACTTTCCTAAATTGTAAGGTAATCTCACTTCAACGCCTGTTTACCTCTTCTGTAACATTTTCTCAAATTCAGTTAAAGAAATTCAAACAATTGCTACAAGCATTAAACTTTCAGGAGATTCAGAATAGATACGTAGTACCATAAACATTCTAAACCATTTCTTTGTTGCATTCTTTTAAATGCGGAAAAAATAGAAAAACGATTGCTATGAGTTTAACACATGCTCAAGTTAATTGCTAGTACACGATGCCATAGGAATTTTAAAAGGTCCCAAATTGTAAGATAAATCTCAATTCAACGCCCGTTTCTTTTTTCTGAAGTTGCATTTATTTAAAATCGGTAAATAAATACAAAAACAATTGATACGAGTTTAAAACATTCTGAAGTTACTTAGAATAGATCCTACTATGTGATGCCATATAAATTTTGAAAGGTCAATTTCCTAGATTGTAGGAATGCTACGTGCTTCTAAAATTCGGAAGTTGCTTAAAAAGGGTTTTTCAATAAGGGCGGGTCGGTGTTGCCAGCCTGTGGCGGCCATGTTGTTTTGACGGCGTCTGTCTAACCTGTTGTTTATTATTCAGTCACTGATGCCAAATCACCATGACAGGTACACGATTGAGCAGCACATCCAAATGATAAAACTTGATCATCAAAAGGGGTGTTCGTTAGTGCAGTTACGCCCATTTTACGGCAGACGCGGTGGCCCTTCAAAGTCAACTCTCCAACGTTTGGTGGTCAAATTTGAGACTACCGGTTCGGTAAACGATCAGCCAACACCCGTACGTCAAAGGAACGCCAGATCGGCCGAGAACATCGCCGCTGTAAATGAAAGTCTGCAGGAAAATCCGAGGCAGTCAATTCCTGTCGTGCACAAGAACTCGGCCTTTCGCAGACTTCAATTTGGCGAATTTTGCGTACAAGATCCAACTCACCCAGTAGCTCAAATTTGATGACCATAGACAACGCCGTTTGTTCGCTGACGGAGCAATTGGAAGAGGACCCCAATTTTGGCCGAAAAATCATCTTTAGCGACAAGGCGCATTTTTGGATGAATGACTATGTTAACAAGCATAATTGCTGTATATGGCACGACGTCAACCCACAAGAGATTCACCAGGTAGCAATGCATCCACAAAAAGTTACTGTTTGGTGCGAATTTTGGGCCGGCGGCATAATTGGTCCGTACTTTTTCAACAACGACGTTGGTGAGGCCATCATCGTCAATGGCGAGCGCTACAGAACGATGATAATCAATTTCTTTTGGCCCAAATTGAACGATATGAACGTGGACGACATGTGGTTCCAGCAGGACGAGCGTACATTTACGTTAAACAAAGAACCCAACAGGCAAATGTGGGCTACCCAAATTCTTCACATGTATTTGTAGGCAAAGGTCGAAGAAAAAAATAGTGTTCATTGTTTCACTGTCTACTTTGAGAATACGTGTTAAATATACAGGGTGAGGCATTTATCCTGGACACCTGAAATATTATGGAAACGAAGATTCCGAGAAAAAAATGTTTCAAATAGAATTTGTTTGACATGAAGGGGCTAATGCAGCAGGCATATATGCTATCAATTATAAGTAGGTTTTCAAGGTCACTTCAAAGTCAACTTGTGATTTTTAAATAGAAACCTATAATTTTTATTAGGGCGTCAAAATCTACGAATTAAAGCAAATAACTATTATTAAACACATTTGTTTCTCCGGTACTTACTTTTTGCAATATTTAATTTTTAAAGAAAATCTGTGGCTGATTTCAATAGTAGATTGTGTGTCTAGTGGGAAAAATGAAGCATTCCCGGACGACTGTGAAGTTTGTTGGGCGAGGCGCCAGCCGAGTCCAACAATCACAGTAGTCCGGGAATGCATTTTTCCTACGTGACGCACATACTATTTTTTCGTCAATCGCTACATCTATCTATGAAATGTCATTAAAGAAGTTCCCATTTAAGAAATTCTCATGTTTACATTCCATTTTCATATTTATATCAATAAAAAAATTCCCGTACTGTCCGACAAAAATTTTCCCGGACTGTTATTTCATCGTAGCCTAGCAACCTCTCGGTGTACTGGAATTATCAATTTTCGATTAATGGTGTCAAGTCGGAAAGCCGTCACTTTCACGGCGGTTGACGAAAAAAATTATTTCCGTCGCAATTTATCAAGACTACTGCAAATAATAGTTATTTGTTTAACAAGGCAATAAAGTGACAGATTTACGGACGCGGCTGGAGTTTCACCACCGAGCGAGCTTGTGAGCGAGGCTGTGAATCCAGCCAAGTAAGGAAATCTGCTTTATTGCCGAGTTAAACATATAATTTTTTCGCGGATTGTTCAGGAGAAATTAGTAATAACTTGCAATGCGATCATTTTCAATATATTTCATTCTATCAAGATATCGCAGGTAGCTTTGTTAAAATTTCATAGGTACCCAAGTAAAACAAAAATTGACATTTATAATAGATATTGACGGTGTGTGTGTTGTAATCATTTTTAATCATAATGATCATGATTTCGTAAGTCACATGCAATGAATATTTAAATCGGACGGACCGTATAATGATTTCGAGTAAAGCTCTTCAATACATTTCTTTACTGATATAGTTGATGGTGGAAGCCCCTTTGTGATACATTTTGATTCAGGAATTCAGGAACTTTTCAATTAAATGCACTTTGTTAGTATCATAATTTTTTTACTATTAAAAATATTAAAATCATTATGTTCATATTATTATTGTTCACTGATTAAATTGAAATAAAACTTACATAATACGTAACCTCCAAATCCTTTTCGATCATTTTTCCGATTGGTGCTCGAGTTCAATTACGTGGGAAAGTTATGTAAACACACGGTGCTCGGAGAAAACTTACGCGGGGTTGTTAATACTTCGCAGGAGCCGTTATTGGGCTTCTTTCGCAGGCAACATCTGAAGGAAAGTCTCTTATTCTACTGTACCAGGAAATAACTGCGCCGGTAGACGACGTTTAAACGTCAAATGCCGGGCCACTAGGAGCCGGTCACGACAAACAAATTTCGCAACCGTTCGGCGACTCGATTTTTGTGCGTGGATAAGTTAGGGACTCGCATGGAGGTCGGGGAAATCACACGCGGTGTTATTCAAACTTCGGGGAACCTGTTTTTGGACTTTCGGGCACGGGAAATTCGAAGGCGAAAAATACATTGTAATGTCAAACAAATTTCCGGGCGGCTTCTATTGGTCGACGCGGTGTCACATCTGATTGGCGAAATAACGTGACGTAGTTTCACTTGATTGGCTCATTACTTTTACAGCCTAGGCATAAATAAGCATTTTTAAAGCTTAGTCCGCAAAAGTGTATTAATAATATTTTTAGTAATCACGAAAGTAGTGAAATAAAAAAAAATTCTTACATTCTCATTGACTGATCATGATGCGGTAGAATTATCCTTACATATACAAGACAATTCTGAAATTAAGCGCAATATTAAAATTCGACATTTGACGACATTTTTATAATTTGCTACAAAATACTGACTTCAGTTTTATAGACTCAATAAACATGAACTGTAATGATAAAGCATATCACCTTATTAATGTATTAGTCAGTAGCTATACTACAGCTTTCCCGGAAAGAATAGTTAGCTCAGGGTATCGTGGCTCAACTATAAATTGGTTCAATGACGAATTAAAGCATAAGAGGGAAATATTACATCTAGTATATGAAGCTTATTTAAATAATCCTAGTGACGATATGCGATTATTAAGTAACAAGCTTAAACAGGATTATAAAAAATTGTTGAAAGAAACAAAAATTAGTGCCAATGATAAATATATTAGTCAATCCAATAATAATATAAAATGCATGTGGAACCTAATTAATAATGTGCGAGTTTCAAATAATACAAATAAGCTACTGACAACGAGTATTACGGCGGATGATTTTAATATAAATTTTTCAAAAAATATAGAAAACATAGTTGCGAACATTCCTAAAACTAATTTAAAACGCGTCACCTTACTATCAACACCGCAAAGTTCAGAATATTTCGAATTTTGCGAGGTCTCATGTTCAGAGATTAACTAGATACTAGACTCAATAAATAATAAAAAAACACAGGACATATATGGTCTCTCACCATTAATTATAAAATCAGTGGGGGACATAATCATTTTGCCACTCACAATATTGACCAATGAGTGCATTAGAGAGAACATGTTTCCAGATGCACTTAAGATATCAAAATGTATACCGATATTTAAGAAGGGAGATCCTAATGACCCAAAGGATTATAGACCAATATCTATTATACCAGTTGTAGCTAAGATATTGGAAATAGTACTGTACAAACAAATGCTACATCATTTGGAGACCAATCATTTGCTCTCCGACAATCAGTTTGGATTTAGACACGGAAAGAATACTGTGCAAGCGATAGTAAAATTAGTTGATGATGTCTTAAGTGGTCTGGAAACTAAGTCCTATATGCTGACAAGCTTCGTAGATTTGTTGAAGGCGTTCGACTGCATTTCTCATGAAATACTCATTGAAAAACTCTATTATTATAACTTCTTACCAACGAGCTGCAGAATGATTATGTCCTACTTATCTGGACGAAAACAGGTGACCTATTATGATACACATAAGTCAACAGAAATACCTGTAACATGTGGAATTCCACAAGGGTCTCATCTGGGAGCATTACTGTTTGTTTTGTATGTGAATGATTTTTCTTATGCATTATCAGATCCCAGTATGAATGTCACACAGTTTGCAGATGACACAACGATCACTGTTAGCAATATAAATATCATTAATACGAAAGAATTGCATAAATATGCTTTTAAACAAGCTAAAAACTGGTTTGATCTTAATAAATTATGCCTCAATGAAGAGAAGATCGTTAAAATATTATTTTCACTTAGAGAACATCAGGAAGTATTATCGATGCATAAAAAATATCTCGGACTGTATATTGACAATAAGTTACGATGGGATGTACATGTTGACAATTTGGCTAACAAACTTAACAAAAATATCTACTTGTTGCGAAATTTAACCAAATGTCTATCATTTAACGCCATAAAAACAGCATATTTCTCTGTAGTGCAATCACATATCTCATATGGTATACTCTTATGGGGACATTTTGCGGCTGCACAATGAATATTCTCTCTGCAAAGGCGAGCCGTTAGAGTTATGTACCGTCTGGGTTATGGGGAGGACTGCAGACACACATTCAGTACTGCAGGAATACTAACCTTGCCATGTCTTTATATACTGGATTGTTTAATGTGGGCAAAAAGAAATCAAACGAACTATATAACCACAAATGAAGTTCATGATTACAATACACGCACTAATGACTTTTTAAGACCAAAACACAGTAGACTATCGAAAGCACAAAATGGACCTCGATATTATGCTCCGAAATTTTATAACTTAATACCTGGTCATATAAAAGCACTTAACATTAAATTATTTAAACGTAGGATAAAACAGTATTTACTAGTCAAAACATTTTAC
The DNA here is from genome assembly GCA_910593695.2 of Ocypus olens. Taxonomy (NCBI): domain Eukaryota; kingdom Metazoa; phylum Arthropoda; class Insecta; order Coleoptera; family Staphylinidae; genus Ocypus; species Ocypus olens. The sequence continues at coordinate 40,428,398 of OU343052.1, forward strand.
AGCATTAATGATTTTTTAACAAACCAACATAGTTTTTAAATTATGTGTTTAATTGTAAATTTTGAATATAGTTTCAATTTCAATGTGTAATTTTAATATTTTAATTATGTACCACTCTTTTAATATGTTGTCTGTCTGTATGTAATTAGGTCAAGTACAACTAGCGTCAAACGCCACTTAGGATTTTTTGTCCCACGCGGATCCTTAGAAAATCTCAAAAATTTAATTCGCCGCCAATTTTTATTAAAATTGCAATCAAATGGTTATAAAATGTTTTTTCTACTCCCACCTCTAAAATGTCATTTATCGCATATGTTTCCATGACGCTAAGTGATTCTTTAAATACACCTTGGCAAACTATGACTTTGTGCATTTTAGTCATGGACTGAAGTTAGCTGCAGGTTGTTAAATCGCTAAAATCAATTGAAACTCAAAATCAAGCCAGTTGTCACTTATCAACAATCTGTCAGAATAAAGAATAAATAAATGAAACAACTTTCAACTTAAATCAAATAAATAATAAACAACATCAAAGAAATTTAGGAGAATCAATGGTTTTCTTTAACAATTGCCATAATGTCTCTAACTAGCAATGTATATTTACCCAAGTAGACTAATTTATTAATATTGTACTATTACCATGTTCATTTAAGATTATAAAATAATTTCAAAATTTTACCAATTTAGTCGTAGAAAAAGTATATTATGCAATTCGTGTTATAAACTTCTCTAGACACTCGTTATTAAACACTCGTGACTAAAGTGCCGTTTATAACACTTGCTGCATAATATACTATATTGGATATCCCTTAATAGGATATGTTTTTTGTTTAAATTAAATGCGGGACTAAATTATATTTTGTTGAGAATGGTCATAATTCGGATGGTGTTGGAGGTGTCAAAATCCGTGGCTGGAAACTTGTGGCCAACTTCTCGTCGGTGAGAGATGTTGGCCACAACTATTTTCTTCATAACAAATTACCAATACTAAAAAAGTAAAAAAAATAAAATAAAAAAAAGTAAGCTCTGAAGAGAAAATATTTTAGATAAAATGTATTAACTCTAATTCGTAGATTCGTTTGCCTTAATAAAAATTATAGGTTTACATTTAAAAATAACAAGTTGACCTTGAAATGACCTTAAAAACTCACTTAGAATTAAAAATACCTATGCCCGCTACATTGGCCCCTTCATGCCAAATACATTTCATTTGAAACATTTTTTTTTCAGAATTTTTGTTTTATAATATTTTGGGTGTCCAGGATAAATGCCGTACCCTGTATAATAAAAAAAAATCACCTGTGATGGCTGCCATTTGTGCAAGCAATTGAATGGTATCCGTGATTTTTTTTAAGTTTAAGATCTAATTTTCACGGTTACGTGAAAGTCGAAAATAGCTCTTTCTTCTCTATTACTTAGCGTCATGGAAACATATGCGATAAATAGCATTTTAGAGGTGGGAGTAGAAAAAAAATGTTTTTAGCCGAAACAAAAATACGTTTCAAATTTTTTGGCCTCTTCTACAAATCCACCAAATTTCATTAAAACACTTGGGTTAGTTCCTCTGTAAATTAGGTAAAATTGATATCTGTTTTATATTACCATCGTTAATAATAATTGAGAAATTAATTTATTTGATAACTATTGTTGTATTCAATGAATCTAAATTAACATGTACATTTGCAAACTAAACATGAAAATATAAATATTTTTCCCGAAACCGGAAACCCGCTCTACGAATCTCAATGTATTTTACTTCTGTGTAATTTGCTGAATGGGAATCTAATTTCGAGTAACGTGTCACGTCAAGGGAAATCTTTCTTTCCGTACCCACTGGTTAGATATAACCGTTCCCGGCGCCTTTTGCCGACTGCGTGTTCACTTTAATTAATCAGATAACTCAATGTAGTAGCTAACCGAACATATTTCATACATTTAAACCATTCACTTGAAAATATATTTGCAAGGCAAAATAGCTGTATAATATTCATATGCTCGAATTATTATACATAAATATATACAATAATTATTACCACACAATTATGATATAACAGAAGTGCTGAAATGCCGAAATGCAAATAAATTGTGTAAAAGGCATATTTATGAATAGGAATAAACAGAAACACATAATTAAAAATTGCATTTCCCCTGGAAATGTTAATTATTATTAATAAATTTGCTTTATCAAGATAAAATACTGCTGTGCAATTAAATGGTTATAATGTTTGTAATGGTAGAATGAATGCAGTTAACATATTTTGTTAAAATGTATTTTTAGAGGGTAATGAAAACGTAATAATAAATTTGTAGTTTTTGATACCATGGCTCTTAATTAGCGAACCGAAACGGTGATAATAATAAAACGGCGTTCGTAATTTTAATGCGTTAGTGCTGTTCGTGAAATTAATTACTTTCATAAATTAATAATGCCTTCCTTCATGGACTTCCAGCTGCCGTAAAAGATCTAACTTACATTTAATTAACCACGTTATACTCTTCAATAAACCGTGCAGTATTTATTGAAAAATTGTTACCTAAATATAATTATTTAATTTTATTCCAATGAATTTCCAAATATTTATTTTAATGTCCGCAAATTTCGTCTCTGTATTTCAATGGATTTCACATGAATAGTAGTCATTCAAATATCGAAATGAGTACATTTATAACCACATGCATAAATTATATTGGTGTATTTGTTAACAAAGATCGTATTTCATTTATACATTTTGCATGAGAAATAAATTATGAAACATATTCCGTTTAGAAATATGACAACAAAAATCATACCCTGAATGAATCACTCAACCAATAAGGTAACAGAATGCTACAGTGGTATACAGGATGTCTTATTTTAAATTACAACCCCAAATATCTCTAAACCTGAGCAACATGGCAAAAAATGTTTCAGATAAAAATTGTAGGGTTCGGAGGGGGACATATGCTGGTGACCTTGAAAATGACCTTGGCGTTAATGTTCAAGATCTAACAAAGCTCAACTTTGATTTTTCAAATGAAACCTCCAATTTTGTATTGCGGGATCGTATTACAAACTTTTGTAGGAAACTTTTTTTTTTTAAATTCATTTTTTAGTAGTTCTTTCTCGAATTTTGCCCGTTTTGTTTGAAATCTCAGATGAATCCAGGCTGTGATTCATGCATGACCCTTGGTTTTAGCGTCTCCCGATGTACAGCACTTGGAGGTTGCCGATGGGATTTTGCACATCATTGGAACAGAAAACACTGGGCTCAACATGAAAAGTATCACTTTAATGCCTAGTAATATAATCTACTATTTTACACCAGCGAGAAATTAGACAGAAATTTCCAGCCACGAATTCTCTCGTCAGCTCCACCATCAAATAAATTTAAAATAATGAAGAATTTCATTGAATATTATTTAATACAAATTTTTCTACAGTCTTGTTTATTTCAAATAATAAAACTTAAACCCGTTATGTCTGAATATGCATTGTTGACTCATAAAGTATTATTTAAAAAAAAATCATTTGTAGTTCTATTCTCGACTATTTTACAACATTTAAGTTGTATTTATACAATTTGTGAATTTTTGAAGTTAGTGCTACACGCTAGGTACGCTGGATATCATAAATTTAAAGTTCTATTCTCAACTTGTTTGCAACAATAAAGTTGTATTTAACATTACGAATGAATAAAATGGATACAATTTGAGAAACCATGAGCTTTATATAAACAATTTATGATTTTTTTATTGTAAGACTGCATGCTAGGTCGGCTGGATAAAAGTATTATTTAAAAAAAAATATAACTTTAATTTGAAGTTCCATGATCGATATTTTTTGCTACAGTTAAGTAGCATTTAATATATGAACAAATAAAAAGAATATAATTTGGGTAACCATGGAGCCATAAACGATTAATTTTTTAAGTTAGCGCTATCCGTTGTCAGCTGGATACAATCATTATTGAAAAAAAAAATGATAACTTAGTTGTATAAGTTGTTTGATCGACTTTTTATGGAACAATTTAGTATAATTTCATACTTTTTATTTATTCGTAACGTTAAAATAATAGCATAATTTTATTTTTAATTATATTCTATACGTAATTTTAAATAATACTTAATTGTTCCAAAAAATATCAAGCATACAACTCCAAATGGAGGTTATATTAAACTAATAAATACGATTAGAATCACGTCTTTCATAAATCTTATAAAGCATTGTTAAGACACAAAACAAGATTTTAAACAAACATGTTCTTAGTAAAGAGATTTATGTTATTTGGCGCATTCAATTTCGTGTAAAAATAACCATGTTAGAGGTTCAACAATATGCATTATGTAAATATGCAAATGGTGAGTATTTAATTAGTGCAGGCACTTTAATCGAATGGATGCAGCCCATGGTACGTGGACATCACTCGATTTACTGGTAATTTGAATAATCACCCCTGGAAGGGATGCAGCCCTCAGGGAGTGTACACAAGATAAGCTCTTATTTAATGAACAGCAATAATCGATGAATATGTGCATGTACGAGCGAATCAAATATTCTGAACCGATAGTAATTGATTGAGTGAATAGTGTAATTAATGGTTATTATATACCTATTCATTCATGGTTTTCTACGCCATTAACGGTCGCACTGTGTTGAGCTAGAAACCGGTCTACAGTTGATTTATTTTGAAATATGTACATAGTTGATTGTTATTATTAAAATATCCGCAGCAAGAGTGTTATTAGTAACTTAATAATAAAGTGATTGGTTATTAAATAATAATGGTAACACTATCTGAAGGGTTTTGTTATCCGCTTTAGGTACGGGCACTGTGGGTTCGAGAGCCATTACCAGCGGGTAAAGTATATGTACAATCATTCAACTCATGTATTAAAATGTGCATTTAGAATAGCCCTGTAAGCATAAGGTAAATACAAGTTTGCAAGTGGATAAACTTTATTTACCTCCACCATGACAACGATGTGAACTTATATATAGTTGCTATATTCGTTAAATTATCTAAACAAGCGGTTATAATTTCTGCAGGACACATTTAATTTAAAAAACACCGTCTATAGGGAAAGGTCCCCTTAACGTCAAATTTAGCGCCACGGGAATTTCAATGAAAATTTTTAATTAATGAAAAGTATTTTAACATTTGATTGGAACTCCAATCTAAGCAGCATAAAAAATGTTGTCCTACAGATTTTTGCAACCAACTGTACGTACATGTTTGGCCGTCTATTAATAATATGTTTCTCTTTTTTCATTTCAGGTAAATACAAAATCCCTATTCATATTGGAAACATGGCTTGCCACTACAGTAAGTATCTTAATGTAATTTATTTTAATTCCTGCAATTGGGAAAATTGAAATAAGTTGTTTATTACTTGAATGCTCAACTATAACATCTTTAGATTTGCTCCCTTATTTATATAGCAGCGGGTGGGCGAAAACAGTGGGTGAGAATATTTTCGCCCACTCGTTGCCATTGAAGGAAATTGGATGCACAAAACGCTATATCATATTACCAAAGATAGGAATAAACTACAGATGGTGTTTATTCAATTATTTATATGGGTAGAAACAACCTTCACAATGATTATGAATAAACTACAGATGGTGTTTATTAAATTATTTATATGGGTAGAAACAACCTTCACGATGATTTAAATCAGGGTTAACTTACAGTAAAAATGACAGGATTTCTAAACTAGTTTACTTACTTGTACCCTCCATTAGTTACCATTGCCATTAGTTAATTACTTTTTGTGCAAACTCGACCTTATTGGTTATCAATCGTTCGCAATCTTATTCTCTACTACAAATAATCTATTAAGGGAGAAGACTACTGTAACCGGCCGAAAACAAGTGGCATTTTCATCAGTTTTTTTTTTAAAGTGTGATGCGTTGAAAAATAGGTTTCTGTCGCTAAATACTACAATTGTTTTCGAACAAATTGATATATAAAAAGATGTCGATATCTTCATTTATGAGAAAGTAATTGTTGATTAAAGGGAGCCTCCGCAACAAAATGGAATTGTCCGTTGACAGGATGCAGGTGTTAGTGACCAATGACGGTTTCAAAGGGGGGGTAATCGGGTAATTACCCCCCCCCCCCTAGACTCTTAACAATTTTTATTGTTAAAAATTACCGATATTCCATATTCCAAACAAATAATATAACCGGTAAATTTTTCCAACGCTTTAAAACGTTGGAAAAGGATAGGGAGATTTCACGGAACAAGTGTATGAGAGCGGAAGCACCATTTTATTTATCTTTTTTTTAATTAATGACTGGTTGGTTGGAAACGCCCTTGGGTCTTACAGACAATCTGAAAGCAAAAAATATTCGTATAATAGAAGCTTACGTAACGATCGCGAAAGTTAAAATTTTAAAACAAGGTATCGAAGTTTACGCTATTTTTCCGCGTTTCTGTTGAAATGCAGAAGAATTCTAAAGATTCTGGGCCATAAATAAATGTTTGGTCGTCTTGTATTCCCATGTCGATATTACTTGTGGATCATTGGTGAAAGTACCGACTACGGGTTCGTCAGTAATTAATCGTGATGAAGAAGACATTGTTCTTGCTCCTGGCATCCAAAAATGGAACTCCTGTCGTCGATTAAGGCGAGGAGCAAAAAAAGATCATCGGAACTTCTGCACGTATACATGATTAATTCAGGAAATTTTCATTAAATAAACCCCTACCGCTCACCTTTGGGCTTTAGGCTACATGCTATCAATGTCGTTATATCTATTAAATAACAGGGGTTATTGTCAATCTAAATCAAATCAATCAATTTAATTTGAAAAGATCGCTGACAAAATTTGTTTTTTTTTAAATTTTTTACCTATATTTGTGCTATGTTTAGAGAGTTGAAAACAGTTATTAATTATTTTTTTAGATGTTCAGCCTTTTCTTGAGCGTCCATTTTGTATTGGTGCGTCAGCCTATTTTACAGTATAACAGTTTATTGTACTCGAGATACATCGATATACAACAGGCCATCGACCGAGGTCTTTCAGCCATCCTATTTTACATTTTGCAGAGGTTTTCGTTAAAGCCTGTAGCTTTTTTGTTTTTAAAGATGTTTAGTTTAAACAAATACTATAAAATAAAATATACAATATTTTTTGTCCAATACATGAGCCTCTCTTAATTTTATATAATTAAAACAAATAGGTAAATATTAGCGCTTTCAAAATAAAAACCTTGTCTTTTAAAATTGAAATTAAACTCAGCTTCAATTTTTTTCTGGATATAGTGTTAAAAGTATATTACTTCCTTAAAAAGTTTCAGGCCTCATATTTTAACGAGTCTTCAAATTTTGCGATTTTTCTGAAATCCGGTATTTTAAATCTGAAATATCTCAGAAGGGACTCACTTTAAAATTCCAAAATTTTCAGATTCTTTTCTTGCGACGGGTGTGAAGTTAGCAATAGATCTAGCAATAGATCTAGCAATCTAGTAATTTTTTAAAAATTCATATCTCGGAGAAAAGAAAAGCAATTCGAATAAAAAGTGAACCATACCATTAGGGATTAATTAATAACACAAGAAGAATCAACCCTTAATTTTAACCCTTTATATTATTGCACCCTTTTCAAAAAAGTTTTTTTTTTATAAGTTTGCAATCTGCCATAAATACACAAAAATGCTTATTCTTATCAGTAATACAAGTACTTTAATAATCAAGAGTCAAAAAAAGTTTACGGGCACTCCTTCAACAAAAAAAAAGTCGCAGAAATCCACACCTCGCGATATAAATCTTAATTTTTGACAAAGTTTACAATCAGCCATAACTAAATAAAAATTCTTATTCTTATCACTAATAAAGGTACTTTCATAATCAAAAGTCAAAAATACGTTACGGGCACACCGACGAGAAGTCAGCCATAAAAATTCCAGCCATACATTTCCCGGCGCATTCACCATTTCCGTGCGATTTTTAATTTTTGTTTGTGTCTTTCTGTGGGTGTATTTATCAACTACAAACTGTCAAAAGGCCATGAAAATTTAAACGAAAAAACAAAAATTATCTAACAGCTCATTAATTCACGGGAGGCGTTTAAAAAAATCGTAACTCAAAAAGGGCATTGCAAAAAAAATTATTTTAATTTTCGCAATGCCTTTCTGCAAGTACAGTTAACAATTACAAATCGTCAAAAAACCGTGATGAATTTTATTTATATTTTTTATTTAAAATATAAGAAAAATTCATCACGGTTTTTTGATGATTTGTATTTGTTAACTGTACTTGCAGAAAGGCATTGCAAAAATATTTTTTTTTTGCAATGCCCTTGTTGTCTTATAGGCCATCCACGATTTTCTGTTAATGTTAAAAAAAATATAAATAAAATTCATCACGGTTTTTTGACGATTTGTAACTGTACTTGCAGAAAGGCATTGCAAAAATAATTTTTTTTTTGTAATGCCCTTGTTGTCTTATAGGCCAGCCACGATTTTCTGTTAATGTTAAATAAAAAATATAAATAAAATTCATCACGGTTTTTTGACGATTTGTAACTGTACTTGCAGAAAGGCATTGCAAAAATAATTTTTTTTTTGTAATGCCCTTGTTGTCTTATAGGCCATCCACGATTTTCTGTTAATGTTAAATAAAAAATATAAATAAAATTCATCACGGTTTTTTGACGATTTGTAATTGTTAACTGTACTTGCAGAAAGGCATTGCAAAAATAAAATATTTTTTTTGCAATGCCCTTGTTGTCTTATAGGCCATCCACGATTTTCTGTTAATGTTAAATAAAAAAATATAAGAAAAATTCATCACGGTTTTTTGATGATTTGTAATTGTTAACTGTACTTGCAGAAAGGCATTGCGAAAATAAAATAATTTTTTATGCAATGCCCTTTTTGTGTTACGATTTTTTTAAACGCCACCCGTGAATTAATGAGCTGTTAGATAATTTTTGCTTTTCCGTTTTAATTTTCATGGCCTTTTGACAGTTTTTAGTTGATAAATACACCCACAAAAAGACACTACACAAATAAAAATTAAAAATCGCACCCAAACGGTGGATGCGCCGGGAAATATATGGCTGGAATTTTTATGGCTAACTTCTCCTCGATTACGGGTACTCCGTCAACCCAGAAAAAAATAATTTCTCCGTAAGTGGTAGAAATCCACACCTCGCGATATAAAAGGTTATTAGACATCTGCGAAAAAATACACTGGAAAATCTGTTTGTCGGATTCATATCTGTCCATTTATTCGTTTGTTCATTTATTATACATTTATTATACAGGGCGTCCCGAAAGTAAACCACTATACTTCAACCATGATGGAGAATGTCAATCTGTGACAAAAAGTTCAAGAACAAAGCAAATAATAAGATAATAATCTAAACAACTTTTATTAAAATAAATTTAGAGCAAGCTGAACATAATAAAATATTTGACATTCATCAATCCTTGGCATTTTTTTTCAGTGGAACTTGATTTCCTAACACCCAACTACAAAGGGCAATATGATGGGTAAGGTAAAACCTTCCTTCTAAAGGTTGAAGGTTTGATAATGAAATAGTTGTTCTTTTAGAATACCCCCTCCCGAGTTTTAGAAATTTTGTTTCTGGAAACTTCCTTAATTGTGGATTATTTTCAATTTGGTCAAAAACTAACTCTTCATCTTCTACACGTATACAAGGTCTTCGAATATTGCTTTATAGTTCACTTTTTCCCGCAAATGGCTGAACTATTAAAGCTGGATGATCTGGATTTTTTCTATTTGGGCAGTGGCGCCGATATTGTTATTTTCCGGAGTAATATTCAACTTTTCCTCCCTGATTAACATATTCCATCAGTGGTTGACGTATGACAGTCCCTGGATACAGTGCGCACTTTTTTCAAACACCCATAACTTTGTGCCAAATCGCCGTAGGAACTTCGTTTTTCGAGTCCTGCACAGGTAATTTAACACATTTCAATGCCCTTTTGGTGGATCATGTCGACACGTTTTTTCCAACTCGGTACACGTTGCTAATGTTGGACGTTTTTTTTTCTTCAAAAAACGTGTTTTTCTTTGTTCGAGAGTTGAAGGGTTCGAAAAGGGATCATTCCAATCTGAGTTTACCCCCTTAAAGTAGAGCCCGAAATATTCATCAAATTTGGTTGAAAAGTCACTGAGTTATGTGCGAAAAACCTCAAAATGCACTTTTTCTTCAAACACCCATAACTTGGTGTCAAATCGTGGTAGGAACTTCGTTCTTTGAGTCCTGCATAGAGAATTGATCAAATCTTATTGCCTTTATGGTGGATCGAGTCGACCAAATTTTCTCGACTCCGCATGCATCGTCAAAGTTGGACAGGTTTCCTGAAAAAACATTTTTTTCACAGTAGCACTAGAGGGGGGCGGAAGGGGTTCCGCTTAAGCTCGCATGCATGACTTAGTTTTTCGCCCTCAAAGATTCATTAAAATCGATTGAAAATACGCCGTTATGGCGGTTTGAAAATGGTCGAAATTTCACGAATTTCAATTCATTTTTTTCCTTCAGTATATAAGCATGACATATTGAACAAATAAAATTTAGTAGTTTTACTGTTAGTTACAAAATGTGATTAATTACTGTACTAACTCAAATATGCCTTAAATTTAAATTAAAGGACACAGAATATTCTTTTTTGTTTTTCTTTCAAATGTCAGTAAATCTAATATTCAGTAAACACACTTTTCCTAAAAGAAAATAATGGCGCTCATTATGTTTAACTTATGATTTTAGAACACATGCTGTTAGGTAAATCAAGGTTAAACTTTCTTATCCGTATCATTATACAATTAAAAAAGCATCGGTTTTATTATGGCAACACGTATATTTATACAATTTTTACTTGCTTTTCATTAGAATTTTATAAGCTGTTGTGTGATGTACATAAATCTTCTCGCGGATTTACCTTATAGCCACAAGGTATGTTTCATTCGCTGAATTATGTTCACGTTTTACTTCATTGAGATTAAATAGTTTCCTCAAGTAGGACCGACATGGTTTGAAAAAGATCCGTAATTTTTTTTATTGTTGCTTCTAAGATTAGGCACTGTTTTCTCCGGATATAATTCTCTTAACAGATCACGGACTTATTACGGATGCTATTACGTCATGAGAAAGCTTTTAAAATGATTTTCTCCTACGTCCGTTATAAAATACACTTAATAATTTTATCAAATTTATTTAAAGTGAAGGACATGGAAAATTTTGTTTAAAACTCGAGAGTAAAGCAACTTTTTTTCACTTGTAGAAATTGCAATGTTTCCTACTCGTGAAAAAAAGTTTTACTTTACTCACTTGTTGCAAAAATAACTATTCCAACACGCATTGATCAATGAAACTTCAAAGCTGAAAGTTTCAGTTGTTCCCTGTGTCATGTCTACATCTATTTTAAAATGTATTTAATACCATTTCATTTTCACAATTTCTCCTTTCCGGTAGCATACCGTTAGTAAATTAGATTTACTTGAGTTTTAGATTCTAAACATATTTTTTCTCTAAATTAATCAGGGGAGCAACGAAATGCATAAATGTGTTTTGATGTTAAATTCCTATGTTATCTTAAACACACAGTATATTGTTGCATTCTACCACTTTGGAGAAAGGCTAATATTCGACGCAAATGATACGCCTTCTGTTTTTATATTCCTGTGGTGAACATATTAAATTGTAAATTATTATTAAAATAATTTGAATTATGATTAAAAAAGACCGCAATTATTAAGCGAATACATCTGTTAAATGGATATAAGAGATACATTAATATTCGCTAAATTCCTGAAATGTTGGCTAAGTGAGGAATTAATTGTTTCCATTGTCCTTAGAAAAGGGCGGTTTAAAATTCAATTTCGCGAGACGGAAAGGGACATTTTTCTTAATAACCGCCGCAGTACGTGCCTCTGCAAAATTTTCTGGAGAGGCCCCTTTTTCAAACCCCCCAAGTCTGCCCCACTAGTGGAGTATGTATCTTTGTAATCGATACTGTCCCGGCGCTTCCGCCATATATTAGCTTATACTATATGTACGCATGTATATATAGACATATATATGTAAGTATATATCTATGTGTGTGTGTGTTTGTAAATGTATACACAGAAGGGAAAGGATTGAAATTGCTGTCTTATTTTATGTTGGTCGATTGTTGGCCGATAAGGCGAATGCGATCGTTACGATCTAATGGCCCTTTATGCCACATAAATATTGTGTTTATTTAGGGAAAGACACTTTTCCGCATGGGAACGACGGATGTAAGAGGAGAAAATTGAGCGGGAGAGTTAATGCAGAATTTAAAGGAATATACTTTCCGGAACTTGGAAATTAATTTGTTTGTGTTTCTAACTCAGCGTTAATTCCGAAAACCTTAGATAAACCTTTAAACATATACCATAAAAGTATTTAACTTATCACAAAATTGTACTATGTTTAAATTAACTATAAAGTTTAAAACTAATTTGTTTGTATTTCTGTAATTCAACATTGATTCCCAAAACCTCAGGTAAACTTGTAAATTTATTAAATAGCCCATACAGATGTATAACTTATCAGCAAATTCTAACCATATTTAACTATGATTCATATAAATATTGCTATATGATTCGTATTTTGATGCGGTAATCAAAAATTCCGTTGTTGTTCTCAGCAAATTAAAAGTTTTAAATCGCGCATTACACGCTCAAAATGTGCAATAAGTTGGGTTTATTGAAAAGTTTCCTTATGAAAATGAATTGTGTCGATCGAACAGAGTGTGCGGGAAATTATAACTTAATGAATGTGAGACGCCGAGCTGCATTCTAACTAGGATAGCTTCAATATAGAGATGAGACTCAATCCATCATTTTTTTTGCGATACAGCACAATTACTTTCTAGCGTCAATAAAATGATTATTGTTGTAATGGTAGCTTATTGACTGTTCTCTATAATTATAGGTGGATAACGCCATTCGATCCATTATATTAGTGCAACGTTTTAGCCAGTAGATGTCGGGAAAATTTTGAAAGCACGAGCGACGTAGTACACGGTTTATTTTATCCCATTCTATTTTCTTTTTAATTTGAAAAATGTTTAATGAAACCCGCCAAAGAGCGAAATTGCTTAATGTTTGTATGCCAAATTTTCGTTGCTAAGGAGTTATTGGCAAGTTAACATTTTAGGATAAAATAAATATAATTTAAACTATGTCTCGATCTGCAGGGTTTATAGCATATTCACTGTGTAATTGTGTATGTTTTAATTTCATATTAATTTAACCTTTTTTTGTGTATTGATAATTTCCCTGCGACTTGCTTCCAATTACGGGACCGATTTTGTTAATTAAGCAATAATCGGAAATTAATTCGAATGGGAAACGGGCCGATCACTTTTAATTGCTGCCTTTTGTACCGGACTAATGAATAGGCCCTCCACTAAATAATATTAATTCTACAATAGTACTTCATATTACTATATATTAAATTAATTGGAGGGCAACGGTAATAAATTAAAGATCAAACAGCCGTTTTCGATGTAATTAAGAAATTTTGTATAATATTGTAAGTTAACACTTTGTTGACAGGTGACGCGTTAACTCGTTAATTGAGGGGCCGCACAGTGTGACGGATGAGTATTCTAGGGCGACAAAAGTAAAATCATTGACACCCGCAAAAGACGAAATAAATGTTGGCAATTTCTTTCTACGTACATATTCAAATGCAGAAAACATTTGGTAAATGTGCATATAAGCAATTGAGATTTTTTTTGTGCAATAAGTACATGATAACGATTGTCTTTTAAGTGATCATTATATTTTTAATTGTTTTTATTTGTCGTTAAAATTTTTTGATTTCATCGTTAATTTTATTCTAAATTTGGACATATTTTGTGATATATCTCAAGATACCGTAAGTTAGCGCAGTTCGAACATGCTGAGAATTATATGAAAATGTCTCAAGAAAGATGATATAAAAGCCGTTTTTCGGCAAAATACGGCAATTTTTTTGTACATCACAAAATATATCCAAATTTAAAATAAATAATAATCGGCAATTACAACACTTGCTGAAAGAATTTGCCAAATTTGGTCATCCGTTAGATATCCTCAAAAAAAAAACAAAAAACAATAGAAGACGAATTATTTTATAGTCCTGTTTATTAGATTAGTGCAATAATTATTAGGAGGAGTTTTTTAAATCGGCTATTTTGTTCAAGAGTATTTTACTGGAAGAATGATCAAAATCTGGTTAGTCGTTCAAAAAATCATAAAAATGTTTTATTTTATATGCATCTATTCGATGAGTACATTTGTTCGAAGAATTTGCCAAACTTGGTCATCCGTTCAAGAGTTATCTTAAAAAAAACAATTAAAGACGAATGAAAATGTTTGGTCCTATTCACATTTAGTCAACGAGTACAACACATTTCTGGACGAATTTTTCAAATCTGTTATTTTGTTCAAGAGTTATCTTCTCAAAACCACAAAACAATTGAACAACGAAGTTATTTTTTTATATTTTCTACATCTTTGCGGTGAGTGCAATACTTTTGCCGGAATAATTTTTAATACAGTGGAACCTCACTTGTACGAAGGCGAGCGGGAACGAAAATTCTTCGTATAAGTGAATACTTCGTATATGTGAATAGGTGTCGCTTCCTTGTATGAATTTTACTGCACTGTTTTTCGTATGTTTTATAAATAAAAAATCAAAAATCGCTTAATGAATTTTAATAAATTTATCAGGAAATATTCTACACATATGCAGTGAAAAAATCAAAAAGACGTATCACTAGTTCTTTTTTCTGAATTGTTCATCAAAATCTCTCCTTTGTAAATGTAAACTTTGGACTAGATTTTCTTAATTTTGTCAAAAATCCCGTAACGAATTTTAATAAATTTTTGAGGAAATATTCCATACATATGTAGCTATGAAACAAAAGAAAAAATCTAAACAGACGTAATCACTAATTTTTCCAGAATTTTTATAAAAATCTGAAATACTGAAAAATGCGAACATACGACTAGATTTTCTTAATATTCTCAAAAATCCCTTGATGAATTTTAATAAAGTTTTCAGGAAATATTCCAAAGATATGTAGCTATAAAACAAAAGAAAAATCTAGAAAGACGGTATCACAAGTTTTTCCGGAATTTTCCGTCAAAATCTCTACTATGCAAAAACAAACATTCGACAGGATTTTCTTACTATTCTAAGAAACCATGTTGTTTTATTTAATTTTTTAAGAAATATTCCAGATATATGTAGCTTTGATATAAAGGAAAAATCCAAAAAGACGTCATCACTAGTTTTACCGAAATTTTTCATTAAAACCTCTGCATTGAAAAAAGCAAACATTCTATAATGGTAGATTTTCTTAATTTTCTCAAAAACCGCTTAATGAATTTTAATAAATTTATCAGAAAATATTCCAAACATAGGTAGCTATAAAACAAAAACAAAATTCAACAAGGCGTTATCACTATCTTTCTCGGAATTTTTCATCAAATACTCTGCTCTGGAAATGTAAACATTCCAATGGATTTGAATCATTTTTTCCAAAACCCTGCAACGATTTTTTATAAATTTTCCAGAAAATATTTCAGACATATGTAGCAATAAAACAAAGGAAAAATCGAAAAAGATGTTATTACTAATTTTTCCAGATTTGTTTTTATCAAAATCGCTGCATTGCAAAATACGAGCATTCTACCAGATTTTTTTCATTTTCTCAAAAATCCTCCAACGAATTCAAATACATTTTTTAGGACATATTCCAGTCATTTAAAGCTATAAATATAAAGGAAACACATAGAAAGACGTTGTCACTAGTTTTTCCGGAATTCTTTTATCAAAATCGTTGTTTTGCAGAATGCAATATTCGAATGGATTTTTTCAGCTTTTCAAAAATCTTGCAACGAATTAAAAAAAAAATCAGGCAATATTCCACACATATGTAACTATAAAACAAAAAAAAACAAAAAAGACGGCATCAGTGGTTTTTTTCGGAATTTTTCATCTAAATTGCTGCATTGCTAAATTCGTTTGACTAGATTTTCTTAATTTTCTCAAAAATCCGTTGCTAAATTTTAATTAATTTTCGAGGAAATATTCAAGTCATATGTAGCTATAAAACAAAAGAAAAATCCAACAAGATGTTATCACTAGTTTTTCCGGATTTTTCATCTAAATCACTGCATTGCAAAATACGTTTGACTATATTTTCTTAATTTTTTCAAAAACCCCTTAGGGAATTTTAATAAAATGTTCAGAAAATGTTTTAAACATATGTAGCTATGAAAAAATGAAAAATTCGAAAAGACGTTATCACTAGTTCACCCGAATTTTTTTCATCAAACTCTGTTTTGTAAAATACGAATATACGATTAGATTTTGTGGTTTTTTTCAAAAACCCTGTAAAGAATTTTATTGATTTTTTTCAGAAAATATTTCAGATATATGTAGCTATAAAACAAAAGAAAAATCCAACAAGAAGTTGTCACTAGTTTTTCCGGAATTTTTCATCAAAATCGTTGTTTTGAACAATCGAATATATTTTCATTTTCTCAAAAATTTTGCAACGAATTTCAATAAATATTCCTGGAAATATTCCGGACATATAGCTATAAAATAAAACAAAAATCTAAAAAAAAAAGTTATTACTAATTTTTCCGATTTTTTTTTTAACAAAGTATAAAAATATATTATATTACAAAAATGCTAACGTTCGCCTAGATTTTTTTTATTTTCTCAAAAACCCCTTAACGAATTTTAATAAATTTTCCAAGAAATGTTCCAGACAAATGTAGCTGTAAAATAAAGGAAAAATTTCTAAACATTAAATATTGTTTCCCAATCAGAACACCCACAGACCGGTTTCGACCGTTCAGGTCTCATCAGTGTAGTTAGTTGCTGATGGCGAAAAATCTCTAGTTTTTCCGGAATTTTTTATCAAAATTGCTGCATTGAAAAACGCAAACGTTCGACTAGATTTTGTTAATTTTCTCAAAAACCCTACAACAAATTTTGATATTTTCTTACTCATTGTCTATTCACTTTGTTAATACGCGAAAAACAAAAACGGGCACCTGCTGCAAACACAACAGAACCACGGGCTTTTCTGAAAAATCAAAATGCGTGAACTAAAGAGGAGTGTGGATGGGCAGAGGGAAGGAAACCGGTCCTATCGTAAACGAATCGCGGAAAAAACCGTGCTTCCTTCGTATAACGGAATAAAATGTACGTTGGGGAACCGATCATCCCTTCGTATAAATGGATGTTTCGTATAAGTGAATAATTAAGTACCCATGCCTTATAGGTGTATCGCCGAGGAAAGAGAAGTATTCGCATAACTGACTGTTTCGTATAAGTGAACTTCGTATAAGTGAGGTTGTACTGTTACTGTTTATCTGTTTAGGTGTTAACCTCAAAGACCAGAAAAAAAATTGAACGACAAACGTATTTTTTGGTCGTATGCATCTATTCGATGAGTAGAAGTTGCCAATTTTGGTAAAATCCAAAAAACAGTTAACCGACGAATTTATTTTTTGGTCCTATCTACACCTTTCGGATGAAAATGAGACTTTGCTGAAGGAAATTTACAAATCTGGTCATCAGTTTAAAAGTTGTATTTAAAAAAACCAGACGAACGACGAATTTAATTTTAAAAGTTATCGTCAACAATAATAGGAAATAATTGAACGGCGAGTTTATTTTTTTACTTTATCTACATCTTTTCAATGGGTACAACACTTTGCTGGAAGAATTTTAAAAATCTGTCCTTTTGTTCAAAAATTATCCTCAAAAAACAGAAAACAATTGAACTATAAATTAATTTTTTGGGCCTTATCTGAAGCTATTCGATGATTACCACACGTTGGTGAAAGAATTTGTCAAATTTGGTCATCTGTTCAAGAGTTATCCTCAAAAAACAAAAAACAAAAAATAATTTTTTGGTCCTATCTACATTTATTGGATACAACACTTCTTTGGAAGAATTTTTAAAATCTGATATTTTGTTCAAGACTTATATTTTCAAAACCACGAAACAATTGAACGGCGAATTTAATGTTTTAGCTTATCTTCATCAATTTAGTGAATAGAATTTTCAAAATCAGGTTATCCTTTCAAGAGTTATCCTCAAGAAAGAACGATTGAACGACGCATTTAATTTTTTATTCGACGGGTAGAACACTTTGCTGAATTTAGTTTTTGTTTTCATCTGCATCCATTCGATTAGAACAACACTTTCTTAGAGGGATTTTAAAAATCTGCCCGTTCGTTCAAGAGTTATCTTTAAAAAATAAAAAAAGAATTGAACGTCCAATTTCCGTTTTTTGCTCAGTTGATGCATTTAATGAATATATTATATGACTGCAAGAATTTTTTATATTTTTCAATCTTACTTAACGACCCGCGGTGTTGCTTTAGGGAATAAATGATTGCGATATTTCTCTACTCATTAAACTTTCGCAGGCACTGTTTAATAGTATATTGTACAACGAGCATATAATGATGGCTATTAGTCACGAGAACGATGTTTGCGGAACGAACCATAGGCGAGTGGAGCAAATCGTTTGAGTGATTAATAGCCATTATACGCGAGTAGTACACTATACTTTGTTCACGAAAATTAAAATTATAATCAAAATTAAATTTAAAATTACAATTACAATACAAATTAAAATCAAAATCAAAATTAAAGTTGTAATTACAATTACACTTGAAAAAAATTAAAAATCAAAGTTAAAGTCAATATTTAACAGGGTAAACAAAATATTATCATAAATCGTGTTCTGTGAATAAAAGCGCGAATTAGCGTGTTTAATAACCTTATTAAACACGCAAATGCGAAAAATAGTTCTTGGCGAGCTTGAAATTAGAGGTAGTGTCATGGCTCCTTGGCTCTATATAATGATGAAATGCAGTTTTCGATACGGATATTCTCTATTTGATCAAATAGAAACGAAGATAACCATTTTATCGTAATAAAGCCGAATTCATAGGAACGTTGCTTCTTAGGTAAAATACCACAATCGATCCTATCATAAACCTTTGAAAAGTTAGTACAGATAGTGTCCATCTGACAGCATGAATCGAAGGCAAATTGTAAAATTTTTTACAATCTGGCTACAGGGTACAATTTGTTTTGAGAATCACACTAATTGACTAGCCACTAACTTGTGAAGCATGTTTGGTATTACAGATTGTATTGCTATCCCTCTGTAATTCAGGATTATATGCCTGGGACCAGATTTATGAATCGGAGTGAAATAATACCTGCCAATAGTTATAAATAGTTGCAGATGTATGTATGCAATTTGTATTTATAATGGCTATTCATACACAACACAGATATATTTATACAAAACAACAATCACTTAGCGATTTGTGGTCGTAATCTTAATGCTCGTATATTATTAATGGCTATCATTAAAAGCTAGTTGTGTGAACAACCCATTATCTGCGTTGCATTATAAATGCATAGGTCATGTTTTATATTATTTGAGACCTACATACTCTGGTCAATAATTACATCCGGAGCTTGAAACGTCTGCAGAAACTTGCTTATTTCAGATTTTTCTTAAAATCCCAGTTGAACTTATTCACGTTGACGAACTGTTTATATTTCACGGTTTTTCAAACTGTAGTAATCTGTAAAATATTTATCGCAGCAAAATTGTTATAAGTTTTAACTTCATTTAATTCTTTAAGATAATTTTTAACATCCAATTAAAAAATGAAGCTGCACTGATGAGAGATGTATCTTGCAATCCACTGCAGATGGCTATTTAAATAATTTACATATTTTATTAATCATTTTTAAACTTGTTTCGTCTGGAAACACTTGTTAAATTTAGCGCTATGTATCCCTGCCGACATGTTTTTTTTAACTTTTTCAGTTTAATAATAACATTAGCAGTTTGTAGCTTTCAAATTTAATTTTAAATAATTTTCAACTTACTCCTTCCGCATACACGATCTTAAACCAACGTTATTTTAATAGCAGCACTATTAAAAATAAGTAAATTACTTTTGAATAAATACATATTCAGCGTGGGAAGTAGTTGTTTCAATAAGTCATTTCTTTTAAGTCTTCGTAAAACTTAATTTATTTATTTATTTATTTATTTGTTAACGGGAGCCCCCTATTTACAATAATGCGACAGAATACATATTTAAATAAACTTAAACTAAATAAACTAAATCTAGTTAACATATAGTTATTGCTCAATGATTTAAAGATAATAAATACTATAAAATTATAAATCGTTATTATTATAAATTTTTGTTAAGTGCCATTCTAAATTTGTGGCCTTCAACATTGAACAAATTGAACCAGGGATTAACATTTAGATCATTTGCCAATCTAAGCATACGACTGATGGTGTTATTATATGAGAAATTCGTATTATATTTGTTAATTGAAAATAAAGTATTACTCCTTAAAGCAGTTGAATAGTTTGAAGAAAATAATTTAATATCTGACAATAAGGAAGGGGAATTTATACTTGAATTTAGTAAACCGTGAAGTGTGCAAAGATCGGAAATTGATCTGCGAACCTCCAGAGTATGCATCTTCAATTGGCCCATCACTGATGAATAAGAACCTTGGATGTGTTTAGTGCCCTGTTTAAATTCAATAGCTCGTAAGAATTTTTTCTGCACACTCTCAATTCTCTCAATATCCATCAGCAAATAAGGTGACCATATTGGAGATGCATACTCAAGGTGGCAGCGAACAAGTGAACAATATAAAATTTTAAGGCATTCAGGACTCAATTCCTTTGAGAGATGCCACACAAAACCCCATACTTTTCTTGCCTTATCACAAATTGAAATGATATGGGTTCTGAAAGTTAAGGTGCTATCAAATAAAACACCAAGGTCTTTGATTGTATTAGTTCTAGCCAAAGGAATAGAGTCTAACATATACTCGAACTGAATGTTGCATTTAGATTTAAAAAACGAAATCACGTGACACTTATCAATATTTAAATACAAGCGGTTATCCTGGCACCATCTATTAATGTTATTCACATCATTTTGTAAACTGTTACAATCGCCAATAGTTTCTACCACTTGATAAATTTTCAGATCATCAGCATACATCACGCATTTCCCAAATGTCACAACATCAACAAGGTCATTGATGAATAGTAAAAATAAGATTGGACCAACATGTGTACCCTGCGGGACATCTGATGTGACTGATATTGGGGACGATAAAAAATTATTAATTTTAACCTGCTGAGTCCGATCAGTTAGAAAGGAATTTAACCAAGACAAAGTTGCGTCATTGAGTCCTATCAATTTTAACTTATGAAGCAAAATTGTATGGTCCACTCTGTCAAATGCCTTGGAGAAATCGGTATAGATTACATCCACTTGCTTATGCATGTCCAAGGTATTTGACAGGAACTGCTTGAACTCAAGGAGATTAGAGGTAGTTGATTTGCCGCTTTGAAAGCCGTGTTGGATAGTGCAAATAACCGGACGGGAAATCCATGCTAGATAATCACTCATAATTTTGTCGAGAAGTTTTGGAATCGCCGATTGTAAGGATATGCCTCGGTAATTCTTAGCAATTACACGATTGCCATTTTTAAAAATAGGACGTAGGAAGCATGTTTTCCATATATCCGGAAAGATACTACTGTTTAGGGATTTTGTAAATAAGATATGAATAGGACGGCATAGTGAATATACACAATTGATCAGCAAGTTTGTCGGTACACCATCTGGGCCCGTGGAATACGTATCCTTCAAAGCTAGCATTTGATTGAAAAGATCGGTAACGGAGACAGATAACTTTAAATCGAGTACTTGTTGACTTCCAGAAAAAGATAAATTAGAGACATCAGTTAAAGAGTCTTTAACGTATACAGTAGAAAAAAAGTCTGCGAATAAATTTACAATGTCGAGTCCATCATCTCCAATTTTGTCTTGATACTCAATGTGTTTGGGAAATCCGGTTTCCTTTCGAGATTCATTTGCAAATTTCCAAAAGGAACGAGGATTAGCAAAGACATCAGATTCAATCTTCCTTAGATAATCATTGTATAGCTCTGTCGATATAGCCTTGCATTCAGAACGTAAATTGCTGAAAATTAAATAGTCATCATGATGGCCTGTCTTTTTGTAAATATTATGAGCGGACTTTTTCTTACGGATTAAATGAATTAGTTTTCCATTGAACCATGCAGGAAATGTAGAATATTTCCTTCTTAATAATGTTGTCGGGATAAATAAGTCCATACCAGTGTACAAAACATTGTAGAAGTTTTCTACAGCCACATTAATGTCAGAATCAGATAAGATATTTTCCCAATTGACTTGAAGTAAATAATCATTTAGACCAATATAATTCGCATATTTAAATAAATATACACTTTCATTTGTGTCGATAGTTTCTGTAATTGAATTAAAAGGAAGAGATAATAAATATGCGGAATGATGGCGACAAGTATTAAGTAAAATATCAACAGCTAAGGAGCCAGACAAATTAGCGCAATTCGTAAAAAATAGGTCGAGGAAAATTCCTCTAGAATTAGGTATAAAATTTATTTGACTTAAATTTAGAAAATTATAACAGTTAATAACAGCATCGGCCTGTGGTTTACATGATTGTTGCACATAGCCAGAAATATTCCAAGTAACAGTATTTAGATTAAAATCACCACAAATTAAGAATTTATGGTTTTCATATTCTTCGTATAATGATTCAATAATATCACAATGATTTTCATATTTAGAGGTTGGCGAATTGGGAGGAACATAAACACCACCTATAATATATTTTATTTTGTTAATAGAAGCACAAATAACATATTTTACAGAAATACGAACAGGTTGTATAAATGTTCAGGCTACTTTAAATTTAATTCATAACTATTACGTCAAATTAACAACTCTGTTAATATTGCATTTCGCAATTTAAATCAGCCCTGTTTGACGGAAGAAATATTTAGTGTGCTTGTATCAAGCGTAAATGGAATATCGTGGTTTTTGAAGTACGAGTCTGCAATTAATTATAAATTGGTAATTTCCGGGGATAAATTGTGTGTATACAGCAGCAGCATATTAGGCTTGGTTTTAGGATTGTTTGCTAGTATAAATGTTTACCTGCCGATTTTGTTCAGGAATTATATTATTATAACATTTCCGTATCCCGTTTACTTAGATTTAAGAGCTCTTTTGGGAAAGAAACCAGCGTAAATTATTGTAGTTGGCTTAAGAAGGGCTGGAAAAAATTATTTAGAGAATATAAAACAACAAAACATAAAAATAATCCAAAAACATCAAAATGAGCAAAAGAAAATCGAGTAGAATGTTGCCTCGTAAAGCTTTTTAAATAATATAAATACAGCCCATTTGAAAAATCATTTAGTGAAAAGTCTCACCAAAAATTATAAAAATTGTTAGTAAGTAAGGTAGATTAAGGTTAAAGTAGGTTAAGGTAAGTTTTTCTGTTTCTAATAACTAAATCAATACAGAAGTAAGGTTATCCTTCGTATTTTTCCCCTCGGGGACCCATTTACATTTATGTCTGTTCGAGAATAAAATAGTCTATTAAAGTAACTATACAAAACTAAAGAGTGAGTTTAAAGTATATTGTACAACTCGCATTTAATGGATATTAATCACGAGAACGATGTTTGCGGAACGAGCCGTAGGCGAGTGGAGCAAATCGTTCGACATCATTATATGCTCGTTGTACAATATACTATTTTCGTTGCTCGTTGGTTAATGGCTAACTTTAATGTACCAAAATGTATCAAAAATCGTTCTTTAATGACCTCTATTAATAAACGATTTTTTAATTAATAAACGATTGTTAATTAATAAACGATTTTTCGTTAATGAACGATTTTTCATTAATAAACGATTTCTAGTTTACCATTAAATAGCTAATTTATGAGTGGCTAATTACTGGAAATGTAACTGATAATGTTGAGAAAACGATCTATAGTTTTAAATAAATTCAATAAAACGAAATGTAGCCTGAATATATGAATATTCAACCTATTCGTAACTCTGCAAGCAAATTTAGGTCTTACTAAGACTACAAACAAATAACTTATTGAAACAACTACTTCCCTGGCTAGTGCCACGCCGGCGTGTAACTCTCATGTAACTCTCCGATTTGATGGTACAAAAGTTTTATGATCTTTGCAAGTTTATCATTTTTATATAAACCGACAGGATTAAAAAAAAAACTTATTCTTTATAAGTTATTTAATTTAGCAGTTTCTACAATTTTTCTTAATTTAGGTTTGATGTGTCTATCATTTCATAATAATAGACAAAAAAGGCAAAAAATTTGTATTTTTTATTTTTTTTGCGAATATCTAAGAGTTTATAAAATAGATTTATTAACAAAAATTGTATAATTCGTTCGTCATCTTAACATTTATGTAATATTTTTAATATCTTAAAAAGAGTATTGAAGGTAACACCCACTTGCTGTTTTCGGAATTTTATCAAAAGCTGTTAAGTTATTCGAATTGTCAAATGAAGCTTATGTTCATAGTTTCATTTCAATATCTTTTTTTAGTTTTTTAGACACAGCGGACACACAGCCAGACGCACATACACACACACATGCAGACGGTTCGGTGATATAACCGGACAGGAATACTGCTCACATGAAAAATGCGCACAGAAAAGTGCGCACAGCGAAAACTCCGCACACGAAAAGTCCTCACATGGAATAATGCTCAAATGGAAAACTCCGCACCCTGAAAATACTTACACTAAAAATGCTCACACATATAATTACACACTTTTATCAATCCTCACGCCAAATAATATAACTTAATATAATAATTAACTTTGCTATATAAATTACATATATAAATAAATAAATAAATAAAACTATATATATTTACAATAATATGCCAGCAACAAATATTTTTGTGATAGTTATTACATTTCACATTAGTTTAAAAACAACAATGTACTGTGTTTTTAAAATTAGAAATGTGTAATGTATTAATTTCAATAAATAATGTAGTGATATTGCCATCACAAGTATGTTTATTTTAATTTTTTGGTTTGATTAATATTTGATCATTTAAGGTCTAGATTAGAATTAAATTTTAGACTCTTTTTAATATCGAAGAATTTCAAAAAATTATTTATCAGAAACCTTAATAGTTCGATTTAATATATAAGCGTAGTTATTACTACGAACGGTTTCGGAATTTCAACTAAAAAAAACGATTTGTTTTAAATTTGAAAATTTCTTGAAAATCAGTTCAGCCAATTAGATATGATATCTGTACGGACAGACGGATAAGCAGACGGACACAATTTTAGATTTATTTATTTATTAACCATAATATAAAAATTTGGTTGAAGTAAATTATTGGAAAAATAACTAAAATAAATAGAATTATCGAAAATTAAACTCGAAACGAACGCGTTGCAGAAAAAAAATATTTAAAATTAATTTCATGAATATGAATCTCTGCTTTTGGAATATTTCAAAATCTGCGTTTGGGGTTTTTTTGGTAGATTTTTGCAGAAAAATAACTATGACTGCCTTTTGAAGAAATTTGAAAAGTCGATGGAAATTGTTTTTATATTTTTCTTTCATGCCATACAAATTTACAAAATGGTTACACTTTTACACTTTCTTCGCAAGCGATAATTTCGAAATCTTGTAGATTTTTGTTTTTGCAAAATTTTAATTTCAATGTTTTTTTTTTTAGTAAAAATAAAGTGTTAAGACGTTCACAATTGTTTCTATATTTATTTCAAGCCATAAAATGTTTTAAAGTTTTTACTGTTTCCAATGAACTACCTTAAGATCTAGGATATTTAGATTTTGACAGAATTATAATTCCTAATTTGATTTGAGTAGATTCATAATGTTTCAAGTTGAAATTGATTTCACATTTTTTCAAGCCGTCGAGTTTTTTCACGGCGGTTATTTCGAAATTTAGGCAAAAGTTTTTTTAATTTTTTGCAGAATCTTATTTATATTTGTATATTTAGCGAATTTTAAAAATGCATAGTCGTTTGCAATTGTTTTTAAACGTTTTCAAACCAATTGAAGTTTTTTAAACACACCTTTTTTGCGAAAATTTCTACTGAAATCTTGAAATGTAGTTTTTTTGCAGAATTATAATTATAAATGAATTTTGGGTGATTCTGGAAAATTTCACTATATTATTTTCAAGCCTTAAAATATTTACAAATTTTTACAACCACACACATTTTTCTTTTGTCACCTTCTGCTGATTTTTGGATTTTCAGCCAAAACTATGCATTATCTGGAAAAATTATAAGAGACCAAAGTTGCAGAATGCAAAATTTTCGATCGATATAGTTCTTTCGGCTTTTTTAATAATGCGTGCATTGCCCGCCAGAGTGCGCAAAATCGTGACCGTTTTTTGGGTTTTTTTCTCAATTTTTATATTAATAAATTGCACTATACTTTATTTTCCACACCCTCTAGCTGAAAAACGGAAAATTGTATGAAATTCTTTTCAATTTTTGTCGAGCGAAAAAACAGGAAATTATAGGGAAATTCAAATGATCTATATTGATTGAAAATGTTCCGCTCTACAACTCTTAATAGAAGCAATTTTTGCCCAAAATGCATAGTTTTCGCCAAAACTGCAAAAAACGCGAAAATCAATACAAACATATTCATCAATTTGTATTTTTAGCGACAACTATGCATTTTGGGTAAAAATTTCTTCTATTAAGAGCTGTAGAGCGGAATATTTTCAATCGATATAGATCATTTGAATTTCCCTATAATTTCCTGTTTTTTCGCTCGACAAAAATTGAAAAGATACCCTAGATTTTGCGCGCTCTAGCGGGCAATGCATGCATTATTTGAAAAGTCGAAAGACCTATATCGATCGGAAATTTTCCGCTCTACAACTTTGGTCTCATATAATTTTTCCAGATAATGCATAGTTTTGGCTGAAAATCCAAAAATCAGCAGAAGGTGACAAAGAAAAGTGTTTTTATGGATAAATCTCAAGAGTGCTTAATATTTCATTATACAAACTGTATATCATTGGAAAGCATATTAAAGATGGAAAAATATGTAGGGTGTTCCATTTGAAAAAAAATAGTTATCCATTGTTTTGCGTATGTTGATACCCTGTATAGCAGTATGAAGAAAAAACGACCAAAACTGATGTGTATTATTCTTTATGATGTGAAAAATTCTCTAGTGTATAAAAAATGACGCTGTCTTTGCTAGGAACGCTTCTGCAATTTTTTCAATGTGTACACGTTTTTGCCACAAAATTGCCCATAACTAACCAACCGTCCATAAAAGAACCATAGGATCTAATACTATTTTTATTCGCTTCTCAAGAGGGTAAAAAATAAAGTATAAAATATGGGGTGTTCCATTAAAAAAAAACTTTGTTCTGTTATTTGAAATGGAACCCCTGTATAAAAACTTACATATTTTTAAAATGTGTAGAATAGGTGTGGGTACCCGTCTATGAAAAATATATGTTGATATCTCAAATAGCAAATAAGTTATGGACAGAACCCTGGGTCACCCGGTATATTTAGAAGTGGCATAATCCTCTAAGAAGCTGCTCATGTGCGCCATTGACTCATTAGAGGTATGTTATGTGAATACATCCCAGTGCTGCTCCACAATGTCTGTGAAAATGTTTCTACACACACAACAGCATTTGCAGTTTCTTCAGTGGTCTGATATTGGACATCACACTCCAACTGTTTCAGCATGAAATGATTTCTCATAGTTCAAAAAACGAAATATAGCCTGAATATATAAATATTCAACCTGTTCGTAACTCTGCAAGCAAAATTAAGTCTTACTAAGACTATAAACAAATAACTTATTGAAACAACTACTTCCCTGGCTAGTGCCACGCCGGATATTGAATGATACAAAAGAAATTTGCGTTATTACTAGTACTAAGTACTAAGTGAAATAACATTGGTTTAAGATCCCTTATTTCTACCCACAGGACTAACTTGAAAAATAAAACTAAATTGAATTTGAAAACTTTAAATTATAAAACTGAACCCAAAAAAATATGTAAGAATTAAGTAAATAGCCATCTGCAGACGCGTTTCGAGATTTATCTCTCATCATTGCAGCTTCGCATTTAAATTGAATGTTAAAGAATAAAATACACTTACGTGAAGGTGACCGTGACCGTGAAGGAGTTGTAAACAAATGAGGAGATTATAGAAGGGTTGGACTGATTTTATACCTGAATTTAGGTGATTAGTGAAAGTACAGATGTGAAGAAATAAATGATCTTTCAATAAGTTATTTGTTTATAGTCTTAGTAAGACTTAATTTTGCTTGCAGAGTTACGAACAGGTTGAATATTTATATATTCAGGCTATATTTCGTTTTTTGAATTTATTTAATACTTTCTGCAATAAGTAAGGTTGTTTCTATTTTATTTATTTCTCATAGTATATAATAAATAATAAATGTCTTTCAAAAAGTTGACAAACCAATTGCAGCATTTTAAACTTCTGATGTCTTGCCTCATTTGAAAGTATTTCATTTAAGTCATCTATGGACAGAAAATTAAAGTCCATATAAATGTAAAATACCCCACACAAAGTTTGTTATTTTATGGTTCATCTTAAAAATAAAGATTTATGTAGTTTCGATTAGCTCAACATATTCAGGCTACTTTTCGCCTTTATTTAATTTAACTTAAACTTATGGCCTAAGCCTTTTGTGCTAGAATGAGGAGGTTTTTGTCAGTTGATTTTCAAAGTGCGTATAAAAAATACCTTTTTTTCATTATTTTATTATTAATAAAAAAAATCTGAATAATTAATGCATTTGCCTAGAATGTTGAACTGTAAGCCTCATGACGGACGGTTAATATTGCTTGAATTGTACTTTATTGTAATTAAAAAGTACAAAGTTGCAGGTAGAACTCAATGGGGTAAACTGCCCTTCCTGTGAAGGAAATCTGTCGTGGACTTAATCGAAATTGCTAGCTAGATGAATTGTACACTTGATTCGTAGTAATGAATTGATGAATTGTTATTGAAGGATGTTTGTATTTAGATGGGATATTTGGGTTTTAGGGGTATACAAAATTTGTTGAGGAGATCTAGGTTAAAAGTGTTGGAAAATTTAAAACTGAAGCTATGCATGCGCGGGGAAATGGGGATAATTTGAGCGGATTCATAGAGGAGTTCGTTAGGATTGTGGATGGCTTGCCAAGGGTTCTAAGGGCTGATATTTTGGCGACGTTAAAATGGTGGAAGGTGGAAGGAAGATCGGATTTGAAAAATAATAATTCAATTCACTAATGGTTCTTTTCATTAAATTATAAATTATTTTAAATATCAGTTGAAACCCTCTGGAGTTGCAAATAAGAATATGTTCGTGTTATATATACATTATATCAAGGGCGTAGAAATATTACTACAAGAACAATGAATATCTTATCAAAGTTTGTGAATTTAATCGTGAGCTGAAATCTGTGCGGTTTTTACAACTCAATGTATAATTACAGCAGTTATAAGCTGTTTTGCACACTCCCAAGAAATTTCTAATTTGCATTCCGAATGTAGACACAATGCGTGTTTCCTAAATTAACCCCATAATCATATCTCTGCTCCCCCCGCTGTGCCCACTCCCACTTCCTAATTCCGGCCGCAATGTTCGCTCGACTGCGTGCACCCCCTCCCGCTGTTATTCCGCCATCACTCGCGTATGGTTGTGTGTTACCTGTTAATGTCGCTAGGGGGAGAGGGCGTTAATCCGGGGTACAGGATGGACCCGTGGGATTATCAATCGTGTGCAAATGGGGGTGCAAAGTCCGGCAGACGAGCTCTTACCCAAACATGTGGCGGTAAAGTGATGTTTGGGTGAAGGCTTATTATTATTAATGATGGCCGGATGAGGGCGATTTCGAGTTGTGTAAGGTGTGAAATTTTGCTTTAAATGGTGGTAGCGGAGCACTAAGAAACAGAAGTGGCTATTGATCATGTGTAATTTTGCATGTGCATAAAATAGATACTCTTTACTCTTTTCAGACTCGCACCATCATTCTAAAGCATCATTAATTTTATTACTCGCTGTGAGAATATTTTCTGACAGCCGACTAAAATTGAAGTTCTAATAATAAGAATAGTTAAATTAGAAACGTTGAGATTGTTTTTAATTTTATGAGCGGAGTGTGTTTTTTGTAGATAATTACAATGGATTTATTTGATTAATAAATAATAATTATCATTTATAATACAGTATTTATTAAAACTGATTTTTTAAATTCATGCATAAAAAAAATCCTTTAAAATATTTACTCAAATATCAAATATACTAAAACCTCAGATTACGTGTATATTTAAATTATTATTATTACGTAAAATAAATCATAATCCGCCATTCTTTTAAATTTAATATTTTTTATGTGTTTACGTATGAAAGCTGGGGATTAATTATTTCAAGAGGAAAACAGTGGACACCCCCAACTTATTCCCACCCGTGTTACGTTTTAATTGCGCCTGTTGCTGTCGTTATTCTCCATTCCTGCTTCATGGTTTATGTCACAATAGAAAGAACACAAAAATAAACGTATAATTAGAGAAAGGAGATAAGTTTAGTCCGTGGTTCCATTTGTACGCAGCCGCAACAAGCACGAGGCGTTCGGAGAAGAGAGCGTCGCGACGCAGCCCCCCAGTTCACCGAAACCATTGCGCGCCACCGGACCTGTTGACAGATATGCAATAATAAATCGCACATCAATTGATTTGCAAAAAATTGAAAATACGGTACATTTAGATAGGTGTTTTGTTTTTATGTGAAAACGGTGCTGTGTTTGGTGTTTTGGTTTTAGTTTCAAGTGTGTGTGATAAGTTTAGGATTTATTATGACGACCATTTTGCAGGATTTTGAGACATGTGTAAGTTTAATTATTTTCATATTTATTTATACGAACACAGCCTTTCTTTAAAAAAATATTTCATTGGTGTCAAATTTTGTTACATGTGCATATTTTGATAATATGCACATAAAATTATCTATATCATGATAGTTACTAAAACTTTATTATTAAAACCTAGCTACATACAGGATTTTAAAGGGCGATTGACTAATGTCTTTCAGCCCAATATTATATTATCTCTGGGTTATACGCGATGGTTACTTAACCCATTAACGCCCACGGCAAAAATTTTTTGAAATGAAGAAAAAACTGTTAAAGTGCGCCTCTAGAAGTTGAAAGAAATATTTAAAAATGACTACTCTGGTTTGCTATAATATGCAAAATATGTCAAGTTTATTTGTTAAACAATTCGAAGTGAATATACAATACCTTGCAAAAGTTCGCGGAACAACCAGTTTTTAAAAATTAAATTAACAAATATAATAAATTAAAAATGTGAATATATTATATTAAATAGTGATAAAAACAAAGTACTATATATGTTATAAATATCATAAATATAACCTTCGTTAATAAGTTTATTGTTTACAATTTGTATCCAGTGAACTATGTATATGCCAGTGGGTGTTAAAACGCTTTTTAAATTACTGTTATTTGTGTATAACCACTTCAATTTTAATGTATTGATCAAAAATTAGAAAAAAAAGTTCATAGATAGAGATGAATGATTTATTTATTGAACAGATATTATATATTTCTTATTTGTTTAATTAATTTATTAATAATAGTTAAAGACTCGCGGAGTCATTTTTTAACGGATCCTCGTAATGAATGCACCCACTTTCCGAAACAATGAACTTCACATTTCCATAGTAAAAAGCCACCCTCATGCTAATTTCGAAAACGCAATATTTGTTAAGGCCTCATTGTACGAGTATTCCACAGTAATACGAGATTTTAATTTAAACAACAGCAAAATTCAACATTAAAATTTCCATAAAATAATCACCCCTCCTACCTTAATCCTTTCCAATAATTTTAGTACCCCTCCGGATGCAATACTGAGCTCAGGAAATTTAACATCACAAATTCAAAATATTAATCTAGTTTTAGATTTGTGCTCAGACCATATCATTCTCATTCACCGACACAAACATCAAAATTCAAACCAAATTCAATATTGCTAAATGCAATGTAATAAAAATCAAACATTTTATTTCAAATAATCGAGACATTTCCCAGGATAGCATTTCAGATTTCTGTAATGAACTCTCAGAATCGGTACAGACACTAACTACCCACAAATCATTAGGAAGCTATATAACTATACACTTCCTCCGTACTTATTAAATATATTGCGGAAAATCGACGAAGATATTATAATTGCTTACTTTTTCGAGAAGGTTAGTCTTACAAATAAGTTACTATTAAAAAGGCTTAATAAAAACATCTATACCCTCATTTTACTATTTAATGAGCATAAATATTCAGAAAAGTATGTTGTAGTAACAAAGTAACAATAGTAAATAGTCAGAAAAGTATGTTGTAGTAACAATGTAATAACAGTAAATAACTGTCTATTTGTAAATCCTATGTGGGGAACGAAAGTCTGAAAAATTGCTGAGGTGAACAACTATTTGATGACGTCAATACAGCAGATGAGTTTACAAATCAACACGAACATATTTATCGCTATTATGACTTATCATTGGTTTACTTTGATCGAATGGAAATAAATTCAAATGAAAACGAATAACTTTGTTGGTATCACTTTTTTAACTCGTAGTGACTATAGTTTCGACAATTTCAGCTTGTCAGTATATAATGTCGAAAACGGTCGATACTAGAATCACTACGAGTTAATAAAGTGATGCCAACAAAGTTATTCGTTTTTATTTAAATTATTCAAAATGTATCACGAAGTTAAAGCCTCCGCAATTACTTATCGAATGGAGATCTATTATTGGCTTAAATTATAACATAGTGCTATGCAAGAAATACTCATTTAAATTGTAACAACTACCGCAACACCAGATTAAATGATGTAAACTCCTGGTATGATTAATTTATTAACAATAACCATCAATGCTCTCTCATTAAACCGATTGACCTAAAGGTAAAAATTCCTTTCCATGATGTTATCAAATCTCCAGGAATATTATAAGAAAACTATAATCTGATATACCTAATAAAAATGTTCAACTTTTGTCTTACAAAACGGGAAACCATACTGCTTTTTCTTTAGGGAGAACAACAGGGTGATGACCAAAAATTACGTAATTTTTTAGAATTTTTTTTGACTTTAACAATCAATATAAAAATATCAATGGTATGAACTTTTATAATGAATTTTTTTATTACAAATCACAACAGTGATATCACGCTGCACGTAAAACGCATCTCGGTGGTTCGCACTCTAACTTTGTAATGATCTGAAAAACAAAAATAAAACGGGGGTTCAATCTATATTAGTACACCTTTAGGTAAGTGTACCTGTATTAAAAAAAAAACTTTCGTTAAAATGGCGGACCGTAAAAAAATATTCGAAAATCAGTCAGCATTTTTTTTTTAAGCAGAGAAATATATTTGTTTTTAAATCAGTACACGGTAGAAAATTTTATTTAGATTAAACTGATGTAACGTCACTATTTTACTACCGTGAACTCAAAATTGATTGAAATATGAGCAAATTTAACTGTTTGGCAAAATTGCACGTAACAGTGGTCAAAGCAAAAATTCGATGCGATATTAATTGGTGGAGATCAACAAAACAAAAAAAGTTAAAAAAAGAAAATTCCAGGAGTTACCACAACTCATCAATTCCTGGTCCATAGTGATCATCATCCTTGCTTGTGTCAGGTTAATTTATCCTCGAATAAGAACCTCTAGGTCATCGGTATTGCTCCGTCAGGACGCACAGTGCTGAACATGTTTGTGGAAAAAATTAAATAACTTTTTAATGTGAACATTAAATATTGTTCCCACATCAGAACACCTACAAACCGGTTTCGACCTTTCAGGTCTCATCAGTGTAGTTAGTTGCTGACGGAGAATACTATTGGAATATAAGTATTCTGCTGGCAATGTCCATATCTTGTCGGTGTTAAAGCCACCCGGATTTGGTTCAGTACAGCATTCAGGCAATAGATTCCGCCACTTTGGCGTTTTAAACTTTTTAATTTTATTAGATAGACTTACCTAGTTTTTTTTTAACTTAAACTTGATACTTTAACAACGAATCTAAAAAGGTATTTGAAATAAAATTTAACATACAAATTTTACTGTTATTTCCAAAATAACATGAACAAGTAAATATAAATTCTATTTATTGATTATTTTGTTTTTGCATTTTTATGACAATATATTTTTTATTTTAATTTATAAATTATTTATACGGATAAATAAAACTAAGACACTCATTGAAACACGTCCGTCATATATCACTGCAAAATTCGCAACAAACGTGCAGATTTTACTGGTTAACAGTCTTTCCTAAATTAACAGCAGAAATTACAGGCATTAATGAAAACTTAATCAATCGCTTTTCTATAGTACTAGAAGCTATTACATGTGTTGCTGCTAACGACCCGGACAAATTTAGCGTATATTTTTTTGATACAGCAAAATTATTTGTAAACTTATATGGCTGGTATTACATGCCAGTTACTATCCTTATTTTACGTGAACAGAACATTATATGCGCAACAGTACTTTCCATCAGAATATTGTCAGAAGAAGCACAAAAATTATAAAAATTGTAGGGCGTGCCACTCTAGAAAAATTTGTCGTATAGGTACGAACGAAGGTGCCATTCGTCAGATGTTAATTTCATCTGTTCCGTACATATTTAGTTTAAGAAAAACTTTGTCAAAAACTGTTTTGCTCTTAAGTGAATATTGTAAAGCTCTTAAAAAGCTCTAAAGCTCAAAATGAGCAATAAATGTTTTAAATTTTGTATAAAATGCATTATTTGAACTAATAAACTTGTTTATCTTTGTAAGCGCACACACATACACAGACTAAAAAATAAATTGATATAACAAACATTTTCTTATTACCCAAACCTTCTGTTTGTTTAGAAAACGAAGAATATCTCATTACTTTAAAAAAAAATTCGTCTAGTCGCTAATATTTGTTACATCATGAAAGAATACCAAATTTTTAACTACTCACGTTGGTAGATGATCAGTGTGTGATAACAAGTGATTAGTTTTTTTTTAAGTACGTATGATAAGGGCATCTAATATCGAATAGCATGCAAAACGTGCAGGGAAATATTTTAACAATTGAAAGCTGCAATTTCTTAAAAACTGATGGAACTAATTCCTTGTTGTTTATCGCTCATTCCATGTCAAACCGGACGGTTTTCGGTAAAAATAATAACTGATGATTCTACACATGAAATAATGGAAGTCATGTTTCGCGAAAAAAAATTGAGATTTTTTTTGAAGAAGATATGCACGGTTGTAAATTGCAAGAAATTACGAAAAAATGTCGGTCGAGCGAACATTCAAAGAACTGTATCGTCGAATCCATTAGTCGTACAAAAAAAAAATCGACAGATCGTTGTTAAAAAATTCATTAGCATTTTTCATCATCAACTCACCAACTTAAAATTTTGAAAAAAAATATCATCATGTTCCCACTTCAATTTCAAAGAGACAGTGAAAATTTGAAGATGGAACTCCATCGGGCTCTATATAAAGATGAAGTACCGTTCATTTACTCCAGGACAAACCGGAAAATCGAACTAAAAATCGTTAGCTACTAAGTCGATGATTAAAAATGTATGAAAAAATAAAAATATACTTGTTTCATTAATTTATGTGTTACGCATTTTCTATTTCTACCTATCGTCCTGTCCCCGTAAACTTACTCTGCGTCGTACGTGACATGTAATCCGTGGTGCCGCGCAGTCAGACTCTTTTAAATATTTTTTTTAAATATAGAGCCCGTTTGAATTCCATTTTTTAATTTTCACTGTTTCTTCAGAATTGAAGTGAGAATACGATGGTATTTTTTTCAAAATTTTAAGTTGGTGAGTTGATGATGAAAACTGCTAATGAAATTTATAAACAAATTAATAATAATTTATTAATATTAAACGCAACTTTTAAATACACTACTACATAGAATGACTCAAGATCTTCAAAGTTGACCTCTTGTATTTTTGTTGTACGACTAATGGGTTTGACGATACAGTTGTTTGAATGTTCGCACGACAACGTTTTTCGAGATTTCTTGCAATTTACAAGCGTGCATATCTTCTCAAAAAAAAATCTCAAATTTTTTTCGCGAAACATGACTTCCATTATTGGAAGGGAATGCGTCTGCAAAATTTAAAAAAATCGGAATCATCGATTAAAATTCAGTGT
Organism: Ocypus olens; assembly: GCA_910593695.2. Classification (NCBI taxonomy): domain Eukaryota; kingdom Metazoa; phylum Arthropoda; class Insecta; order Coleoptera; family Staphylinidae; genus Ocypus; species Ocypus olens. Next base: position 40,464,605 of record OU343052.1, read on the forward strand.
CCGGTTTGACGTGGAATGAGCGTTATACAGTTGGATTTTAGACTCTAAATAATAAGAAAGTAGTACATCGGTTTTTATTAAAGTGCAGCTTTATTATATTGCTCTGTATATTATTACGTGTTATACGATCAGATGCCTTTACTCTACGTATTTATACATATTTATCACGTGCTCTCACTGATCAAGTGCTAGCGCGAGCGGTTAGAAATTTCAATTTTTCATAATGGAGGAAATATGAGCAGCTGGCTCTTAATTTTCTTTCAAAGTAATAAGATTATATTTCTTCCCAATCAGAACTCACCTTTTCGGCAGCTTTCGCTAACAAAGAAAATCTCTGGTAAATTATTTTTCCTTTTTAATTAAGAAATTTATCAGTAAACTGATATTTGCAAAAATAATTTAAATAACTATAAGCTATTTTCATCTTTTCTCTTTTATATGAAAAATATGAGTTAGTGGTTACAGACATGTTTTTCAAGACACACTTTCAACGTTCATATATTAATACTGTCACGGAATATGAATTATTATAAAACTTATTAGCATTTTTGATTACCAAACATTACTTTTATGAAATAATTACTTTAATTACTAAAACTTAAAGAAATATATTTTCCGCCTCGGCACCACTGTGCGACGCACGCGTTAAAGCGTACCCAGTGTATCATCATATGCAACGAGGATGTCCATCCGTTATTGAAAGTTGACTAAAACCACCCAAAAAACGTTTCAGCAATTCTGCCTTGCTCAAATCCGTATAAATATTAGAGGTAAGTGACTCATGACTGAGTCGATTAAAGAGTTGACTCTTAGAAATGAGTAGAGCAGTCTGAGTGACTCCTGTGTAAATTTCCTGAATCATCGTGAGTCATGAAATTGTAGAAATGAGGACCTTTCTTTTGGTCTCCACTACGTCTTGTTCATTGCGTGTACAACCTGAAAAGATATATAATCATGGCATCACACTTTTTGGGACACCTTGTATAATCTAAAATATTTTCCTGAAATACGTTCTACATATACTCGGCGCACCGAATAGGTGGTATGGTCACGTTGCGTTCACCCCGCGTCCTCGTAATAGTTCGTCGAGACGTTATAAAAAGCCTGATTCATACTGCCTTGCCACATTTTAGTTAGTGCCGGAAATATAAATCTTTCTACTTTAACCCATAAATACTAACTATTTACCACTTCCTATTTAATTGTAATTGAAAAAGACTGATTTATGGATACAACGTTATCACTACATTTAAATAAGACAGAAAAACAGAGCACATGGCATACAACGGGACTGATTCAAAATTTCAGCTGCGTGACACACGCTTCACATGCGTTTGCGCTGACCAATCAGCGAACATCACGCGAAGATCACGCGAAGATCACGCACATCCAATATACCACGGATTCGGTGCGCCGAGTATAGGATACAAGTAAAGTCTGCAATAGATGAATTGTACAGGGAATTGACCGGCTTAGTCCAAAATATCCAGTTTTTGCGATTTTTCCCCATCTTGTAGTGCAAAATATACTCTACCAGGTGGTGTAGGTGCCAAATGGCAGATTCGTCCAAGTCCGCTATAATAACATCTTAATAATTCACCGTACAGGGAAAGAAACAGCTAAGTCCGCCGACTTGAAATGTGAAAGAATCGGCCGAGTCTATCACGTGATGACCTTGATTTTATTAGTGTGTAGTGTGATTTTATTAGAATTCGTGTATGATTTATAAGCGCGTATTACAGTGCTTTTTTATTGGTTTTATTGCTTATAACTTATTATATTTATGCACAATGGAACTAAATAGTAATTCTGAAGGTGATAACAGTGCCAATATCAATAAAACAAGAAAACGAAGAAAGTACGGACGACTCTCCCATGCAAAGATGAAACTTTACCTTCAAAGTCACACACAAAGACCAGATTGCAGTTGCACCAAGAAATGTTTTCAAAGAGTTTCAGAAGAAAATAGAAACGAAATAATAACAAAATTTAATTTGATGGAATCAATTGATTTGCAGAATGCATATCATATTATTCTAACTTAATTAGTAACTGAGCTAATGCAGGACCCTATATACTTATTCTGGTGGTTGCGTCGGGCAACACATGGTTACTTTAATAACTATTCAGAAATATAATAAGAAATAATAATAATAATTGTAATTAGAATATATGTCATGTCAACAAATTATTTTTTAAAGTCACCTTCGATTTTTATTCATTAAAATGGCTATTGGAATAATTAATAAAACGAGTTTTTTGCAAAAATCTTTTAATGTGTTTTGAATTGCGATAGGGTTGTAATTTTTCACAAAAAGTTTGTTTTCTAATGTCGCTTGGAATGACATAAAAATAAACAGGGACTCCAATTAAAAATAAGAAAAATAAAGTGTTTTTTAAACTTTGAAAAGTTCGACACTAAATATTGGATACTCTGTATAACTAATATCAATCAAACTTGACCAGCGGGACTGCCAGACCTTATTTAATAAGTACCCTGAATAATTTTAATAAGGAGGCACTGTTTTGATTTTTTATTAATTTATTTTATTTTATCCTATAATGTTAACATGCCAATAACTCCTTAGTAACGAGTAAAGTTAAGGTACCTTTATCAGCACTAGTGTTGGTAAGAAATTTTTAGTTGTTACATGTACCTTAACGCAACACGTTGCTATAGAGATATTGGCAAACAAACATGATTTTGCCTTTAAATTAGATAAAATAGAAATAGTATAAAATAAACCGTGTTACCACACACGTAACGTTATTTGCTTTTACATTACTGGAGAATTTAAAAGCACTCGCTCTACATCGCTCGTGCTTTCAAACATTTCTCTCGTAATGTAAAAACCTTCATAACGTTACTTGTATCGTAAATTACCATTTTCTACGTCCGTTATAAAATGTACAATTTTTTTCATTAATTTGCGTTCATAAAATATGTAATTCTCGAAGCCTTTAAAAAGAGTGAACAAAAGTTCCGTAGCGGTTCATTTTTTAACGCAACTAAAAAAATGTTTGCGCAAAGTGTGTCATGAACGCTGCGCAACACGACGCGAGTTCCGCCGATAAACGTCAAACATTCGTTTCCGATTAAGAAAACTTGATGATTATAATTATAAATATTGATTAAGATTTTATCGAATTTATTTAAAGTTACGGACGTAGAAAAAAAATTGTATGAAACTAGAGAGTAAAGCAACTTTTTTTACTTGTAGGAATTTCCGCATTTGCTTTCGGCTCGCGCAATCCTTCCAATTCGTGAAAAAAAAGTATAACTCTACTCACTTGTTGCATAAATAACTATTAAGCAATGGTACAAAACTAATTTTTTCTAGTTTTTATTGTTTTGCTGATATCATTGAACCGATTTCAATCAAATTGTAGGTAACCATAAAATGCATCAAATAAGTTACAGCATGTAATCCAAAAAGATATACCAACATGACGTCACACTTTTTTTGCTTGAATCAAAAATATTTTCCTGAAATTCATTCTAGAAATACATCCAAGAATACAAGTAAAATCTGCAAAATATCAAAATCTTTAATCGTTAACTGAGCTATAGAAGACGGGAGCTGAAATGCAGGACCATGTATAACAAATACGTGTCCATTATGGTTTTATATTATCCTGGAATATATTATTAATAATAAAATTACATAATATCCCTTTTCGAATAGTAATCGCGTTCATTACCTGCATTAGAATATGAAATGAACATCCATATTCATCTAACAATGTGCTGATTAATGCCAACTGAATTAATTATCCTTATTACTAAAACCAATTAAGCTTAAATTTAGCAAGAAATTAGTAATAGAATCTAAAGTTATGATATTAGATGATATATTACATGAATTTACTGATTTTGAAACCAAGTTTCAACTTTCAGATTTAGTATTTGTCCATTCGTAAAATAAAGAATTATATTGCCATATGTTTTGAGTAATATTATTTAATATTATAATTAAATGTTAAGATTACTATATAAAATATATTTATATTAACACTTTTTGAGCGGGAGCCCTGACCAAGGTGACTTGCCTGTGTAGCGGATAGTTGGATTTGCAACGCAAGCGAAAATATTGCGCGCGCCGCCGTGTATGATGAACTGTATGCAACCCATTCTTCATGTTTGCGTCTAAAAATAGAAGGCCCGCCTATAGCACACAGTTCGCAAAGTGTCTACAAATAGATGTTCCCGTTCAAAGTGTGTTAATAAGGTGGTTATTAATCACGTCTCATCAGAATTCCTAATTTGCGGTTTTATAGTTTGGAGATCTCTTAAAATTTTATATATTAAGTGTCTCACTGAAGCGTCAAAGTAACTTTTTGGTCTTAAATATTTAAGATAGAAAAATAGATTTATATAAAAGTTGTAGATAATTATTGACTCTATAATCGGAAAATATTTTTATGTATACATGGTGCCACCGGAGAGCCAACACTAATTTATGTTTTTTTTTTTAATGGAACTTAATAGAATATGTTTACATTTTTACGCATTATTGGGCTAAATTGATCCTTTTCTGAGTTATTCTGATTTTTAGGACAAAAACAGTCATAGAAAAATAATAATTGATATTTTAAAATTATCGAAGCGTTTTTTAACAATAGAAATATTACATTTTTCGATGATTCGGTTTTTTTAAGTAATTAAATGCTGGTTTTATGAAGCAAGAAGACCTTCGCCGCCAAATGTATTGTTTTTTTAATGGCTTACCCAGTATATTTTAAAAGAAATTTAAAATCTTTTTTTTGCATTTCTAAAACTACCTAGTTTACTAGATTTATAAATAAAACTATTAAATAATATTAATAAACTTATCATTATCATTATTTAATAGCATTTAATAAATTTATACATTCCCGGTTATTAAGAGAGATTTGATTTTCAAAGTGTGTGAAATACAAAATAAATCTCCTCAACTGAAATTTTTGATAAATTAAATAAACAAGAAATATAACCCGACTATAAGAAGCAGTTGTTTTAAAAAGTGATTTGTGGTTTATAGTCTTTGTAAGACTTCATTTTGTAATTTTACGAACGGTTTATTTATATTTAAGCTATATAATTTTTAAATAAATTTATTTATTGCACCTGGTTACTGTGAGGTTTCTATTTTCATGTTTTATTCACTATTTTTTTAATGGAATTAACAGTTTCTCCATCCAATACATTCTTTTTATTTAAATTAGCGTCCACGTACAATGCGTTATTTTGATAATACTTTAATAACAAACATACTTTATCAGTGGTGTATTGGTAAAATAAGAAGAACGCATGGTGAGAGCAAAGGAGTAAGGGAACGCATGATGAGAGCAAAAAAATAGTCCGCGACTTTCCACAAGCAACTTGCTGAAAGTTTTTCGGAGATCATCTTATTTTAAGCAAACTATTGTTTTTCTTGTAAGCTTTTGAATTTTTTATATTCTTACTAAAATATTAACAAATACAAACGCGTTCCGTTTCTGAAAAAAGGTGCCGGAACATCGTTCCTCCCCGTTCCCTCTCCAATACACCACTGTACTTTATTTGTACTAATAGAACTTCCTTATGTCCTGCAGTATGAGAGTTAAATTTCCCTAAAATTACGATAACATATTTACTAGTGTGAACCCAGAGTGTGTAAAGTTGGCACCCCAATGAAGAGTTCTAATAGTTCTGAATAGAGTTCTCAATCCCTTTTGATGTATCTAGAAGTATTATTAACTGTTAAAACGAGTTATGTAAAGGATTTTTTTGAAACACCCCAACATTGTTATCAAATAATTCTGAACTAGTTTTAAGATATATTTGGGTTAGTACTATAGTTCCTGATACTTAAAAAAAGAGTTCTCTTCAATTTCCAGAGATAAACATTTTCAAAGTTGGAAATTTGAAATATTTAAATTCATATTACTCACTTAATATTGGTTGAATCTAAATATTTTATAGCAACTATGGATAGAACTCACAAATAACTACAGGAAACACCAATCAGAACTATCCGGAACTATTAAAAATATTTTTTTGAAAAAAGTCGCAAAGCAAAAAAGAAAAATTGAGAGTTCTATGAGTTCTGAGTTAATTTTATATTTCTACTTATGGAGTACAATATTTCTTTCTCATAAACAAATTCGACACAACCATGATTTATGGCATTTTTAAATAAATTTAAAATTCGATAATAGAAAATTTAATTTTGAAAAAATCTATTTCCTATCATTTAATCGCAATTTGCAATTATAGTTTTCGTTAAAACTTTTTGAGTACAACCCATAAGTCAAAACGGGTGTGAAGTTAGCAATTGATCCAGCAATGGATTTTAAAAACTCATATCTCGGAGAAAGGAAAAGCAATTCGAAAAAAAAGTGAACCATACCATTAGGGAAGGTCTAACTTAATAACACAAAAAGAATCAACCCTTAATTTTAACCCTTTATATTTTTTCACCCCTTTCAAAAAAGTTTGCAGTCTGCCATAAATAAATAAAAATGCTTATTGTTATCACTAATACAAGTACTTTAATAATCAAGAGTCAAAAAAAACATTAACAGAACTATTAAAAAAATAAATCAAGTCCGAAAAGAAAGAAAAATTAAGAGTTTTCTTGCTTATAAGTCTCAAGTTTCTGCCAATTTATTTATGTTATGCATTTTAATATTGAGCAGAATTTTTTTATAGTTTGTATTAGGCCCATGTTAGGGGTCGCGAATGCCAAAAAAATGGCGATGCCAACTGGGGCATTCCGCCTCAACCGATTTTGGTAATAATTCATATTTTTAATGAAAATGGAACAAACACTAGGCATCTATGTATATAACCTTGGAACTACACCGCCATTCTTCGATAAAAAAATGACGACACAAACGAGATTTGAACCCGCACCAGCGGGACCCAGAGGCAGATACACTACTAACTAACCACCGCTTGCAGTTTTTACAGACTTCTAGTACCGTTATTAGTGAGAACGCTACATTGCGGTGAGAATGCAATTTCCGCATTTTACCGATACATACATGCATTGCCTGTTTGGTATTGATTTTATTGCAAGTATTGCCTAGCGGTGCGGGGATTAAGCTTACATTTATTCAATATCGGTGCTAGTTGGAATATGTAGCAAGTTTTTATGAATCGCATTGCTTTTCCAAAGCTTTTGTAATTATTCCTTGGTTGCAGCGATATTATACTATTAGTTATTTGAGATGTACTGAAATGTATGTCTAGAATATTTCACTTTACATTACTTTGCATTAGCAGAAAACTTTTCGACAAGCACACAAAGTGCTATTTATGTCTAGTGTTTCCGAGTTCCAAATCCGGCAATAACTAAAGTTATTATTCTTTGTTTTTTTAATTATTTAATTTTTGTTACAGTTTGAATATACATATATTCAGGTTATATTTCATGTTTATTACATTTAGTTATTTATGAAAGGTATTTTGACTGATATTAATTTACGAGTACTAAGATTACTACAACGAGCTGTTAAGGGATTGTTGTACCTATTAGGGATGGACGATATTTCACGTACCTGTGATTTTTCACTAGTATTAAAAAAACACAGGTCGTTACTGTTACTAATAGGCAAATTTCACTGCTACTTAAAATCACTGATATTTAAACTGTGATTGCTCCTTAAAATCATAACTGTTACCTAAAAACGTGATTGTAAGAAGACAATGGAGAATAGCATTTCTACATATTATTTTATATTCAATGCTGTTTACTCCCATTTACTCTTATGCTCATGTTCAAATTACGATTTTCATCAAGTGAAAAACAAATATATATATAAACAATTTGTACAAATAGTTAACCCAAAATGACTAAAAATTCATTTTAATTTAAGATTCAGTGCGAATATCTAAACATACATTTTGAAATAATACCACGAAACCAATTTTTAAATTGCAAACTTCATTAATTGAAAATTAAATTCACCAAACTGCGGAAATCTCCAAATGCTCCTCCTTGTTCAGGTGCTCAAAAAATTAAAACAAAAATCTTCAAAAATCCATATCTCAATTAAAAATCGTTGAATTTACAAAAACCAAATTGATTTTGAATAAGCGATACTTCGGCCATTGAGGATGATTTTTATGGAATTTGTCCTGCGTTTTTTATATTTCTTTCTGCGATGTTTTTGTTCAGGTGCTCAGAAAATTAAAATAAAATTTTTCAAAAATCCATATCTCTATTGAAAATTATTGAATTTACAAAAACCAAATTGATTTTGAATAAGCGATACTTCGGCCAATAAGGATGATTTTTTTATGGAATTTTTCCTCCGTTGTTTATATTTCTTTCTGCGATGTTTTTGTTCAGGTGCTCAGAAAATTAAAACAAAAATTTTCAAAAATCCATATCTCTATTGAAAATTATTGAATTTACAAAATCCAAATTGATTTTGTATAAGCGATACTTCGGCCATTGAGGATGATTTTTTATGGAATTTTTCCTGCGTTTTTTATATTTTTTTCTGCGATGTTTTTGTTCAAGTGCTCAGAAAATTAAAACAAAAATTTTCAAAAATCCATATCTCTATTGAAAAATATTGAATTTACAAAAACCAAATTAATTTTGAATAAGCGATACTTCGGTCATTGAGGATGATTTTTTATGGAATTTTTCCTGCTTTTTTATATTTTTTTCTGCGATGTTTTTGCGATCACAGTCACAGTTTAAAATCACCGATATTAAAAAGTAGCAATCACAAGTAGCAACGTGATTCAAAAGTAGCAGTTTTGTCCATCTCTAGTACCTATCCAATTATATCATATTCGATATACCGAGTGTCCATTAGCGCTACGACAAACTTTAACATAAGAAAGTAAATCAAATTTTAACACTAACATATTAGTAGATTATATACTGAAGGAAGAAAAAATGAAACACTTGAAATTCGCAAGATTTCTACCATTTTCAAACCGTCATAACTCGGCGTATTTTCAATCTATTTTGATGAATCTTTGAGGGCCAAAAACTCTTTGAAGTGTCTTCTTTAACGTCATGCATGCGAACTTAAGAGTAACCAATTCCGCCCCCTCTAGCACCCTTGTGAAAAAAATGTTTTTTCAGGAAATCATGTCCAACTTTGACAATGTATACAGAGTAAAATTTTGTCGATTCGATCCACCATAAAAGCATTAAAATTTGATCAGGAAACACAATTGGGCTTCATTGTAAAAGACAATAAAGACGTTGGAATTTCCCGCTTGTTACTCAGTAGGCTTATTATCTTAGTATTCAAATATACCGTCGCTGCCAAGTGAAAAGTGAAAAGTGTAGTTCGCAAAACTTTTCAGGAGAGAGACAAAACTATATAATTAACTTTGCGCTATATATTTATAATGTACAGGGTGGGCAAAATGCGATGTTTCAATGGGGATCTCGATAACTATAATATATAGAGATAAACAGATGGCGCATCCTCGATCTCTTTTTTGAAAAAAAACTCAATGGTGAAAACTAAATTTATTTATCATCTTTTGTTTTCGAGTCATAGCCAAAAAGTCAATTTTCATTATTGTCAAATGACAACAACTGAGACATTGCAATATATCGAAAATGGAAAAAAATGACTTTTTAACTCAAAAACAAAAGATGATAAAAAAAAATAGATTCCACTATTGAGTTTTTCACCAGAAAAGAGATCGAGGATGCGTTATCGAATAACTGATGGCGTTGACCCCCTGATGTTGTTTAATTTAGCAAAGTGATTCCTATGGCATTTGGGAAACATTGATCTATATATGAGTAACATGAAGACTCTTCTTCTTCTCAGGAGGTTAAATATCATTAAACTTTTCTGAATCTTCTTTATCGCTGGAAGGTTAATATTTGCTCATAGAAGGAGGGAAATGCTCATAGAAGGAGGGGAATTGATGTGGTCTGCTCTATCATTGGAAGTGTCTTCTGAATCCAAAACAAGTTGCAGTAAATAAATTTATCAATTTACAGACAGCAATTTTATTATTGCACATCTATTTGGGTATTATGTTGCTTAGCTATCTTATAGCCGTGAAAATACCCCTGTTCAAAACACTTAGAATGTGACATTTTTTAAGTAACTATTCGTACGTGTATTCTTTCATATTACATTTATGTGTTACTGTGGAAATTTAATTCGTAAATGTCAGCTATTCTGACAGTTTATTAAATTGTTGTATCGCAAAAGGTTTACTAAAACAAACGTATTATAAATATCAAAAATAAAGAAAATGATAATAAGGAATGAAATATCTTTATTAAAGGTGGGTGTAGTTTCATTGTTTCACCAAACTCAAATTTGACGTAATTTTTATATACGAAACTGAAAATTTGGTGTTTTTACTTTCTCCGTTACGAAGTACGAGAAAGTATTGTGATCGTGATTTTTTTTTCAAAAATTTTTTTTACGGAAATATCCGTTTTGGGGTCCCTAGATGCCATTTCAACAATTTCTGGAAAAATTTTTTTTGTGTCTCTGTGTGTGTGTATGTGTGTGTGTGTGTGTGTGTGTGTGTGTGTGTGTGTGTGTGTGTGTGTGTGTGTGTGTGTGTGTGTGTGTGTGTGTCTGTGCGCGCTATATCTCAAAAACCAATAGAGCAATTGGTATGAAACTTTCTTATTTGATAATCCGAAGAACTGAAAAGCTTTTGGTAAAATTTCGTAAACCGGAAGTGGGTGTTTACCTTAACCGTTTTTTGTTTTTTGCTAATATCTTCTTAAATATGAAAAATATCACAAAACATTTAAACAAATATTGAAGACAACAAATAAATGAACATCTTTTATTTGAAAAAAAATTTCATAAAATCATTGTTATTCGAGAAAAAAAATTATTATTCTTTCTTTCATTTCTGGTTTATAATTTTGAAACGATAATAGTAACAGCAAATTTATGTTAATAATAATTGTAGAGAATGCCAAAATGAACAACTTATAATGAATAAGTTTTTTTCGAAATCCCTTCAGTTTTTGAGTAAACTGAGTATTTGAATTTGAAGTATAATTTTTCCATCTTTCATAATTTTGACGTTTTAAACGTCAGTTTCATTCGAGTTTACACAACGCTCGAAGTACATTCAAAATAGGATTTTAATTGAAAATAAACCCGTGAAAACGTAAATATAAAGTCGGAGAAAGTAACATGATGGCCACATCACCATTTTTTGTTTAATACAACATGAATAAGATAGAAAGAGGAAAAAAATGACCTGGAGTATTTCCACGACTATACCTACAAGACTAGGTTCTTGTACACAATAGTCATCACCTGATGTTGTTTCTAGAGCTGAAACCTCTAAATCGTATTGATTAATTGAACCGTCTATGTTAACAAATTATGAGCTTTTTATTTTAATCACTAGATAGCGCAAGTTTCGAGATTTTCTTTCTGAAACAGCCAAAACTGGATTTTGAAGAAAAATTTGGACGGTTTTCAAGGCGGGGCGATATATTTATACAAAATTTTTACTGCATTTATTCCCCGATAATAATTTAATATATTAGAACTGATTGGAATGAAGGTGAATTTTGAGAAATAAATTTAATAAATATTCAGGCTGGAATTGGAAACTCGTAAGTCTATTACAGATAAAAATAATAAATACTTACATTGACGGAGGCGGTATTTGGGGGGTGAGGTGTTCTTGAAAGGGAAGGAAATTAATTTCCGTCGATTTCTCATCTTCTCGGATCAGTGTAATAATTTTTCATTAAATGCGCGCAGACGAGGCACAATCGAATCCAATCAGCGATTCTCCCTCGTCATAAATTACGAAAAAAGAAACACGAATCTTTCAAATATGTTCCGAGAACATAAAATATCAGAGATTCTATGGCAGGAAAAGTAATAATGAGTTTCAGATGTGAAAGTTCATTACAAACCGTTTGCAGAAAATTATGAACCAATTATGAATAGCATTATCGATGCTTTATACAATCGATCCTTTAATCAATCAACTACATCCTGGTATGTTAGCCCAGCTTCTTTAAATTATTAGGAATGTTTAAATTTTAATTAACTTATAAATGTAAGAAAAATTCCTTATATATAGTATATTCCAACTAATATGTCCGCAGAAGTAAGTTTACCTAACAATATTAAATTTCATTAGTATTATTACCAACACTATTTTATATTTGTTGATTGTAAATGAAACGCACCAACAACAAAAAAAAGAGGAAATTTTAGATAAATAAATTGAATTGGGCTCACATACTATTGGATTTTACGAACGGTGGGTGACGTCACATGTGTTTACCTGTGCGAAATCAATCAACGAGGTTTAATTCGTTCCAGTTTGTTTCTCCCAATAAAGGGCGGAGGGAAAATTGCAGCTAAAATAAATCCAGGTTTCATCAAGAGTACGATTGCTTCTGTTTAAATATTAGGAACTTATAAATTACATGAATGCTCGAAAGTTTTCCCTTCAAATCCCCAATATTAATTAGACAGATTAATGGTGTAAATAGTGAGATAGAAGAAAAAGTGCAGACTGAAGTTTTTGGGGTCTTTCCCAGCAAAAATCGGTTGATTAAACGATGAATCGGGGACGATTGGAGTAACTTTGGCGAGTTCCATGTTTGCGTTCCCTTCTCGTTAATGGCGTAGTTCGTTCCGTCCCAAAAACTTTTATACCTGTTAAACCCCCCGAAAATCGAAAAAAGTTTCAACCGCTCCACTCGAAAAGATCAGATATATAATTTATCACCTTAATTTCTTCCTCAATAAAAAAACCATGATATAATGAGTTAATGTAAACAAGCAACAACCTGAGTTGGCTAAAGCAATATAGACGGAAATAGCGAATACGGAGCAAACTTTTGAATTATAATGATGAATCCGTTGATTTAGGTGGAATAAACAAATACCAACCCCTCAGTTATTTATAGATAAATTAAATACTAATTTAATGAATAAGCTTTAAGTTGCTGCAAGTATCAGTTTTATTAAATAAAACACACTTTTACTTAGGTAATATCAGTCAGTGTGATATTAACTAAGTAAAAGTGTATTTTATTTAATTAAAAATGTATCATCAGTTTAATATTTTTTTATGGTAGCTTTAGTATGTCTGCTTTTAACAGGTTGTGTACTAACTGTGTCCGTTTACTAATCAAAGACATCGCAGACTAATTTCTCTAAAACACACAATTAATGAGCCAAAAGGTCAAGAGCGAATAAAAACATTTTTTTCTTAGAAGTATATAATATTTTTACATTTAATATTTTTTTGTCAGCTGCATTTTTTTAAATCTATCGTGATACTCAACATATTAAAATAAACGCATTTGAAATAGAATTATGAGAAATATTTAAGGAATCACTCGAGTTCCATCATTAAATTGTTGTTACCGGTGCTTAGTTTTTACTCAAGCGCTTAGCAAATACGTAACCATTACTCTTATTTGACACTAACGTAACTATCGTATTATTCAAATTACCAAACGAGATAATTGATAAAGTGCACAGCTAGTACAGAATAATAGAGGACGAAGCCTTCCCCGCTGTGAGCGTTACGTGCCTAGACGAAGCTTTCAGACCTTTTTTCGCAGAATTAACATTATTACCCGATTTGTACCACCGCAAGATCGACGTTGCCATTACAATACCGCCACCTGCAAGATGTGTGCAAACTAGCGTAGCAGAGTAGGGTGTGGGGGGTACAAAGCCCAAACGGTCCGAATCTGAAAACCCGGTGAAATTCTCCAAAAGTGCAATTAATCTCTACACTTCTTACACACAACATTGATACAGCAAGCATAGACATCGAAGAAGCAAGAATGCTTGCTTATAACTTATCCATATAAAACACAACTAGATGACACTATACAACAAATATTTAAAAAGCCCAGTAAACAAACTACACGGCACAGACTTACAGATCGTAATCCCACCCTACGAAATAACATACAGGGTGTCCGAAAAGTATGGAATATCCCGTATAGCTCAGTAAATATCCACGTCACAGAAGAAAGTTTGAAATAGAAGTTATTTAACACTTTTTTCTCTAAAGTGGATATTTACTGACCTATTAAAATTATTAAAAAGTATTAAATATCCCGTATTCAATACTTTTTGGACGCCCTGCATATTATAAAATCATTTAAAAGTAATAAACATACCAAACCTAGCCCTCAAAATCCTCAAGATTTGATTATATTAGAGAAGTCGGGATCGATTGGCTGCGGAAAGCCTTGCAGCACTGCGACCTGGTTAAGTCTCTTCGGCTAATTCCCTACTGCTAATAAGTTCCCAGAAACTCAACTTCTTTAGTAAGGTCATTATCGCTATTTCTGCGGTTAGGACAAGCCTGGTGGTAGCTAATGCTACACACTCGCATATAATGTTGCTGTTTCTTCAGCCAATCCACATAATGGTGTTGTCCACTTTACCTATCTTGTGGAGATGATACTTCACTCCTTGCGAGGAGACCAGTGACTAGTCGTATCTCGGTTTTAGAGAGGTGCAATAGCTCTGCTTAGCAAGAAGTTAATGAACATTTTAGATTGCCTTTGACCTTTACAAAAACATAATTAAAATTCCTGAGGATCTCTACATCTGCGCTGTTCAACCTTCTTTCACTTATGGCTCCCAAATAGAAGTTGATTACATCCACGCCCCCCTTACGTCTTTTCAAAATTCAATTCAATCCATTTTTTTTAATTATTATTTTCGAAAAATCAATTACCCATTGTGTAGAATTTAGATGGTACTGGATAGTTTGCATGAAAATATGACAAATTAATTCTAAAAATAGTGTCATAACTAAAGCATGGACAAATATGCACAAAAAGGTGAAAATATGCGCATACAGGGTCTTTTAAATTCGAAGCTCACCATGGGGATCTCGCTTATTAGAAGATATAAAGGGCATGTTTAAATTTGGCACTTTTGCAGAATTTTGTGCTGATTAATAAACCACTGAGAAAAATTACTTAAATTGTTTGATTTTTGAGTTAAGTGAAAAAAACTAAAAAAAAAAACTGATTTTCGTTTTTTTTCTTTATATCTTCGTTATTTCAGGTGATATTTAAAAAGGGTAAAGACGTTCTTATAGCACTTTTTTATTATCTAATAGATGGCATAAGATTTTTAGTTGTAACATGTTTCGTTTCTTTTGAACCATCACCAACTTTCTTATTTCTTATGGATGCCATATTTAATTTTTATCGCATCTCAATGCTCATCAATATCATCAGAAATATTAGTTATTTTTATGTTCCAAATATTCCCTCACAATATTTTTATGTCCCCACCCTTCATATTTTCACTGGAAAAATGTATTTTCATGCACTGTGAATTATGAAGGCATTGACACCACTTTTATCTAGAATTCTGAAGAAAATTGACCATCTTATTCTGCACCTCGTACAATAAATTGCACATTTCTCATCTAGTGTATCAAGTCCAGCCTTATTGGAATTGTAATACATAATAATTTCGGGCTTATTTGTACCAGGGTCAGTAATATTGGAATAGTGCATTGAAATAAAAATGCTTTTAATTCAACCATGTCTAATAATTTCAGTTCCGAACGGTTGATTTTGAAATTTTAGTTTCATTTCTTCAATACGTGTATTGGTCCAACGCAGAACTTCGGTTAAAATATTATGATCTTTGATCAAATTCCAAGTGTCTTGTGGATTTGCATTTGCGAGTTTAGCAAGTCCTCGTGGACTACTGCTCCGAGATATTATGTGTGGATTTTTCTCCTTTTTAGTTTTATTGATACAGATGTCCAAGAGAATTGATGTCAAGAAAAATTCCTTTTTCGGTGACTTTAACACTTTTGTCACTAGTTTCTAAATGCCCATTTAGTAGTCCAGTATCACGTTCACTACCTCCTTCAATTGAATCAGTCATGCTCACTTTCTAAGATAAAATCATAATCAGAATCTAGTCAGTTGCTAGTTCGCCATTTTCATCTAAAATTTTGTCCGCGTTATCAAACCACTTCATGAGTTTGTATCACCGAGTCGTACTTGTTTAGATGTACTAGGAAATAATTCCATTTTGAAACAGCCTAAAATACCTGAAATATCATTATGAGAAAAATAGCACAAATTAAAAATATAACTTAATCACTGTTTCAGGTCAAATTGACCGGTATGCAAGTTTATCAGGATGCATAGCACAATAAGAACACGACTGCACAACAGCGCTTAAACCAGTCGACTAGCATAAATGACGTGCTAAAATACCCTGGTGGACTAATTTGTAACAAGAAAATGGAGAAGATTAAATTTAAATTATTTTGATATTCAATGGTCAAATTGACCGGCTAACAGCAGTTACTAGTCAAAATTTTTCCAAATTTTCAATATTGAAAGAGCGCCTCCTGTCGCTTAAGATGTTTTTGTATGAAGAAAAACTTCGTTCCACAACAGAAGTTAAAGGAGAAAATTTAAAATATGCAACTGTTGAAGGATCCAATTCAAAAGGTAGATTTTCGCAAAATTCTCCTTTCAAAATATTTGACATTAGTTTTAGTCATTCAAAAATGGAATCCTTAATAGATATCAAATCTTCGGAATAACTAAAGATCAATTCTCTAATAGCCCAAAAATGGTTAGCATAGAAAACAGCAGCATCCAAGTTCCCCATCTTGTGATAATTGGCTGTGGTGGCAATTGTACATTTGGTAATGTCTCTCGATACACCTGAACTTCTAACGTAGCTTTGAGAAATATCTTTTTAACTTTGTAAATAATATTATATATTATTTGAAAATTTATTCTGACTTCTTCGGCGACTCTATTGACTTCATGAGCCAAGCAAGTAGTGTGAATAAGGATTTTATAGAATATTTTCTAATTGACCAGATTCCTTGCAAGGAACCATGAGCGTTACAATTTAAATTCTAAAATTCCGAGTTTCAGACTATACTTTCTCCACGACCAGCGAGATGCTTTAGATTACTTCATCGGATGCACTTGAATTGTTCAAATTAAATGAATCCGAACATTATAAATACACAGAACTACAATAGTATATTATTATACAAGTTTAATAAGAGGGTATATTGTGGCACGAGTGGGTTTGGAGCACGACGAGCGCAGCGAGGAGTGATCCAAGGAACGAGTGCCCCACAATGCCTCTTATTAAACAAGTATAATATACAATTTTTTCCACATTGGTTTTAGTTAAGGATTCATTCCTAAAATAAAATATATACTTAAACATAGTGAGTTTTATCTTTTAATATGTGGCAGCACTGAAAAACAATTCAATCAGTTGACAGTAGATTATTTATTTTAATAGTGAATTATTATTTAAAATGCAACAAAATTCAAATATTCCTGGCACACCACCCGAAATTAGGGAAATTGCTATGGGTGCAATTAATAAATTACTCCCAAGTAAGTCTAAAGCGATTTATGAAAAAGAATACAGTGTATTTAATTCGTGGTGTAAAGAAAAAAGTGTAGCAGTTGTTAGTGAAAATGTATTACTTGCGTATTATGAGGAGATGAGTAAAACGAAGAAATCCTCGACACTATGGGCATCCTATAGTATGCTGCGTGCATGCCTAAGTGTCTTTAAGAACTTCGATATATCAAAATTTGCAAGATTGCAAGGATTTTTAAAAAAGCAGTCTGAAGGTTACCAGCCTAAAAAGTCAAAAATATTAGATGGCTCTGAAATAGATTTGTTTTTACATGAGGCAAATGATCTCTCTTACCTGGCATTAAAGGTAGGATAAATCTGAATCTTCAATGAATTATTTATGCGAGTTTCGACTTATAGGTTATCCTGATTATGGGCTACGCAGGTGCATGTAGACGGGATGAGTTATTAAATATGTCTGTTGGCGACATAGAATTTAAAGATAACATCATTATTGTAACTGTTCCTAAAACGAAAACAAATCAACCGAGAAAGTTTGTTATAAATGAGGAGCAATGGATTGCTTTAGTTAAAAAGTATGCGGATTTACGGCCAAATAATGTTACTACAAAACGTTTTTTTTGACATATCGAAATGGACGTTGCACAAGAGGTCCAATTGGTATCAATAAAATTGGCCAGGTTCCAAGAATAATAGCCTCTTACTTGAAACTTCAAAATCCCGAACAATACACTGGGCATTGCTTTAGGCGTTCGAGTGCATCAAATTTGGCCAACAGAGGTGGAGATTTAATAACGATTAAGAATCATGGTGGGTGGAAGTCGTCTGCAGTGGCGGAAGGTTACATCGAGACATCGCTAAAAAAAAAATTGAAGTGGCCCATATGCTTAATCCTAATCACTCACCACAGCCAAGTACGAGCACTTCCTACTCAAATGAACCGTTCTCAGATATTTCAAACGACATGAATGTGAACCTTCATGGTAACACAAACTACCAGCATAGTGTATTAACGCAAAATGTACCTGGCATAACAATTAATGCAAAAGATACATGTGTTGTAACTATAAATGTGTACAATAATTGTAATACCAGTGAACCTTCAAGCAACAATTAAATACTTGTTTATATTAAGTATTTCTGTTCTATTCGTATTAAACGCTTTATTTATGTTGTTTTCGAGGTTTTTTTCTATGAAATGTTGATTATTTCTATTCATCTTTATTTTCTGTGCAACACGAACACGTTGCGTACATTTCTAGGTTATTCGCGTCATAGATTACTTGTATAGATAGACAACCTCTATGCACAAACCATTAACAGTGTTTTACGGCGCAGCGACAAAGGCACTGTATTATTCGGCAAACGATGTAGATGTGTTGCACCTCAACAGCAATTTGCGATCTGCCGCATTTTTAGTATGTAACTCATTAAAGTGTTAAATTATCATTCACGGCAATTTTACATTTTCATGTCGACACCTGTCATATTCCAAGTACTCACAAGTACTACCAATAGCGACAACTAAAATGTTACCACAAACAGTTTAATAATGAGCAAAACAGTAAAATAAAAAATCTCATTATTAAACTATTTTTGATATAACAAAAGGTCGATTATTAAACCAAAGTAGAAAAATAAATTTATTTAGTCGGCAGAATTAAAACAACTGTCAATAATGATATGACATCCAAGGCTAAAAGTGTTTTTATTCGAAACAATGTTAGAATATTCATTCTGTAACTAGTTATAGAATGAAATGCAGGCAAAACGCATAACCGCATAGTGTTTTGAAATGCAGGAGTGAGAATGTGTACGTTCTATTGTCAAAATTGATTTCAGAATAGATTCTGTTGTGGTCGTGGAGAAATATTATTTCTTTACCTCTCTTGGTTCAATAATTAACCATTCTTACTATTTGAATGAATTTCATTTATATTTTCATGCCAATTTACATTTTATATACTTAAATTAAAATCGATCACTAAAATGCAATTATATGGTCAACTATACAATTAATGATAAAAGATGCATTCAATACATTACATATGCATTATATGCAAACAAATTTTGGTTAATTCGCTTCATTTCTTTGTGATTCGTCGAGATCTCTAGAAATTTTCGTAGTCATAAAATGTCTTTATAAATTACCAATCAAAACTTTGCTGAACATACTAAATGAGAAATGGTGATGGTCAAAACTAAAATTTGTCGACCAACAACTGACATTATGCAGAAATATGGTTATAGATTCTATGTCCAATACGAAAATAGATGAAAATTTAACAGGTCAATCTTAGGAAGTGTGTCTTTACAAATTACCGATTAAACCTTTTACAACTTCACCAAACGAAAAATGGCGCTAGTCAAAAATAAAATTTGATGAACAGAATTAACTTTTGCAGAAACATGGTTTCGAATGTTATATCCAATACGATAAGTCAGTGAAAATTTGATAGAATAAACGTAAATATAGTATCGTCACAAATTACTTATTAAAATTTTGCCAACTTCACCAAAGGAAAAATAGTGTTGGAAAGTAGTCAAACTTGATGATTAAAACGTTACTCATTGCAGAAAAGTGAATATAGGTTACATAGCCAACATGAAAAAATGGTGAATACATCGAGCGTTTTGTAGAATCGAATGAAATTGGCATTTAAAACGTCAAAATTATGAAAGATGAAAATGACACATTTTAGTCATTTTACTCAAAAACTGAAGAGATTTCGAAAAAAATGTCGTTGTCTTCAATATTTATTTGAATGTTTTCGTAATATCTTCCATTTTTTTTAAATTATTGAAAAAAAAACGAAAAACCGGCAAGGTAAACACCCACTTTTGGCCTACAGACTTTTACCAAAAGCTTTTCAGTTCTTTGGATCAAATAAGACTTATGTTTAAAGTTTAATGTTAATTGATGTATTCGTTTTTGAGATACAGCGCGCACAGACAGACACAGACACACATACACATTTTTTTCCAGAAATTGCTAAAATGGCATCTAGCGACCAGAAAACGGATATTTCCGTAAAATAAAATGTTCACGATCAGAATACTTTTTCGTACTTCGTAACGGAGAAAGTAAAAAGAATGAAATTAATTTGAAGTAATCTCTACTAATTTACAGAAAATGGATTAAAATTCATAATTATTCAAATTGCTGTAATGCTATGGTAATAACATTACGCTTTTACCTTAGGATTTAACCCGATTTTTTGACATCTCCCCAGATTTAGTCAAGTTTAAAAAAATCAAAAGTCATCGTTAGGCCTAGTTTAGGTCAGATATTTTTGGCCACAAATGTTGTATGGGGCTTTGTTAATAATATTTAGTCTTAAAAAAATGACACATATTCTTCATTTTTGTTTAAATAATTATTAATTGTTTTATTAACTTTAAAATTTTATGAAATTTGGCGAATTTTCAAAAAATCAAAAGTCATTGTTTAGACGTTAGGTTCGGTATTTTTGGCCATAAATATTCTATAGGGCTTTATTAATAATATTAACTCATAAAAGAATGACTCATATTTTTCATTTACTTTTAAGTAATCTTTTAACTAAACATTTTTATGAAAGGGGGTAGCGGGATAAGATGGGTGTGGCAAAATACATAATAATGTATTTTATCCTAAAAACGTTATATACGACTTATACTTTGTCAATTACTCGTGTAATTATATTATTATTACCAAGATATGGACAAAAAAATTTACTTAATTAGTTTTCGCACGAACAAGTGAAGATATTAACACGCGGTTAAGGGGTAATGAAGGTCATTAATATGGCTACTTATGCTATTTGGCTCCTTTTTGTAAGCGCATAAGAAAGCTTAAAAGAAAATTCCTGAAAAACTATTTTCTTTCAAGTTTTGGAGTTCCATGACCTTTAAAAAATCTGGAAAAAATGCCGTTCTCTACTTGTGGGTGTAATAAAATTAAATCAATTAAATCCGATCACACAACTGACCGGAAAAAATACATACAATTTTAAAGTAGAATATATATACAACATCTTTATTTCAGTAACTTTTACATATTTAAGATTTTCAGTTATTACTATTTGGTTAGTAAATCATTGTCTGGGCTATCGACCATCGGTCTTTCTTCCCCTAAAGTGGAATAATTTAAGAAAAACGCATGTTTTACCACTTCACCCTTTGGTGAATTTTCCAAAAATCAAAAGTCATCGTTGGGCGTAGTTTAGGTTCGCTATTTTGAGCGATTGACTTGATGTTTCGGTAGATGTCTTATCGAAAAGCGGGTTAAATCCTAAGTAAAAAGCTTATTGTTATTACTATAGATTTAAAGCAATTTGAATAATTATGAATTTTAATCCATTTTCTGTAAATTAGTAGAGATTACTTAGAAATTTGGTCGATGCATAAATGGCGGATGCGCCGGAGTCGTGGTTGAAATTTATGCCTAACTTCCAATCAGTAGAACAGATGGGATAGCATAGGTTACCACTAGAAACAAAAGACTACTAAGTGGAAATTTTAACACACTACAAAAGGAGTCACCGCATCGGCAAAGATAGGACAACCACGCGCAGACTGATAGAACCCTCCACGATTTTTCAAAACAGTAATAATAATAATGTTTATTACGGCAAACACCTTTTACATGAAATTAAAAATTAACAGTTAACAATTAAAATATATGATACGTACACAAACATAAAGTTGGATAAAATATACTTCTTACAAATAATTAAATTTGCACTTAAAACAAAATTAATTGATTAAACTAATGAAATGAACTAATGAATTAATAATGTTTCCTAATTTTAATTTATATTTAAAGTCGGAAATTGATTCATTAAATAAGTCAAACCAGGTATGTTTGTTGAAGCCGTCGGCAAGGTCCATCAATCGAGAGAATTTTGGTAGCACGATTCCGTTTTAAATATATCCACATGAAACACCAAATTTGGATGCGTTCGTCTATGTGAGACGTGAAGTGTGAGTTGTTCCAGTTTGGGAGAATCCATTGTTCCATTAATTAACTTATGAAGTATGCATAATTCGTCGATCATCTAGTTTCATAACATTCAAACTATTCATAATATTTTTAAATTGACGAGACACATGTTGAAAACCGTTTTTAAATTTTATACTTGGTACAAACTTCTTTTGTACCACTTGTAAACGATTAACGTTGCTGCAGTAAATGTTTTCCATATAGCCGAAAGCATATTCCAAATGACATCGCACTAGTGAATAATATAGAGTTTTTATACAAGAGATATCTAAATTTTTACTGATTTGCCACACGTTGCCACATATATGCCCTCCTGCTAATTTTAGATTGTGGGAGCTGAATGAAAGTTTTTAATCGATGGTAACGCCTAAATCTTTTATAGTGTCAACTATCCAAAGGTAGAACAACCGATCCTATAGGTGTAATTAATCATATTTATACATTTAGAAGTTGTCATGGAATAGAATTTGTTTACATTTAACAATAATTTGTTGCTAATGCACCATTCGTTTAGACAGATCAGGTCCTTCTGTAAACTATAACAATAATTACATTTATGAACTGTTTTAAACATTTTTAGGTCATCCGCAAACAACAAAAACTCACAGTTTTGATTACTATTCTGTCTGTCGGTTAATAAATATAATGAACAAAATAGGTCCACAATGTTACCCTTGTGGTATGGTTACGTTTGATAGTTGCCTGGTATGACCTATCTGAATGATGCCCATAAGGCCTGTGCTTGCTACTTTCTGAGGACGTAGTGGTAAACCTCTTTTTATGTCATGTAAAAACAAGCACAGCACTAAAAACCATCTTTCCCAAAAATACAATTTCAGTAGACATTTGTTAATTCATATCATACATCATGCAAAATTCAAAATAACATAGAAATTCTTATCCAATCCAACAGAGGTTCACAGTTAGAGTTACTGAACTATAGGAAATAAATAAACATATGGCTACTAATAATTCCCTACAATGTCTTAATAATCAGACCAATATATCCCCAATCTATAATTCGATTGTCCCATGCACAAACAATTTTCACTTAATTTACTTTTTTAATTATATATTATATTCATACATACTGTAATTATATTCTTATTCATACTTATTAGTTTAATAAATTCAATATATGTATATGTTGTAATTAAGTTACTTCTGTGGTAATTCCTTTATTAAAAGTAAATAAATAAAAGGAAAAATGAGCGAATTTTCACATACCCTGTAAATAAACACTCGCCCCTCTTAATAGCACTATTATTAATCGATTTAGATAAGGATATGATGAAGCGACGATATCGAGGAACAACCGACAAGCTGTAAATAATTTATGTTCCCGGCGCCGCCGCCATTTCAGACGCCCCAGAGATATATTCACCCCTTTATTCGGCAAAGATGCCGTTGAATCCTGAAAGACGCTAATTACACCGTCTATAAATTCGCCGGTTTTCATTAGTGCTCTTATTAGTTTCAACGCTTATTACGACCGCGGATATTAAACGGAACAACAACTATAAAGAATAACGTGCGAACGTGCCGGGCGGGGATGGGGCGGAAATTGGGATTGGTGTGTGAATGGCTGGAGAGGAATGATGCCAGGGTGGTAGTGGTCAGATGCATCTCTGGGTCGTTGTTTTAACGAGATGGGAAATTTAATTAAACGCCCGTCCGAGTGGCTGAAATTAATTAACATTCCGAGGTAACGCCATTCTTGTAAGTATTTAAATATTTTCGCTTTGGTTAAATTGTGTTCGGCAATACAAATGTTTACACATATTTTCAATTCATATTGTGAATTTCTAACATGTTACTATTTATTTGAATTAAATTTCATACCTAAACTGCGTATTTGGAGTTAAATGGTACATAGTATATTTATAAGTTACTCAAGTTTTTACTTTAGTCATTGATATTAATATTTATTATCGCTAAAAGGAAATCCTTAAACTGAAGTTTTGGAAACTCTATAAAAAACGGGATAATGTCGCAACGAGTATTAGATAATATAAATAAATAAATAATTGAATTTATTAGATAATATATTTTTTCTACGTCCGTTATAAAATGTACAGCTTTTTCATTAATTTGGGTTCATAAAATATGTGATTCCTGAACCCTACAAACAGCGTGAAAAAAGTGCCATAACGGTTCTTTTTTTCACGTTTTTGCGTTAAAAAAAGTGCCGTAGCGGTTCATTTTTTTAACACTACTATAAAATTGTTTGCGCAAAGTGTGTCATGAACGCTTCGTAACACGCCGCGAGTTCTGCCTATAAATGTCAAACATTCGTTTCTGATCAAGAAAACTTGATGATTATTATTTCCTTCATTTAAAAAAGTATTATTACTTATAAACATTGATTCAAGTTTTATCGAATTTATTTAAAGTTACGGACGTAGAAATTTTTTTATATGAAACTCGAGAGTAAAGCAACTTTTTTCACTTGTAGGAATTGCCGCACTTGCCTTCGGCTCGTGTAGCAATCTTTCCTACTCGTGAAAAAAGTATTACTTTACTCACTTGTTGCATAAATAACTAGTGTAGTGTTCTTAGCCTCATTTGGTGTACATTTAACATGAGTTTTACTAACTATATTTTTGTTAAATTTTTAGATTATGCCACGACGGTAATGCAATATCAAAAAAAATTTAAACACTAACAAATTACTATTAAATAAAAATAAAACGTGTCTAATAGCTAAATTCATGGGCATGAATCCACGATTTGCATTTTTATCAAAGTATTCAGGGTTATTTTTTCGGAGGTATCATATATACAGGGTGTTCCAACTGTCAGTCCACGGAAGATTGTGCCCACACTAAAGTTTTAACAAAAATCTGTTGACGGATTATCATAGATCGTGATGGGTGCATGTTAAAAATTAAATTATTTTAATGTTTACAGGGTGTTCCATTTTCGAGTTACACACCAAAGTTGTATTTTTTAAATGGAACACCGTATTTTGTTAAATATTTTACATTAAAAAGAACAAATTGAAATAGGGTACTAAGATGCTTTGAGTGTCAATTGTTAGTTACTCTTTTATATGAACACAATTTTTGTCATTCGGTTAGAAAATGTCCTATTACTTCAGCTTTTAATAGGTTGTCTCTTTGTAGCAATGTTATAACCTACTTATGCAGGGTGTTCCGGAACTCAAAATATACATTTTCGCATTTTTTTAAATAGGACATCCTGTATATTTGTATGGCTTTAAATTAATTATCCAGTTTGTCTGGATTTAGTGTTATAATTATTATATTTTATTTAAGTAAACATTGGCTGTAGAATTTATCTTTTAAGGAAACAAATCATAAATAATGCAATAATAGGATTAATAATAATAATAATAATAATAAACTTTATTCTCCCATAAAAATTATAAGTTAAAATAAGAAAAACATAAATCATTATAAGATATGTAATACATTAATGTTTCCATTAGGAGACTTCTAGATCTTATACAAAATATAAGAAAAACAAATAATTTGAATTGTAAGACAAAAAAAAAACAATTTTTTTAAAATTCAAAGTTAATTTTAGAATAAATGTTCCAAAATCCTCCCGTAACTCTATACACATTTTAAATCTGCGAATAAAAAAAAAACTACTGCTTGAGTGTTTACTACTTATCTCTAACAACCCCCCACAGAAAAAAATCTGCAATTTTGACTGAATTTAAATTGCACACTTTTTGACCTTAGAATTATCAAAATCATTTGACAGTTATGTAGTTTCAAAAACCAAAAAAAACGATTTTGAAATCTTCGAACTTTGAAATAGAGCAAATTTTGCATATTGTGTTAATTTCACGAAAAGAAAAACGTAAATAAAAAGTTTTAAAATTGCACAAAATCTTCCACATTTTGACGTTTGTATTATCAAAATCACACAAAACGTTTGATATTTGTGTGGTTAATAAAAGAAACAAAACCGCAATTTTAAATTTTCGGACTTTGAAAACGTTATTTTTGACGTTTTGGGTTGATTTTCCGAAAATATTTCTTAACCAATTTTTAAATTGCACTAAATTTTACACTTTTTGATTTTAGAATTATTAAAATCGAACAATTTGTATTGCAGTTATGTGGTTTCAAAAACCAAATTCACGATTTTGAAATCTTCGAACTTTGAATAAATGAGAATTTTGCAGTTTGTGTTAATTTCATGAAAAGAAATTGTAAGTTTTAAAATTACACTAAATTTTCCACATGTTCAAGTACGAATCGTCAAAATCAGACAAAGCATTCTACAGTTGTGCATGTTAAAATTGTAGTGTTAAATCTTCGGTCTTTGAAAACGTCCATTTTTTGTGGTTTTGCGTTGATTTTATGAAAATACTTTATACTTTTAACCTCTTTTTAAATCGCACTATTTTTTTCACTTTTCCACGTTAGAATAATAAAAAACTACCAATGTGGCACCGATTCAATTTCAAAATTTGAAAATGTGTGATTTTTGCGAGAAGAAATTGTGATCAGTTTTAAAATTATACTAAATTTTCCACATTTTGACCTTTGAATCATCAAAATCAGACCAAGCATTTAACAGTTGTGCAATTAGAAAATTAAAATCGCAATTTTAAATCCTCGGATTCTAAAAACGTGCAATTTTGATGGTTTTGCGTTGATTTCAAAAGAAAATTCATTAACCTATTTTTAAATTGCACTAAATTTTCCACTTTTTGACGTTGGAATCATAAAAATCTAATAATGCGTTTGGCAGTTGTGCAATTTCAAAGATTGAAATCACGATTTTGCAGTTTGCGTTGCTTTCATGAAAACTAGTTTTAACGAAATTTTCCACATTTTCATCTTTAAGAATCATTAAAATCAGACAAAGAATTTAACAGTGGTGCAACTTTAAACAAAGTCAAAATCGCAATTTTAGATTTTCGAACTTTGAATACGTATAATTTTGACGTTTTTGGTTGATTTCATGAAAATATTTATTAACCAGTTTTAAAATTACACAAAATTTTCTATATGTTGAAATACGAATCATCAAAATCAGACAAAGCATTCTACAGTTGTGAATTTTAAAAACAAAATTGTAGTTTTAAATCTTCGGTCTTTGAAAACGTCAATATTTTGCAGTTTTGCGTTGATTTCACGAAAAAACTTTAACCTGTTTTTAAACTGCACTAAATTTTTCACTTTTTGACGTAGGCATCATAAAAATCTACTAATGTGTTTGGCACCGGTGCAATTTCAAAAATCAAAATCCCAATTTTGAAATCTTCGAACTTGGAAAATGTGCGATTTTTGCAGTTTGTGATAATTCCATGAAAATAAATTATGATAGAATTATCAAAATCGAATAATTCGTATAGCAGTCAAAAACAAAATTCCCGATTTTGAAATCTTGGAACTTTGAAAAAGTGCGAATTTTTCAGTTTGTGTTATTTTGCGAAAAAAAAATAGTGTTCAGTTTTGAAATTACTCTAAATTTTCCACATTTTGACGTTTTAATCATCAAAATTAGACAAAGCATTTAATAGTTGTGCATTTAAAAAAAATAAAATCGTAATTTTAAATCTTCGGACTTTGAAAATGTGTAATTTTGTTGGTTTTGCGTTGATTTCAGGAAAATATTTATTAACTTATTTTTAAGAGAGAGAGACAATACATTTATTGAGACACTGTTACAAATGACCTCAACAGGCAATTGACCAGAGGTCTTTCAGCCCCTATTTTGAAATTTTTCACTTTTTGACGTTGGAATCATAAGAATATAACAATGCGTTTGGCAGCTGTGCAATTTCAAAAATTATGTTTTTTGCAGTTTTCGTTACTTTCACGAAAAGAAATTGTAACCAGTTTGAACTAAATTTTCCACATTTTTATAGTGGACCTTCGGACTTGCAATTTTGATGTTTTGCGTTGATTTCACGAAAATATTTATGAAATAGCTCTTGAATAGCACAAAATTTTCCACTTTTTGCCGTTGGAATATAGAAAATCTAACAATCCGTTTGGGAATTGTGTAGTTTCAAAAATCAAAATTACGATTTTGAAATCTTTTTTCTTTCAAAAGCGCAATTTTTGCAGTTTGCGTTAATTTCGTAAATTAACTTACAAAAAAAGACACATGACAGTAAAATATTTACCATAATTTTAATATAGCATATAAATTATAAGCCACATGCAATTTAAAGTTTTAATGATAATCTTGAGGTTGGTAACTTTTGCAGAATTTACTATGTTATTTTTAAGTTACACAATATGTTTACTATTATTATAAACTATGAATTTTTATGTATAAGTTTCTCTGTTGGGAAATAAATTTACTTATTATTATTATTACTAATATTTGGTTTTTATTTAGAGGAATGTAATCTTAACTTACCTTGATCGCATTTTTTTAGGCGATTTGAGACATCTCCGAAGGCGTGTATAAATTCGCCCACGCAAAATGTCCATAGCCCCCCAAAAAGCGGATTGTCAGATAATCGCCCAAATTAAATGTCGATCGCCCATGTTGAGAAACACTGCTGCTTCAAGTCATTCAATCGTCAATCTTCACAAAATTGCAAAGAAAAATGCATCTCTCCACTCCAGAAATAAGGGTCTGTCTCCTTCGTACGTTACTCCTCTTGGGGCTGACACTTAATTTTTGGAAATTATTTGGTAGCACCTAAATTAAGATATGGTGACATGTATAAATGCAGCTTTAATTAACAACAGCTTGCAATTATAAAATAACACCGTTTTTAGAACAATTGGTCAGTGGCGGCTCGTGGAACGAGTTGGTGGTAGAGCCACTTATACAATACCCCCCTCCTTTTTTGAAGAAACAGAGAACCATTTATCTTCCTAGACCAATCAAATATTTTGGCCAAAAAATCAAAAATTTGGAACTAAACAGCCGCAGATCTAAAATAAAGTCAAAAAAATCAAAAATCTTGGTTTAGAAATAAAAATGCAGACCAAAAAATTGAAAATACAAGCAAAAGAAAGATAATTTGCCATTTTCAGCCCCAAAAATAACTCTTTTTAGCTTAAAATAAGTTCCAACGAGAAATTCGAAAATAATAGCAAAAATAAAAATAAAAAAAAATTCGCAAGAAAATCTAAAATATGGGACAAAAAATAAAAAATAAAGTATGGTTTATGCTGGAGGCTTCTACTTCGTTATTCATTTTAATTATTTTTTAAAAATTGTAACAAACGAATCGAAAATTTAAGTCGAAATAAGGAAAATTTCGGTCAAAAGACCAAAAATTGAAACCAAAATAATCGAAAATACAAAATATTGTAAGTTTGTTTATGCTGGAGGCTTCTACTTCGTTATTCATTTTAATTATTATACTAAAACACTTTTAACTTTGTTTTGTATAACTTATATATTTAATATATAAGTCATACAAAACAAAGTTAAAAGTGTTTTATCATAAAAAATTAAGACCAAAAATTTAAAATACGTACTCAGAAATCAAAGCGGTAGACCAAAAAGCAAAATTTTTAACAAACGAATCGAGAATTTAAGTCGAAATAAAGAAAATTTCGGTCAAAAGACCAAAAATTGAAGCCAAAATAATCTAAAATACAAAATATAGGCCAAAAAGGTAAAAAATCTACAATAGGGCCTAAAAAGATGAACATTTAGACAAAACATCGAAAACTCCAAAATTTCTACAAACCAATCGAATTTTTTCGTCAAAATAAAGAATAGTGAGACCAAAAAACAAAAAAAACACAATATAGTCTAAAACGGTGAAAATTTAGACAAAACATCGAAAACTCGGCCCTAAAAATAATAAATACAGACTAAACGAAAAACCAAAAATGCGGGCCAAAAAGTCGAAAATTTAAACAATTCAATTCCAAAAGGTCAAAATAAAGGATATTTAGGCTAAAAGTTAAAATATTTTGACCAAAAATTGTGAAAATACCGATCAAAAATTCGTCGGGAAAATAAAAAACGCGGACCAAATAGTGGAAAATTTTAACAATGATATCGAAAATTTAGGTCAAAATAAAGAATATTTAGGCCAAATGATAAAAAATTTGGAAAAAAATCGAAAATACAGGCTTAATAATAAAAAATGCAGAAAATTCTTGTAAGAAAATGGTCTCAAAAAGCACTCTATTGTTCAAAATAATTTTCCATTTTATTTTATTTAGGAAAATATTTTTCTGCTTTAATGGTCCAAAAAAGTGAAACTAATTTGAAAAAGAATTCAAATGAAAACATTAACTTTGATGGGATCACCTTATTGTTTCACCTTTTGTGCCGGCAGTTTCGGCAACTTTAGATTTAGTAGATACATTTTGAATAATTCAAATAAAACAATTAACTCGGTTAGTACGTCTCTGAGTAGCTGCTCGTGGAACATGTTGATGGTACTTTTACAATATGGGGAGGCGTTTACATTTTGTCCCAGATATACACTAAATCTGTACTGAATTTTAAGAATGAATTAAAAATTCTTGCCGAGCTTAAAACTACAGGTAGTGCCATGGCTCCTTGGCTCTATATAACGAGCCGCCCCTGCAATAGGTACTGATTTTTTTAGTACTTAGCTATTAATTATTACATTTGCATTGCATTTAGAAACAGCATTAAATCAATCCGAATCACCGAGTCAGTCGAAAAGTACATCTGGTTTTGGATGATGTTATTTCCGGCAGATCTTTTGAGCATGCATAGAAAATATATCACCTAGCGTCTTTCGTCGAATGTTACTATTTCTGAATCAATTAAATTGTATCCATTGTTTTTTAGTTATTTCTGCTTGATTTAATTTGTCTAATGGTGATTTGGTTTTCTTGTAATTATATCAAAGTTCAGGTATGGTTTACACTGCCCTTAATAATTTAGTGCAATTTTTGTGATGAATTTTGATTAACCTGATAACATATTCTTATGTAAATTACGACTAGCCACTTCGTTGCAATTAAGCTCTGAACGGATGTGTGCGAATTAACTTCATCGCAATTTCATGGGATTACGCTTGTTTTTGCACGTGTGCTTTTGGTCTGAAAGTGGAAGGGGTTGCGAAAGCGGACCGTGTGCAATAAATAACGCTAGTGCGCCACTCCCCAAAAGGAATTTATAATGATAAACGTTTTGAATGTTTAATGAAAGTAGGTAATTGAAGAGGGTCGAACGTTAAACTGCGCCGCAATTACAGAATTACACTCTGTGCCTTTGCCTTATATGTGTTCCAGCTCGGCTCTGGGTTCTCTCTAATCTATTTTCCACTCGTGCAAAACTAACACACGCTCACCTCTTACAGTCAACACAAGGGCCGGATTATGATTTATGCTCTGATTCCCACACACAAACTGAATACCTTGCTACCCAAGCAAGAAGTTAATTAAAATGCGAAGAGGGTTTTTGTATAAGTAATGAGATATATTCCAAATAAATTAATAGGGGGATGGAAATAGATTGATGTGCTTAGTTGTGTCATCTCGTTTATATTGGTCACACTAAATTGATCAATAATTGAATAAAAGTATGATTATTCTAGTTTTATTTTTTATGTGTGTAAGTTTGTGGGATAACAGTTATTTGCAGTTTTTAAAGTTTATTGTAATATTTCTTAAGCTGAACTTTTATCACAAATTGCTATTATAAAAGTTATTATATAACATGTCTGGATAGTTATACAGGGTGGTCCATCTAAGAAGAATTATGCGCTTTCTGGAGTTATCTTTAGGAACATTTTATATACCCCATTTAAGCTTCAAAATGACAGATTTGAAATTCGCAATATGGTAAAGTTTAGCAGCGGGCGTATTCGTCCGCCATGGTCGTTAGAGTATTCTGGACATTTATTGATGGATTAAGATACTTTTTAAACATTTCGAACGACTCCAGGAGGTTGACCTTAGAGCCTTTGTTGTAATTGTGCAAATATCAATGATGCGACGAACTGGAATTTTGATTAAGATGGATAGAACGAAACCATTATAAAAACCGAATTGATACAATTCGGCCTATCTGACCTACATTTCATGTAGAGGACTGAATTTTGTATATAACGTATTTCTAAAGGAGAGAACTAAATTTAACCGATGTGAAGATAGCCACGGATTTCCCGGCGCATCCGCCATCAAATAAAAAATTCTTCAATTTTAATGATTTATAATAAATCAAACGCTGAGAATGTAATTAACATTACCCTGTAGATATGCAGTCAATCCACAATTTCAATTATTTTTTCTCGAGTCCACGGGAACTCTCTTTTTAAAATGACAAGAATTCAAAGTACAATATGGCACTGTTTGACGCGTATTAAATTTAATTTTTTAACAACAACGTATAGATAAGAGTCTACTTAAATGATTTAACGCATTTCATTTTGGGTAAAATTGTTTATAACTTTTTTATGATTTTTTTTCTCGGGTCCACCCAAACTAAATAGATAATATAGCAAACTTTCAAAGTCCAATATGGCACTGTTTGACGTGTTTTAAATTTGATTTTTTAACATCAACGTATAGATAAGAGTCTACTTAAACGATTTAACGCATTTAATTTTGGGTAAAATTGTTTATAACTTCTTTATGATTTTTTTTCGCGAGTCCACCCAAACTAAATAGATAATATAGCAAACTTTCAAAGTCCAATATGGCACTGTTTGACGCGTTCTAAATTTGATTTTTTACAACAACGTGTAGATAAGAGACTACTTAAGCGATTTAACGCATTTAATGTTGGGTAAAATTGTTTATAACTTTTTTATGATTTTTTTTCGCGGGTCCACCCAAACTAAATGGATAATATAGCAAACTTTAAAAGTCCATTATGGCACTGTTTGACGCGTTTTAAATTTGATTTTTTAACATCAACGTGTAGACAAGAGTCTACTTAAACGATTTAACGCATTTAATTTTGGGTAAAATTGTTTATAACTTTTTTATGAATTTTTTTTCTCGGGTCCTCCCAAACTAAATAGATAATATAGCAAACTTTCAAAGTCCAATATGGCACTGTTTGACGCGTTTTAAATTTGATTTTTTAACAACAACCTGTAGATAAGAGACTACTTAAGCGATGTAACACATTTAATTTTGGGTAATATTGTTTATAACTTTTTTATGAATTTTTTTTCTCGGGTCTACCCGAACGATACATATAATATAGCAAACATTCAAAGTCCAATATGGCACTGTTTGACGCGTTTTAAATTTGATTTTTTAACAACAACGTGTAGATAAGAGTCTACTTAAACGATTTAACGCATTTAATTTTGGGTAAAATTGTTTATATTTTTTTTATTCATTTTTTTTCTCGGGTCCTCCCAAACTAAATAGATAATATAGCAAACTTTCAAAGTCCCATATGGCACTATTTGACGCGTTTTAAATTTGATTTTTTAACAACAACGTGTAGATAAGAGTCTACCTTAACGATTTAACGTATTTAATTTTGGGTAAAATTGTTTATAACTTTTTTATGATTTTTTTTCGCGGGTCCACGCAAACTAACTAGATAATATAGCAAACTTTCAAAGTCCAATATGGCACTGTTTGACGCGTTTTAAATTTGATATTTTAACATCAACGTGTAGATAAGAGTCTACTTAAATGTTTTAACGCATTTAATTTTGGGTAAAATTGTTTATAACATTTTTATGAATTTTTTTTCTCAGGTCCTCCCAAACTAAATAGATAATATAGCAAACTTTCAAAGTCCAATATGGCAACGTTTGACGCGTTCCAAATTTAATTTTTTAACAACAACGTGTAGATAAGAGTCTAAACGATTTAAACCACGAAATTTTGGGTAAACTCGTGTCGACTCGATCCGACAAAAGGACATTCAAATGTGTTCAATTACTTGCGCAGAACTCAAATAACGAAGTTCCTACAACGATTTGGCACAAAGTTATGGGTGTTTGAAAAAAGCGAATTTTGTGGTTTTTTGACTCGTAACTCCGAAGTTTTTCGACGAAATTGATTTCGTTTTTACGAATGAAATTTTCTTTGCATGTTCTTTGAGATATGCACGAAAATTAAATGTTTGCGCGAAATCATGAATATCGCATTTTGTACCTTAGAACTCCAATAACAAAAAACTTTATTTTAGGTCAAAAGAGGCTTACTTTAACGATCTCTGTAGACTTGGAAAAACATGTGGGCCTAACTCACCACCTTTCGTCCATTTTTCCATTCGTCCAATAAATTAATTCATTTGTTTCATATTTGTTATGTTTTGTTTTAGCTTCTATATTTTAAAGCGTAATACTTATACATATATATCAACACATATCTAATATTTTAATTGACAAACTCACAATGTAAAATTATATTCAGTGGTAATAAACGAACTAAACTAAACTAAACTAAAAACGAACAAATTACACTGACGGAAAAAAATGAAACACGAGATTTGTAAAAATTTAGGTAATTTTCAAATGGCCATAACTTAGATTCTATCTAACCGATTTCGACGATCTTTTGAGAAATAAAAAGCAAAATGTGTCCTCTATGAGAGGGTTTATCCCTCACTTAAAGAGAAGGCTCTACGTCTCTCCAAACGAAAAAATAAAAAGACCACAAAATGCACTTTTTTTAAACACCCATAACTTTGTGCCAAATTGCCGTAGGAACTTTGTTTTTGAGTCCTGCACAGATAATTGATCAAATTTTAATGCCTCTGTGGCGGATCGAGTTGACAAAACTTTTCCAACTCCATAGACACGTCAAAGTTGGATATGGTTTCCTGAAAAATGGGGCAGAAGGGGTTACGCATAAGTTCGTATGCATGACTTTAAAGAAGACACTTAAAGTTTTTCGCCCTCAAAGATTCATCAAAATCGATTGAAAAGTATTTAATTTTTTTTCCTCCAGTGTATATAGTTTGGGTGGACCTGAGAAAAAAAATTAATAAAAAAGTTATAAACAATTTTACCCAAAATTAAATGCGTTAAATCGTTTAAGTAGACTCTTATCTACACGTTTATGTTAAAAAATCAAATTTAAAACGCGTCAAACAGTGCCATATTGGACTTTGAAAGTTTGCTATATTATCTAGTTAGTTTGGGTGGACCCGCGAAAAAAAATCATAAAAAAGTTATAAACAATTTTACCCAAAATTAAATGCGTTAAATCGTTTAAGTAGACTCTTATCTACACGTTGATGTTAAAAAATCAAATTTAAAACGCGTCAAACAGTGCTATATTGGACTTTGAAAGTTTGCTATATTATATGTATTGTTCGGGTAGACCCGAGAAAAAAAATTAATAAAAAAGTTATAAACAATTTTACCCAAAATTAAATGCGTTAAATCGTTTAAGTAGACTCTTATCTACACGTTGTTGTTAAAAAATCAAATTTAAAACGCGTCAAACAGTGCCATATTGGACTTTGAAAGTTTGCTATATTATCTATTTAGTTTGGGTGGACCCGAGAAAAAAAATCATAAAAAAGTTATAAACAATTTTACCCAAAATTAAATGCGTTAAATCGTTTAAGTAGACTCTTATCTACACGTTGTTGTTAAAAAACCAAATTTAAAACGTGTCAAACAGTGCCATATTGGACTTTGAAAGTTTGCTATATTATATGTATCGCTCGGGTAGACCCGAGAAAAAAAATTCATAAAAAAGTTATAAACAATTTTACCCAAAATTAAATGCGTTAAATCGTTTAAGTAGACTCTTATCTACACGTTGATATTAAAAAATCAAATTTAATACGCGTCAAACAGTGCCATATTGGACTTTGAAAGTTTGCTATATTATCTATTTAGTTTGGGTGGACCCGAGAAAAAAAATCATAAAAAGTTATAAACAATTTTACCCAAAATTAAATGCGTTAAATCGTTTAAGTAGACTCTTATCTACACGTTGTTGTTAAAAAATTAAATTTAAAACGCGTCAAACAGTGCCATATTGGACTTTGAATTCTTGTCATTTTAAAAAGAGAGTTCCCGTGGACTCGAGAAAAAATAATTTAAATTGTGGATTGACTGCATATCTACAGGCTAATGTTAATTACATTCTCAGCGTTTGATTTATTATAAATCATTAAAATTGAAGAAATTTTTATTTAATGGCGGATGCGCCGGGAAATCCGTGGCTATCTTCACATCGGTCTAAATTTAATTTAAAAAAATCCATTGTATGTAAAATCCAGTGCTGTTAATCCAAAAGCATGCTCATTATCTAACTGTACAATATGGGTAATAAAGTTGAAACTAGATAAAAATAATTAATAATGCTAAAATGTCGGATGATAAATATTTTCAGGTTTTTTTTTTTGTATGATAAATACCTAATGTAACCCATTTCACCTTTCCTACAGAAGATACGAACTTTATAAAGTTACAATGACATTCCGGTTAAGAATAATGCATTATGGAATTTTGTAATCCAATTCTCAAGTAGCATAAAGTTCTCGAGATATTTTATTATGTTGTTGTGTGCAGCGTTTCGAGTATGTAAGTTTGGGTGTCGCCGTTAGGGCCGGAGCGTCCGCAACGTACGGCCCTTTTACCCCAAAAAGTCGGGGGGTTATCTGTGATATTTATTTCGTTGTGTATTTTTATGCGTGACAGATATTGCCGCCTCGCACTGTCGGCGGATACAATATTTCAGTTTAGTGGTGGCTTTTAACGTGTTCCCATTAATAAAAAAAGACGCCCAACACGCACGATTTTTAGTGTCCCGTTGTTCTTTTTTCGAGATTTACCGACTTGCTGTTTTGGGAATTTATAAGGAAAAAAATCACGCGTTTAATGTGGCATTTCAACAAATTCATTTTCCGCCTACCTGTTCTGAATGATCATTTTTCAGCCCTGAAATATGGGAGGAAAACGAGTTCGCGTCACGCGGCAACTGTCTATCTCAACCGGAAAACACGTACTTTGCGCACTTAATACACAAATGCCGCTTGTAATTCATATTTAAAAAGTGATTATTTTACCTTTATAATGATTTAAACTGAATACTGTTTTGACCATAACTGACATTAACAAAGGCGAACAAATTAGGATGATTTGCTCCTTAAGGAGATATTTTTTGTAGATTAATTAAATTAGCAATAGAGTATTTTAGCAGTTATTTAATTGAGGTGCACATTCCATTTATTCAAATTCAAGTTAAGAGTGCTGACATCCTGTTTGCTGACGGGATGCGTCAATTATTTTCTGATATATCAAAAATATGCTACTTCTGGGCAGATTTAGAAATTTTGAAGCTAGTTCCGTGGAAGATATCACTTTTAGAATTTTTCTAATCGAGAGGTGCAAATTTCACTATCTTAAAATCAAGTTCAGATTGCAGCCATTTTCTTTTGATTGTTTTTTGGTAAATCAAAAATATAGTTAAATGTTAAATAAAAAATATAGGAAAAATTAATTACAGCTTTTTGACGATTTTTAATTGTTGAATGTACTTGCAGAAAGGCATTGCGAAAATATTTTTTTTTTTGCAATGCCCTTGTTATTTTATGGGTCAGCCACGGATTTCAGTTAACCCTCCAATGGTGACCCTACTGATCTGTGAGACCGGGTGTGTCGAATAACTTTATTCTCCGTTATTGTTTTTTTGTTGCAATTTCGAGTAGCTGCCGTATTGCAGATTAAATATCTTTGTTTTATTGTCAAAGAGCATAAATATAAAAAAAAGATGAACTATTAGTAACATGTTTCGAAAAATCTTCAGTTGAAAACCCCGGTGCGTGAGACCGGCGTCACCATTAAATTTGGGTCACCAATGGCGGGTTAAATGTTAAATAAAAAATATAAGAAAAATTCATCACGGCTTTTTGACGATTTGTATTTGTTAAATGTACTTGAAGAAAGGCATTGCGAAAATAAATATTTTTTGCACTGCCCTTGTTGTTTTATGGACCAACCACGAATTTCCGTTAAATGTTAAATAAAAAATATTAAAAAAATCATCACGGCTTTTTTACGATTTGTATTTGTTAAATGTACTTGCAGAAAGGCTTATCCAAAATATTTTTTTTTGCAATGCCCTTTTTGAGTTACGTTTTTTTTTAAACGCCACCCATGGATTAATGAGCTGTTAGATTTTTTTTCATTTCCATGGCTTTTTAACAGTTTGTATTTACTAAATACACCCGCAGAAAGGCACTACACAATAAAATTCAAGAATTGCATCCCTTTTGGCGAATGCGCCGGGAAATATTTGGCTGGAATATTTATGGCTAACTTCTCGTCGGTAGTAATTTCTGGTAATCATAATTTTTCAAAAGGCTATCGACCAAGATATCTTTAGGCCTTCTTATACTACGGGTGGTAGTTGTTTGAGTTTTGTGTTGCTGCGAGTTTTAGAGAGGATGTAACATCTTCCCAAAAATCTATAAATGTCCCATTTGAAATTGTGAAGTTGATATCATTTTTTCGGAAATAAAAAACCGGAAATGAAATCTTTGTGTCCAGGAATAGTCATCATTACAAACCATTTAAATCCACCAAATTTAATTTTCGTACTACTAACTATTTGTCTGTCTACTACCTCGTGGGACACCCTGTATTTGGAAATTTTGAAGCTAATTCCGCTAAAGTTAATGTTTTTACAATTTCCCCAATCGCCTTGTGTGCATTTCATACTTAAGTTCAAGTTTACTATTTTGATTACAGTCGGGGTGTATCGATTGTTTTTTGATATGTCTAAAAAATACTATTTCCAAGGTAATTTGGAAATGTTTAAGTTATTTCTGCGGAAACTAATATTTTTAGAATTTTTTCAATCGGGCTGTGTACATTTCACTTTCTCAAATTTAAGTCTAGATTGCTGCCAGTCTCTTTAGAGTGTGGTTGCGTCAATTTTTTTTATATGTCAAAAATATGCTCTAGTTAAATGGATTTGAAAATTTTGAAGCTAATTCCGCAGGCGATAAATTTTGTAGGATTTGTTTAATCACGAGATGCAGATTTTGCTCAATCAAGTTCAGAGTGCTGCAATTTTATTTACAGACGGAGTGCGTCGATTGTCTTTTGTTATATACTATTTTTAGAGAGATTTTAAAATTTTCAAACTAATTCAACTAGCGATAAATTATTCCAGATTTTTTCAATTGCGAGGTGCTCGTTTTATTCACTCAAATTTAAGTTTAGAGTGATGCCATTTTGTTTCCTATCAGCAAGCATCAATTATTTTCTCGTGAATCAGAAATATGCTACTTCTGAGTTTATTTGTAAATTTTGAAGCTAATTCCGCTAAAGTTATTGTTTTTGAATCGCCCCAATCGCCTTTTCAAAGGAATTCTACGGAAAATAATATTTTTAGAATTTTTCTAATAATAAGGTGTAAATTTCACTTTCTCAAATTTAAGTTGAGATTGGTGCCAATCTCATTAGAGTGAGGTTGCGTCTATTGTCTTTTGGTACATAAAAAATATGCTTTGGCTAAATGGATTTGAAAATTTTTAAGCTAATTCCGGTAATACATTTTTAAGGATTTGTTTAATCACGAGATGCAGATTTCGCTCAATCAAGTTCAGAGTGCTGCAATTTTGTTTACAGATGGAGTGCGTCGATTGTCTTTTGTTATGTCTGAAATATACTACGTTTGGAGAGATTTGAAAGTTTTTGAACTAATTCAACTAGCGATCAAGTATTCTCGATTTTGTCAATTGCGAGGTGTACGTTTTATTCACTCAAATTCAAGTTCATAGTGATGCCATTTTGTTTCCTGTCAAGAAACGACAATTATTTTCTGATAAATCAGAAATATGCCCTTTTTAAGTATATTTGGAAATTTTGAACCTGATTCCGCTACAGATTTTTTTTTATTTCTCCAATCGCCGTGTGTGCATTTCACTTATTCAAGGTCAAATTCAGAGTGCTATTATTTTGATTACAGTCGGGATGTGTCAATTGTTTTTTGATTGTCAAAAACATGCTATTTTCGAGTGAATTTGAAAATTTTGAAGTTAATTCTGCGGAAGATAATATTTTCAGAATTTTTTTTTCAAACATGTTTTTATCGGAAATATCCGTTTTGGGGTCCCTAGATGCCATTTCAACAATTTCTGGGAATTTTTTTTGTGTCTGTATCTGTGTGAGCTGTATCTCAAAAACTAATAAAGCAATTGATATGAAACTTTGAACATACATCTTATTTGATAATATGAAGAACTGAAAAGCTTTTGGTAAAATTTCGTACACCGGAAGTGAGTGTTTACCTTAACTGTTGTTTGTTTTTTGCCAATATTTTCTTAAATATGAAAAATATCATAAAAACATTTAAACAAACATTAAAGACAGCAAAGAAATGATCATCTTTTGCTTGA
Source organism: Ocypus olens (assembly GCA_910593695.2). Taxonomy (NCBI): domain Eukaryota; kingdom Metazoa; phylum Arthropoda; class Insecta; order Coleoptera; family Staphylinidae; genus Ocypus; species Ocypus olens. The sequence goes on from OU343052.1 coordinate 40,505,148, forward strand.
AAATATTTTTCATAAAATCATTTTTATTCGAGAAAAAAATTTATTATTTTTTTTTATTTTGGGTTTCTAATTATAAAACGATAATAGTTACAACAAATTTATATTAATAATAATTGTAGAGAATCCAAAAATGAACAACTTATAAGCAATAAGTTTTTTTCGAAATCCCTTTAGTTTTTGAGCAAACTGAGTTTTTGAATTTGAAGTATAATTCTTTCCATCTTTCATAATTTTGACGTTTTAAACGTCAGTTTCATCCTAGTTTACAGAACGCTCGATGTACATTTAAAATATGATTTCAATTGAAAATAAACCATGAAAACGTAAATATAAATGGCTACGATACCATCAAGTCGGAGAAAGTAACATGATGGCCATATCACCATTTTTTCGTACGTGTCTGGTGAGCGAACAACTCAATGCTCTCAATTTTCAATGAGAAATTTATTTTTTCTTCAAGATTTTTATATAAAAATCCATATTCAAATCGTCGTAACTCATTAAAAAAGAGGTGATTAGCAAGTTCTACACCAGAAACTCACTACAAGGCGTTATAAAGCACTCCCCGCCACAATGGCGGCTCGCGGTAAAATCAAAATCTAAGTCATGCCATGTGTAGAAATGTAGATGGGTACAAATAATATACCGTGAGATCAAAACGTCAAAAAAGTTGGTAGCTCTTAAAACTAAGGTAACTGACAAAAGTTCAGTGGCGTCACTAAGAATGGGAATTTTGGCATGGAAAACCCTGAAATTTGAAGAAAACAGCTTGATAATTAATCTTAAATGTATTATTAATAATCATGATCAGTTGTGTACATAACTGCTAATGTTTAAAATAGAAAAAAAACTGGCAGATAAAACACAGAAAAGTATTTTTAAAACAATTAACAAAATGTACACTGCACTGGATTGGAGAATTCCAGTCAACTAATTTAATTTTACTCAAATTTTTATAGGGATATAACTATTTTCGACTATTTGATCTCACGTATGGCGTGCAAATATATAAAATGGCGCTAAATTTTAAATTATATAAACAGGATGTTTCTTCAAAATGTGAAAATTTGATAAATGAAAGCTAGGTTCTTCTTGATTACTCTGCCAACCAAAGATAATTGGATTCTACGTGAGAATACTAAATACAGGTTGTGCTATTTGAAAAAACGAAGTTAGGATTTTCTACTACATTTTCGAACCGTGGATGGCAGTTCAAACATTTAATTCAGTAATTGCTTGCTAAAGAAGTTTTTGTTTATTTTTAGTTAACAATAAAATTTAAACCTTATTTTACTCGAAAAATTTCTTATGTAAGATGGCAATATGTCTATACTGCCAGTCTCTCAAAATCAAGAATAAAAATAGGAGGTTGTCATTTAAAAACAAAATGGCTGACGTCATTAGTCAAAAACACATTTTTATCGAATCAACCTGTGCGAAGATTTTTTCGAAAAATATTTTATTTCGGTTTTACTCAATTTATTGCATACTTTAGGCACGCACTGTATAATAAATCTCAAATATTACACCTCTAGAAATAAGGAAAGTTACTAAGGATGCGATGAACAAACTAATTTCAAATAAGTTTAAACCAATTTATCGTTCAATCTACCCAGGCCATTTAAGTTGGGATGGCCAAATTATGAAGCCACGGAAAATATTGTTAGCCTTAGTCAAGTACTTTTCAAGATATTCAAGTTGATGGTTCATGGGAAAAAAGTATTTTGTCGTTCTTGTGGCTCCGCGGCAGTCTTGCAGCTAGTAAAAAAAAAATAACTCGGTAAGTTATGAATATTTTGATGCCAAATTTGTACCGTTTATACTGTAAAATATGCAGATATTACAAAAATTGTTTTAATGTATTATATTGCTTTGAATTATAGTAAAAAATATAACTATACTGGGTTCCCCATAATAGGCTACCCATTTTAATATTTGAATTAATTTTTTTTTTCAGGCAACAAAACAAACTTTTTATTATACTAAATTACAGCTAACTCTTTGGGATTTATGATAATATAAATATTTGGCTAATTTAATTCTAACTTTTAAAAATCACGTCTTCTAAATGACCTCCACCAACTTCAACACATTTTTCAATATTAGATAAAAAGTGGTTCATTACACGGCGTAGCAAACCTTTGTCTATTCCTTCAACTTCTTCACAAATTTTGACTTTGAGTTCCTCGATTGTACCTGGACGACTCGCAAACACTTTGGCTTTTAAATATCCCCACAAGAAAAAATCGGGTGCCGTTAAGTCGGGGGACCTCGAAGGCCAAGGCAAATTTCCGAATCGAGAAATGAGTCGGCCATTAAACGTTTCTCGCAGAATCCGCATTGAGTTTCTGGCGGTATGAGCTGTTGCCCCATCTTGTTCGAATAGTAAGGCATTGTTTAGTAATCCTCGTCTATTTAATTCTGGAATGAGGAATGTCTCTAGTATGTTTACGTAGCACTCGGATGTTACTGTTACAGGTCGGTTATTTTCATCCTCAAAAAAATATGGACTAATAATACCAAAAGATTCTACTCCACACCACACAACAACTTTTGGATTATGGAGGTTCTGTGTAAAGATTTCGCGAGGATTTTCATTTGATCAGTATCTACAATTCTGTTTATTAACCATGCCGTTCAAATAAAAATTTGCTTCTTCGCTCATTAAGAGACTGTGAATTGCTCCTTGATGTAAATTCAAAAATTCTTGTCAAAATGCTAACCTTGCTTCTTTATCTTGATTTATAAGTTGCTGTGCCATTTGGTATTTATAGGGATGAAATTTTAAATCTCTTTGAAGAATTTGATCTAAGCTTCCCTTTGATATTCCTAGGATAAGGGTTTGTCGATTAGCAGACTTTTAGGACTTCTCGTAAACGTAATTCTAACTCGTTCAATATTTTCTGGTGTACGAACTGTTCTTCGACGTCCAGGCTTCTTCAAATTTTGTACATAACCATTTTCACGCCAATGACGAACCCATAACTTAACAGATTTACGATTTGGCGCGTGACCTCTATTGTTGTTATTAAACTGACGCCGGAATGCACGCCTAACTTCTTCTATCGAATTGCTTCTTATGTAAGTTTCTACACAAAACACACGTTGTTGGACTGAGTAATCCATGAAAGTTAAATAATTATGATGAAAACTAACAAACTTCTCGTAGAAAAATAACAATCCACAATTATTAATATTAAACTTATTTGTGACAGGTGCCTACTTGATCAATAATTAACTTAAATCCCAAAGACTACAGAACATAATCCCATAGAGATAAACTTATTTCATATTATTCCCACTAACATGACCTATTCCTAAGTTATAATATCAGTGCAACTTTAAATTAAGCACAAAAACAAACTTAAATTTAATAAATTTAAAGCTGGACGATGCGTTGAACTTTGGTTTTACGTGAGAGTTGAATAATAATATTATATTAATAATTGTATTATTATATTATTAAAATATTAATGATATTATTATAGAAAAACCTCGTACGCGACGCGCGAGTCTTAATATCTAACAAGGGGAGGATCAGATGTGTGACTCACCGATTTCATCCATATTTGGCACACGTGTAGGTTATAACTAGGAGTGTAACCGGTGCAAGTAATAGGGCGCACTATTCAGCCGTTTTCAAGAAAAAATGTTTTTTAATTTGTTATTCATCGTATATTTATATACCTTTCGCGTTAACAAATATATACCGACCTTTTGGCGCATCGATAAAACCTCCAATTCGTAGTCGGAAGGTCAAAGGGTCGAACCCCATAGTTGAAGTTGGATTCATTCTTTTATTTTTATAGTTTTTATAAATCCATGTGTATTTAAATATCTTAATTTTAGAATCAATCAATTTTTTTCTCAAAAACGGCTGAATAGTGCGCCCTATTACTTGCACCTGTAATACTCCTAATCATGACCTACAAGTGTGGCAAAGATGGATCAAATCGGTGAGTCACACATCTGATCCTCTCCTTGTAAGATGTTAGCCTTGAAGAAAATGGCTTTAGGTTTTTAGTGAAAAAAAAACGCGGAATTAATTTTAGTTTTGAATCCCTAATTCGAGAATATTGAAAGTGATACAAGCAATAAGGGAAATTCACTCACATTGCTTCTGGCGACCTTCTCTTGTAGGACCTACCTTAATGTAGTAAGGGACGACGATCCCGTACTCATTGGTGACCCTTCAGGACATCAGTGGAGGCTCTTCGGGACATCAGCGGAGACCTTGCAGGACATCAAGGGGGATCCACCATCCAGTGGAGGAATTGGAAACGATCCGATCCGAATCGCGAACTTTATATTAGACCGAGTTAATGATGCGCGAAAACGACGAGCCGTGGAGGAATGCGTTGAAGTGAATAGATTTATTTTTATAAATTAATTTCAGATATTGGAAAATTTCGTGGATAAGACGAATACTTGGTGAAGTTAGAATTAAAGTTGTTTCACTATTCATGTTGAACAGTGCTTGTGGCTTCAACAGGATGATGATGAATAAAAGAAGTTATAAAATGCTAAGATTTTAATAATGGACGAATTTAAATGCGAAAATGGCTTCAACAGGCTGATGATGAATTGTAAATAAAATAAGTTATAAAATGCTCTCAAGATTTTAATTAATGGACGAATTTAAATGCGAAAATATTAAGTCAATATGTGAAATAGCAATTACAATTTATAACAACGTAGTTTTAAACAAAATGTTTAAATTAGAGACAGTCGCAAATTGTAAATTTTAGAAGAATTTGAAATACCCAAAATCAGTTGATTTTTTGAAGTAATTTTTTAAATGATTTTGTCGACTAACATTGAATTTCGCCGTTTATTATTATTTTCAAAATTTATTTCAATAATGTATATAGACATGGGAATTACGCAAAGGGTAACTTCTTCGCCCTAAGGGTTGGATCAAGAAGACTTTAAAACAAACAGGTATACCACGGATCAAGGGTAGGCTTCACAGGGTTGGAGACGATAGGATGTTTGATTTTGATTTTATAGATATTAACGCATAGTATCAATGATGTTCAAAAGACAATATATTGGATTAAATCGTGTAAGTTTACATTTTCGTTGTTGGCTGAAAAATACCACAACTACGTCAAAAAAAAATTGTTAAACTGTTAATTTATCAGTATAATTCTGACTGACTGATTTATATCGCTGTATTTTCGACAATTTCAATTTGGATCCGATTTAAAAATTATTATTATTTTTTTTTTCATCTGCCACCACCGTTTGTGTTAATATCTCATATATTAATTGAATACAACATAAGCACCAGAATTATATCAATCACTTACTAATTTCATCTTTAAGTACTTGTTATACTATATTATCTAAATGATTTAAAAATTAATCAAATTGTTTCTTTTTAAGCGAAATATTGATATGATTTTTACTACGGTTAATAAAAGGGATATTTCAGGGCGGGCTGCCTATGTGCAAAACGTAAATAGAAAATAAAAATATTTAAAAAAATAAATGTGCCGATTTTACATTCATTGGGTAATCTGCGGCCGTTTATTTATTCCGATTCAAACTACCCCGTTTAAAACACCTCTCACCACATACATGATACAAAAATGGACAGCTCCACCGAATGAATTATTCTGATGTGATTTTGAATATCTTCAATATAACTAAATACAACGCAATACCAATTACCTTAAATATAATTCCTCCACGATAAGGAAGCGACTTTTTACTATGATACGAATTTTAATAATCACTGCACTGTATTTTACTTCGAACAATTAAACTATTTCGGTTTACGTTTGACGCCGGAAGGTAATCCGGACGTATTCACGCGTAACTGCACTTATTTTAAACCGATTTTCACCAATGGGAGGGAACCGTTGGTTACACGCCGCGGAACGACGACTTCCAAGTTTCCATAAACACTATGCGGGTGGTTTAAGCTGGAAGGTAATCCAGATTCGCGGTTTTTCCTAATTGAAGACTTGGACGCAAGCACACGCACCTAAACACGACGCCGGTGCGCGGCATACTGAAGATTTCGTGCTCAGCATGTTTGGAGGACTTCCCGATTCGCAGTAAACAATCGCACGCACATCTTCGCTAAGTAAGGAGATATTAAGGTCGAGTTTCGAATGCGCCGATAGCACATTTTTTGTCGTTGCACTAATCTCTTAATTTTTTCTGGTATTATTTCGTGCCGGGCTGCCGAAAATTCCCATTTAAAGGTGTAAAATTTTATACTTCTATGCGAAGGTCGGATCTGATGAGTTTAAAAAGTAATTGACGCTGTTATACATAGTGTTCTAATTAATATATTCATAAATGAATAAATAAAATTAAATATTTATTTGCAGACTTTACTAAAACTAATTTTTATTTTTGTCCTAATATTATTTCTGAAAATTCTTTACTTGTTGTAGTCTTTTAAAATTAAGCTCGGGTACCATTAATTGCAATTAAAACTAAATTCTACGCTTTTCAGTTCGGATTGTTAAATAACGTTTATGTTCAAAGCCTTATTTGAAAATGTTTGTTTTTGACGACACTCAAATTTCGTACACCGTTTTCTGTTTTGTCCAATATTTTTTTTTTAATTGTAAGATATTACAAACACTTTTAAACAAACACTGAAGAAATTGACATCTTTGATTTATAAATATTTTACACAAAATCCTTGTTTAAAAAAGTTATTGACATTGTTTCTTATTTTTAGTCTAAAATTATAAAATGGATAATAGTTACATCAAATTTACGATAAAAATAATTATGGAGATAACCAAAATAAACAACATATAAAAAATATTCTTTCTGCAACTGATGAACCATATAAAAGAAAGGCCCGGGGTTGTATACGTCTGTTATTATTGACTTGTTCATTTATTCATTTAATTTATAACTTATATATCTATTAAACATTTGATGATGGCTAATGGTCATAGAACCAAGGCCAGGAGTAACGCCGAAACAAAACAAAATATAGGTATATAAAAGAAAAAGTTGTCTTATCTGCAATTATCTAAATGACAGAAAGGCTAATTGGCGATGTTTAAAATGCAAAAAAAAGTGTAGAAAATATATGCGTTAATTGTGCAAGATCCAGACTTCTCTTAATTATGATTTCTTTCGTCGACTTTAGGAAATGCAGTTTTTCGTATTTTTTTTTTTGTTATTTGTTGACTTTATTTTGTACTTTAATTACATAAGTTTCATTTTGCAAAATCGTGTTGTTCTACAAAAGATTTTTTTTTGACTTAGGCATGAGCCATTCAGTCACATCGAATATATTTTTAATAATGTATTTTTTAATTTTTTTGGATGAATAAATTATAATTGTCAGACCGTATACACAACAATCATGGAGCCGACCGAATACTTCTCGATCCCTGAAAAATCTTTCGGCCGGGCTGGGATTCGAACATACACGGCACGCGGTGCAACCGGCACAAGCGCTCGCCTGTGACCACTACACCAACGGGCCGGGCTGCCCCTACAAAAGATTAGATATCGAGAAAAAAATTATGATAAATGCTACGAACGAACTAACAAGATTATTTCTGTTATTTTAGATTGTTTCATGTATAAAGCCCCATTTTCTAATTAATGGCATACAACTCTGCTAATAGTTAAAAAATACAGTAAACAATGATATAGTAAGTTGCATTTGGCTGTGTATTGAATAAGCAGACCCTACGTCGCCAGCTGTGTGGCACAAATGCCATGTCACCAGTTAAGAGTTAAAACGGAAATTTCCGAAAAATATATTTTTTAAATTTTCATTATCGCAATACTTTCTTTGATTTAAATATTTTTAGTGAAATTTATTAACTTTTCCCAAAAAACAGTTAGATTTCGAACAAATCTTAATCCTTTAAATTGTTCATTTTGGCATTTTCTGTTATGTTAAATGGTTGTAACTATAATCAATTCATAATTGTAGACAAAAAATGACCATGATTTTTAATTTTGGATTTTTTTTCCAAAATCAAAAAGTTTAGAAATATTTGTTAAGGAAAGATGTCAAATTTTGGGATGACTGCAATATTTGCCAAAATGTTTTTCTAATACACCTTATTGGTAATAAAATAATCGGAAAATGACTAGAAACGGTAACCCACTTCCAGTACACGAAATTTTCAGTACTTTCGTTTATGAAATAAAGCTTATGTTCAAAGTTTTATTTGAAAACCATTTTAGAGAAACTGCGCTTACAGTTAGATGGATAAACAAACATACATACGGGTATATATTGTTCAAAAACGCATAGAATCATCTCGGGGGACCTTAAATTGGTACTTTCCGTTTGAAATTTTGAATTCGAAATAAAATTATCACAATACGTTCTCATATTTCGCACAGAGAAAATGAAAATAGTACCCAAATCACGTATTATTGGTAATTTTATATTCCAAATAAGTTTAAATAATTTTCATTTTCTGCAGTATTCGTAATCTTTATTATACAAATTTTCTGACCTTTTAATAGCAGATTTGATTAAATTAATGTAAATAAGTTAATTCAGTTTATTTTAGTTTAAGGTAATTTAAGAATTCATATGTTTTGTTATATTATTATAAATTGGGGTTTCCGGTAAATAAATAAATAAAAAACAAAATAAATGAAAAACATATTTTGTTAGTACATTATCAGTAAATGGTATTATCCTACGTTTGTTAATATTTAAAAACAATTGATTGGCAAGACACTAATCCACCAATTTGACCAATTTGTTATCCTGCAGAATCATTTGGAAGGTTGATGTGAAAACTTTTTTAAGGTCAGCGAATAATAAGAATTACACAATAAAGTCGTTGATAAATAAATTAAACAGAATTAGTCCAAGGCCTAAATTTGTACTAATCAATTTTACAATTAGACCAGCGCCGGTGAAAGCTGAACGTGATTAATGCATTTTTGCACTAAGAATTGGATTACATCTTGTTCTGTCGGTATCTATTAGTATGAAATAAAAGATGAAATGAGTAGTCTAATGCATGCCATTTTAAGTTATGAGCCACCTTCTGCTTTCAACGGCCGGAGCTTAACAATTTGATGATTATTTGAAGAAAAAACTTCGGATCCAACCAACTACTTTACTGCTAAATTTTATCAACGATAGTTTATGGTTGTGGTTGACATGCAATCCCTGTAGGGGCACGTTTTCGAAAGCCCAGCCCGGCCCGACCCAATAGTGCAAATTTTAAATCTGGCCCGATTTGGCCCGATGAAAATAAAACTGCTGCTGGGATGGCCGGAGCATAGTCTAACTAACAACTTTAAAATTTTGATTATACCATTTCGACAAAAAGTTTATTATCGAAACCAAATAATATTCTTTCGATATTTATTATTTTATATATAACTAATTTTTCTAAAATGTCACCAATTCTGTAAAAGTTAATAACTTCTTTTGTAATTATTTAACACAACGTTAACATTTGAAAGATTATGAAAAGTTTATTATTTGATCTTAAAACACTTCCCGTACCTATGACGCGGCTCACAAAACAAAATGGTACTTTGACAAAATAGGAAATGCGAAAAAATAAACCAAATTAATTTAAAAAATAGGTAAATTACCCACAGAATCATGAGGTTATGAGGATATGTTTATTAGACGAAATAATGGAAACATTATTTGAAAAATTGATTTATGGAAGAATTTTTTTTTTAAGTAACAAACAATTTGGATTTAGAAAACGACTATTAAATGCGTTTATTTATATCTAAGGTTACTAGCACACAATGTTTTATTTTTGCTTCGTCTGCAATTTTAAAAAATTCGTCAATAGTTAATAAGTTAAAAATTGCAAACGAATTAGAAAATAAATCATTGTGTGATAGTATCCTTGGTTATAAACAAACGCATTTAATAGCCTTCCAGGGTACATTATTTTAACATCCTTAGATAATTATGAAATACCTTTATCTGAAAAAATATTGAAAATTACTTTAAAGAGAGGAAAATTATTTATGATGAGCAAGTATATAAAATATATAAAATGTCATGTGAAGTATCCTAAGGTTCAGTTCTACGCCCACTTCTATGGAAAATGTCCTATAGTGAAGTCCTGAAATTAGGCTGGCCCTAAGACACAAATATTATGGGCTTTGCAGACGATTTGGCAGTAGTTATAAGAGATAGATGTTTCAAGTTTATAAATAATATCCAATTGGATTAGACAAGCAGGATTAAAATTAGCCCCAGTAAAAAAAAATTTTATTGACATAATACAAATTTTTAAATCGAAATTAAAAAATTATTAAATATTTAGGAATAATTTTGGACAATAACAAGGATGAAACAAATCAAGTACGTAGAGTAGTAAACATGTAATAAATTGTGAAATGTCAATTGCAAGAATTTTACTAAGTACGTATAATAATAATAATTTATTTCCTCATAAAAATAATTACAACATAACACAATAAATAAAGCAATATACTTTAAGGATATATGGGTGGTGCTGGTAAAAATAAAAGAAAACTCGTAGGAGAGGTTGATCAAAATTATCGTATAGGGCTGCAAGTTGGGTAAATTGCATTAATAGCACAAGTAACAGAGAAATGTTAAAAAAAGGTCTAAAAGATATTAAACGATCTCAATAGATGCTATAGAGAGGTATTAGCTAAATCAACCAGAGGATTTACTAATAGAAGAAAGAGGAAACATATATATTTAGATTCTAAATGAGGATTAGATAAAAAAGTAATTGATAATGCTATGAATAAATAACAAGAGAAATGAAAATAGTTCAAAAGCCTTCTTCTTTTAAAAATAATTAAAATTTGGACAGATAGAAAACATGGAGAATTAAATTATTGTTACCCAAATTTGAATGTTTAGGAAATTACCTTTACAAAATTAAAAAAATAGATCGTGCATAATGTAAGTTTTGTTCAGAAGAATAATAAGACACCACTGAACACACATTATTAAGTTGTAATTCGTGGTCAAGGGAGAGAGAAAATTTAAATAAGAAGAATTAGGTAATGAAATTACAATAGAAAATTTAATAAATTTAATATTAGAAAGTAAGAGAAATTGGGAACAATTCAAAAAATTTGCATACGTTCAAAGAAAGAAAGATGAATTATATCGAGAGAGAGAGAGAGAGATAGTGAGAGAGAGAGGAAAGATAAAATTAAAAGATGAGAAGACGTAACATTTGAAATAAATAAGAAGATAACATTGTAAATTAAGTTAAAAAAGTATGTAATTAATGAATTTAAAAATAAAATCCTGCTTCTGGATATGTTTAGCGGTAAATTCTTCTAGCTATTAGAACATTTCGATCGACTTTGCCAATGCAATAAACCATATTTATGAGTTCTTGACGTGTACAATTCATTTTTACAGTAAGAAAAGGTTTCTCATTACCTCGAATGCCTCAGAATTATTATCAGAAACCAACTTAAATTTCTAAAGAAAAATGTTTTTATTGATAAATCTCAAGAATCCTTAATATTTCATTAAACAAACTGTATATTATTGGAAACCTTATCAAAAATTCCATGCATTGGTGGCAACATATATAGGGTGTTCAATGTTATCCATTGTTTTGCAAATGTTGATACCCTGTATGGCAATACCTATGATCAAAAAAGGACCAAAGCCGATGTGTATTATTCTTCATGATGTGGAAAATTTTCTAGTGTATAAAAAATGACGCTATCTTTGGAACGCTTCTGCAATTTTTTCAATGTGTATACGTTTTTGCCACAAAATTGCCCATAACAAACCAACCGTCCACAATAGACCCATCTTATACTATTTTTATCAGATTCTCAAGAGGGTTGAAAATAAAGTATAAAATATGGGTTGTTCCATTTTAAAGAAACATAACTTTGTTCTGTTATTTCTGCTAGGACAGCCTGTACAAAAACATACATATTTTTAAAATATGTAGAATAGGTGCAGGTACCAGCTTAGGAAAAATAGAAGCCGATATCTCAAATAGCAAATAAGTATGGGGCTTTTACTAGATCCCTGGGTCACCTGGTATATTCCTCTAAAGTTTATTAATCAACGAGCGTTTAAAATGGCTTATCATTACACAGTGTCCGTAAGGTCCGTGATTTGTTCGAGGGATTATATCCAGAGAAACCAGTGTATAAAAAAAGTAAGAAACAATCTAAATTAATACGGATCTGGTTTCAAAACATGTCGGCTTGTGGAACTTATTTAATTTCAATGGAATAAAACTTAATTCAGCGAATGAAATTACTTTCTGGCGGACGAATAATACAAAGTAAATCCGTAGAGCTTCAGGTGCATCACACCACTGCTTATAACATTCTCAGGAAAAACAAGTATAAATCGTACAAATATAAATATTATAATATAATTTAAATTAATGTTGGCATAAATAAACTGATCTTTGTCTTTAATTGGACTAGGATAAAGCATTTTAATATATTCATTAATTAAATATTGAAACTGACAGTAAAATTACTATCAGTTGTTGTTCGCTATGTTCGTGTATGTTCGTGTATGTATTTTAACACCATTTCATTTTCAAAGTGGCACTTTGTAGTGAAATTCAAGTAGTTCGAATTATAGGTTTAAAAATTAAAATTCACTTGGTTTGTTTCACGATTAAATTGCTTTATTTTGAACTAGTTTCGGCTTTTTGGGAATTCCCCGATATTAAATGCCCTTATTACCTGACCGACTGTCACCTAATGTATATAATCCACAAAACTTCGTTTCGAAAGTTTGAGTTAAATATTTCAGTTAGAATAGAGTTACGCCAGATACAAAACACCAATTTACATCAACAAAGTTATGCATAAATAGTGTGTATGAGTTAACATACTTACAAACAAAATAGTATTAATGACCATAATAATGTAAACATTGTCAATCTTGATGGTTAATGCTAATCGTCGAGCACACTAGCACGCTAATATATTGAAGTACATAAGGCAAGTAAGTTTTTACCATTGATCACATACCAATTTCCACTACCAAATCTTAACTGGTAATGGGTTCTTCAATAAGAACTTCTTTTTTAAATATCGCCCAAACCATTTGGGATATCAAAACTTTTATTATTGGCTTAAAGTAAAATCAATGCAATTATGAATGAAACTCGACTTCGGTCATATGTCCACCAAGGGCACGATTGCAGCGGTCGATTCGTTGAAGCCAATTTTCGATGACTCGGCTACACAATTCGATGGAAATGGTCGCTATTTCTCGTTCGATGTTGCCGCTCTTAGGTCCTCTTACGCCGCCGGCTTGTTGGCATAGACCTTCGATTTAACGCAGCCCCACAAAAAAAAAGTCTAGAGGTGTTAAATCACAAGATCTCGGCGGCCAATCGATAGGACCTCTTCTCGATATAACACGTTCACCGAACTTGGACTTCAATAAGTCGATTGTTTCTCCAGCTGTGTGGGATGTGGCACCGTCTTGCTGAAACCACATATCACCATGCAATTGATTGAAGAAATAACGCTGCAACATGTCTCTGTAGCGTTCACCATTGACTGTAACGTGACGGTCATTTTCATCAACAAAGAAAAATGGCCCAATGACACCCCCGGCATTGAAACCGCACCATACAGTCACTTTTTGTGGATGAAGTGATGTTTTATGAAGCACATGAGGGTTTTCAGCACTCCAATAACGCATGTTTTGTTTGTTGGCGAAGCCATTCAACCGAAAATGCGCTTCATCACTGAAGATGATGAAAGTCGTCATTTTCGGCTAACATCTCTAGAGCCCATTCCGAGAACGCGCGTCGATTCATATGGTCAAGTGGCTTTAGTCCTTGAGTTAACTTCATCTTGTAAGAGTGCAGGCCAAGATTCCTTCGCAAATAGTGTGTTCGGACTGATGCCCAATTCCTGAGAACGCCGTGGAATCAACTGATTTGGATCGTTTTCGATGGACGCTTCAACGGCAGCAATATTCTCGGCGCTGCAACCGCTGCGTTGTCTCACTGGCACGGCAACATTCAACAGTGTATGTTGACTCAAATTTTCTCACCAAATTGTGAACTGCTTGTCTACTCGGAAGAGAATGGCGACCCAAAATTGGCGTAAGCGCTCTTAAAGTTGCAATCACTGACCCGGAATTTCCGTAGTAATTTTTAATTACTTGTAAACGTTCTTCGTTTGCAAGTCTGCATGATGAAAATGTTTTAGTTACTGCTATTTTGACAGTGACAGCGCACTAATTTGTTTAAGGGTGCGTTCACAATAAGAAAACAAAAGTGTCAAGTTGCTATTGAAAAACCCTTTATAAATTCTATAACTGAGATACTGAATAATGTATAAACAAATTTGAAAACATAACAATGGCTATACAGTGGCAATATTTAAGGGTATGCTACATCGCATAAAAGATCATTTAAATACAAATAAAATGCATCTTTAGGTTAGCTATTGTAAAAACAAAAATATATATTTTGAGTTAAGTACTGTTTATTAAACAACGAACTTTTGGCTCAAGTAACATAATTTAACGATAAGCTAAACTTAATTAATAATTTAACATACTGTTTCATGTAAACATGTTTAAATCGTTCATGAAATCAGACTGACGCATGGCATAGTGGATGTGTTCAGAAAACTACAAATTATACGTTTCTGCTTATATCATGTTGATCATTATCTATTGTTACGTTATTATAGATTGATTTTAATATTAGTCCATGGTTAGTAATGAGTATTATTACAATGTATTGTAGAACTTTAAAATGTACGTATATGAATAAATTCGATACAGATGAAAGTGACCTGAATATATGAATATTTAACCTGTTCGTAACTTTAATTTTTAATAAATTCAGTCTATTTTTGTCTGTATCGAATTTATTTAATGCTTCTGCAACAAGTGAGGTTGACTCAAATTTATTTATCATTAAAATCGTAGAAAAAGTAGATTTTCCAACCGTAAACAATAACATTTTTTTCTACACACCTGTACTTTCACTAATCACCTACCATTCAGGTATAAAATAGGTTCAAACATTCCATAATTTCCTCAGTTGTTCACGTTCACGTATCTGTATTTTATTCTTTAACATTCAATTCAAAGGCGAAGCTGCACTGATGGGAGATTAATCTCGAAACGCGTCTGCAGACGGCTATTTACTTAATTTTTACATATTTTATGGTTCAGTTTTAGAGTTTAAAGTTTTCAAATTCAATTTAGTTTAATTTTCAAGTTAGGTAGAAAAAAGCGATCTTAAACCAACGTTACGTTACGTTATTTATCTAGTAGTTCAAGTAATAACATGTACAAAACAAATTTCTTTTGTATTATTCAACATCCGGCGTGGCACTAGCCAGGGAAGTAGTTGTAGTAGTTGTTGTTGTTAGTAGTCCTAATGAGATTTAATTTTGCTGAGTTACGAACAGGTTGAATATTCATATATGCAGGTTACTTTCCTCTGTATCGAATGTATTTAATGCTTCTGCAACAAGTGAGGTTGTCTCCAATTTATTTATGTACGTATATGAATATATAATTCATGTTGTTTTCCAAGTGTGACAAAATATGTCTGGAGGAAGTATCTACGTTTTAGTCAATAAATTTTATTATTCAGTGCGGTTGGCGCGCTGTGAGTACCCAGGTGTAATTTGTACCCTGAAAAAAAAAACGTTCTCTTCCAATGGGAGCTCTATTTCACGAGAATAATATAATTAAGGCACGTTCATTGTACCGACTTGCAAATAGAGTGCAGCTCGGATTAATCATATGCACTTCTGTGTCGGGCGAGCGAATGTTATATTAAATTACGACAGATGCTACAGTAATATATTTAAAAAGGTTAAAATTAAGTTACTTTCTAGCCTGAGCGTTTTGCTTGATGTGATGGTCCATTTTGTTTTTTCATTTTACGTAATCCTGCTGCTTACACACATGTAATCCTTACAATATTCTGAAATAAGAAATCAAACCAAAATGACTTGTTTTCAAAATTCAAAATTATCTCGTGATTATCATTACTCTTCGAATATTGTACAAGATAATTGTATTTATTTTAATTCTTAAGTAATGTAGGCAACGTTATTTGAAAATAAACTTAACATAGTATTGAATGACTACATCGAATATTTACGGCGCTATATCTATTTGCACTTGATCTCGTTTTTTTTTTCTGCTGATACATTTACGACCCTCGTATTCCTAAATGGATGTGGTTAGGAAAAGTGGGTCCTCGTTTTTCCGGAAATGTAGATTAGATGCGGTGGCCCTCTCTGTACAATTTGTAGTGCTGACTGTGTAACGCAGTAAGGGACACGTAGGTCCGTAAAAGCTTGCGACTTATGTCGTTCGTTGCAGCTCCTCCATTTTTTAACACCCCTCCATATTTCAAAAAGGGCGAAATATGTCCTCGTTGCAACGAGTAATCCATAAAATATTCTCTGGGGGGTGTAAATTTTTCAATTCTAGAAACAGTCGTGGTTTGGTTTGGGTTCAGCAATCATACGCTATTATATATTAATAGGTATGTTAATGATACAGTTAGCTATTGATAATGGGCACTTAGTACCCGAAATATACATCTATAGTTTAAAAATATGCGAAGAAAGTAATATAACCCTTTTAACTTTGTTTTGTATAACTTATATATTTATTTTTGTGACTTAAGTTTCGGTAAGTAAAATTACCATTTTCAAACATGAAGTGATGATTCACAAAATAAATGTATAAGTTATACAAAACAAAGTTAAAAGTGTTTTATAATAATATTTAAAATGTATAACGAAGTAGAAGCCTCCAGCATAAGCAATGGAATATAACTGTGTTTTATTAGTAATTAAATCTTCACGTAACTCACAAACCACATTAGTGTTAATAGGTGTGTTGTTAGATATTAATATAACTATGTGTAACTAAAGCTGTGATTTAAAAAAATCACAGGTTAGTGCATGATTATGCTATTTATTTAACTGTGTAGTTTATTTTATTGACAATTTAGAATTAAATAATCGTTATTAAAAAAAAAATTATTGTCTCATTATTTTATAATTGCATTTCTTAGTGTCTTAAGATTGACCACCCAAAATTGCAGATTGGTATTAAAAGTATTTTTATAGTTATATCTTTATAAGTCTATATTTACGACTAATTGCAAAGACTAGTTGAAATAGCGCAAATAGCATAAACGTTTACTGAATAATGACCCATGGACTTATTTGGAGACTAAAATTTTGGGGAAACTGTTTTTGGACTTTTTTACATGGAAAATTCGAAGGCAATTAAACGAAAATACATTGAGATGTTAAACAAACTTCCGGGCGGCTTCTATTGGTCGACGCAGCGTCTCATCTGCTTGGCGAAATAATAATTACGTAGACCGTGAAGTTTCATCTGATTGGCTTATTACTTTTACAGCCTAGGCATTATTAAGCATTTTTAAAGCCTAATCCGTAAAACTGATACTTTACACTAAAATCTTACTTTTAATATCAATCCGCTAAAAAGAGCTATTTTCGCACTTTGTTTTCAGATACGCACAGTTTTGTTTGTATTGTTTCTTTATGCTCAAAATGGCTTATTAAGCAAATATATAATAATGTGTTTTTTTTAAATTTTATTTGTTCTTTGTGTATTCAGAAATGCCTTATTATCCTTGCATAAGGAACACGGTACCCCCCATGTTCCTTATGCGAGACAACTTTTTTTGGCCCGATTATAGCGCTCTTAATAATGTAAAAAAAAATGACTAAAAAGAATTTGTTTCTATAATTCAATATGTGTACTTTTATTTAAAAAAGAAAATTAAAATAAATACGAATAATAAAGAAAGTCAAAAAATTTCTTTCTATAATATTAATTTGTTGACTTTTAAATGATGCCCTTAAATATAGTTTAGGGGCCGCTGTGGCCTAGTGAGTAGCGTTTCTGCTTCTGGGCATCGTGGTCGTGGGTTCGAATCCCATCCGTGCGGTCACTTTTTCAGAACGAAGAAGTGGCCGTGCGGGTCCACGGATGTGTAGTATGTGTCCCATTCATTTATTAAAAATGAAATCTTCAAAAACTTATATACGTTTGTGGCCGAACTGCTAATCGCTTTCGCCAATTCCCTTATAGGCATTCACTCTCCTTAACCCGCAATTCCATCAAACATCCCTCCTTAAAAAAAATATATAGTTTCCTTTAAATGTAATTTAAAAAAATTAAAATATCGATTAATTGCTTTCTTATTTTATACTTATGCCCGGATTCTTCAATGACACTTAACGCGATCTTAAAAATAAGACTTTAAGTATTGGATGAACCATATCTTGGATTCAAGAGTCGGCCTTACATTATGAAACGCCAAAAACGGCATCTTTCAATTCGGATTCTAACCTAAAAGTCAAAGTAATTTGTAAGTCATTCATTCTAAGTGGTTCTAAAATTGGAAATAACTTACTAGCCTCTTCCTTCTACCTTTTTACCAGCGGATAGGCCGTTTTATTTTTCACAATTTTGTAGATCGATCGAAATTTATGCGCTTTTTTTGCATTTTCACCATAATTAACACTTTAACAACTATACAATTGACTAGGAGGTTTGACATTGGATGATCAAATCTTGCCTAAGATATGTATACATTTGTTTGATACAACAATACAAAAAATAAGATATTAAACGTAATAAGGGTGGGCGATATTTCACGTATCTGTAATTTTTCACTGATATTGAAGAATTACAGGTCGTTACCGTTACTAATAGGCGAATTTCACTGCTACTTAAAATCACCGCTACTTAAAATCACTGTTACTTAAAATCACTGCTACTTAAAATCACTGTTATTTAAAAGCACTGTTACTTAAAATCACTGCTACTTAAAATAACTGCTACTTAAAATCACTACTACTTAAAATCACTGCTACTTAATATTACTGCTACTTAAAATCACTGTTACTTAAAATCACTGTTACTTAAAATCGCTGCTACTTTAAATCACTGCTACTTTAAGTCACTGCTACTTTAAATCACTGATAAACTGTGATTGCTACTTAAACTGTGACTGTTACTTAAAACATAATTGTAGTACAAGGTAGCATTTCTAAATGTTATTTAATATTTACTACTTTAGTCTCTCATTTTTGAAGGATATTGTATTTAAATTTTGAATAAATATTTAATAAGAAATTAATATTTATAAAATGCCGTAGTATACCATATAAAATGAAATAAATTACAACTTATGTACTAACAATTGAGATTTTATAAAAACGGAAAAATTTGCTTCCCTGACATGGAATTGAGCCACAAACTCGCTGTGATCGAAAGTGATGAGTCACAATAAAAAAATTAAAAAATCCATATCTCCATTAAAAACTGTGGCATTTACAAAAACCAAATTGATTTTGAATAAGCGATACTTCGATATTTTTGTATGGAATTTTGTCTGCGCGTTTTATATTTTTTCCGCGATGTTTTCATTAAAGTGCTCGAAAAGATAAAATAAAAATTTTCAAAAATCCATATCTCCATTAAAAATTGTTGAATTTACAAAAACCAAATTAATTCTGAATAAGCATTTCTTCGACCATTGAGGATATTGTTTTAAGGGTTTTTTTCTAGGCGTTTTATATTTTTTCTGCGATGTTTTCTTTCAGGTGCTCAAGAAATTAAAACGAAAATCTTCAAAAATCCATATCTCTTTTGAAAATCGTTGAATTTACAAAAACCAAATTGATTTTGAATTAGCTATACTTCAGCCATTGAGGACAATTTTTTGTGGAATTTTGTCTGCGCGTTTTATATTTTTTCTGCTGTTTTCATTGAAGTACTCAAAAAAATAAAATTAAAATTTTCCATATCTTTATTAAAAATTGTTGAATTTACAAAAACCAAATTAATTTTGAATAAGCAATTCTTCGACCATTGAGGATATTGTCAAAGAATTTTTTCTACGGGTTTTTTATTTTTTCTGCAATGCTTTCATTCAAATGCTCGAAAAATTAAAACGAAAATATTCAAAAATCCATATCTCTATTGAAAATTGTTGAATTTATAAAAACCAGATTGATTTTGAATAAGCGATACTTCGACCATTGAGAATATTGTTTAAAAAAAAATTTCTACTCGTTTCATATTTTTTCTGCAACGTTTCCATTGAAGTGCTCAAAAAATTAAAAAGAAAATCTTCAAAAACCTATATCTCTATTGAAAATTGTTAAATTTACAAAAACCAAATTGATTTTGAATAAGCGATACTTCGACCATTGAGGATATTGTTTTAAGGAATTTTTGGTTTTATATATTTTTCTCTTTATCTCCAAATATCAAGGATAGTCGTATATTTATTTGGTATAGCAGATAATATAGCCAAAATATTAGCTTCAGTCACAGGTATAATATCAAAAGGACACTATTTGCATAATCAGGTGGACAAATATTAGCAAAATCATATCAAAAACATTTTTGAGAAACCATTAACAATTTCAGAAGTGTTATGACGTTTACTAACCGTGATCGCAGTCACAGTTTAAAATCACTGATATTAGAAAATAGCAATCATAGGCGGCAACGTGATTTAAAAGTAGCAGTTTTGCCCATCTCTAATACGTAAGACGAATTTAGAATGGGAGTAAGTGTAATCTTAAGCAGTGTTTCACTTTAATGCTCCCTTTTTTGAGATGTTTGTTCAAAGAAAATGAGCGTTTGGCCATTCGCATCTATATTACTATTTTTTGGCATGGGATACATGTCCAAGTGGTTGCTTTAGGAATTTACTATCTAACTGTAGTTTGGATATTATACAGAGTCAATTCTTGGCCGGACACAAGATTAACCTTTCGGATATTCGATCAAATCTTGGTTTCTTCTGCCAATTTTTATACTATTAGATCTCATTCTTCTCATTGGCATTAGTGGACAAATGCGACCAATAAAAATACGACACCATTTTTGACTAGTGTAAATCAATAATTATTTTTAGTAGCCAACATATCCTCTTCTCTCTATATTTTACCAATGTTCAAACACCGTTATGTCCAACAATTGGCGTTGGTGTACTGTAGTCCTTCAATTCGAAATCGCTTCCTTGCATTTTGTCTCCAATGGGATAGATCGGAATTTCGTTTCCTTAGGAAGTAATAATTCGATTGATCATTGTCGTCATTTATATTGGCGAAAGAACCACAAAATATACTGAAATGTTGCTATCATACTTCCAAATCTTTAGCGTAAGAATTAAGATAATAACCTTAGTAATACTCATGATATGGTTTAAGATATAAAATACAATATGTCAAGGTTTATATCAGTATATCTAAGGAAATCAGATTATCATAGGGTTCCCACAATGGATCCTTGCTGTTTTTATTATTTATTGTTAATATTTCATTTATCTTAGGTTTATGTACACTTTTATGTTACCTTAACGCCCTTAAGATTTTTAAATCAATCAATATTATTGATGACTTTGTATTATTGATAAATTGTCGTTGGTAGATTTATTTGGACTTAATCAATTCAATCTAAATATTTAAAAATATTTTAGAATAACCTTCATGCAACAAAACAGTATTCAGTTTTATTATTGTATAAATGAGGATGTGTGTAGTATTAAGTATCTTCCAATATTATCAGAAATGAACTTTCAGACCTCGTCAAATGTTTGCTTTTGTTTCTGGCTTACTTGCTTTTTGGAAAGCAATAGTATTTCAAGTTCAAAATAATTATTTATAGCGGAAGAAAATATTTATGCTGTTTTCTCAATTCAACTGGCTGCTTTTAATTTTTCCTTCAATTATTGAGATAAGAACTTACAATTTTAACGCTTCCATTCACGAAAGCGGCACAGCGTAATATGTTTAGTGATTGCTCAGGTAATAAATTATATGTTGCCTCTTAAGCTGACTCTGTGTTCTCGGGTGGTTTTCAAGTAAAATTGTCTACAATTTATTATATTTTTCAACTTAACTTGAACGCGAGTAATATGTAACACGTGAATACTATATCATCCAAAAAGTTGCAGGTGACAAGTGACATATGACACGTATCGCATGTCCTGTAAGCAGTGAAACATTTGGATATTGTTGGTGGCGTAACTTTTAATTAACAGTTTCTCTGATTTAAATAATTGTGGCTAGTACTCGAATTATTTTAATTGTGTAATGAAGTTGGGGCTAATATCGCAAGAGGCTAAAATTCGGTCTGATACATTTTATTTTGCATGATGCAAATTTCGGAAATTAATTGATATGGAAAATTTAATTAACCACTTGAGAAAAGCGATGAAAACTGAAATGATGTGCAGGTAACACACCGACAGCGGCTCGAGCAACAGTGTATGTAGCGAGGGTAGGCCTATCTAGCGACGCGAGTACCATGTGCTTGCGAACGAGACGAGGCATAGTTTTAACTCGAATCGCTCTCTAACGGCTTGGAATGTTACAATAATGACAAAACTGACAAGGGAAATTCCCGAAGTGGTAATGGCAAAACGGCAAGTGTTGTATATCGTTGGAAATGTCTCCCAGAGTAGACTTCACATGTAAAATATTTCGCTTTAATGGCTTTAGAAGCCAAGGATATCCATTTGCAACTTTTATTTTCCTGTTTATCCGCTTGCAAACCGCTTACTCGGCTATTTTAAATGCACATTCTTATATATTAGTTGAATTATTGTAGATAAATATTATCATTAAATACAATTTTTTCATGGAATTATATAGTTTAACTCTTTCGCTGCAGCCAATGATTTTTAAGAGCTTAACTGGTCTGCTGTAGAACTGGCACTTGCGCATATATTCGTACGTCTATATCCAGGTCCCGCACATAAAAGTACGATTTAGCGCTTCCGCAGTGAAAGGATTCAGTTGTAGTAAACATTTTTAAAAGCTAAATAATTTTTAATATAATGTGATACTGAAGTTATTTTAATTTAATCGTACCCCATGATTATTTTTTTAAAATTTTTATTATTCCCATTACAATATTTTCCAGTCAATGTAATACTGAATGTGTGCTCGCGGTGCGAACCGGATGAAGCATTACCGTCTAATTGTCGGTCCTTTATCTAAATTTCGTGTAATCCGATAACTGACATAAATAACGCGGGCAATTAAGGTCTCCCCATTGCCCAAATTTAGACATTAATAATTAGACCCTTAATCGATTTAGGGTGGGCGGAGCATGCAGGAATACGTCGCTCGTGCCATTAAAGTCAACTGCTCTAATTGTTATTGTCGAATCTGGAGGATCTGCCCGATTTATCACCCCCACGCGAACATTTCGACAGCTCTCTGAGACTACTTAATTGGACGTAATTGTGATAATTGTCAGTTTCTGGAAATCAATTAGTTATGTCAATGTTTGCTATAAAAATAAACCGCTGAATCGTTGCAGTGAAATAGAAACTGTTGTTAAAATATATAAAATTTGATTATTATAAGGTTTGTTACTTATCATGCTTTAACTGGTGACTAGTAAATAATACCACAAATTTCTGGTTACGACTATATTACTAGATGCTGCAATGTTAACAATTACACACCTGTTAAAAAGTTATATCGTGTGAGCCACAAAATTTTGTGTCAGAGTTGGCGGTGAGATAAATGAAGTATGTCACTTATTATTACGTCATGAGCATAGATTACTTCAATTGAATTAGATTTAAACAAATTAATTAATCTCAGACATGACTGCTATGTTTCTCTCTCACAGGCATGGTCAATTTTGAAAAAAATTCTGTGGCTAACACCTTATAATCTGTAGTACAAATAATTTCAACAGATTTAATTGAAGTGCTGATAAAAAAAAATAAATGGTAAGTGATAAATACCATCTCTGTGGCTTCAAAAAATATGCGCCAAGATCGCACAAATAGATCATTATTTCTATACATCTCTAGTCATCTATAAGAATATTATCTGTAATCAAACTGTGGGTTCATTGTAAAGTTTTAAAGCCATTTCGGGTATACAATAAGCGCAAACACCGGAACAAGTGGAAGAGCAAAGACTGGAAAGGCAGTTGCTTTGATACAATTAAGTAGATCCGAATAGAATTGCGGGAGGAGTTTAAAACCTCGCACTTGAAGATTTCCGTGGAATAATACAAAAAGGGGTTGGCCAGCTGAATGCTTATCTAAAGGAAATACTTTGAAGGAGGCGGTGGAATTTAGAGTTTAATTACGTGTATTTTTATATTGTAAAGTATGCGGGTTAGGGAGAATAAATGCTATAAGGGAATTGGCGTGAGCAACCAGGATTCTCTGTTGTAACTGTAAATTAATTTGAAATTAATATTCATTCACATTTTTTTAAAATCAAATTAGCCACCTGGTGTGGGACTCGAACCCAGAGCATCTTCACCTAAAGCAGGTGCCAAACCACTCTACCACGTAAAAATATTGGAATCATGAGTGGTATAGATCATAAATCCATTGATCCGCCCGGCACATCCACCATTAGTATTTATTGGTTGATTTATTTCTTAGAAATTAACTTAAAGTTATGAAGAATTTCATTAAATAATAATCCATTTGGAGTTCTTTGCTCGACTTTTTTGCGACGATTAAGCAGTATTTAACACCACGAATAAATAACCAGAATACAATTTTGAATCATCCATTTAATTTACGTTTGTACCAGAATAAAATCATTAACCAACAGAGATTTTTGAAAATGTTCGCTCTAATTTTTTGAGCACATGAATGAAAACATCGCAGAAAAAATATAAAACGCGCAAACAAAATTTCATAAAAAATTGTCCTCAGTGGCCGAAGTATCGCTAATTCAAAATCAATCTTGGTTTTGTAAATTCAACAATTTTTAATAGATATGCATTTTTGCAAATTTTTGTTTTATTTTTTTGAGCACATGAACAAAAACACCGGAGAAAAAAATATAAAACATGCAGGAAAAATTCCATAAAAAATCATTCTGGCCAAAGTATCGCTAATTTAAAATCAATTAGGTTTTTGTAAATTCAATAATATTCAATAGAAATATGGATTTTTGAAGATTTTCGTTTTAATTTCTTGAGAACTTAAATGAAAACATCTCGGAAAAAAATATAAATAGCGTAGAGAAAATTCCTTAAAAAAATATATCCCTAAGGGCCGAAGTATCGCTAATTTAAGATCAATCTCGTTTTTGTAAATTCAGTAGTTTTTAATAGAGATATGGATTTTTGAAGATTTTCGTTGAAAATATCGCAGAAGAAAATATAAAACGCGTAGAAAAAATTCCTTAAGAAAATATCCTCAATGGTTAAAGTATCGATTATTTACAATCAATTTGGTTTTTGTAAATTCAACATATTTTAAT
Organism: Ocypus olens; assembly: GCA_910593695.2. Taxonomy (NCBI): domain Eukaryota; kingdom Metazoa; phylum Arthropoda; class Insecta; order Coleoptera; family Staphylinidae; genus Ocypus; species Ocypus olens. Next base: position 40,530,375 of record OU343052.1, read on the forward strand.
GGAGATATGGATTTTTGATAATTTTGGTTTTAACTTTTTGAGCACTTGTTTCCAAGTACCGTTTATTCGAAATCAATTTGTTTTTTTGCAAATTCAACAATTTTTTCAGTACAGAAAATCTTCAAAAATCCTTTTGAAGATTTTCGTTATAATTTTTTAACACTTGAAGAAAAACATCGCAGAAAAAAATATAAAACATGCAGGAAAAATTCCTTAAAAAAAAATCTTAAATGGTCGAAGTATCGCTTATTCAAAATCAATTTAGTTTTTGTAAATTCAACAATTTTCAATAGAGATGTGGATTTTTGAAGATTTTTGTTTTAATTTTTTTAGCACTGGAATGAAAATATCGCAGAAAAAAATATAAAACGCGTAGAAAAAATTCCTTAAAAAAATATTCTTAGTGGTCGAAGTATCGCTTATTCAAAATCAATTAGGTTTTTGTAAATTCAACCATTTTTAATGGAGATATGGATTTTTTAAAATTGTAGTTTTATTTATTTGAGCTCTTAAATGAAAACATAGCAGAAGAAATATAAAACGCGCTGACAAAATTCCAAAAAAAAAATTCCTCAATGGTCGAAGTATCGCTAATTCAAAATAAATTTGGTTTTCGTAAATTTAACTATTTTCAAAAGATATGGATTTTTACAAATTTTTGTTTTAATTTTTTGAGCACCTGAACAAAAACATCGCAGAAAAAAATATAAAACATGCAGGAAAAATTCCAAAAAAATCCACCTCGCTAATTCAAAATCAATTAGGTTTTTGTAAATACAGCAATTTTAAATAGATATATAGATTTTTGAAGATTTTAATTTTAATTTTTTCAATACGAATAAAAACATCACAGAAAAAATATAAAACGCCTAGAAAAAATTAATTAAAAAAATATCCTTGCAATTTTTTGCAACTTTTCGCTGGGATTATTTCAAAAATTAAGAATGAGCCGTTTGCAGATTTCGTTAAAATCATAATGGACAATATTTTTAGTAAATTTGAAAATTTTCTAGTCGATGATAATTGTTTTATTATTTTTTTGAGTCAGCAAATCCATTTCAATATTTTGATATTTTTATTTCTGAATACGTCGGATTATTTTAAAATCTATGAATGGGATGTTTGCAACATAATTTGTAAAGTTTCAAGTCGGTGGCATAATTTTTGAGTCACCAAAATTATTTTCCCTTCTTTCAAATTGACTCACTATATGTGTAGAAATATAGTAAACTTTGCCAATGGAATGTTTGTGACATATTACAGAATTATAATCTCCAATGAATTTTGAGTAAATTTAGAAGGTTTTAAGTGGCAATTGTGTTTATAATGTTATACGAGTTACTAGAATTATTGAAATTTTTATGTAACTTTTCGCTTTGTTCATGGGATTTTTTCATAAATTGCGGATGAGATGTATCAGATTTCCTTAAAATAGTAATGGACAATGGATTTTAAATAAATTTGAACATTTTCTTGTCGATGGCAATTGTTTTTATATTTTTCGCGTCAACAAACTGATTTCAATAAATGAAGTTATCATGAAAATTCTTAAGTAGATAAAAAGCATTATTTTGCAATTTAGACAAAATGTTTATAAGTCGAAGTTGTTTATAATCTAAAATAAAAGTGATTTTTTTTTAATTTAAAATTATATTTTTTACACAGAATAATAATAGCGGTGCAGTGCGATTTTTTTGCAGCATTTAATAAAAAATTAAAATAACCGATTAACTAATCGTGAATGTTACTTGCGTCTGGCAGTATTTTGATTTAGTATATTTGTAGAGATGTTAAGCAAAGAAGAGCGTGTTCATTTAGTACAATGATACGGAATTGGAAAATAATTTCAATACCATAATACGGCTGTGTCGAAGAAAGCATTGCGAAAATTAATAAATCAACTGAAACTAGGTCACTAATGAATGTAATAAAAACGAAAAAACATAACACATCTACATTATTCGCATTAGAATGAGTTATAGACAGTAGCAGAGTTTCAGATTAGCCCCCCTCCCCGTGAAATCCAAACGCCCTTTCTAAAAAATCAACAATTTAACAGGAAGGTACTCATAATACTTATTTTTACAGGTTTTTATTCAATCGTACAGTCATAATTTGAATCTTCATCCTATCATAATTTACTACTTTGTTGCAAAAGTTTTATTCATTGTATTTATTTTTGTGCTGGTGCTGCGTGGCCCTAGCTACGCCACTGGTTCTAGATAATTCTAATTTATGTTTAACAAGTCAAACTTCGCCCTTTTAAGCCGAAGCTTGAATACTTGCTTGTAGAGGACATCATAGCGTTTTGTCAACTCGGTTTGGGTAAATGTCAATTTTTACAAGTGTCCACTTAAATATTCAGTGCTTCCATTCTACCTTAGCTTTTTTTAAGAAATTGTAAAAAAAAAACATATTTGATGCACTCACTAATGCTCTGAATAAATTTTCAAAGTACACAGTATTAACTTATTTAATTTGAGTTCACTGTTTGTCGCATTAATACCACGACCACTGTGTAGGATGATAATCTGATCATAACACCGTCTATTTTTTTAAATTTTCAGCCGTCTCTCGAGCTTTTCTGTTTAACGAGACCGCAGTATTAATTTTCACGAGAATAATTCAAAACCCCCCGCGTTTGCACAGCTCTTCGGTGGACGTATGCGTCGCGAACAGACGGTTTTTAGTTTTTTTCTTTGCAGTCACAGCTTAATTCGGACGTGAATGCGAACAATGTTTGGATTAAGTCCGCTCCAACGATATGCGTCGATGGAAATGCATTTTCCGGCTGCACCGGAATTGTTGTCTCTGCAAACACCGTTCGCGAATGGATTAAAAACACGCAGCGTTTTGCATGTTTGCATTGGTTGATTGCATGTCGTTTATTTTAAATGGTATAACCTTCATATTTATGCATATTTTTCATACATCTCAACTTTCTATTTTTTTATAAGCGATGTTTAACTTGGTTACGGCTTAAGAATAGTGAATGATTTTGGTATAGGATTTAATTAAATGTACCGGTTTATTTGGAATTCTGAAAACAGCTGAAAAAAGAAAAAAAAATAGCATATCGTGTGACAATAGGTGAAAGAAGTAGCCCAAAATGGGCAAGAATCGCATGACTTAATAATAAGGTGAATTGTACATCTACCACAATGCGTGGAAAGCTTCTTCATCAAAATTTGATGCAAACCATGCATAAAAAGCAATGTTCACAACTTTAACTATCTTGTATACCTATTTTTATGCAAAATTAAGACTGTTCGACCAGTTCGAAAAATGAAGCATTTTTGCACTCGCCTCGTAACTGATTGTGGCTTGATCGATGAAAATTATGTAATTTTACACCGAATTACATAAAGGGTGAATCTTGGTTTCTAAAGAATTATATTGTTATAAGTATTTAATAATTTAGTGTTAAAAAATGGGTATTTTCAACATAAAATAAAATTTAAATAACCGCTGAAAATCTAAAATATTTCACTATACAGACACAGATTCATTCTTTAGTAATAAAATCCATTAAACCAAAATAGCTTAGCCTGAAATATAAGGACGCAATTACGTATGAGCGGGACCCTTCCACGAGATATTTTAGTTGGTGCAAAGTGACGCCGTCTGTAGAAAATAGTTATTTTTCTGCGAGAACGGCATCGCAATAGCATTTTTAAGAGATGCGTATATATTTTGTCTTACCGTTGCCCCGCAGGAGAAACTATTCGTTGCGGATCAAACAGCCTTAAACAAGTATACATTAATCAATCAAGATATAATCTTCAGGGCTCATAAGGACTTTTGGCCTTCCACAACGAACGTCCCCTAAGGAAGTTTAACTTGGCACAACAATAACCTTTCTTTCTATCGACGTTTGATCGTAACCGCATTACTTCTCCCTCGCACACTCAATTTCCGCAAAATATTTGCAATTGTTCTATTTACGAGAAAACGGTGCATTAGCTTCAAGTAGGCGCCGCGCCGGTGGAAACCGGGTTTGGAGTGCACTGTAAGTTCAAATAAAATGGCGCATCCTGTTGTCGAGTACTGAAGTGAGGGAGCAAATTGAAATTAGTTAAATGAGATAAAATTTTAATTAAAATCTGGAGAACGTAACAGAGTTTTAAGAATTTACCTTAAAAATTCAAATAACAAATCTGTTTATTTTAAGCGAATTTGCTTTTTAGTTTATTAACGCATAAAAATAGATAGAGTATATTTTCACGAAGTATTCTGCCGGTGTAGTAAAATCTGTTGGGGTTGGCAATAAAATTTCTCGTAATTTGTGCACCAAGCCAGAACCATATTGGCGAATTTCGGTTTTTCTTTGTATAAATAAAATAAATGTAGTCTTCGTAAGACGTAATTTTGCAGAATCACGAATAGATTGAATATTTATATATTCAGGCTATTTTCCATCTTTGTTACAATTTCTTTGTATTTTAAATTATTCTGATACTGCTACATTGTTTGTATAAAAACTACCATTTTCTTCGATTTTCGAATTCGCAAGAGTAAAATATTTTTCAGGTTAAAGACTCTCTCATCAGCAAAATGTAAAATGTACCCGCATTTGTTAACCACAGCATGGAGATAATAATGGTAATTGATTTGGAGTGAATTAAGGAACCGATGTGAAGATAGCCACGGATTTTTCAACCACGGATTTCCCGGCGCCTTCACCACCTGATAATTTCTTTAACTTTAATGATTTATAATAAATCAAACGCTGAGAATGTTATTAACATTAGCCTATAGATGTACAGTCGATCCACAATTTCAATTATTTTTTCTCGAGTCCACGGGAACTCTCTTTTTAAAACGACAAGAATTCAAAGTCCAATATAGCACTGTTTGACGCGTTTTAAATTTAATTTTTTAACAACAACGTGTAGATAAGAGTCTACTTAAACGATTTAACGCATGAAATTTTGGGTAAAATTGTTTATAACTTTTTTATGAATTTTTTTTCTCGGGTCCACCCAAACTAAATAGATAATATAGCAAACTTTCAAAGTCCAAAATAGCACTGTTTGACGCGTTTCATATTTAATTTTTTAATAACGATGTGTAGATAAGAGTCTACTTAAACGATTTAACGCATGAAATTTTGGGTAAAATTGTTTATAACTTTTTTATGTATTTTTTTTCTCGGGTCCACCCAAACTATATAGATAATATAGCAAACTTTCAAAGTCCAATATGGCACTGTTTGACGCGTTTCAAATTAAATTGTTTAACAACAACGTATAGATAAGAGTCTACTTAAACGATTTAACGCATTAAATTTAGGGTAAAATTGTTTATAACTTCTTTATTAATTTTTTTTCTCGGGTCCACCCAAACTAAATAGATAACATAGCAACCTTTCAAAGCCCAAAATGGCACTGTTTGACGCGTTTCAAATTTAATTGTTTAACAAAAACATATAGATAAGAGTCTACTTAAACGATTTAACGCATTAAATTTTGGGTAAAATTGTTTATAACTTTTTTATGAATTTGTTTTTTCGGATCCACCCAAACTATACAGATAATATAGCAAACTTTCAAAGTCCAATATGGCACTGTTTGACGAGCTTCAAATTTAATTGTTTAACAAAAACGTATAGATAAGAGTCTACTTAAACGATTTAACGCATTAAATTTTAGGTAAAATTGTTTATAATTTTTTTATGAATTTTTTTTCTCGGGTCCACCCAAACAATGTAGATAATATAGCAAACTTTCAAAGTCCAAAATGGCACTGTTTGACGCGTTTCAAATTTAATTTTTTTAACAACAACGTGTAGAGAAAGTCTACTTAAACGATTTAACGCATTAAATTTTGAGTAAAATTTTTTATAACTTTTTTATGAATTTTTTTTCTCGGGTCCACCCAAACTATGCAGATAATATAGCAAACCTTCAAAGTCCAATATGGCACTGTTTGGCGCGTTTCAAATTTAATTTCTTAACAACAACGTGTGAATAAAAGTCTACTTAAACGATTTAACGCATTAAATTTTGGGTAAAATTGTTTATGACTTTTTTATGAATTTTTTTTCTCGGGTCCACCCAAACTATATAGATAATATAGCAAACTTTCAAAGTCCAATATGGCACTGTTTGACGCGTTTCAAATTTGATTGTTTAACAACAACGTATAGATAAGAGTCTACTTAAATGATTTAACGCATGAAATTTTGGGTAAAATTGTTTATGTCTTTTTTATGATTTTTTTTTCTCGGGTCCACCCAAACCATATAGATAATATAGCTATAACTTTCAAAGTCCAATATGGCACTGTTTGACGCGTTTAAAATTTAATTTTTTAACAACAACGTGTAGATAAGAGTCTACTTAAACGATTTAACGCATTAAATTTTGGGTAAAATTGTTTATGACTTTTTTATGAATTTTTTTTCTCGGGTCCACCCAAACCATATAGATAATATAGCAAACTTTCAAAGTCCAATATGGCACTGTTTGACGCGTTTAAAATTTAATTTTTTAACAACAACGTGTAGAGAAGAGTCTACTTAAACGATTTAACGCATTAAATTTTGGGTAAAATTGTTTATAACTTTTTTATGAATTTTTTTTTCGGTTCCACCCTAACTAAATAGATAATATAGCAAACTTTCAACTTCCAAAATAGCACTGTTTGACGCGTTTCAAATTTAATTTTTAACAACAACGTGTAGATAAGTGTCTACTTAAACGATTTAACGCATGAAATTTTGGGTAAAATTGTTTATAACTATTTTATGAATTTTTTTTCTTGGGTCCACCCAAACTAAATAGATAATATAGCAAACTTTCAAAGTCCAAATGGCACTGTTTGACGCGTTTCAAATTTAATTTCTTAACAACAACGTGTAGATAAGAGTCTTATCAAGCTTTTACAAAGCTTTTGTTAAAATTTCATATGCCGGGAATGGGTTTTTACCTTATCCGATTTTTTATTTTCCGTATATTTCATTGAAAATATGAATTATTATAAGAACAAATATTGAAGACAATTAAAACAGAATATCTTTTCTTGATTAATATTTTTCATAAGCTCCTTAATTTTAGACAGGAAAATGGAATCATTTTAATATTTTAGTTTATAATTATGAATGATAGTTACATGAAATTTACATTAATTAATATAGAGATTATGCTAATTATAGAGAATAAGAATTTTTCAAAAACTTGCTGATTTTTGAAAATGATGACCATATCATAATTTTCTCTAATTAAATATTCATGTTGCTTTTAGCAAGTTTTAGTACGCAGTTTATTTTATTTTGTAGTTTTTGTAAAATTCCTGTTGCAGATTTGCAAGTTTGTTCTCTTGAGGGTACAGTTTACTTTGCAGGCCTTAAAAAAGGTGATTTTCGGTATTTTTTTTTTGAGACGACTAATAAAGTTTTTAAGTTGAATGTTTTTCCCAGAAATTTAATAAGCCTTTAAGTACAAATTGTGATTTTTGATAGTTTTATATAAAAATTAATTATGTTGTCACATCGTTGAAGTTGGGACGTCACACCGGCATGCCTCACTGGTGGAAGTTCCTCGGTCCACAAAAATAGTGTGAAATCAAAAAACGACAAAACGTGTTAAAGTTCATTATATTTGCCAGTGTTATGTAGCATGGAATTTTAAAATTCGGAAAAACAACAAAATAACGCTTGTTTGAAAAAAAGTTCATTTTTTGAAAATAAAAAAAAAGATTTTTTTTGAGTCTAACAAAGCAGACGGTACCCTTAAATGATTACTTTTTAATATTCCAAACTAATCGTACAATCCCTATAGAATTCCCTAAGTCATTCATTTACCAAAAAATGAGGCTTTTACTGCTACAATTTTGGTGCAAGATAGACCATTTAATTAGATTAAAATTATTATTATACTTTCCTAACACACGCCTTTTATAAAATAAAACAGCTAACGATGTTTTTATTTCAAGTAATTGTACTACATTATAATCGTTGCAACTATAATTTCTTCTCGCCAATTTTGGTCTCAGACCTTTTTTCGGTGTGAGGCGTCACAGAGTCGAGCGCCACACTTAGTGGTAGCTTTTATTAACGAAAAGCTACCGTTCGGGTCCTTGGATGTTTGGAGGTTGTCCATTTTATAAATTGAAAAAAAAACTTTACAATTAACAATGGTAGTGGCAGAATGGCCTTGCAGCCAATATGCCTAATCATTCACTTCTCCTAAACTCGCAATTCCGTCAAACATCCTTTCTTTTAAAAAAGAAAAAATAATTCTTTCGAGGATATATTTTCTAGAAGCTAATAAATTATTAACAAAGGAATTTACAGTGATCATTAAATACTTTTCTCTATTGCATGCATAATTTTGTGTAATTTCTGGCCAAACACGAGTGAGTGTTTGCTTATTTACGATGATTATTGTTTACTTTTTAGCGCTAGTTGCAAAATAGAAAAACACAACGTTAAAATGCGTCACGATATTTTTTTTAGCGAGCTTAGAATATTTTTCAGCTCGAATAAACATTTGGAGCGCAATGTATTTTCCACTTGTTACATAAATCCTGAAAATTGTTTAACTGAGATTTCGCCCTGAAATAGTACACATTCCCGTATTATGTTTCGTAAAATCTCGGTTGAACAATTTTCTGGATTGTGAAATACATACTCGTACGCTGAAAAAACAAACAGGGCGTGAATTGATTCGAGAGTTATTTTTTCTTGGAAATTCATGGAATTAAAAGGAATTTTTTTATGAGGATGGTTCCTACCATTGCTCCATTGCATTTTTAATTTTTAATACAAATACGGAATTTATTCGAAACAAGAGTATTTGATGTACAAAACGTATACAGTAAGGCCAAAAATCTTTTGAAATACTTTAGAACTATGCACAGAGGCACGTGCCTGCAGGATCAACGGGAGCGCTTTTTTTTTAAATAACATCCTCTATGTTTTGTTCGATAATGTGAAAGAGTGCACTTTTTTTTTGTTATTGTAGTATAATGTTTGTATTATGTTGAAGAAGGGAATTTTCTAGAAAAAACCAAATAAAGTTTTAATTAGAAAAATTGATTATTTTATAAATAAACCCAAAACAATAACTAATTAGGTGTTACAACTGTTTTCCATTACTTGTTTGACTATGCCCTAATCTGTAAATAAATTCATTCTGTTCTCAGCCAATTATTTCTGGGGCGATATTGCGTATTTCCTGTCGAATTCATTCCTGGAAGCCTCCTAGATTTCCATGTTTATTGACTTAAACTTTGATTTTGAAATGACCCCATAAGAAAAAATTAAGGGATCTAAGTAAAACGTGTAAAAAATAAGTTGGAAAACTGCGCATTTTTTATATACCAATGAAAATATAATAACCAAATTTTAATCATTAATAAATCGATTGAAAGCCATAAATTTCAGTCAGGAATCCGGTGCCTCCACCCTATTTGTATTTACTAAATTTGCAAGTAATCTTAATTAATTTACTAAAAATGGATAAAAAAGCTTAATAAGTCAAATAGCAATAAAACTATGCTGAAAACATTAAGCTTTTAACTTGTGATTTAGTAATTGATTATTTTATAAATAACCCAAAACAAAAACAAAACAATAATTAATGAGGTGTTCCAACTGTTTCCCATTACTTGTTTGACTATGTCCTAGTCTGTAAATAAATTAATTTTGTTCTCTGCCAATTATTTCTGGGCCGATATTGCCTATTTCCTGTCGAGTTCGTTCCTCGAAATCTCCTAGATTTTCGGGTTTATTGACTTAAACTTGTAGCATTTTGAATTCAAATAGGTGCATATAGTTGCATACGACGTGAGACCGTGATCGACCGTGATCATTTTAATTTTTTTATGGTTGAGGCGAAAAAGAGGAACGGAGAGCGTTGTGGTTTTAGATGAGAGATTCTTTTCGGGCAGGCCGTTCACGTACTACCGTCCCGATCTAATATTACCGTACCGTTACGCTAGAGGTGAGTCCTGATCTAAAACCATTACGAATCCTTATATTTGTTTCTATATTGCATAGGCAATCAAGGGCCTGGCCGCCAAATTAAATATCGAGGAAATAAATTCCGGAAACCGATCCACCATTACGGGCGTTCCGTGCCGCGTGGGAATTGGTTTATCACCACCGGTGGTTTCTTCGGAGGTCTTCTCAGGAAAGTCCTTTTCATTCCGTTACGGAGTCACCGTACAGCAATCGTATGATTATAGCTGCGGATGCAGGAGTAACAGGAGCCAAAAGATAAGTTTTTTATTTATAACCGCGTATATCGGTTCACAAATTATTTGGAGGAGTTACGGAGATGCTAAAATAGTTGATTGTAACCTGATGAACAAAGTATATAACTGTATATTACCGTCTAAATTACTACGAATAATTAATTTTCGTTAACGTCCTAGGATAATACTTCTAGGTGGCGCCCATATTTTATGTTTTTTTTGCGGATTTTTTTTAATTTTAAGCGTTCGTTATTTTTATATGTAGTTACAGAAATAAGTTTAATTTTATATTACTTCAAGAGACATTTTTATTTAATTAAATCAATCTTTATTTACTTAGTTGTGCTTATCATTTTTCTATCAAATATTTTTTTTTTCCTTAACAACCCACGACCTCGCTCGCCAAGATTTTTCTTTGAGTAGCTGTCACAAACTAGAGGTGAGCAGACAGTTCAGGAACCGATTCAATGAACCGGTTCTTAGCAAAGAGCGCTCAGGAACCGGTTCGCACAAAAGGAACCGTGGTTCCTCTGCTCTTTAATATTTAATTGGCTTTTTCTTCAAGTGTGAAAACCGGACCGGTACCCCTACCTGAAGAACCTGCGGAATCTTCATGCGGTTCCAAGAGAAGTTAACTGCGAAAATTTCATGCGGTTCCCTCCAATATCTGCACGAGCTTCATGGTATGAACCGTATGAAGTTTCCGTAGATAACTTCAAGAGGTTCACACCTCGAAACGCATGGAGTTTCCGTGGTAACTTCATGCGTTTCATACCAGGAACCGCATGAAGTTCATGCAGGTGGCGTTCCCGTTGAGAACCGCTTGAAGTTATCTGCGGAAACTTCATGCGGGTCTCGTGAATTTCTTTTAGTCCAGAATTCAATTTTGAATTTTAAATGAAAATGTAGTAACGTTTAATCAAATTCAACATTTTTTCCAGGGTCTTAACGGCTTTAAGTCAAAATTAGTTTTTTTTTATGTTGTCACCAAGTCAAATTTTGACATTCATTAGTCATAAAGTCTTTTTTTAGAGGCTTAATGGCTTTAAATCAAAATTAGTCTTTTTTCTTAACGCTTATTGACTTTAAGTCAAATTAATACAATAACTTGAACATTGAGTCGTTTAACTTTAGAGAAACTTCTAGAAACTTAACGACTTTAAGTCAAGATTAGTCGTTTTTCTTGATGTTTATTGACTATGTCAAACTTAAAAGTCTGTTAACTTTACCCAAATTTGACATTTTTTCCAGAGGCTTAAGGGTTTAAGTCAAAATTAGTCTTTTTTTCTTAACGCTTCTCAACTTTAAGTCAAATTTTGACAGTAATTTGGACATAAAGTCTCTTAATTTTAATTAAATTTGACATTTTTTCTAGAGGCTTAAAAAATTCACTTGAGACAACTTTACTTATTGCAGATTTATTAAATACAAGACGAAAAATAGCCTGAATATATGAGAGAGGCTTAACGCATTTAAAGCCAAAATTAGTCTTTTTTGACGCTTATCGACTTTAAGTCAAATTTCGACATTAATTTGCACATAAAGTCTCTTAACCCTACCCAAATTTGACATTTTTGTAGAGGCTTAACGAGTTTAAGTCAAAATTAGTCTATATTTTGACACTTGTCATTAATTTGTCATAAGGTTTTTTAACTTAAATTTGTCATTTTTTCTAGAGGCTGGCTTTAAGTCAAAATTAGTAATTTTATCTTAAAGCTTGTTGACGTTAGGTTAAATTTCGATATTTATTACTCATAAAGAATTAAATTTGACATTGTTACAAATTACAAAAATTACAAAGTTAATCGTTTTTCTTAATGTTTATTAACTTTAAGGCAAATTTAGACATTTTTTTTGCAATGCCCTTATTTTATGGGCCAGCTACGGATTTCCGTTAAATGTTAAATAATCATATAAGAAAAAATCGTCACGGCTTTTTGATAGCTTGTAATTGTTAACTGTAATTGCAGGAAGGCATTGGGAAAATAACATATTTTTTTGCAATGCCCTTTTTGAGTAACAATTTTTTTAAACACCACCCGTGGTTTAATGAGCTGTTAGATGTTTTTATTTTATTTTCGTGGCGTTTTGACAGCCTGTATTTGCTAAATACACCCGCAGAAAGGGACTGCATGAATAACATTTAGAAATCGCACTCCATTTTGGTAGATGCACCTAGAAATGTATGGCTGGAATTTTTATGGCTAACTTATATATTGCAGTTGTGGCTACACTATGAATACCCCTATTATATATTTTTTAATTAATTGGAAGATTGGAACTCATTTCTAACAATTTGGTATATAACTGTAGAAAAGACCCGCGAACCGCTCCAAGGGACCGGTTCACTTCAGTGAGTGATCCGGTTCAGAACCGTTCCCGCCAGTGAATTGTTTTTCCCATCTCTAACTTAAACCTTGATTTTGAAATGACCCCATAAGAAAAAATTAATAGATCTAAAATCTGGGGAGCGAGCTGGCCACTCCATAGCTCTACGTCCTCTATCCACCATTGTGGAAAGATGTTATTCCAGTATGTGGAAACAGGAATGGCTTAATGGGGAGGTGCCCCATTCTATTGATAGCAAAGTCTATTATCACGTATGGTTGGTTCATTTGCATTTGGGTATAACGATATCAGCGATGGAACTAACTATTGCTGTAAAAATTATAAATACCTTGCGCCAGTCAAGTTGTCATCATTGAAGATGCGACTCCTGTATCCATCGTAGATTATACAACAACAACTTATTTTTTTTATTTTGTAGATCAAAGGTTAATAATCATCTTGCAAAAAAGCGCAGATATCTAAGTCATTTCAGTTCCTCAAAAAAAATTGGGGAACTTGAATTTGAATTTTCACCACCTAATATAAATAAAATATTGGATTGATGAGGCTGTTACTTGGTAATATATGTGGTAAGTAAAACACGTGTGTTGAGAATTTTCACAAATTTTTAATGTCGAAACACTGCGACATATGTTTCGCCACACAGTGATTAATGATCATGATGATTAATCATCTGCCTGATGAAGCCACTGTGCGGCGAAATATATGTCGCAGTGTTTCGACATTAAAAATTTGTGAAAATTTTCAACACACGTGTTTTACTTACCATATTTATAATAAAACGTCATGTTGCATATCTGCTTCGGTTGCTTGGTGTTCAACTCTGAGAAAATCAAGTACATACCCGTATTTACTTACAATTTTACGATCTTGATGACTCTCGTTAAAGAGAACGCAAACTTCTCAACTGTAATTCTTTTTCCATCTCCATAGCCGAACATCACAAAAGTTTCAGTGCAATTGTTTTCCGAAAGAGGTATTGTTACAAACTGTAAGATTTCTTAAGTTCGGATAACAGAAAACCACGAGCACCAATCTTGTTGAAATCTAATTTGACACAATTGATAGTAAATAAACAATAGTTTCAACGCCTTCTGGTCTAAATATGAAATAAATTATAAATGAGGGTATATTTGACGACAGGATATTTTTGCACCTTGCAGCCTGTAGGTAAAAAGTAATAGCATAAATATTTTGGTTTTGTTGATGCTACGGACTATACCTGGAGGTTTGATGCAGGTGGGATGGTGAAAGAGCTTCTCGATGGGAAAATGCTATATGGATCACAGCGAAATATTTAAACGGAAAAGTGCTCGTCTATAATGAAGCGAACAAATCTATTGCGGGATTTTGAGAGCCGATGGTTCAAGCTGAATACAATTTCTCCGGCCAATTTCTAAATTACACTCTCTATGTTAAAGAGTAATGCTATTTATATGTGGGCATTGTAAGCGGGCATTATGGAATATAACACCCAAGGGTATTATTTGTTAATTATTATACATTGTATCCATGACATTATTAGTTAGATAACAAGTAAGACATAAACAACTTTTACCCAGTCCCCGAGGAGCTACAAAGCTTCTATATTATATACTGACTCACCTTCTGAAGTTAATACTTAGATTCATTGTCCTGGACACTTTGTATAATAATGTTACGTACGCTAATTTAGCTTCGGTGCTCTGGATCGAATCAAGGTCGAGCATGGATTTTCTATTTGCATTACATTGAAATTTTATTCATTTTGTGACAGTTAATGATCAGGCCCGGATAATACAAATGCTCAGTTTTTTTTTCATTTCAGCTGATTAGAGTCTTTTAAGATTTTATTGGCATTATTATTGGTTACTGTATGACAGTTCGATATTTATTTCTATAACACATTAAATTCATGAATAAGGAATGGTGGTTCGGTACCTTAACGAATTCCTTTGTTATAATACAATAATGCCCCACTTCTATATAGCATTATTATTTCTTTATGACTTCTCCTCGAAGACGTGCGCCACTTCTTTCCTCTTAACTTCGGTTAGAGAATATATCAATTTACTGCGTTCTATCGAGTGACGCGTAGCTATAAATTGGCAGAAGAAGCCCGAGGATAAGAAGGGGAAATATTACGTTACAATATGGCGGTGTAAATATTATTCTTATCCCCTCAAGATCCAACATCTAGGGAGCCCGCTCTACCAATCTTATTAGATTAACATCTCGACCGGATCTTCCCTTCTGCGGGGATCTTATCGTTTTGAGGTCATCCCGCGAAATTATATCTATATAAATAAATGGAATCGAAATCGAAAAAAAAGGGGAGTAAATATAGGGAGAGGTTGTGAGGATCAGATGGAATGGATGATATATAAACGCAGGGTTAATACAGAAATATAGAGTTAATATTTTGACGGCAAAGCGTTGAGTGTTGGATACCGATTATTATACCGACTATTATCGGCTATAATATATAGTTTTTCATATCTTAGCTGGGTGAAATTTTAATCTATATTAACTTAAGGAAACCGATTAACAGGAATTATTAATTCAAACTTTGCTAAATCTGATTTATGTTATCCTTACTTATTGATATGTTTGCACGTGTTTAAGGTGTATTTATTATAGGATCTTGAAATAAAAATGTTGTTTATATTTACCAAAGCAGTTTAAGTAGGTAAAGAAAGCAGTACATGATCTGTATATAATGCAATATATGAATACAATGTAGTAAATAAATATAAATATATGCTCCGATTATAGAGTATATTGATATAAATTAAATTAATTCAAAATATAACAATAAAAACAACAATATATAAATTTAATTAGAATAAGTAAGTGACATAAAGACAATATAAAACCGATTGTATTAAAAACAAAAACTGTATAATTCATAATAAAATAATAAATACTATAATTCTCCGTTTGAGGAGATTATATTTAAAAAAAATGTGAGTAGAATAAATTTAAAAATGTAACAAAAACACAGTCCATATATTTAATTAAAATCAGTAAAAGTAATATGAAGACAGAAATAAAACAAATTGTAATAAATACAACCGAAAACAAACTTGTATCATAAATATTAAAGAGGGATGCCGACGCATGACGGTTCTAATTAAGAAACATTTCTCACTCATTTCGTGATGGATAACGTACGAATGATAATTATTTCTTCATGAAATTAATAATTTATTAACTACGCCAACTGAATTACTTTATCGTTCTTTAGTTATTCTGTCAAAATTCCCTGCTAAAAATGGTGTAAGGAATAGCCGTATTTTTGTCTTAAATATTTGTTTAAGAATGTGAATGTATGTTGCTATCTTTTTGAGTAAAACGTGTAAAAAAATAAGTTGAGACGAATAAAAATATAATAACCAAATTTTAACCTTTAATAAATCCATTGAAAGTTAGCTATAAATTTCAGTCAGGAATCCGGCACCTCCGCCATATTTGCATTGGATAATTTGGATGTAATCTCAATTAATTTACTGAAAATGGATAAAAAAAGGATAATAAATCAAATACCAATAAAACTATGCTAATAACATTAAGCTTTTAACTCATGATTTACCTGAGTTTTTCAAAAAGACATGTACCGAAACGTGGTAAAAATTAAAAGTCCTTGGTTAGCCGTGGTTTAGAAACGATATTTTTGGCCACAATATTGTAACGGGCTTTGTTAACAATATTAAACAATAAAAAATTCATACATATTTCTAATGTCTGTTCAAATAATTTTTTACCATAACACATATGATTTTCAGAAAAGCAAAAGTTATTATAAGGAGTAGTTTAGGATCGATATTTTTGACCATAAATTTTGTAACTGGCTATGGTCATAATAATAAACAATAAAAACAATTTTTAAATTTTTTAAATAGACCATATTTTAATAGTGCTAAGGTAAAAAAAAATCTTTAAACGAAAATGAAAAATATGTCCTTATTTTATTGTTTATAATATATTATAAACAAAACCCGTTAAATCCTCTGTGGCCAAAAATATCAAACTAAGCCCAACAATAACTTTTGATTTTTGTAAAATTGACCATATTACATAAAAGCGCTGAATGCAAAATGGGTGGACGCGCCGGAAACGTGGCTGAAATTTAAGGCCAATTTCCACAAGATTTTTAATAATTGCGTATTCGTAGTAACTGCTCCTAATGTTATTCCCAACTAGTAGGCTGTCTTGCCACCACAACAATTAGTCACAGCCAGGCAACGCCTTGGCAAGAAAATGCACTTGTCAATTGCATCCTGTTTAATTAGAGCCCAGTGCTCTCTCAAAGAAGAATATGTGTCATTTTTAAGGCTAAATATTGTTAATAATGCTCCATACAACATTTGTGGCCGAAAATATCGAACCCAAACTAGGCCTAACGATGACTTTTTGAAAATAGACGAAATTTAGAAATTTACTAGTGTGTAGGTAAATAATTATTTAAATAAAAATGAAGAATATGTGTCATTTTTCAAGGATAAATATTATTAACAAAGCCCCATAGAACATTTGTGGCTAAATATATCGAACCTAAACTAAACGATGACTTTTGATTTTTTGAAAATAGACGAAATTTCGTAAAAGTGTTTAGGTAATAATTATTTAAACAAAAATGAAGAATATGTGTCATTTTTCAAGGATAAATATTGTTAACAAAGCCCTATAGAACATTTGTGGCTGAATATATCGAACCTAAACTAAACGATGACTTTCGATTTTTTGAAAATAGACGAAATTTCGTAAGGTAAATAATTATTTAAACAAAAATGAAGAATAAGGGTCATTTTTTAAGACTAAATATTGTAAATAAAGCCCCATAGAACATTTGCGGGCAAAAATATCGAACCTAAACTACGCCTAACGATAAATTTAGATTTTTTGAAAATTGACTGTGTTTCGGTAGATGTCTTATCGGAAAATCGGGGTAAATCCTAAGTTAAAAGCTTATTGTTATTACTACGGTATCACGGCAATTTGATTAATTATAAATTTTAATCCGTTTTCTCTAAATTAGTAGAGATTACTTCGAAATTTACTAAAGGAAAAAATGGCGGATGCGCCGGTTTCGTGGCTCAAATTTCTGGCTAACTTCCAATCGGTTTCTTTTCATCATATTCCACACATGTTCGTTCAGGTTGAGTTCGGGTGATTAAGGTGGCCATGGTAAAACTTTTAAAACCAAACCTGCACTCGTCGTGCAATGATCATTATTATGCATAAGTCTGGACCAGCAACACAAAATGGTTGCACAATTGATTTAAGACTACGATCCATATATCGCGCTCCCAGAAGAATACTGTCGGAACTTCAAAATCAATTTTGATATTTCCAAATACTGTTGTATGTACGTTATATATGATAGTATTTTACAAAATTTAGTGGATTTATTAATTATTTTAATGGAATGCTTTGTGGATGCAGTAATGTATTCTAGTTGAAAATAGAACAAAAAAACAATGAAAAATTATGTGATCTATTTTTGGAAGTTACACAGTATTGTGTTGGACTAAGAGGTGATTTTCTGTTTGGGTTGGACTTGTTTAAGATAGGATCTGATCATGTCGCTATCGACATTCTTGCCTAGCAATTTACATGGGTCCATTCATTAGAATTTTCTTTGGATATCAGCTTTATTTCTCACAATCACATGGGATTATTTATTGTTTTATTTGCATTTACAGTGCAAACGATTTTATCGCCTTCTTTTTTTTAATTTCCCACTTGGAATACGAAGATCCATATTTTTAGCGTATTTAATAAATTGTTTTTTTTTTGGGTTGCGGCATCGACTGCTAAGGTCATTAGACGCTAATCGAGATGACGTTGGGACAAGAGGCTTAACAATAAAATACCATAACATAATATGTATTATGTATATCTTGTCCAATAGCAACACATTTAACACTGAACAGAACAACGAAGATATTACAACCAGTTGCTGTAACAAAAACCGTCAGAGTACAGGGACGACAGAGATAAGTTAATAAATACCATGTAACAAAGATAAAACCGTTGCTGGGTGCAATTTTACCTTGTTGGTTTAAAAGGGACGACACAAGTATTTTTATTATTCCTATTCTAGGATTCTTCAAATAATAAGAATAATATTTATCTATCCAAGTACACTTAAATAACATATATAAAAATCTTATTAAACATATTCATTTTTTGAGTAGTTTTAGTTTACACTTTTTTAGTCCTATAGTTTTGACGACAAAAGTAGAATATCAATTATAGAAACTAAGTCAGAATTTTGACGACTTACTTGAAATGTTAGATTTTTTACTTTATTTTTTCAAGTAAGTGGTTAACATATTGCTCTCTGAATACCATCCCTCTCACATTTTGAACACCTTGGCATTATAGACTTGTTCTCGGGTTTTGCACTTCAAATAAAATCTTATTTTACACTTTATCTGCATAATGCACACATTCTTGATTCATAGCTCAATGTTTGCTTTAACTCACTTTCGAAGTTGGACCTATAATAATATAATAATTTTCCTTAAACTCGCGCACTTAAATTCCTTCCATTTAATACCTTAGTCGCAACTTTATTTATAGATTAATAAACGTTCTGTTGTCAGAAGTTAAGTATATTACGTGGATTTTGGACACTTTTCCTAACGAATCAATAATGAATATTTTAAATAAGGAACAATAACAAATTAATTTTTCTGCGGACTAATACCAAATCTAATTAAATGTATTTCGTAATTAATTGTAATTAGCAGAGTTTAAATTTTATATTGCTGCAGTTTTCGAAACCAATAATTCCCGAATTAATAAATTAATAACGCCAAGAATAAATACATCAAACACAAATAGTCAGGAGGTGTATGTAGATCAAACAGCCCGTAGGCTCAAACAACTTTCGAGCATGCCAGAATTTGAGCAACGGAATTCCATTATAATATCACGCGTTTATTTCCCATCATTTTAATTTGATATAAATTGTTAACCTTATTTTACTTGACATACCTTACTATAATCTATTACATGTAATACTAAGGAGATTGAACTAAAAATAAACACTTTGACAGTTCTGACATCCAAGGATAATTGTTTTTATTCGGAACGGTGTGAGAATATTAATTCCGTAACTAGTTATGGAATACATTACAAGCAAAACGTAAATAGCATAGTATTTTGTTCCATAACAAGAGTGAGAATGTGTACGTTTTTAGAGATGAGTAACTTATGAGTGATTCGAGTAAAAGATTCGAATTTGGAAATGAGTTCACTAGTCAAAAGTGAGGACCTCCTTTTGCTTTAAAGGCATAGCTTTTGAAAGAGCCATGGGTCGACTCACAAAAGAGAATCATTTTGCCCATCTCTAGTGCGTTCTATGATCAAAATTGACTTCAGAAGATCTAAATTCTACAGTGGTAGTAGAGAATAGTATATTCTGTAACATGTGCATTCTGATGCTCGTGGTTCCACTCGCATCGAATTTCCATTCTTACCGAGTAGCAGACAATACTTTCTCCTCGACCAGATACAATAAACTAATAAAATAATGAACACAAAGAACTTACGTTTTATTATCACGTTTGTGGTTATGTTTATGGTATTTTAAAAATTGTGATATCCAAGGCTATTTGTTTTATTCAAAACAGTGTGAGAATATTCATTCTATTACTTGTTAGGGAATGAATTACATGCAAAACGCATAAGCGCATAATGCTTTGTTCCATAACAAGAGTGAGAATGTATACGTTCTATGATTAAAACTGATTTCAGAATGCTTAAATTCCACAGTGGTCGTGGAGAAAATGTATTTTTATATTTAATAGATTAAAATAATAATCATTTATGCATTACAAATCCAAAAACATCTCCTCTTACTTTTGTATTTTATTCATTTGCATCAGTTTTCCATTGATATCTAATTTTACTGTGATATAAGTTGTATTTTAATTAAGGAAACTTAAAATACTTTTTCTCGAGTTTTTTCGAGTCATTCAATTTATTTGAAAAATATGTTTATTTAATTTACAAAATAATGTTATTTAGAGTATTTTCTTTTAAGTGAATAGAAACTAACAAATATAACTAATAATTATTATAGACTATTGAATGCTTATTTTAATTTTGAAATATTTAACACGCTAGCTAGGAAATTTAGTACGGAAATACGATTCCATCCTGTTATTATTTATTTTAAAAATATATTAAGGGAAGGGAGTTTTATGTGCGACTAATGCGAGGCCCCAAGTATCCCTTAAACGAATTCTATATCACCAACCAAAATGCTTCTGAAATTGGGAAAAGGACGTCGTAAAAATAACGTTAGTGTAATTTGCATGGCAGTATGTAAAGGGCTTTCGAAATAATAACTTTTAAGACATTAAGAGCGTTGGAATAAATATAGCTTTAAACTAAATATAATACGAACTGATGTTTTATTAACAATTTAATTTGTTATATAAAGGGTGCATGATTTAGATTAATTTGTTTAACAAGTTAAGCCCGGCTTGTCATCTACGCGGTGTTTCACCTGATCTCACTTTCACCGGACATCCGGACGGCGTGACATCAACGCGGTGCCACGTTAGTTTAGCATATTCGGATGGTATGTCGCCTGGACTCACTCTCTTATGCTAAAAATATGGCATAAGATATGCAGGGACCATTAGATGCTCTTCGACCCGCATTTTCTAGGCGGATTTTCTTTTTGACATGCTTAGAAAGGAAACAATTTGGGCCGCTTAACTCAAAATTTAGCACTCCATGCCCAGGCTTAAGTTGTTAAATAAACTTTTATATTTTTTTGGGAATTGTCAATTTATTTAATTCTTTGTAAAGAGAAATGCGCATGTTATATACTGAAGGAAAAACACCATGAATATCGACCATATTCAAACCGCCATAACTCGGCGTATTTTTAATCGATTTTGATGAATCTTTGAAGGAGAGAAACTATGAAGTGTTTTCTTTAAAATCATGCATGCGAAATTAAGCGTAACCCCTTCCGCCCCCTCTAGCGCCCCTATGAAAAAAAAAATGTTTTTTCAGAAAACCATGTCCAACTTTGACGAGTTGTAAAATTTTTATCGGCTCGATCCATCATAAAGGCATTAAAATTTGATCAATTCCCTATGCAGGAGTCAAACAACGAAGTTCCTACGACGATTTGGCACTAAGTTATAGGGGTTTGAACAAAAAAGTGCATTTTGAGGTTTTTTGCACTTAACTCGGTGACGTTTCAACCAAATTTGATGATTCTTTCGGGAAAAAATCCTACTTTGGCTCTACTTTAAGGGAGTAAACTCAGATTGGAATGATCCCTTTTGGAGCCCTTCAACCCCCCGAACAAAAAAAAAACACGTTTTTGGGCAAAGAAAAAGTCCAACTTTGTCAATCTGTACCGAGTTGGAAAAAATGTGTCGACTCGACTCACCAAAAGGGCATTGAAATGTATTCAATTACCTGCGGAAGACTTAAATAACGAAGTTACTACGACGATTTGGCACAAAGTTATGGGTGTTTGAAAAAACGAATTTTGTGGTTTATTGGCTCATAAGTCCTAAGTTTTTCGACGAAATTGTTTTCGCTTTCACGAATGAAATTTTCTTTGCATGTTCTTTGAGGTATGCACGAAAATTATTGTTTGCGCAAAATCATGAATATTGCATTTTGTGCCTTAGAACTCAATTAACAAAAAAAATATTTTAGGTCAAAAAGGGCTCACTTTGACGATCTCTGTAGGGTCGGAAAAAAATGTGGGCCTAACTCACCACTATTCGTCCATTTTTCCATTCGTCCAATAAAAAGAAACAAATTACACTGACGGAAAAAAATGAAACACTTGAGATTTGTAAATATTTAGGTAATTTTCAAATGGCCATAACTCGGCTTCTATCCAACCGATTCCGACGATCTTTCAAGAAATCAAAAGCAACATGTGTCCTCTTTGAGAGGGTTTATCACCCACTTAAAGAGAGGGTTCTACCCCCCTCAAACGAAAAAATAAAAAACCCAAAAATATACTTTTTTTCAACAACCATAACTTTGGGCTAAATCGTCGTAGGAGCTTAGTTCTTCGAGCCCTGCACAGGGAATTGATCAAATTTTAATGCCTTTATGGTGGATCGAGTCGACAAAATGTTTCCAACTCCATAGACATCGTCAAAGTTGGACATGGTTTTCTGAAAAAAACATAAGTTCGCATACATGACTTTAAAGAAGACACTTCAAAGTTTTTCGGCCTCAAAGATTCATCAAAATCGATTCAAAATATGCCGAGTTATAGCGGTTTGAAAATGGTCGAAATTTCACGAATTTCAAGTGTTTCATTTTTTTTCCTCCTGTGTATAATGTATGAAAAAAAAACAATGTTTGCAAAATGCCCTCGTGCTGCAAATGTAAACACTTTTGATTTTATTTTTTATAAAAGTTTTGCACGCTTAAGACTATATTTCCGCATTAACCGGAATTAGATTATTTACCGATGATATATCTTGCTAAACGTAGCCACACAACAAATGGAAAAATTGGAGGACTGGATAAAGAAAAACCAACTAGTGGTAAATACTGACAGAACGAAGGGTATGACTTAAAAAAATTAAACCAGTCAGTAGCACGTCTTCAGTTCAAGAAATATCGCTTCCAATTTTATTAAGGTGGCTAAACCCTTCAGTAAAAATTCACAAACAATTATCGACAGGTAACTTCTCTCACCCTAAAATATTTAATATTAATCATTAATTTGCAAATCATTTGATGGTAACACGTCAAAACTCAAGTCATGATATTTATTCAGATTTAGAAGACAGTTATGTCTTCTCACGTTTTATTATATTTTATTTCTCAAAATTCCCATAACGCAGTTTTAAGGATTTGATCAACT
Source organism: Ocypus olens (assembly GCA_910593695.2). NCBI lineage: Eukaryota > Metazoa > Arthropoda > Insecta > Coleoptera > Staphylinidae > Ocypus > Ocypus olens. Next base: position 40,553,779 of record OU343052.1, read on the forward strand.
AGTGAAAAGTTTAAAGAGTCTAAACGTATAAAATTAACTTGTTCTTACTTAATTTATATGTATTATTATTTTAAGCTGGGCGGATTAATGTTTTGTATAAACCAATGAGTAAATCTAAGCCGGTTGCTCGTCGACATCATAATTTAGGATCCGGTTAATTAAAACCCGTGTAATTTACGGCCTTATGCCGGCGAAGCAGTGCTGTCGATTTAAATGGCAAAAACAGATACTAAACGAGGGTTAAATGAAGATCCAGGTTGGAAAAAGTTATAATTAATAACTTGTAAAACGGGGCCGGAGGATAAATTACGCCTGGAGGTCCCCTTTTTGCCTCCCTTCGCCGTAATCTAGTTTTCTTCTCTGCACCACCTAACATTAATATTCAGAAATGTGTTTATACGTAACTATCTAGTACAAAATCTAAAATTAATACTTATCAATCAACTGATTGAGGTCGGCGGCACTTACTTCGTGATATATTTTTAATTAAATAAACCACACTTTTACGTAGTTAATATCTAAAGAGTGTGATATTAACTAAGTGAAAGTGTGTTTTATTTACTTATCAATCAATCTGTAACACACATAAACTAAATTTTCAGCTGGATATGAATGATCTATTAGTACCGCCTACTATAAAATAAAATCCCCTCATCAATTTCTTTAATTTAAATTTATTTTTTGAACGTAAATTTGTAGTTACTTTTAAAATCCAATTTCCACAAAAAAGGGCGATAATATTCGAACATCGCTTCCGTAAAATCTCGCCGAGGGTGCTTTAAACTTTATATCTGAATGTAAAGTGGGAAAAGAAATAAAAGATACTGCCGAATAACGACCATTTTTAAATTTCACAGTCTTACACTGGAGACGGTAGGTACTAAATATTATGAAAATCCGATATTCCGATTTTCTTTTTTATATATTCGGAAATAATGTATGAAGTCACAGTAAGAATTTATTTTTACGCATATCTAATTCCATCCTACGGAGATTTCCACTGTCGTTTAAATTTAATGATAGTATTTATAACTGTGGGATTTCCATAATCCCATATCAATGGTCCTCAACACGTATAACTTACTCATTTGAGTTGTGTATAATTTAAGAAAAGTTTTTTGATTAACTAACTGAAGTTTTTAATTTTGATTAATTAAAACATTTGGTTTTGTTTCACTATTTTTATTTGTCTCTCCGACTAGTTTCGCCCTTTGGTCATTCTCAAGGAGATATGTACATAAAATTGATAGGGACTGCTATTTGTATAAGAATTATTAAATTTAAATTCAGGTAATAAGGGCCGCCGAAATGGGGGAGTTCCAGATCTCTTCGATGTTATTAAGCTTGGTTTTTCCACATTTCATTGCCTTGTTAATTTCGAGCCCCTCTCACACATTCAAATCCCGTCCCTTATTACCTGAATACAAAATTCGGAAATTATTGTCACAAAATGGTTACATTCAATACACCGACTGGAAGTCAGAAGAATTTCAGCCACGAATCCGGCGCATCTACCATTTTTACCTTTAGCAAATCTCCAAGTTTCTTTATTAATTTACAGAAAATAGATTAGAATTCATAATTAATCAAATTCCTGTAGTGCCTTAGTAATACCAATAAGATTTTAACTTAGGATTTACCCAGATTTTTCAATAAGACATCTATCGAAACATAGTCAATTTTCAAAAAATTAAACGTCATCGTTAGGCGTAGTTTAGGTTCGATATTTTCAGCCTTTCATCTTTTAGCCTTAAAAAAATGACGCATATTCTTCATTTTTGTTTAAATAATTATTTTCCTAAACACTTCAAGAAATAAAACCCCATAGAACATTTGTGGCCGAAAATATCGAAATTAAACTACGCCTAACAGTGACTTTTGATTTTTTGAAAATAGACGAAATTTCATAATAGCGTTAAGTTAAAAAAATATTTAAACAAAAATGAAGAAAATGTGCCATTTTTTTAGCCTAAATATTGTAAACAAAGCTCCATGGAACATTTGTGGCCGAAAATATCGAACCTAAACTACGCCTAACAATGAGTTTTGATTTTTTGAAAATTGAGGAAATTTCGTAAAAGTGTTTAGGTGAATAATTATTTAAACAAAAATGAAGAATATGTGTCATTTTTTTTAAACCTAAATATTAAAAACAGAGCCCCATGAATCATTTGTGGCTGAAAATATCAAACCTAAACTAAGCCTAACGATGACTTTTGATATTTTGAAAATAGACGAAATTTCGTAAAAGTGTTTAGGTAAATAATTATTTAAACAGAAATGAAGAATATGTGTCATTTTTTTAAGCTTAAATATTGTATACAAAGCCCCATGGAGCATTTGTAACTTAAAATATTGAACCTAAACTACGCCTGATGATGACTTTTGATTTTTTGAAAATAGACGAAATTTCGTAAAAGTGTCTGGGTAAATAATTATTTAAACAAAAATGAAGAATATGTGTGATTTTTTTAAACCTAAATATTAAAAACAAAGCCCCATGCATAATTTGTGGCCGAAAATATCGAACCTAAACTACGCCTAACGATGACTTTTGATTTTTTGAAAATAAACGAAATTTCGTAAAAGTGTCTGGGTAAATAATTATTTCAACAAAAATGAAGAATATGTGTCATTTTTTTAAGCCTAAATATGGTAAACAAAGCTCCATGGAACATTTGTGGCCTAAAATATCGAACCTAAACTACGCCTAACGATGACTCTTGATTTTTTGAAAATTGACAATGTTTCGATAGATGTCTTATCGAAAAATCGGGGTGAATCCTAAGTTAAAACCATATTATTATTACTATGACACTACAGCAATTTGGTTAATTATGAATTTTAATCCATTTTCTGTAAATTAGTAGAGATAACTTGGAAATTTACTAAAGGCAAAAATGGCGAAGGCGCCGGATTCGTGCTGAAATTTATGGAGAGACAAATAAAAATAGTGAAACAAAACCAAGTGTTTGAATTAATCAAAATTATATAATAATGTTTCACCACGGGTTAAGTGAGACATTCATTAATCATATGAACTTTTCAATATTGTTTGTTGTTTTTATCAATTTCAATGATGATACAGATTGTAATACTTTCATAAATCCCAACAATTATTTTGCCTTTAAGTTGCTCATTGGTGAATTCAAAAGGATTACCCTTCTCATGTTCGAATAATATTATTTGAAACTGAAGGTATAATAATGGAATTTATGTTTAAGCTGCCGGAATTTCTGGTCATCTTGCTCAAGTGCTGTTAAGTTTGCAAATTCGAAGTGCTCTCAGCACTGCGCAAGGGTTTGTATATACTCAATCAAAGCATTATATAATTTTGCTGCAGACATATCTATCTAAGGAACATATCGAAAATAAATATATTGCTAACGAAGTAGACTTGAAGTTATCAAACTTATAAAACGTATTATTTTTGTGCTTCAATAAACTTTTTCCATCGATATGAGACGTGCAATTATAAGTTTTCATCAAACAGAATAACTGATCTTTCAGAAACTAAACCTCTAAACTAAGTTTTAATGTAATACTGCTATTAATTTTTTTAATGAATTAATAAATAATTCTGTAAAAAAATAACAAATGTAGCAAATAATAAATAATATTAGTGGCAATAAAAAAGTCATGCGTAGATTACTGCAATATTTTCTGAATAGTTTAAAGTAGAGATGGGCAACATTTTTCTATGCATGGGCCACATTTAAAATTCCAGAACTCTGGCGGAGCGCGCAAATGACGAATAGAGGGAAAAAAAAACATAAGATGTGGAAGAAATTATACAGGTTCCTTAAAAGAAATATATTTTTCATAGAGAGGGTGTTCATTTTATTATATAAATTTAGCAACTTTTCCCTTTTCAAATAGAATACCCTGAATATTTTTACTTTTTTAATTCTAAGATTAATTGTTAAAATTTTTTGTAGGAATATTTTTTTAAATAAAATGCTTGTCGTAGGTTAAATCAATTACTTGCTTCAAAATTATCAATTGAATCCAAAAATAACTAACGTGCAATTTACTGTTAAAACAACTACAACACATAAAGGATGGATTGATAAACAAAAATTGCTTTAAATAAATCTTAAAATTGTGCAAAATTATTAAATTCATCAAGAAACAATTCATTAATCCTTAATCAACCCACAATATAAATAATATATCCCACCTAAAAACAAAACCACATCACTTAAAAACAATTCTGAAAAATTATTATGTATTTGTGAGTTATGTGAAGTTGCGTAATTAAATAATTAAACACAGTTAAATTCCTTACTTCACTCGTTTATTTATGACACTCAATGTACATTTCGAACACGATGTGTTTCAAAATGAACACATCGTGTTCGAAATGTACATTGAGTGTCATAAATAAACGAGTGAAGTAAGGAATTTAACTGTGTTTAATTATTTAATTCTGAAAAAAATAGATAAACAGATAAAAAATAGTTTCAAATGTTATTATATATACTCTGGGTGCACTATGAAGGCGTCTGAAGTGATTAACGAAGGGTGGGAAGGGATGCCCTCATCGGCTTCTATTTGTAAATCAGTGATTCTCAAAAGGTTACAGATAACATTATATATAAATATGCATCAACCAACATCTCATCTTCGCTTATTCGAGACGCACAAAGCACCCGCCCAACAGGGCGGTCCAAGTTAATCACCACAGATGCCTTCACAGCGCGGCCAGACTTTACTTGCCTTTATAACCTTATTTTTTACATTCAATTAAAATGCTAGCAAAAAATGTGTATTTCAGCATTCTCTATTCCTTCGATGGAATTTTTAAATACTGATATAATTAAATCTTTATGTATTAATACGTAATAATTATTTTTTTTTATATCTGATTAATTAAAATTGATTATTACGTGGACGTTTAATTAATACATCCACGCCAACTTTTCGGCAAAATCCGAGTCAGCGAATTTATGAAAACACGATCGATTGATTGATGAATGCCTGCACGATAAAACGGCGATTGATTGATGGATACTGCAAAAGCGAAGAGAAGCCGCTACATCAAACGTTTGATTTTATTACATTTTAATTACACTGCTCAAAAATTTAAATAAAACAAACATGAGTATGCTAGTGTATGTATATCCGCTGAAGTCTCATTAAAAAGTAAAATGTTGCATGTATGTAATTAAATAAGCTTCCTCTTCCGACATAATTGCGGATTTGAGTCTCCTTAACTGAAGGAAAAAAAATGAAACACTTGAAATTAGTGAAATTTCGACCATTTTCAAACCGCCATAACTCGGCGTGTTTTCAATCGATTTTGATGAATCTTTGAGGGCGAAAAACTTTGAAGTGTCTTCTTTAAAGTCATGCATGCACACTTAAGCGTAACCCCTTCCACCCCCCTCTGGCACCCCTGTGAAAAAAAAGTTTCTTTAGGAAACCATGTCCAACTTTGACGATGTCTATGGAGTTGGAAACATTTCGTCGACTCGATCCAGCATAAAGGCATTAAAATTTGATCAATTCCCTATGCAGGACTCAAAGGACGAAGTTCCTACGATGATTTGGCACCAAGTTATGGTGAAAAAAGTGCATTATGATGTTTTTCGCACATAACTCAGTGACTATTTAACCAAGTTTGATGATTCTTTCGGGAAAAAATCCCATTTTGGCTCTACTTTAAGGGAGTAAACTCAGATTGGAATGATCCCTTTTCGAACCCTTCAACCCCCGAACAAAGAAAACACGTTCCAGTTTTTTCCTCCAGTGTATAATGTCAAAATTTTAAACATTTAAAAAATATGTGAAATTAATTTCTGAATAAAGTGCATTTTTGGCCATCAAAATTTAGTTTCTGGCTAATTCATTTTTGTTAATGTAAACTTCGAATAATTTGTTGCGTTCACTCTTCCTATACCCAACGCCTCATATTATGTGTGGGTTTTGGTCTAGTATTGCACACTTTACTTCATCAGTTTTTTACTCAGAGAGCTTCTTATATTTTTGAGCAATAGTACCTCTTGCTTATGTTTAATATCATACTGTTGCATTGTTTTTTATTCTTAATTGCTATCGATGTCGGTGAAGTTATCCAGGTCATAAAAAATATTTATTTTGATACCTATTGGCTACATCTTTGGATTGTTTATTTAATTTAAGTTCAATATCGGTTTGAATCACTCTTACTTTTGATGTGACCAGCTGTACTTCCATTCCAAACTCTTTAGGTGAGTTCTCGTCTGTATATTATCGTGGCCTTATGTAATGCCTTTGCTGCCTCCTCATACACAATTTAGCAGTTAGTAATGTCTTTATCAGAACCTCTCTCTCCTCTTGATGAGTTGCATGGGCATACTCATTAAAATTATGGGCTCTTTATATATAATGTTTTATATATGTATAGTTAATTGTATTTAAAGTAATTAATTAATAAAGTTAAAAGAGCCATTTACTGTTATATATTTGTTTAAAGAGCGGAACTAACGCAATCTTTTCAAGTAAATGAGTAAATAAGCTCGCTGTGAGCAAAATTAAAAATTCCCTAATAATAAAAAACAAACTTGATTCGAATGATGAAACAATTTTTTCCGCAACCGGTGGACGTTAATGAAATTTAATGGACCGCGGCTAACATGTAAAGTTGTTCCAATAAATAAAAGTTCCCGAGGGTTGAGGCTAACTTTCTGGCGAAAGAGATAGGGACGTGTGCCCACAAAACGGGGAACTTGTTGATTTATTTGGTGGTGGTTGGTGGCTGTTGCCCGAGGGTGGTTTGCCTGGAAAAGAACGCGTTATTAATACCGGTCCCCACCTCCCCAATTACGGCCGCCCCGGGAGGAGAAGAAAACGTCCACCCCTGGGCCTCGTCCTGTAATTAATTTCTCCGGAAAGTTTCATTATGTGGCTAGAGTAAATATTTGCTATATCATAAATTAACTAATTTAAACCTTTTCCCAGGTAGTATTTAACTACTTAACACTAAAAATATAAATAATGTATTTCACGGAAGATATGAGGGCTTTAAATTTTCAGGAATTATTTTAATAAATCGTTTCAAGACGCTCATATCCTTTGAAAATGGCTACCAGAGTATACTGTCTAGACATAGAAATATGAATCCATAAAAAGTAAATAGAAATTCTGTTTTTTTAGTTTCTCTTGAAGTTTATTACTGTAAGAGCATAAAAACAATCATGCGCAGCATAGCAGATTGGTTTGCTACGATCGCTAGTTATCTTTAGTGCCAAACACATATGATATGGATTGAACCATTTCCGGCCTAAGATAATTAATACTTGATAATGCTTACATATTTATAATTATTTTATGCAACTCTGCTCTCTTCTCCTGAAGGGGTCAACCGATATTTGTGTACCTAAGACAATACCTTTAATAAACACGAAATATAGCCTGAATATAAGATGCTATTTATAATATACTAATTTCTTTTGTATAATTTTATATACGGCATGGTGCTAGCCACGAAAGTAATTCTTTCAATAGGTTGTTTGTTTCATAGGCTTTGTAAGACCTAACTTTGTATACACATGAATAGATTGAATACTCACGGGGAAATCCAAATCAAATCAACCAATTTAATTTAAAAAGGTCGCTGACAAAATTTATTTATGTTTTATTTTTTTGTTTTTGGTTTGTACTATATTCAGAGAGTTGGATATAATAATTATTCCTGATATGATAATCGCCGAATTCAAGAAAACTATTGAGATTAGGAACAGGAAACCCTTATATAATCTGAAAGATAATTGGATTCTACTTGGGAATACGTTAATAAATACAGGGTGTGCCATTTGAAAAAATGAAGTTATTTAACTTTGTAAGTTCGGTTTTTCTACCGCATTTTTTTATCACCCTGTATGATTTTTTGTATGAAATTATGGTTGGCTCTATAGTTCGAACCTTCAACCAAATATTAGAAATGATTTTAATCGTTCAACGTCAATCACTGGGGCAAAAATAAAATTTCACCCAGACCATGCATTTCAACAAATCTTCAAATATTTCGAAAACGGCAAACAATAGGTATAGGTAGTATTGAAGTAACTTACCTTTATTTGCTCCATATAATTCGAAAATGACAAAAAAAAACAGGATGTTCCATTTAAAAAAACATAAGTTTGGTCTGTAACTTTGTTATGAGACACCCTGTATCAATTTAAATATTTTTATGACGTACAGCTCACTATTATACACAACTTTTGTATATAACATTTTTCGAATTTTGAAAAATGAGCACGTGATTGACCGTTCCCAGAGCTCTGAAACACCCTGTACATGTAGGTACAGGGTGTTACAAATTCGATGCATTCGCATTGGCATTGCTATCTCGGTAACAATTAGAGATAGCAAGTTGATAACACAAAAGTTGCGCATTTGAATCCTGAATAATTTGTTAAAAAGGAAAGTTCAAATATTCTGACTAATTCCGGATATATTCGTAAAAAAACCGAAAACATCAATTTTGGTTTTTATTTTTTTAAGGGTTAATTACTGGTTATTTTGAAAATTTACACTTTTGTAAGCTCTTCCAGGAAATAATTTTAAATTTCAAATATCACGTTTCGTTATTGAGATATTTACATCAATTTCATTTTTAAATACACACTTGATACAAAAATGTTTGCTATAGGAGATTTTTTTAAATTTTTATTAAAGATTAGTCATTGACTTTGAAATATAACAAAGTGTAATTAACTTTGACAACAAATAATAGTGATTCTTAGCTTTGATAACTGATAATAGTGATTCTTAGCTTTCACATTACTTAAATTAAAGATTAAGTACATTTGAATTTTTTTTTAATTTCTAACCAAAAAACTAATAAAGTCTCAGTGATTAAATTACTTAGTATAACATCATTTCACGTTTTGTGAAAATTTTGAATTTTTAAAGTGTGTCCCTTCTGAGATATTTCAGATAGAAAATACCCGATTTTAGGAAAATTGCAATATTTAAAGACCCTTAAAAAAAGCATGTAATTCTCAGACCTGAAACTTTTTAGGAAAGTAGTATACTATAAACTAGTGATGGGATAATCGGATGATTTTAATAATCGCAATATTTGGATTCGGATGACAGAAATAATCGGATGATAATCGTAATCGGAGTATCTTTTGATAATCGGAAAAATAAAAAATAATCGGAATTGGAAAAAATAATCGAAATCGGAAAAAATAATCGGAGAGTCGGAGAAAACAAAAAAGGCCCCCCCTTGAAAATTGTGCCCCTACCGGTCATATTGGATATTTAAATCTCGTACTTAATAACCGAGAAAGTAAAAACAATTTTCCTATCCTATTTGTAACAGTAGAGATATATTTGTTCGAATTGTAATTACTTAAATCTTCAGAAATAACAGAAACGCTCCGTTTTTTTCTCTACGTTTATTATCGATATTACAATTAAGTATAGGCCTATATATACTGAACAGAAAATATTGTACATTTTTTGTTCTTAAAATGGTTTTTGTTTGAACCAAATATCTCTAAAAATCGAGGAGCTACAGAGTTTAATGCAATCCTCTCCAAAATGCAAAACAGTCTAACCTGCCAATACAAAATGGCCGCTCACAAATAAAATGAACATCTGAAAAATTAATTAAAATATGCTTTCAACTCTTTGAATATAGTAAAAACGTAGGTAGAATAAAAAGAAATAAATTTTGTCAGCGACCATCATTGGTTGATTTGATATGGATTGACATTCTCATATGTATATTCAGGATGTATTTTGTGATATTTAAATGTATTTTTCGTCCTATGGAAAATTACTTTCTGCTCCTTAGTTTCAGAATGCAAAATTCGAAAAGTTCCACTGAACGTGGAGTTATTATAACCCAAGCTGTACTAATTCTTAATAAAGAAAGTTTGGTTGTTAGGAATTCGAGTTAGGGAAACGCGGAAATTGTTTTAGCCATTCAGCCTTGATCAATGTTTTTATTTTATTATAATGATACTATAGATAACAGTTTAAAATAACGAAACTTATACACGTTAAAACAGAGACAGAAGTGTACTTCTAGACAGATTCTATCCACTCACTACACCACAAGCCCCTCTATAATGATTTAATTTACTAAATTAAAATTGTAAATAAATGCCATAAACGATAAAGGGCATTAAAATAGTACATTGTTATACATATAAGTTTAATAAGAGAAAAAAGTCGAAAAAATATATTTCTCAACAAATTAAGAAACATTATTTCCATTGACATTAAAGGTACAATTCATCGCTGACTGGGCTATCACACCATCAACATCTAACGAATTTTATGATAATGAACTATAGAGGGTATTCGATATTTTGGTTTCACCGGCAACATTACAATGCCATGTTGCCAACAACTTGTACATCCTTAATTATCCTAAATAATAAAAAAAACATGGTTATGGAGTATGAGGAGGTTTAAGGGCAGCATACTTTAGGTACAACTGTACAATAATATCAATGAAATTGAAACAAAAGAGGAAATTTTAATTACCAAAATCTCAGGTTTAAAAACTCTTTTAGAAAGAGAAAAAATTTGGAATCCATTCGATATTTCGCCATTACTATAAATATGCCTTAAATACTTGTTTTTAAACCTGGAATTTTGGTAATTAAAATTTCCTCTTTTGTTTCAATTTCATTGATATTATTGTTGGCAAATTCGCTACGCTGATAAGCACTTAAGATACCGATGACCAGAACAAGCTGTAGGTAAAACATTTAAAAACAATTTAATAAATAGGACCCATTTATTTATAATACATTCTTATTTAATATCATTATAAGAAAGAATTTATCATCTGGAGCTTCTTATAAAAATTTGTTCGAGTCTTCGCGTGGTGAAAGTTCCCGATTTCTTTGGTATGCAGCCTGCAACTTACCTCTATAAAAGGCACAATCAATTTTGCGTATTTGAGTTGATTTTTACTTTTTCCGTTACGAAGTACGAGTAAGTATTGTGATGTTTTTTCAATTTTTTTTACGGAAATCCGTTTTGGGGTCCCTAAATACCATTTCAACAATTTCTGGAATTTGTTTGTGTCTGTGTGTATGTGTGTGTCTGTGCGCGCTGTATCTCAAAAACTAATAGAGCATTAGATATGAAACCTTGAACATAAGTCTTATTCAATAATCCGAAGAACTGAAAAGCTTTTGGTCAAATTTCGTACACCGGAAGTGGGTGTTTACCTTAACTGTTTTTTGTTTTTTGCCAATATTTTCTTAAATATGAAAAAAAAAACACAAAAATAATTAAACTAATATTGAAGACAACAAAGAAATGCACATGGTTTGTTTTAAAATATTTTTCATAACATTATTGTTATTCGAGAAAAAAAATTATTAATGCTTTTTTCATTTTTGGTTTATAATTATGAAACGATAATAGTTACAGAGAATGCCAAAATAGACAACTTATAAAGAATACTTTTTTTCGATATCTCTTTAGTTTTTGAGTAAACTGAGTTTTCTGATTTGAAGTATAATTTTGACGTTTTAAATTTCAGTTTCATCCGAGTCTACAAAACGCTCGATGTACATTTAAATCTCGTTTTAAGTTGAAAATAAACCATGAAAGCGTAAATATAAATGATACCATCAAGTCAGAGAATGTAACATGATGGCCACATCACCATTTTTTTCATTTGTTGTTTATTGACATCGGCAACCAGGTCATCTGCCACAAGGTAACTAGGCTAACTTTCACAGGTGATTTTTAACATCGAATATTTAAACCAAAGCGATGATGATTTTAGAACTTTAGACAGTTCATGAAAATATGCGAGCACTGCAGTTTCGTTAAAATTTCTTACTTTCTTCTGATCTCGCCATTGCTTGAAAACCGAATACACTTTGAATTTTTTTTTCGACGTTGCTGGTAATTAATCTAATGATGCAGCACTTTTACAATAATTTAAAATCTGAATCTTCGTCGCAGCTTAATTCTGTTAATACGTGTTTAACTTGCTCAAATAGTTTCTCTATTTCGCTCATGTACTTTATCTCGGATTGCTAAGAGGGTAGTCTTCTTCGGGATCAAGATCGCCATCGCCACTTTAAGTGAAATTAAAAAAAGGTTTTCCGACTTACTGGGTTTTAAGCATGCCCCATGCCATAGAAAGATTTTTTGCTTTTAGAACTTTTGGCATTTCTTCAGACTTTGAAGATATTATTGATGATAACGAGCTAGATCTCAAAAATAATCCCTAGGGTGGATAATGAGAGTTACAGTAGGGGCAAGTAAATAGAAAAAAAATATTTCCAACATATGAATGTAAATTTTTGGGAGGAGGTGGCTTAGCGCATTATTTAACAACAGTAAGGCTTTTATGGACGGACCTTTTTACTTTAAATATTTTATCACCCATAGGAAATGAAGTTAAATTGTGTACTAATTAAGAAAACTTTGCTTTGGCAAACAATTATGCTTTTTTTTCAGTTTTGAGAAATTATTAATTGTTTTTAATTTGTGTACCATTTCATATATTGGAAATATTTTTTACATGTTTTTATCTTCAATATTTCTGTGATTAATAATGTATTACTTTCCTAAAAATCTCGAAAGAACTACATATTAATGAGTTCAGAATTCACAGATAATTATAATAGTACATATAATTCACATGAAATATATATGTATATTCGTCAATCTGTGAATGGGATAAAAGTCTTGGTTAGGGACTATAAAGTACGAGTAAATTATATATTGTAACAACCACTATCCGTTCTTTAAAGAATCACAATCAACAGGGAGATTAAAGTTCCCGAAGCCTCTGGGATTTTTTGCTCTTCTTAATACAAAAGGTTTAACTGTATGCTCACCAGTTGCATTTGTGCAAGCAATGAAAATCAGTCTTGGTATTTCAGCTTCCATCCCCGAAGCTGTCCTTTTCTCATTTGCAACTAAAGTTTTATTAAGTGTTATTAATTGGCCATTTATAATATTCCTATAATTAACCAGATATTGAAAAAAAATCTGATGCCAATTCTTCGTTTAACATTTTGTAACCATCCATTACTAACAGAAAACGCGTTTTCTTTCAAAGTTTTATGTAAAGTTATTTTTATGCTTGTTACTGGCAGGTTTTCTAAACTTTCCTTGCAAAACGTCATACATTTTTCTTTCATTTGGGCAATTATAATGCTTTTAGACTATTGCTTTTAGTTATTATTATTATTATTACAGTACATCTTTATTTGGCACATTATACTGTTACCGGCTCGGTTAGGTAGAGGTGACAGTGGGGTTCTGTAACAGAGAGACACATGTATTAGTAAACGACTTCGGCGTACTAAGGCGACTCTTTGACCGATTGTGCAACTAAGTACTACTTTCTCGACCAATTAGGAGGCCCAGAGGTCCGTGGCAAGACGCTTGCGGTAACGCCCAGAGGATCAATTAATCAGTTTTACAATTGTTGTACTTACGTGAGCACAAGCCCCAGTGCTTGACGTGTCACTGTGACTGTGGTGTGGTAGGGGTCACTAACTGGGGCCAACCGGTGGATAACGGTATCTGACGGAGGGGTTACTAATTGGGGGTCAACCCAAGCCGGCAGTGGTCAGAAACCAAGTCCATTGTTCAAGCCACAAAATCACAAATTGCACTGGAGCACTTAGTGTTCGTACCAGGGTTATATCTCAATATATTCATAACAATTAAAACATATATTGAAATTGTATTTAATGGTATGTCAAAAGGGCTATCGATATCGATCATAGGTCTTTATTATACGTCATATAGTTTAATGGAGACTGTCTAATGAATGATCGCGAATCGAAATGGTGGACTCGTAGAATGTTTTTGTGAGGCATTTATTTTTAGGTTGCATAAGGGGATTTCGAGGTGTACGTTAAAGTTTAATATTTGGGAAGAAAACTTGTAAAAGTTTTATACCAAAAATTAATAGCGCTGGGCTATTGCAATGACTTCTTTCTTTCATAAAGCAATTATAAACTATTTAGTGTACGAGAACGGGAGACTGCGAGAAGGATTCCAGCAAGGGTCGACATATTTCTCGATATATTATTTTAATACAAGAAATACATTGCCAATAAATAAACAAACATAGACTTATAGATTCAAACTGCTGCCTCTGCTGAGGTTCCTTGATTTTTATAGGTTAGACATCTGCAATGCCGAGCTCTTGCTTTAATTTTGGATTTAGTTATTATGGAATGCTGTTGGAACGATAATCGGGAGTGCTGACTAATGCATAGGTATTTGTAGTGAGTGGACGGGAAGATAAAGATACCATTAAGATGAACTCTAGGAGATTTGGCCGTAATTCTATGGCAAGGGATTAATAATTGGGTCTGTGAGGAGTTAATTGAGATTCTCCAGGACCAGGATTTCGTTGTTATTTATAATCGATTGCAAGGAGCCGTGGTCAATTCGAGGGTGGATGCGTGGATAATAAGAACGGAATCACCAGCAAATTGGGAATTATTGAAATATTTAGGGTCGGGGGCTTTCGGTTATTTTTCCTCATTTTCTTTTCTTTCTAATAGCATAAACTGTGTGTTTGGAAATACCATACTTTTTGTGTGACATATAACACACACTCCACTTACCAAACTTCCAATAACATCAGTTTTTTCCGACAAATTTAGCACTTTTCGTATCTTTTTAAAATAAATGATTTCTTACAATGTAATTTTAGAAACCCGGAACAAAATTATACTCTGTAGTAAATAACCTTGAAAGTTTTGAACTAAATTATACATGGAACTAATGAACAAGCAAGTGGATGTGCTTAGGGAACAGGCGCGCACCCAGTGGGATGGCTATCGGGCTTGAGCCCCCCCAAGCCGTGGTAACCACCAAATCTGGCCCTAGGAAAATAGTATTTTTTGGAATTGTTAATAATTGTAATGTTATTGCTATGTTACATTTTTATTTAATATCATATTCACGGATTTTCAGTTTACACAGGTGTCTGTATTTGAGTTATAATTTGCGTGAGACCCCCCCCCCCAAGCCAAATTTCTGGGTGCGCGTCTGTTAGGAGAAGCCCCCAATTCTATGCATTCTTAAAGATATTTTTGAGTATTAAACAAAGATTATATATTGCTGTTAACCATACAGAATCTCTTGGAATTGGAAACTTTTTTCTGTACACTGTACCGGAGCACGTCTATTAAGCTGGCACATCCACTTTAGCATAATCACATGGGACTAGCCCAAAAATTTAGTGCTATTTTGTTGCTAATTAGTTGCCGTATTCCTGATTTTGTTGCTCCAGCCGTTTTCGAAAAAACAATGGCTGTGCTAGCTTAAGTTAAAGTTAGCATAGCCATATAAAAAAAACAATACAAATAAAAAACAAAGACATATTTTTGAACTACGATTTTGTTGCTAATTAGTTTCCGTATTTCCGATTTTGTTGGTCCAGCTGTTTTCGAAAAAAAAAATTGCTGTGCTATCGTAAGTTAAAGTTGGAACAGCCATACGAGAAAAAAACAATAAAATTAAAAAAACAAAGACATATTTCTGAACTACGATTTTGTTGCTAATTAGTTGCCGTATTTCCGATTTTGTTGCTCCAGCCGTTTTCGAAAAAAAATAATGGTCAGTGAGCATATTGAAGTATTCATATATACCATTAAATCAAAAAGTCGAAAACAGTTGGCATCCATTAAAACACAAGGTAACTAACAGAAGTTCAGTGGGAATTTTATCAAAGTAAAAACCTGAAATTTAAATAAAACAGCTAGATAATGAATCTCAAATGTATTATTAATAGTGATGATCAGTTCTGAAAATAAAGTTTGCACAAAAGGTCAACATTTGAAGAAGTATTATACAATCAATTAAAATTTATTTATAAAATTCATGTATCGTTTGGTATATAAATAATTGCGGCTGTTAAACTCTGTGTAATTACACAATCAGTAAAAACAACCCCTTGGAGGAAGGGCCTTTATCAAGTGGAAGTCGATTCGTTTTAATTGACCCTTCGTGTTTTTTTTCTTCTGGTTCGCGGGGCATCGTAAGGCCGATATCCTCCCTCATCTCTCCCAGCCCTATCGATTTTTAATACGAACCACTTACCCAGGTCCTCGAGGGGGTGTAGGGCCAATTTCTCACGTGATTTAGGGAATCGCTGCTCCAGCCCTCCCACCCACCGCTCACCCTGTAATTCCGCCACTTTAACAACTGCGACAAAGGGCTGCGAACTGAAAAACACTTAACTGTGCGCCACCTTCCTCATTGCGGAATGTTTAAGACCGTCTTATTTTGGCAATGATGTATTGATTTATCTTTGGCATATATTTATTGCTTTAAGAATATATACTTTTTAAGTGTAAACTATTGCTTTCTTAATATTTAAAAAGTATTAAAAAAATTAAAAATAAAGCAGCAAATTCTAAGTGATCTTATTAAAAAATGTTAATAAACTGTCTCATTTCAAATATAATCAAAGCTGATGTATGCGATATAAACGGTTGTATATATAATTTCTATAACTCCCAATAACCAATCGGCCGAAATTAACAAGCCTACGACCCGTACGCAATAATTCCAAGGTTACACTATTATAGTATTTTTTTGAGTATTGTAATATAACGTGAAATGTATGATTTCGTTTGTGTATTGGAAGTTATTACTTCAGATGATTGCTTCGTAACTTTAAGCATCAATAATTAATTAGGCGAATTATATTACTGATCAAACTGTATGTATAATATCAACCTTAACATTTTTAAAATAGCAATTTAAATATTTTTGATTAATAAAAGAACATTTAAGCATTCCCGAGCGGGAGCCGAGAAATAATATTAATTTACATACAGAACCTAAATCTGATTTTGATATAAAAAGCGATTTGGGTGCATCAATCATTTTCGCGGTAAGATCGCAGTAATGTAAAAATTATGTGAGGCAAGACGGAAAAAATATGCCTTATTTTATGTAAGCAATAAAATCTCAAAGGAGAGAAACCCCCAGGGATGTATTCCACCTCGAATCAAATCCGAACCAGAGCCATTTAAAATGGGACGGCAACGCAAACACGCGCCTTCACCAACACACACACATATAAAATTCTAATCTCGATTTCTCAACCGTAAGTGGAAAATTCAAAATGATGCACGAGCAGACGGAAAATCATAAATTCACATGAATGCGACCCGCGGATTTTAATTGGTTTCTCATGAGAATAATATGAAAAACCGCGCGCCGTTATCTGTAAATCCCGGAAACGTTACGTTGTTTATTGAAGGGATGGAATCACCCGCCTGGGGATGGAGCTTTCCATCACTTTTCTCTAGCACCACTCGCGTCGATTCGTTCTTGAAATTGCGCTGCAATCTAATTTATTTGCATTCCCGATGTGTGTTATTACTGCACTCGAGGAATCCAATGTGCAGGGCGTTTAATTGATGTTGGATTTAAATCAATCCTGTTATCGATTCTGTAATAAATTTACATGTTTTCTCGGTGATGGTTTAATTCATGGAGCCTATAGTACAGGAAGCCAAACGCAATGTTAAAAAAATGGCACCAAATCTAGCAATCTCTAGCGTGTGATTATCTTGAAATCTAGTGATGCGGTGTTTTTAGTTTTTGATTGAATTATAAAGCACAATCGATTTTGAGTAAATTTCGTAAGTATCAAGTGTATGGTAATTGTTTTTACATTTTTTCCCAACCATCGAAAATCGAGGAAATTCAGCATCACCATAAGCTGTGTTCTCGTCTGATTATCTTGAAATCTAGTGATGGGGTGTTTCAAAAATTTGATTGAAACATAAAGCAGAATTGATTTTGAGTAAAGTTGAAGAGTTTCAAGTGTGTGGCAATTGTTTTTACCTTTTTTCCAGCCATTTTGCCGAGGTTCCATTTATTTTGAAAAAGACAGGCTTCGTTTGACCCCCTATACTATAGGCTCCATGGTTTAATTGTCAAAATGTAAACCACGCCCACTGTATTAGGCAATAGCTTCATTTTCTTTAATGGGTTATAAGATTATGTCTAAAATAGTGTATCCCAATCGCGTAAAGAGTTGATTCCATTTAAAATTTTAATTCAAAATTAAAAATACGAATCAGTAAAAACAAAATCTTATTAAAACAACAAATTTCTCACCTAATGCCACGACGAATACTAAATTACATAAAATATTACTTTCTAGGTTAATGTAACTCCGTATTTCACAGACTTTTTCACAGATGTGGTGAGACATACAGAGTTTGCTTGGTTTGTGTTACATTTTCATAACGTTTTGATGGACTCTCCGCATCGGATTCAATTGATTTCGCTTAGAAGATCCAAGGAATTACTAAAGTGCTTGTTGTAGTGAAATAGTTCCTCTATGTGTTTAGCAGATCGTTCCGAAGCGATGTCTGTCGGTTTGTGTTTATATCTATATTACTTTTACTTTCTCCGTCACGAAGTATGAGAAAGTATTGTGATCGTAAAAATTGAACAAACATTTTTTTTTACGAAAATATCCGTTTTTAGGTTCCTAGAGGCCATTACAAAGATTTCTAAAAAAAGTATCTATGTGTGTATGTATCTGTCAGCGCGCTCTATCTCAAAAATAAAGGAACTAATATGAAAGTTAATATGTACATGTATTAAAAAAAAATTGGTAGTGGCAATACAAAAAAACATAAAACATAAAACTTTGAACATGACATTTGACAATCCGAAGAACTGAAAAGCTTTTCGTAAAATTTCGTTTTTTTTATTTCGATAATTTTTTAAATATGTAATATATTACCATAACATTTAAACGAATGTTGAAGACAATAAACAAAAGTACATCTTTTGTTTAAAAACATTTTTATAAAATCATTGTTTTTGAAAATTTTTGTATATTGAAACTTAATTTTTGGGTCATAATTATAACGATAATAGTCAAATTTATATTAACAACAATTGTGGAGAATGGCAAAAGGAACAACTAATGAGGAATAAGCCTTTTCGAAATCTTTTTAGTTTTTGAGTAAACTGACGGTAAAAATTATTGGAATTTAAAGTATAATTTGCCATATTCATGTAACATAAATTTAAAGTTTAAAACGTCAATATGTATAATAATATACATAAAAATCAATAATCATACCATCAAAATCGGTGAAAGCAAATTTTAATGGTAAAAAAAAAACTTTTCCAGAAATTGCTCTATAAATTTCACAGTTTAAGAGGATTAGTCTTGAATAACGTTATTTTGAAATTGGCTAAAGAAAATAATGAGAACTTTCTAGTAACAACTATGGCTGCTTTAAAATGCATATTTTGATGACCAAAAATAATGCACTTCATGTGATCCGTTTTGTAAATTCACAATTCTTTGGACAAATGCTTAAAACTTGAACAGATTATTCTGGAATAATGCGCCTTTTTATCTGCTTTAACACAATTATGCGAACTTCATAGTAACAAAAATGGCTTTGCCTGCAGCCAAGTTTTGATGGGCAAAAATGCACTTAATTCAGAAATTACTCTATAAATTCCACATTTCTTTAAAGAAATACTTGAAATTTTAGCAGATTAATCTTAAATTATGTTTTTTTTGTCAAACTGGCTAAGGAAAATTATCTGAACTTATAGTGCCAATAATGTCTGCATTAGAATGCAAATATTTTGATGACCAAAAATGCACTTTATCCAGAAATTGCTCTTTAAATATCACATTTTTTTGAACAAATGCTTGAAATTTGTACAATTTATTCTTGAATACTGCGCCTTTTTATCTGTTTTAAGAAAATTATTGGAACTTTATATTAACAAAAGTTGCTTCGCACTAGATGCACTTTATTCAGAAATTTCTGTATAAATTCCACATTTCTTTAGACAAATGCCTGGAATTTAGATATCATCTTTAATGGCGTTCTATTCAAAGTAGCTGAAGAAAATTATTCGAACAAAATAATAACAACAATGGCTGCGATGGGGAGCAAATTTTGATGACCAAAACTCCACATTTCTTTTGAAAAACATTTGAAATTTCGACATATTAATCTTGAATGTCGTTTTTTTTTTAATTGGTTAAAGAAAACTATCCGAACTTCGTAGTAGCAATGGCTGCGCTTGAATGCGAATGCAAAACGAAAAATGCATGTTTAGAAGAAATTGTTCTGTAAATTCCATATTTCTCTAGACTAATGTTTAAAATTTGAAAAAAATTATATTCATTAACGTTATTTTCAAATTGCTCAAAGAAAATTATTTGAATCTAGAAATAACAAAAATGGCTTCGCTAGAATAAAATAAAGCACTTTATCCAGAAATTTATAAATTTTACATTTCTTCGGACAGAAGCTTGAAATTTGAATAGATTATTTTTGAATAATGTGCCTTTTTATCTGTTTTAAGAAAATTATTCGAACTTTACAGTAACAAAACCGGCGTTGCCAGAAACCAATTTTTTACGGCTAAAAATGCACTTCAGAAATTCCTCTATAAATTCCACATTTGTTTAGACAAATACTTGAAAGAATAATGTTAAAAAAAAAACCGCTGTTTTGCCAAACGCCGCAACGGGAAAAACCTATTTCATATGTATCCGCAACGCCAATGGACGATGAAAACATATGTTAGAACGTCGAAAAGGCTGGGGAAACCTTTCGAGGTTTTATCTAACACGGGGAGGATCAGATGTGTGACTCACCGATTTGATCCATCTTTGGCACACGTGAAGGTCTTGACTAGGAGTGTAACAGGTGCAAGTAATAGGGCGCATTATTCAGCCGTTTTCGAGAAAAAATGTTTTTTTTTAATTTGCTATTTATTCGTATGTTTATATACCTTTTGCGTTAAGGAAAGTTTACTAAGCTTTTGGCGCATTGGTAAAACCTCCGATTCGTACTCGGAAGGTCGAAGGATCGAACCCTATTGGTGAAGTTGAATGAA
Organism: Ocypus olens; assembly: GCA_910593695.2. Taxonomy (NCBI): domain Eukaryota; kingdom Metazoa; phylum Arthropoda; class Insecta; order Coleoptera; family Staphylinidae; genus Ocypus; species Ocypus olens. The sequence continues at coordinate 40,574,635 of OU343052.1, forward strand.
CTTCATTTTCTTTCTTATAGTTTTTATAAATCCATGTGAACTTAAATATCTTAATTTCAAAATCAATTATATTAATTTCATTTTTAGGGGTAAAAGGATTCTTAAACAAATTAAACAGGAGATTGAAAAATCAATAATTGTATTTCCAGACTATTTTTTTATAAATACTTCGATATTATTTTCTACATGCTATGGTGCTTTTCAGGCGATGAAGGACTGCACGAACTAAGATAATTATTTTAGAACAAAATACTGGAAATACAAATATTGATTTTTCAATCTTCTGTTTAATTTGTTTAACAATCCTTCTCATAAAAATGAAATAATATAATTTATTATAAAATTAAACTTTTATATAAAACTACAAAGCAAAGAAAACTATTGAAAACTTGGCCAAAAGGATTCTTCGAACCATGGACCTTGCGATCACGAACCGTGGATTTTATCAATACGCCACGGGGTCGGTATTGTTTCATTAACGTAAATGGTACATAAACACAGAGCTAATAATAAACCCTTTTTTCTCGAAAACGGCTGAATAGTGCGCCCTATTACTTGCACCTGTTACACTCTTAATCATGACCTACACGTGTGCCAAAGATGGATCAAATCGGTGAGTCACACATCTGATCCTCTCCTTGTAAGATCAAAAATTCAGGATGGATTATATCGATTTTCTCTGAAACTATCAATGATACAAAAAATGTTTCAGATAAAAGTTGAACGGTTTGGAGAGAAACATAATGTAGTGACATACATAGTGACCTTGTCTTGACCTTATGACATCTACGTAAGGTCAGGTAAAATTCAAAATATATCTAAACTAATCCAGGAATTAACATGAAACTTTGAACATAAGTCTTATTTGATAATTCCAAGAAAAGAAAAACTTTTGGTAAAATTTCGTACACCGGAAGTGGGTGTTTACCTTAACCGTTTTTTTGTTTCTTCTTGATAATTTTCTTAGGTCTTAGTCTGATTTTTTTAAACTTTCTCCGTACAAAGTAAGACAGTATTGTTAAAATCCGAAGTTTTGAAGGAAATATGTAAGAAAATGTCATAATGTCATATCGTGAGTTTTTTCTAAATCCTACTAGTTTTTCTAAAATAAATTGATTAATACATGAAACATCATAAAAATTCCTTTTATGTTGTCAAGTAGAAGAAAATTACATGATGGCAAGATGAACATTTTTTCTGGTCTGGGCAAACTGTGTTTTTTTGGTCATTTTGTTTTTGACTTATTTTTGTTTGATTTTTTGCTTGCCACTAGTCTAGTTTATTTAGTTATATTCGGTATTTGAGCCAATTCACGACAAGGGGCGAGATACTTTGCCAAAATATATGTTGTTTGAATAAAATAAGAAAAACTGTAATTGTTCAATAACAATTTATACCTATGAATGGTTAGGTTACAACCACTAGAACTTGAAACCACAGTAATATTGTCCTATAAGCTTCACTTCTTAACAGTATATAAAAAATACTGATAACAGACGGGACTCGAAAAAAATTGAATTATGTCGCAATATGAGATTTTTCTTTTAAAGTTTGCAAGGACATATAAGCGGACTTTAAAACCTTTGCATAATCAGTTTTTCTATTCTATCCTAATACCATAATTAAGAGCAGAGCCCTGCAGTATCGGGTTTTTGAAAGCCTGGCCCGGCCCGGCCCGATTAAAGGAAAATGTGCTGCGGGCCCGGCTCGGCCTGGCCCGGAGTTGAATATTCAAAGCCCGGCCCGGCCCGACTAAGTTTATTTTTTTTAAATTTGGATTATACCATTTCGAAAAAAAAGTTTAATAACCAAATGAAATAATAATCTTTCAATATTTATTATTTTTGTGAATTAAAAGAAGACTTAATTTTTTTTTAATTCACTTAGATGTTATTTTCCAGAGTCTACAATAAATTTCAATTTACCCAAGCCCGACCCGGCCCGGCCCGGTCTAAATTTTCCATCAGTAGACCCGGCCCGACCCGGCCCGGAGATTGAAAAATACGACTGGGCCCGGCCCATGCAGGCCTCTGATCAAGAGTATCGTCTCTAAAAAATAATTAATCTATTTTTAAAATGAATCACATAACGGACAGAAACTAACTTTATTCTCGAGTTCATATTTAATAATGATTTTATTAACTAATGCAACCGCCAATAATAAAAAGTCCTACACAACATTAATGATAATGACAAATTGCATAGAATCTTTTGATGATTCAAAAATATGTTAGATGATTAAAGAATTTGGTCTTTAGATTTTAAAATATTGTTTTTCTTCAAACTTCAGTAAAGTTTTATTAAATTTAGTTTTTGTTAGTGAATTGAATCGACTAATAAAGAAGTGAAGTTGAAGCTAATATTCTACCAGCTAAATAGTTACGAATTAAGACATTAATGAATTATGTACACAGTATCGTTCAGGAAATTTTAGCAGCTTATTAAACAAAAATTGACATTGGGGTGAAACATCTGTTTGCGCCCGGATTTAAGGATGCGGATAATGGAAATTAAACAGGGATTAAATTATTCCGGGCCTTTGGCGCCGTGAACCCAAAATATATTTACCATCTTGGGCGGGTAGCCAGCACTCCATGACGAATTAATCGCCCCACTAAATCCGCTCGTATGGATTAATCCTCATTTTATTAATTGACGTAAAACCCCTCGCGCGAAGAGACGGGGAAAAAGTGGCATCTCCATTATTTCCGTTTAATTGAAATTTCTCCTCTTCGTCGCTCTCTCCAAAGCCGGAATCTCATGAAGTATGTCGCAAGGGAAAGTGTAATACCGAGAAGAATTTCGCCGCGAATTCATCTTAATCAAAAAAATCTAGGGGGTGAGTTGATTATTCGGAATTAAATTATTTCTTTGCATACAAGTAAAAATGATTAATTCCAGGATTATATTAACAAATGTTCGCTGTATTTTTTGTCATTCTAAGCAAATTGTTGGAATTTTTAAATTTGATCAAACTTGGTGGGATTGCCGTTACACTAGTTTTTAATATACAGGGATGGGATAAAGTATGGAATCAAGTAAATATCTTTAAAACAAAAAGGGCTAAATTTATGAAACTTTGTAGGCAAGTATAATGACACATAACGTTTCTGATGCCATATTTTTTGTTACTACTGTACTTCCGGTTTCACCGGAAATACCCTCAACTTTTTTTTAGTTTAAATGGGACACCCTGTATATTTTTACATCCTCAGAAAAAAAAAACAGAAAACAATTGAACTACAAATTTACCGTAAATTCAACACTGCTGAAATAATTTGCCAAATTTGGGCATCCGTTCAAAAGTTATCTTATTGAAGACGAATTATTTTTTTGGTCCTGTGTATATTTATTCAATAAGTACAATACTCTTCAGGGAGAATTTTTAAAATCGACTATTTTGTTCAAGAGTTATCCTCAATCACCTGAAAACGATTGAAGGACAAATTTAATTTGTTGGTCTTATCTGCATCTATTCGATGCGTACAACACTTTGCTGGAAGAATTTTCCAAATTTCGGCATGCGTTCAAGAGTCATCATCAAAAAAAAACAAAAAACAATTAAGGACGAATGGAAATTTCTGTTCCTTTCTACATTTATTCAATGAGTGCAACATATTTCGGGATGAACCACAAAACAATTGAGCAACGAATTTATATGTTTTATATTTTATATATCTATATGGTGAGCGCAATACTTTCTTTGAAGAATTTTCAATATCTATTTATTCCTTCCACAGTTATCCAGAAAACAATTGCACGATTTGTTTGGTTTTATCTGCATCTATTCGATAAGTACTTCACTTTGCTGGACGAAGTTGTCAAATTTGGCCATCCGTTCAAGAAAGCCAAGAAACAATTGAACAACAAATTTAATTTCTTGGTTCTATCTACATCTTTCGGATTAAACTGCGCTGAAAGAATTTTACAAATCTTAATTTAACGACAAATTATTTTTTTACATACAAGTACATCTTTTTTATAAGAACTACACTCTGCTAAAAGAATTTTATCCTCAAAAAATAGAAATTAATTTTTTGATCTTATTAACATAAGAAGAATTTTCAAAATCTGTCCTTTCGTTCGAGAATTATCCTAAAAAAAAAACAGAAAACAATTGAACTACAAATTAAATCTTTTGGGTCTTATCTGCATCTATTTGATGATTACAGCATGTTGCCGGAAGAATTTGAAAAATTTGGCCATCCGTTTAAGAGTTAAAATTAATTGACGAATTAATTTTTTAGTTCTATCTACTTTTCTTTAACAATTTTTTGGAAGAATTTTTAAAATCTGCTATTTTGTTCAAGAGTTACTTTTTCAAACCACGAAACAATTGAACGATGCATTTAATGTTTTATCTTATCTACATCAATTCAGTGAGTACGATACTTTGCTGGAAGAAAACCAGGTTATCCGTTCAAAGGTATAATCTACCATTCAACAGTAGAACATCTGCTAGATACATATTTAAAATCTAGTTATCTTTTCAAACAATAGGATGACGAGTTTATTTTTTGTATGTATCTAGATTAATATTTCTCGTTCATATTTAATGGTTTTAATTTTAATTTTAATTTTAAGTTGGCTCCGTTAATGGCGTTACCTTGGGAACAAATGCATTGCGGTTTTTCTCTACTCAATACACTTTCGCAGGCATTGTTTAAACATTTTAAAATGACGAATCAGTGTTTTTAGTATTAAAAAAATAATCTTGCTGAGCTTGAAATTAGAGGTAGTCCCATGGCTCCTTGGCTCTACGTAACGTGCCGCCCCTGGATGAGAAAAACAAAGTAGAAATTGTATACAGAGACAAAAATGATTAGTGTATATTTAAGGCATGAGGGGCGGTATTTTGTCGACCAAAATAAATCAACCACTATTTACGACCAAACAGTAATTAATTGTTCCAAACGAAAATTTAATTGATAAACGTCCAGTATTATTATTTTCTAAAGATGGATTCGGGTAAAGAAAGTTTGAATATGTCATTTATATTATGAATCTATTTAATAGTATAAGAGAATATTTTTGAAGCTTAGATTTTACTAGTAGATAAAGTGAATAATTTGTACCAGTAACACTGGTAACGTCAATATTAAAAGCAGCGTCTTTTACAATCTAGAATATTTCAAGTTTTTTTTAAATATGTCGAGAGAGAGAGAGAGAGAGAGAGAAGTAAGGAGCTTCCAGATGAATAGATTGTATTTTTATGTAGGTACAATCAAATGCCGCTACCACTTTTAGAAATTTTATAAAAGCCAGCATGCGTTTCATTTACTTGCTTTGATGTTTTGAGGCTTCTTTATAAAGTGAGTTATGCGATTTTGCAGTTGCTTCATATCCTCTGTAAAGGCTCCATTCATTTTGTTACTCCAATAATATCTCCTGTTAAAATAAGCATACAGCTCGTGGTATAAATGCACAATGTTAGTAAAAGTTGCTGAATGGAATGTATATTATGCATATTAACACAAAATAATTAGATTTGCCTAAATTTTACATATAATCAAATATGAATCCATTTTTACTTTCTCCGTGATTTTTTTTCCAAATTTTTTTTTTTACGGAAATATCCGTTTTGGGGCCCCTAGTTGCCATTTCAACAATTTCTAGAATTTTTTTTTTGTGTCTGTGTTTGTGTGTCTGCCTGTGCGCACTGTATCTCAAAAACTAATCGAACAATTGATATAAAACTTTGAACATACGTATTATTTGATAATCTGAAGAACTGAAAAGTTTTTGGTAAACTTTCGTACACCGAAAGTGGGTGTTTACCTTAACTGTTTTTTGTTTTTTGCCAATATTTTCTTAAATACGAAAAATATCACAAAAATATTTAAACAAACATTGAAGGCAACAAAGAAATGAACATCTTTTGCTTGAAAATATTTTTCATAAAATCATTTTTATTCGAGAAAAAAATTTATAATTTTTTTAAATTTTTAGTTTATAATTATAAAACGATAACAGTTACAGCAAATTTATGATAATAATAATTGTAGAGAATGCTAAAATGAACAACTTTTGAAGAATAAGTTTTTTTCGAAATCCCTTTATTTTTTGAGAAAACTGACTTTTTTAATTTGAAGTATAATTTTTCCATCTTTCATAATTTTGACGTTTTAAATGTCAGTTTCATCCGAGTTTGCACAACGCTCAAAGTACGTTTAAAATATGATTTCAATTGAAAGTAAACCGTGAAAACGTAAATATACATGGCTATGATACCATTAAGTCGAAGAAAGTAACATGATGGAAACATCACCATTTTTTTCTTTTTTAAATACAATTTTATGAAAAACTCTGTTTTTAATTAAGCTGTTATTAAATATTAGATAGTTTGCTTATTGTTTGCCATTATGTGAATCGTTCCTCATCTGAAATTCATTATGAAATTGGAAAGGCTTGAATTCGTAATTTTAGCTAAAGTAACTTTACCTACAAATTCCATTTAGGCTAAATTTGTAATTTTTTGCTGAAACTCAGCCGAACAGGTCGCATGTCCATTCTTCGTTATAGAAAACACTATTACGAAAATAAGATTCAATGATGGATATTTCATGTTCTGAAGTAAAAGCCATTTTTGCGTAAAAATTTTAGATGTTGGGATACTGGGTATTACGAAAGAGTTTTGTATTCGATTATTGTGTGGGGATTTAGAAAACTTTTCCATAAGTGATGGTTAGTGCTCACTTATGGGTAATATACCTTTGTATTCGTAGAAAGTTTCATTGAAACGACTCCGCCGAAATAATAATATAACCTACAAAAGCACGAAATTGTTTTATCAATTCAATTCAATTCAAATAATTTATTGGTGTTAAGTAGATTACATCTTTACACAAGTCAAGAAGAAAAGAAATATATAATAAACAATAATTAAAATTTTCTTAAAATTACACACGTATAAATTACAATCAATTAAATAAAATAATAAATAAAAAAATCCTAAGACTATTCCGTTCAATTGAGAGCTACGGCAATATAAAATAAATATATTATAAAACTTAGATTTCTAGGTAAAATTAAATTATAAACACAAAACAAAATTAAAAACTGTAAAATTATAATTAACTATTTATAGTAGACACACCTTCTCAAAGAATTTTGAGTAAAGTAATTTTGAGTAAATTTACAGTAAAATCAATACAGTGTTATGTGAAGTACCAATTTTCGTTTGATTTTCAATAAAAAATGTACACTTTTGTGCAATAAAATTAAGCACAAGTCTTATGAGTATTTTTTACAATATTCTAATTGTAAAATTCGGGCCTGCAACATTTTCAATAAATGATAAAACACCATAACTTGAAAATAATACCTTTATTAATTTAGCCAAAACTAAGACTAAAAACCATCTTATGTTTTAGTTATAATTCGAATTTTTTAATTGTTGCCTAAATGACGCGGCATTTTGACATTAAGAAATTGACAAACTTACATATTTTCGTAACCAAGAAGTCAGCTTTAATCTGTACCATATTTAGCGTGCTTAATTTTATTGCACAGAAATGTACATAAAACCTGTTTTTGTTTATTTTGGGGCTCCGTAAAATATTTAATGCTTTAACCCCTTCGAGCCTGTCGGGACACATGTGTCCCATGGCTTTACTGATCAGGTCTGACCGGGCCTGCTTGTCCCGATTAAATATGTAGACACCACCCTTCGAATCGATATTATTTTAAACTATAAAACTGTTTTGTTGAAGAAATCTCTTTGACAATTTATTGGAGAAGTGTGAAGTTTAGAAATAACAAGGAACGCAATTTTGTAATTTAATTAAAAGTGGAAACGGGGGCGGTGGGTGGGCCCTATTCTACAATCCAACCTTTGGCGCACGTGCCCTTTTTCCAACAATTAATAAGTGAATATAAAAAATAAGGTTTTTATTGTCTTTCTTAATTGTTTAACTCATTTATTAGCGGAAACCTGGACTCGTGAGCAACGGATTGAATTGTAGGATAGGACCCACCCACTACCCCTCGAATCCATATTATTTTAAGCTACAAAACTCTATTTGGTTAAAGAAGTTTCTTTGACAATTTATTCGAGAGGTGTAAAGTTTAGAAATAATAAGGAACGTGATTGTATACTTTAAATAAAAGTGGATTCTGGGGTGGGGGGTGGTTCCTATCCTACAATCCAATCTGTGGCTCATGCGCCCTTTTTTCCAACAATTAATAATTGAATGAGAAAAAAATAATAACGTCTTAACTGTCTTTCTTACTTGTTTAACTTATTTATTAGTAAACATCTGGACACGTGAGCAACAAATTGGATTGTAGGATAGGGCTCACCCACCATCCCTCGAATCAACATTATTTTAAACTACAAAACTCTGTTTGATTGAAGAAATTTCTTTGACAATTTATTCGAGAGGTGTAGTTTAGAAATAATAAGGAACGCGATTTTATAGTTTAAATAAAAGTGGAATCGTAAGTGGTGGGCGGGCCCCAACGTGCAATTCAGCCTGTAGCTCACGCGCCTTTTTTTCCACCAATTAATAAGGGAGTCAAAACTAATAAAAAAAAGGACAATCAGGCTGAGCGGGTTAACCGACGCGTTAGTGCGCCCGACTTTATACTTGCGTAAGTGCAATCGAAACTGCAGTGGCAGCGAACGTGTTAAAAGGGTTCCATCGCCAAGAAAGTTTAAGAACCGATGGTTTACAGTATTAAGCGGATGTCTCATTTTGGCAAGGATTTGTAGAACCATTATAAAATGACACGATTTCAAGGTCTAATATAGCAGAGTTTGGCGCATTTTAAATTTCATCTTTTAACACCAGCGTGTAGATAAGTGCTTACTTAAGAGATCTAAACAATAACATTTTGGGTAAAATTGTTCAAAACTTTTTATGATTTTTTTTCTCGAGTCCATGATAAATTGATAAAATGACAAGACTTCAAAGTCTGAATATATAGTGCTTGGCGCATTTGAAATTTAATTTCTTAACACCGACGTGTAGACAGGTGTCTACTTAAGCGATTTAAATAATACAATTTTGGGTAACATTGTAATATTTTAATAATATTTTTTTCTCGAATTCATAAGAACTCCCATTATGAAATGACAAGATTTCAAAGTCCAATAAAGCAATGTTGAACGTATTTTAAATTTAATTTTTTTACCACCAACTTGTAGATATGATCTGATTAAAGGGACCTAAGCAATACAATTTTGGGTAAAATTGTTTATACATTTTTTTAAATTTCTTTCCTCCACTCAAATTGCCATTATAAAATAAAAATATTTCAAAGTCCAATTAAGCAGTGTTTGGCGCATTATATTTAATTTTTTAACACCGACATGTAGCTAGGAGTTAAACGATTTAACTCCTTACTGAATGATTTTTTATTTTTATGAAACAAAAATAATTATAAATACCTTTAGTGATTGGGAAAAATATTTAAAAAATGTAATATTTATTTTTTTACAAAAATACAAGTTGTGTCATATCTGGCAGGCAATGCAGTAAAGGAACCTTATTTCGTATGACATAATAGAAAACAATTTCTGTCTTTATTTAACTCTTTGTTGCATACGGGACTACAATTTGAACCACCAAATTTAGGCAAGCTGTGACACATCGGCCTACAAAATAGACCACAAAGTTTGCGGTTTAACGACTGTACATATAACGCAAATGCTAATTCGGGCAAAGATCTCTTGTTTCCAGATGCCTATGAAAAGTAGATATTTGCTTCTCAGCACCCTATTAGTCCCTAAAATATATCTAATATATAAAATTTTTGTGTCACAGTGTTTGTAACAAAACTCCTCCGAAACGGCTTGACCGATTCTTATGAAATTTTGTGTGTATATTAAGTAGGTCTGAGAATAGGACGTAAACTATTTTTCATACCCCTAAGTGATACGGGTGTCCCACCACAAATTTTTTATTTTTATTTTTCGGACAAAATTTTTACTTTCTCCGTTACGAAGTACGAGAAAGTATTGTGATCGTGATTTTTTTTTCAAAATTTTTTTTTACGGAAATATCCGTTTTAGGGTCCCTAGGTGCCATTGCAACAATTTCTGGAAAAAAAAAAATTGTGTCTGTGTGTGTGTGTGTGTGTGTGTGTGTGTGTGTGTGTGTGTGTGTGTGTGTGTGTGTGTGTGTGTGTGTGTGTGTGTGTCTGTCTGTCTGTGTGTGTGTGTGTGTGTCTGTCTGTGTGCGCTGTATCTCAAAAACTAATACAGCAATTGATTTGAAACTTTGAACATACGTCTTATTTCATAATCTGAAGAACTGAAAAGCTTTTGGTAAAATTTCGTACACCGGAAGTGGGTGTTTACCTTAACTGTTTTTTGTTTTTTGCCAATATTTTCTTAAATATGGAAAATATCACAAAAACATATAAACAAACTTTGAAGACAACAAAGAAATAAACATCTTTTGCTTAAAAATATTTTTCATAAAATCATTGCTATTCGAGAAAAAAATGATTAATTTTTTTTCAATTTTTGGTTTATAATTATGAAACGATATTAGTTACAGCAAATTTGTATCATTAATAATTGTAGAGAATACCAAAACGAACAACTTCTAAAGAATAAGTTTTTTTCGAAATCTCGTTAGTTTTTGAGTAAACCGAGTTTTTGAATTTGAAGTACATTTTTCCATGTTTCATAATTTTGACGTTTTAAACGTCAGTTTCATCCGAGTTTACGCAACGCTCGATGTACATTTAAAATATGATTTCAATTGAAAATAAACCATGAAAACGTAATTATAAATGGCTATGTTACCATCAAGTCGGAGAAAGTAACATGATGGCCACATCACCATTTTTTATTTTTATTTTTTGGACAAAATTTTTGATTTTTATTTTTTTATGATTCGGCATTAAAAAATACATATAACCCTAAAATTTTACTCTTCTACCACCAACCCCTATTTTTTAACAGCGATTTTAGTTTACTTTCATAATTTTCTACTCTCGGCGATAGACCGCTCGATCAGTTAGCCCAAAGAACAGACGAACAAATCCAACAGGATACGTCACCTGTAATAAGCTACGAATTGACCAGCATATTTGCTTCATTTTAATGGGCCACACACCAGCGCAGCGGAGCCGTCGTTCGTCACCAGTATATTTGCTTAATTTTAATGGGCCACTCACCAGTTATCTGGCGTAATATATATGGACTATGCACGGACTACGGTGCAGCGCAGCGGAGCCGTCGTCCGTCACCAGTTATCTGGCGTAATATATATGGACTATGCACGGACGACGGCGCAGCGCAGCGGAGCCGTCGTTCGTCACCTGTTACCTTGCTTGATTTTAAAGAGCTATGCACAGACGAAGTCGCAGCGCAGGAGTTACTTTTCTCAATTTATGATTATGGTATCGATTTTATTACGTTGGTAGAAAATAAAACGAAGAATGCTGTGTATCATAGAGCATTACAATAATAAACACTATGGTTTTAAATAATTTTTTTTTATTATACCAATTCGAATTTAATATTTATAGTTAAGACAGGGTCAGCTAGTCTAAATATAAATTTTTACCACTAGCCGCTAAATAAAGCGAAAATATATGAAAACTGCTTTGTGCCACGTTATGCAGAAAGGAGCTAAACAATAAATTAATTTTACCTTTTTATGTTTTTTTTTGTCGAGTCCACCAGAATTACCACTATAAAATTACAAGTCGAATAAAGCAGTATTGGACGCATTTTAAATTTAATTCTTTAACACCAAAGAGTAGATAAGTGTCTAAGCGATTTAAATAATAAAATTTTGGGTAAAATTGTTTATTTTTTAATACTTTTTTCTCCACCCGAATCACCGTAATAAAATTATTAGATTTCAACGTCTAATGCAACAGTTTCTAACGCATTTTAAATTTATTTTTTAATACCAACGTGTAGATAAGCGATTTAAGGGGAATCTCCATACCCACGGTTTCGAATGAAAAGTAATACCGGCACATCTCGGACACTATAGGTCATATTAAAAAAAGAAAAATTGCAATGAATTCAGAAAATTCAGGAGCTTACCGATAGTTTAGTACTTTTTGTAATTTGTTAAATTTCAAAAATACCTAAATAATTACGCATATTTTTGGGCGATAAAGGAGCCGCGCTACGTGATTTATGTGACAGGCTCGCTCCGTTCGTATGAGTCAAGTGCCCTTGCCCTCTCGGCTTTCATAAACAAACACAGCTAGATAATTCAGTAAATGTATTTCAAATAGTTCCGAGCAGTTCTATTCTATAACATTATTTTCATTTCAGTTGACAGAGAGGTATTTGTGCGAAAACACTTTCGGGCGAAATAAATTGTGTAAAAATTCCACAAATAATTTCATCGAACTCTTCAGAACAATTTGGAACACATTAGAAATATGGAGCACCGTTTCCGTGAAGTCTTTTTTGCAATTTGATTTCAAAAGTACCTAAATAATGAGGCATATTTCTGGGCGATACAGGAGCCGCGCTACGTGATTTATGTGACTGGCTCAGTCTATTCGTGTGAGTCAGGTGCCCTTGCCCTCTCGGCTTTTATAAACAACAGTTAGATAATTTAGCAATGTAATCGTATTATTTATATTATAGCCCAGTGAAATTATACCATAAAAAGGTGATCAAGTGAAATAAATCCCGGAAATTTGATATTTTTCGGCAAAGTTGTTCGTTGGTGTCTGCTGTAGTACAACATACTAAAAGTTCCGGAAATACCGATTGACAGCATCTAAATTTGGCACAATCTGCAAAAGGCGACTAAAAACAAAATGTGCTCCTCTAGTATCAAATCTACTTTATAAGGAGCCATTTTCAAATGAAGCCACGGTCTACGGACTAATAAATGAAAAAATAGTGATGTGGCCATCATATTACTTTCTCTGACTTGATGGTATCATAGCCATTTATATTTACGTTTAAAATTATACTTCGAATTAAAAAACTCAGTTTGCTCAAAAACTAAAAAAAAACTTATTCTTTATAAGTCGTTCATTTTAGCATTCTCTACAATTATTATTAACATAAATTTGCTGTAACTATTATCGTTTTATAATTATTAACCAAAAATAAAAAATAATTTTTTTTTTTCTCGAATAAAAAAAAAAAAATAATAATAATAATAATAATAATAATTTATTCATGCCAGAAACTTAAAAGTTTTACATAAGTCAAAAAAGAGAAACACTGACAATTGTATAAATGTATAAATAAATACAAGGCAGGCTAGTATTTGAATGAAAAGAAAAACATTGCATAGAGACATATTAAAATTAATAGTTTGTAAAAATTGAAGACAGACACTGATTTTATGAAAAATGTTTTCAAGGGAAAGATGTTCATTTCTTTGTTGTCTTCAATGTTTGTTTAATTGTTTTTGTGATATTTTTAATATTTAAGAAAATATTGGCAAAAAACAAAAAACAGTGAAGGTAAACACCCACTTCCGGTGTACGAAATTTTACCAAAAGCTTTTCAGTTCTTCAGAATATCAAATAAGACGTATGTTCAAAGTATCATATCAATTGTTTAATTATTTTTTGAGATACAGCGCGCACAGCAGACACACACACACATGGACACAAAAAAAATATCCAGAAATTGTTGAAATGGCATCTAGGGGCCCCAAAAGGGATATTTCCGTAAAAAAAATTTGAAAAAAATCATGTCACAATACTTTCTCATACTTCGTAACGGAGAAAGTAAAAAATGCCTTACGAAAGTACGAAGACATGACAAAAACTTCGGTGACACCGTGCGGCTTTTTTGTGGATGAGACGTATGGTTTTTTTGGTAGCATCTCCAGATGGGTTGATAGAAAATGGTCGCGGAATTATCGAGGTGAAGTGCCCAAAATCGATAGAAAAAATAACAACAGCAAAAGCAGCAATCGAAAAAACAATTTCTTTTTGGATACGGATTTGAAATTAAAACGTAATCACAATTATTACTATCAAATCCAGGGCCAGATGCATATTGCAAAAGTCGACTTTTCTCATTTTGTCATATGGACGAAACAAGACCTGTCGATTGAGAGAGTTACCAGAGACGACGACAATTTTTGGGAAACAAAATGATTGAAAAATTAATATATTTTTATAAAAATATTTTAATAAAAGAAATCATTGATCCACGGACATGTAGTAATATGCCTATCAGGGAGCACTAAAAACCTACGACAGAAGTCGCCTCCAAGGAAGCAACTACACCAAGATCGCCGATCCACCGAAGCTGCTGATCCGCTGATGTGAACTCACCGTCCGGTAATTTATCCGAGTTCTTGCCCTTCCGAACTTTGTCTGAACTATAGTGACGCATCTGTGATTTCTCCTGTGACTCTTCCGTATTTATTTTTCTTGTGACCTTTTTAGTGTAAATGTTTTCCGATTGAACATGTTATTATGTCATTTGTGTCCAGTATATTGAACTTTGTGTAAATAACAGCGAAAAGGATTTCGCGCCAATCTGACTTTATCTGCCTCTCAACCCTCTCTCCTTTTGCGTATTGATAACATAAATATCGAATTCCATTGCATTGTACTAAATAAACACGCCTTTTTTTAGCATTTTCAAAATTCAGTCACGAAATGAAAATATTGGCACACGTAACATTGACGTTTACTGAAACGGTAATTTTTTTTATGACTCAAATAATGCAACAAACCCACTATTATTATTGTAAAGGTTAAATATGAGATATGAACATCATGTTATTTTCTGATAAATATTTTCAAACAAAAGATTTCTTTTATTGTCTTTAATATTTGTTTACATGTTTTTGTAATATTTTGCATATTCACAAAAAAACGAAAAAAAGAAAGGTTAGGTAAACACCCACTTCCGGTGTACGAATTTTTACCAAAAGGTTGTAATTGTCAAGTAAAGCACGTGTTCGATGTTGCTTGTTGTTGTAATTTTTGAAATAATTTCACGATCACAATACTTTCCCGTACCTCGTAACGGAGAAAATACAAATTATAATTTTCTCGGAAATAAAATTTCGCCACGAAAATATTTCTTGAAAGTCGATCAGATCAGTATGTGTTCCCGACTGTCGGCTCAGAAACTTGAGTATCGAATTTCTTGTTATGTTTGTTTGTATTATGTAGATAATTTCGAGTCCACGTGGACTGGAAAGATGCATGTCGCGGCGTCAATCGCCAATCGGAGACGACGGAGTGCGATAAATTACAAGTTGAAAAATTACAACGACGTTTCATTTATCTATCCTCTTTCTTTGCACATAAAAATGTATTGGGATCGTTTTACGTTTGTGTTTATTTGACTAAGGCAAGAAGTATGTTAACGCCCGTTTCACGTTGAATACAAACCCAAGCGGGAGTTTAGCCTACACTTTGTTTCATTATTTTCTTATAAATACTAATTTTTAGGGAAAAAATCTTAAACTTCCGGGAATTTCCTGACTGCACTAAACACGTTTCCGTTTTTTGTTTTCCTCTAGAAACCACAGTTGTCGAGAAAAAACTGTAAAACTTTTACATTATAAGTCCCATATAAAGCGGTGCCATCTACTGAGCCAGAAACACACCAAAGAGGTCTACCGATTCCCCTTAAATAATAAAATTTTGGTTAAAATTGTAACTTTTTCATATTTTTTTTTCTCGAGTCCACGCAAATTTCCATTGTAAAATTAAAATATTTCAAAATCCAATAAAGCAGTGTTTGACGCATTTTATAGTTCATTCTTTGACACTATAAGAGTCCACTTAAGCGATTTAAACAATAAAATTGCTTACAATTTTTTATAATTTTTTGTTCTCGAGTCCATCAGAACCACCGTTATAAATTGACAAGAATCCAAAGCCTAATAAAGCAATGTCTGCCGTATTTTAAATGTTCGACACCCGGTAAGCGTTTACTTAAAAGATCTAAATAATAAAACTTTGGGTAAAATTGTTTATAACTTTTCATGATTTTTGTTCTAGAGTCTACCCAAACTACCACTATAAAATGACAATATTTCAAAGTCTTACTAAAAAATGTTTGGCAGATAAGAGTCTACTTAAGCGATTTAAATAATAAAATTTTGTGTAAAATTGTTTGTAACATTCTCATGATTTTTTTTCTCGAGTCCACGCGAACTTCCATTATAAAATAATAATATTTCAAAATCCAATAAAGTGTTTGATGCATTTTAAATAAATTGACGTGTAGATAAGAGTGTATTTAAGTGATTTAAACGATAAAATTTAGGGTTAAGTAGTCTCAATTTTTTTAATTTTTTTTTTTGGTATTGTACTATAGAAAAATAAGTAAAGGAGTATATAGCACCATTTTTGGTTAACCTTTGTTGTCAATTTTTGTACTAAAGTAATAAAACTAAAGCTGTATTGCACCAATTTTAGTTATTTTTTTATCGAATAAAACACTTAACTTGACTTGTCCAAAATAGTTTTCTGTCAAATCTATTACCGTCATTCCGAAAAAAGTATTAAGGGTTTTTGACCTTCTACAATGGTTTGGACTTCTTTCTAAACATCATTCATAATTTGAATTTTATGTTTTATATCGATTTTATTTATCGCTGTCAGTATGCAAATAACTATTACGGATACGGATGAAGTAAAAGTAATCAAAAGCGATGGTGTACCTTAATAGGGCAAATTTTGATCGGCATAAGCGCACACAATATAAAAACATATAAATCATTTCCATCGGGTACGTGCTTTTATTAGCCCCCCTTTATTCCAGCGGTGGAAAAATTGGAGGCGGTTGTAGAACATTCTAAAGCGGTGACCGATTCATAAATATGTAAGTTGGCTTTATAAATATTGGATATATCCGGCTCGGGGGCCCCGTTTCCGATCCACTGAACTTTCAGCAATCAATCAGGCCCAAAATGCACCCCTTTCAGCCATTGGGGGACGCCTGGTTACGACACATGACGTTATTTATCAAGAACATCTTTGTGTGGCGGATGGCTATTAGGGCGTGATCGGTTTTCCTAGCAGATTCAAAGAAGTCATTAATTCGTTTTTTTTTCATTTATAATATGAATAATAATGATTTTTTTTCAATGGAAGAATTAAATAAATTGAATTTAAATTGCTAAAAGAACTCTACCAATTGTGATTTGTAGAAATGTCTCAAGTGTATTGTCTCTCTCTCTAGAATTTAAATATTTATACACAAATAATATTTAATTACTTGGAATGGTTTTCAAGAAGTATTTTATTAAGCATAATCAGCAACATTTTCCAGATATATACGAGCGTGCCGCCGAGTTGGCAACTTTTTGTTTTCCCCTGTGTGTGTTTTATGGAATATTCATCAATTAATCTGGAACGGTTTCAAGTACGCCCGAGGGTCTCTTCCGCTCGACAGCCTTAATGATGTTCCAGAGGTTAGGGATTATAGTTCTTGGATCCGTCGAGATATAATGGGATGAGGTGTTGAACGAGTATGCGTGCTTCTAGTGATCAGAAGAAAATCGCATAGCACGATAGCGTGATAAGAGCATTTTCGGAGGGGCGGAAAAATAAGATGAAAAGGTTTACTCGAATTTTCCAGAAAGTTAATGTATAAAATTAGGTGAAATATTGATTCACATATTTCAAACCGATACATAAATTCAGTACAAGCCTATAAATCAGCATGACCCGAAAGTTATCTCCCTCTATTGCCATTGTTGTTGCTAATTTGATACTTTCCCTAATAAATTCCGCAGGGGGAACTATTGTTCCTGCGAGGAGTAGACGTTATCAAAGTACTATTACTCCCCCAAAACGGCGTGCGAGAAGCCTTATTGTCTTGCATGCAAATTAAGTCCGACGATGCGGATGAAAGAATTCCCTCAACATCTACGCGAATATAGTGTGTTCTGTGTAGATACAAGCGCAGCACCCTAATTCTCTTAATATATGTTAAACCCTATACTTAGAAATTTCAGATTTTAACTTGCTAGTTAGTTATTTAAATGCTCGGAAAGTTGGTGTTAGCTGCGATTATTTTATGTACGCTTTATCTAAAAGCCTGTAAATTAATAATCAGGCGTGATTTAACTTATCAAAACTAAGATTGTTCATGAAATTTAGTTGAGCTAAATCTGATAAACCAAATTTTAACTTTTTACATCGCAGGAATAAAATCAAACAACTAATTCCATTTACCGGCCAGCAATGGGCAAATTTCCAATAATACTATTTTAGTAGGACCGAGCGGCAGAGTATGGCATTGTTCGTAAATATTTGATTAATTTTCCGTGGTCAGTCCGTGGAAATTGCGAATCGGCCAGTGCGAATTCATAAGGCTTTGTGTGCATTGTTTTCCACTACGCGATGCATAGCTGTATGTAGTTGCACTTTGCCTCCCCGATATTCGAATTAAGCGAAAACTTTTCCAACGTTTCGCCCGAATTAAAAGCGCACTACTTCCGGAGCGCCCGGTAATAATTTGATCGTCGGCGGACCGTTCCGCACTCCGCAGATTCTCCATTAGCGAAATTATAAAGTTAGGAGTTGATTTTATTTATAATTACTTAATCATCGGAACGTGGTCGAGATTTTGTTTAGTTGCAGAACTTTTTATTTCTTGAAGTACAGTATACCGGTGATTTCATATTTATAAGATACCAAATGCTGAACAAACTGGAATTCTGACATGGCAACATATATACTTTTTAGGGACCATTTCACTCAGGTAATGCACTTGAGAATACAACTATCTTTCTCGCGATCGCGAGTCGCGGGTACCAATAGCAGTACCTGGATGCCTCAAAAGCAACGCAATACGGCGCTAAAATTGAAAAATTCTTATAAACGAAAACACTTACGCCTATGCAGTAGAATTACAAGCTGCAATTTACCGGTGACGCCTAGATTCTTCTGCTGGAAATGAAATAAATATATAGAACTATTTTTTTATCTTCAATGAAAGATAAAAACAACGGTCGAAAACAGGAATTACGCTCTTCTTCAAATGCTCATATCTTCTTTCGATTTACTTTGTGCTACATACTGCTCCGGGTGTTCATTTCAAAGCTCTCTAAAGGTACTTCAAACTCTTTCATATCAAATTTTGCGAAAAAAAAAATTTTGTTTCCGCATCGTCATCTTCATCATCATCATTATCGGACACCTCTATACCTCGTGCTACATGAGATTCCAAAGGAAGCAGCAGTTTAATTGTTTCTTTTAAAAAGGGGGTTGTATTTTTCTTGCCCGTGGTGGTCCTTATGCTGGTTAGCAACGGGTCTGAACTAAACAGTAATATGTTAAGCACGGCTTGGTTACAAAAGACTCTTTAAAACTTTTTCGAAAAGTTCTGGCGAAATATCCGAAAATTGATATTATATGCTTCTGCGGCCTCTTCTGATAATTAAACAAATCAAACTGAAGCGTGTTCTATTACGGTCACCAACTTTAGGACAATTGGTGACTTTGGGAGTCATGGGTGTAGTTTTAGATACATCTCTGCAGTTTTCCCAGTGAATTGTGTACATTTACCGACATTTGTATCCAGTTGAAATGGTTTCCAGAATAACTTTCAAATCTATATCAATGGCTGTTATTTCAGCTGCCAGTTTGAGGTCGATGAAACCTTCGGCTTGAGATGCCAAATGCTTCATTAGACACATTGAAACCCATGTTTGCCCTGATCACGTCTTAGATTTTTGACTTCCCAAGGGACACAATGGATTTTTCATTATTTCTGATCATTCTCCATTTTTTTAGTTTTTTTAGTTTATAAGCTATCTGTAATAATCTTTTAAAAAGACGGATTCTGCTAATAAAATTGACAATCTAAATTTCAGAGTTTCTTTTTCGATAGATCGTTAAAATCGTTTGTTGTTAGATCGCAAATGTAATACCGCTTGGTGAGTTTGTTACGTGTCTGCATTATATACTTTGATATCGACCATGGTGGGAATCAAAGTGTGTTTAACAGATACAATTTTGTTACCCAATGTAACTCAAATAATTTCTTTGTTAGTGATGTCAGTTGTTTCCTTAAAAAATCTTATTCTGACGGGTCTACAATAACGTGGCGATGATGGTATGAGATTTTATCAAATTACCTTGATATTTTCGCTAAAAATGACTTGTATTGGTACAAATGAACTGTTTTTTTTTAAATCTGAATCGGCATCATTCCAGAACTTCTGCTTATACTCAGCTTGTTTTGATCCACCACAGCCCTATGTGCATATTATTGCTAGCAAGTTTCTTTCTTCTTTTCTCAATGTTTCTACAACCACACAAAATACATCAACAATTGTTTGACTGTAAGATGGAGTATGCATATTACTTTCTGCTAAAGTCTCTAATATCTTCGTAACTACAAATGACTCTTTATCTGAGTAGAATACCTTTTTTTTCCGCTGTAAGATAGTATAGCAAGGATAAAAAAATTTTTTATTAGTGATCCATCTACAAACTAGAGATGAGCGAAATTATTGTTTTTTGTGAGTCGACTCATTGAAAAGAGTTGACTTCCGGAGTCGATTCATGAAAAGGTAAAAAGTATGTCTGGATAAAAGTGAGCAAAAAAAAGAGCAAGGTCACTATTTAAAAAATGTAATATTTTACCCCAAAACCAAAATGATGACTCATTTCTAAGAGTCGACTCTTTCAGTCTACTCACTCATGAGTTACCCATCTCTACTACAAACATCGACAGGGCTTCCAATTTCTCTTATTTTGTACTCCTGCCAACTTATGTATGCTTTTTTATACTGTGCGATCCACTGTGGTGAACTGGTTATTTCTTTAGTTATTTCAGCTATCTTCAATAGCAAAAAAATTAGCGTGTCACCATGAACAAGTTACAAAATTTTCAAAAAAAAAAAACGGGCAACGTGCACTTTACTCTAAGTTATAATTGACCAATAGTGGGTTGCATATCATTCATATCAAACAATTTATTTACCAATGGTTGCGGTGTGTTTGCAGTTAGGTGTGCCAATCTTGCACTATCTAGAAAAGATTTCACATTTTCGTGAATTATACAAACGCATACTGAATGAATCCTTTTACCGCCGGGAAATACGCAATGCTTTGGTAATAGTTCACAAAACTAATCATTTATGTTCATGTAGGTGCATAAAAATCCTCGACATAATTCTCAGTAAAATCGTTTAACTTTTTCTCAATCTTAGAATTAGGAATATATATAATATACCGTTTTTTTTTGGCGACGGTGGTCGTGTGGTTGGGGCTTGAAAATTTGCACTAATTTTTTTGAAAATTGTTAAAATTTGATTTTTTTTTATTTCTGTCATTTATACTACGAAACGCTTTTTTGAATTTTTCAACGTCTTCCAATTCATTTTTTTTTCTTTAATGTGTTATACTTTCGAAGCCAGTGCAATGTTTGTAATTTTTCTATGGGATACTTGCGATAATCTTCTTTTAGAAGGTTGATGCTCCCAATACAAGTAAACTCTATTTACATTAGAAATATCAACATTAGAAATATCAATAGATCTTGAGCTCGCCATATGGACTGGTCTCCAAGGCCAAAAAAAAAATTGGCTGACGTTGAATCCTCTTGGCCCGATGAATGCAATGACTTCTCGCTATAAACACGGCCGTTATGCTGAAGAAGGCAAATTGTTATAGTTCTAACTTGTACTCTGTTATGAATCCTCACTACCTACAAAACTTAAGTACAGAACTTATTTTAAGTTTTTAATGGTTAAAAAATATGAAAACACCTCTAAATAAGTGATCAGTAATCACAAATTTTCATGTCGGTAGATAGTAATATTTTCTGTATCATCGATAGAACACGTCTTAAGTGTTTTGAAGATTTTTTTTGTGGCTTTCTAATTTAAAAGGATTGAAACAATAATCATATTTTTTTCTTTTTGGTGTCATAATAATTAAGATGAACTGCACAAAATTCGCATTCTAAAACCTGTATACACAAAAATAGATTGCAATTAGCAATCTAAAACCTGTATATACAAAAATAGAAGTTTCTTAAACGAGCTTTAAGGCAATACTGAAGCTGAATAATCCTGAAAAGACTAAATTGATGACACGAAAGGGCAAAGGGAGATTTATAATTGGAAGAAGCAGGTACAAAACAAAGAGGGTTATTGTAACCATTCAAACATGTCACGAGTAAAATTTTATGCATCAAAACTCGTCATTCCTTATAATGTCCTGACGAAACAACAAGCCCGCGCCATCTCTTATGATTCAATCGATGTTGAGATAAAGTTTCCATCAGATTTTGTAACTCTTCAGCAGCGGTGGCTCGTGGATTTCCGTAGGAGAGGCAAAGACAAAGATGCCGCTCGTGCTGCACTACTTACTCTAATAGAGGAAGCAAATATTCCGTTGCTTTTTCGGTCAAATTTTCTTCCGTTGCCTCACCGCCGAACATTCACGAGCCGCCGCTGCTCTTAAGTTCTTTAGAGCAGAGGTTCTCAACCTTTTGTTTATCGCGTACCACCATAAGGAAATCACATAAACTTTAGTACCACCAACATTTGAAAAAAATGTTTACTTTTTATTCAACAAAAAATACATTCTTAAAATTTAAAATAAAATATATTTAAAAATTTATAGCAAAAAAAACGTAAAAACATTAAAAATAAAATATTCAATGCGATCCTTGCGCTTGTTTTGCAGATACATTTTTTTCTATTTCTGGTTCCATGTCAGTTAATTTTAATCTTAAATTTGGTTCGATTTTTAGTTTTGTTCTGTATTTATTCTTCAGATTTAACATTTGTGAAAAACCTTTTTCACATAAATATGTCGTACGGAAGCGCATTAAAAACAGAATAGCAATGTTTGATAAATGCTTAAAAATCTGTTCTTTGCTGAAGAATTCAATCAGTGTTTTTTTTTGTATAAGTTTTCCATTACAGTGGAATCACTTGACATATTTATTATTTGTTCTTTTTGTTCACATGAAAAATATTCTGGAATATTTGAAGAAAGAGGGTTTCTGATCCAATTTTGATTTTCCAAATTTTCTTGGAAATAAAATTTAAATTTATTTATCAATAAGGAACAATGATGTTTTATATCTGGTGCCAATTCGAGTGTGTCAAGTTGGCAGCCCAATGAAGAGTTCTGATAGTTCTGAATAGAGTTCTCAATTCCTTTTAATTCATCTAGAAGTACTATCAACTTTTTGAAAAGAGTTCTGTAAAATTGGGCTGTCAGGAATTTTTTGAAAAATAGGGTGCCAACTTGACACCGCACCCCAACATTGTTATCGAATAGTTCTGAACTAGTTTTAAGATGTGTTTGGGTTAGTACTACAGTACTACTTTTAAAAAAGAGTTTGTTGAATTTTCAGAGATAGAAATGTTCAAAATTGGAAATTCAAAATATTCAAATTCATATTACTTACCTAATATTGGTCGAATCTAAATATTTAATAACAACTATAGATAAAACTAACAGAAAACACCAATCTGAACTATCCGGAACTATCAAAAATATTTTTTTGAAAACAGTCGCAAAGTAAAAAAAATTGAGAGTTCTAGGAGTTCTGAGTTAATTTTCTATTTACAATTATTGAGTACAATAATTCTTTCTCATAAACAAATTCGATACAATTCCGATTTAAAGCATTTTTAAATTGGAAAATGGACAATTTAATTTCTAAAATACCTATTAGTATATTATTAATCTCAATTTGTCATTAGAGTTTTCATTAGAACTCCTTGAGGACAACCCCTAAGTCAAATCAGAACTCCCAGAACTATAAAAAAATCAACATTTTGAAAAAAAATAATAAAAAAAAATAGATGATTTTTTTTAATAGTTCTGGGAGTTCTGATTTGACTTATGCATTGTACTCGAGGAGTTCTAACGGTAACTCTAATGGCAAATTGCGATTAAATTATAGGAAATGGGTATTTCCAAAATTCAATTTTCTATTATCGAATTTTAAATTTATTTAAAAATGCCATAAATCGTGATTGTATCGAATTTATTTATAGGTAGGAATTATTGTACTCAATGAGTAGATATAGAAAATTAACTCAGAACTCCTAGAACTCTGTTTTTTTTTTCTTTTCGGACATTTTTTTCAAAATGTTGATTTTTTTAATAGTTCTGGGAGTTCTGATTTGACTTATGGGTTATACACAAGGAGTTCTAACGAAAACTCTAATGACAAATTGTGATTAAATGATAGGCAATAGGTATTTTCGAAATGAAATTGTCCATTTTCCAATTTAAACTTTATTTAAAAATGCTATAAATCGGGATTCTATCAAATTTGTTTATAAGAAAGAATTATTGTACTCAATGAGTAGAAATAGAAAATTAACGCAGAACTCCTAGAACTCTCATTTTTTGTTTTACTTTTGGCATTCCCATTTTTCAAAAAAATTCCTGACAGCCCAATTTTACAGAACTCTTTTTAAAAAGTTGATAGTACTTCTAGATACATCAAAAGGAATTGAGAACTCCATTCAAAACTATCAGAATTCTTCATTGGGGTGCCAACTTGACACACTCTGCAAATTCCTCATTATTGTTCATATTGTTTTCTGTAAAAAAAAATTCTAGAGTTGGTAAAAGGCTCATCCACGCATGGTAAATAAATCTCGCATACGAATTCACGTTCGCATTAAAATCGGGAGTTGTCGGCGCGTAGTGAGACGTTTTTTCTCGGGCGCAGTGTTGAATAGGAAAAATAGTAAAGTTATGGAAGGAACCTTATATTTTGTTATATTTTGCTTACCACCTGGTGTTCTTTAATGTACCACCAGTGGTACATGTACCACAGGTTGAGAACCGCTGCTTTAGAGTATTAACAAGGGAATACGGTCATATTATTTTCGAAATTTTTAGAAAGTTTTCGCCTCTAAATGACTTTTATATAATATAATTGGGTATAAAAAAATTACAGTTTTCAGAGCATTAACCTAGTAATGCGCTCATATTGTTTTTAAATTTTTTAGAGCATGTTCTGGCCTCCAAAATAATATAATGAGGTATAGAAAATCGAATTCATTTTATCTTATCGTAAAATTTGACATGAAAGAGATTGAAATACTTTTCAATAGCTCTAAAATGAATACTTGGAGCAGTCTGTGACATACAGGAAACTGAAGATAGCAGCGATCGAAGAAGAGAATAATTCATGTTTTCGGCAGTTTTTTCTCAACAAAACTACCATCCCTTGCAACTTCCGATATTTATTTGAATACAATAAAGACTGTCACTTGGACTATCGACCTAAAGTCTTTCGGCCCGTCTCTGTCAATCTGTTGCTAGTCTGTTAGTCGCTAGTCGTTTGGTGGAAGAAATTAAGAAATTAATTATTTTAGCATTGTAGTGTTTGATTCTACATTCGGGGATTTAACTAGAGATAGGTATCTCAAGACTTTCACGAGTCGACTCTTAGAGGAAGTCGAGGAATCAAATTACTCCTGTGAAAATTTGCCACTCAAATGTTTGGAGGTGTAGAGTCATGAGTCATCTCCCGGAGTCGACTTATTTTATGCCAATCATCTTCATCCATCTGATTATATGACTGTTTTTTTCTTACCCTACGCTTCAAACAAACGTGATTAAAAATCGGATTCATTCAAGAACATACACTGCTTTTATAATTATAATAATTATTATTTTAAACTAAATCATGACATAAAAAATTTACCTGTAAATAGATTACTTTTTTACTGCATTGTAAGAGAGCGCAAATTTATTTATTCTCAGTGGTCCTGGATCGACCCTAATTTACTTTTTGTGGGTTCTTTTGTGTATACAAAAAGTGTCCTCACAAAAAGGCCATTCTCGGCTATCCCCTGATGTAAATTGGACAGCTCTCTTCCTCTTTCCGTCTAAAATAATCTATTCTACCCCTGATAAATCACTGTATGAAAACACAAACCAATGCAATTTTTCATAATTGTATAAATAAAATATATAATAAAATTAAATTATAAAATAATTAATGGAAATGTATTAATACCAGAATTTAATCACGATATCCATATTACTGGTCTAAAAACAGTATAGTGCATTTAGATATGATGAAGAGAATATGAATATAAATAATATTATTTAATTTAACACATATATGTAAAAAATGTTATATTCCGTTATTTTCATTTGGCAACCAAAATTATCATTGGCCATCCCTCGTACAGAAACTACTCTGAGAGGGGTTAATAAAACGGTATTGGAACAATGCCGCTGGTGGTATTGAGAGAAAACTTACAAACGATCACTTTCTAAACATTAATCTCACAAAGCCATCTGTGCGGATGTTATGGTCCACCCAAAGGACCTCAAGACAATGCATTGAAAGATAATAAATAATATTGACTATCACAACGCCGCAGAAGAGTGTGTAAGGAGTCTCCATCGGGGTTTTAAGCTCTTCCACTGAACGAACACATATTGCTAAAAAACACGATCTCAGAAAATCATCTCCGTTGCGGCATCCAAATTTATTTATCATTTGTTTAAACTGAGTCATGAATTAAAACACTATTTAAATTATCTAATACCAAAAATAAACTCATATCGAAGCAAATATTACAAGATTCGCTTTTCGGATAAAAATGTTATTTCGTTTAACTCAGAGCTGAAAAGAGGAGATTCCCTGAATGCGCCGAATTGTCTGATCGCGAATGATCCCTGATATCTATCTATTTCTATCAATGTAACTTGGGGCCGAAGTCAAACGCAGCAACTTTATGTGCTTCGGATCATAAATCCTCCGACGGCTTCATAAATCATCCCGCTATTTTTCTCCAGGACAAAAAGAACACTGTAATGAGGAAAAAAAGTGAACAAATGGCGGATGCGCCCGATGCATCCATCATCTATCAGGAAATTTATGAATACTCGCAAATATTACTTCAAATCACATCGTCTATAATTTCATAAATTAGACTATTGAGTACTTGAGACGTAATGTATTCGCTATATAATCGTATAAATTTGAATATCGTTTGACTGCCTTTACCCGCTTACTTCCTTGCTATTCAACTATTATTTTCATTATGATTAAGTCTAAGATAAAGACCGATGTGAAGATAGCCACGGATTTTTCAGCCACGGATTTCCCGGCGCATCCTCCACCAAATAAAAATTTCTTCCATTTTAATGATTTATATTAAATCAAACGCTGACTCTGGTCAATTGCCTGTTGAGGTCATTTGTAAAAGTGTCTCAATAAATGTATTGTCTCTCAAACGCTGAGAATATAATTAACATTAGCCTATAGATGTACAGTCAATCTACAATTTCAATTATCTTTTCTCGAGTCCACAGGAACTCTCTTTTTAAAATGACAAGAATTCAAAGTCCAATATGGCACTATTTGACGCGTTTTAAATTTAATTTTTTAACAACCACGTGTAGATAAGAGCCTACTTAAACGATTTAACTGATTAAATTTTGGGTAAAATTGTTTATAACTTTTTTATAATTTTTTTTTCTCGGGTCCACCCAAACTAAATAGATAATATAGCAAACTTTCAAAGTCCAATATAGCACTGTTTGACGCGTTTCAAATTTAATTTCTTAACAACAACGTGTAGATAAGAGTCTTTATAAACGATTTAACACATTAAATTTTGGGTACAATTGTTTATAACTTTTTTATAATTTTTTTTTTCTCGGGTCCACCCGAACTGTACATGTAATATAGCAAACTTTCAAAGTCCAATATGGCACTGTTTGACGCATTTCAAATTTAATTTTTTAGCAACAACGTGTAGATAAGAGTTTACTTGAACGATTTAACTGATTAAATTTTGGGTAAAATTGTTTATAACTTTTTTATGAATTTTTTTTTATTCTTCTTAAAGCCATATGTTTTTAGGTCCATTAAGCACAGCCACTTAATCACATGGGACAAATGAGTGCTCTTTTTGTTGCTAATTAGCCAGCGTGCTACTGATTTTGTTGCTCCTGTCGTTTTCGAAAAAAAACAAAGGCTGTGCAATCTTAAGAGAAAGTTGGCACAGCCATTCGAAAAAAACATTAAAAACAAAATCAAATGCATATTTTTCAACTACAAATTTGTTGCTAATTATTTGCCGCATTTCATGGCACCAGCCATTTTCGAGAAAATAAGGGTTGTGCTATCTTAAGATAAAGTTGACAGCCACACGAAAAAGAAACATTAAAAACAAAAACAAAGGCACATTTTTTAACTACAAATTTGTTGTTAATTAGTTGGGCGTGTTGCCGATTTTGTTGCTCCTGCCGTTTTCGAAAATAATAAGGGATGTGCTATCTTAAGATAAAGTTGACAAAAACAAAGGCATATTTTTGAACTACAAATTTGTTGTTAATTAGCGGCTGTGTTTCCGATTTTGTTGCTCCAGCCGTGTTCAAAAAAATAAGAGGTGAGCTATCTTAGGATAATGTTGGCACAGTCGTACAAAAAACCATTAAAAATAAAAAATATTGGCTGCGCCAGAGCTTAAAATAAAATTTGCAGAGCCATCCGATAAAAATGTAAAAATATTAAAAATAAAGCCATATTTCCAGAGTACTTATTTATTCGTTGTTAACTTGTGGCTCTTTTCTTCATATTAACAAGGAGCCACAAAATTGGAAATATGGCAACAAATTTGCTTTTGTTTTTAATTTCTATTTTTTTTTCATATGGCTGTGTCAACTTTATCTTAAGATAGCTCAGTCTTTATTTTTTCGAAAACTGCAAGAGCAACAAAATCGGGAATACATAAGCAACAAAATTTTAATTATTACCAAAAATTAATTAGCAAATTTGTAGTTCAAAAATATGCCTATTTTACTTCTTTTCTACAGTTACGGAAAAGCGGCAAAAGATCACTCTTTTAAGATGTGACTGAAATACGTTGGGTAAAGTTGGAACAAAGAAACAAAAAAACGAGAATAGATGCAAAGAGTATTTCTTTACTCTAGCCTTTCCTTTTTACATTCTCGGTTACGAAGTGCGAAAAAGTATTGTGATGTATCGTGAAAATTTCTTAAAAAAAAATTTTTTTACGGAAATATCCGTTATGGGGTGCCATTTTAACAATTTCTGATTTTTTTTGTGTCTGTTATCCGTTTTGGGGGCCCTGGGTGCCATTTCAACAATTTCTGATTTTTTTTTGTGTCTGTGAGTCTGGGTGTGTGTGTGTGTATGTAAAAAGCTTTTGGTAAAATTTCGTACACCGGAAGTGGGTGTTTACCTTAACTGTTTTTTGTCTTCTCCAATATTTTTTTTGAATATTAAAAATATCACAAAAACATTTAAACAAATATTGAAGACAACAAAGAAATAAAAATCATTTACTTGAATATATTTTTCATACAATTAATGTTATTCGAGAAAAAAAAAATATTATTTTTTTTCATTTTTGGTTTATAATTATGAAATAATAAAAGTTACAGCAAATTTATGTCAACAATAATTGTAGAAAATGCCAAAAATGAACAATTTATAAACCATAAGTTTTTTTTTAATCGCTTTAGTTTTTGAGTAAACTGAGTTTTTGAATTTTTCCATCTTTCATAATTTTTAAGTTTTAAACGTCAGTTTCATCCAAGTTTACAAAACGCTCGATGTACATTTAAAATATGATTTAAATTGAAAATAAATATAAATGATACCATCAAGTCAGAGAAAGTAACATGATGACCACATCACCATTTTTTACATTTATTTCGTATTACTGTGCAAATTTCGTCTCTTGCACAGCCATTTATTTTTATGGCAGAAGCAACAAAATCTTGAATACAGCAACAAATCAGCTATATATTTGTAGTTCGAAAATATGCCGTTGTTTTTTATTTATAATGTTTTTTTTCGTATGGCTGTACTAACTTTGTCTTAAGGTAGCACGGCCATTGTTTTCAACACATATCAATGCCCTTTTGGTACATCGCGTCGACACATTTTTTCCAACTCGGTACACGTTGCCAAAGTAGGACATTTTTGGCCCAAAAACGTGTTTTGTTTGTTCGGGGGTTGAAGGGTTCAAAAAAGGGATCATTCCAATCCGAGTTTACCCCCTTAAAGTAGAGCCAAAATTGGATTTTTTCCCGAAATAATCATCAAATTTGGTTGAAAAGTCACTGAATTATGTGCGACAAACCTCAAAATGCACTTTTTTCAAACACCCATAACTTGGTGCCAAATTATCGTTGGAACTTCGTTCGTTGAGTCCTGCATAGGGAATTGAAAATTCTAATGCCTTTATGGTCGATCGAGTCAAATTTTTTCCAACTACGTATACATCGTCAAAGTTGGACATGATTTCCCGAAAAAAACACATTTTTTCACAGGGGTGCTAGAGGGGCGCGGAAGAGGTTACGCTTAAGTTCGCATGCATGACTTTAAATATTCATCAAAATCGATTGCAAATACGTCGAGTTATGACGGTTTGAAAATGGTCGAAATTTCACAAATTTCAAGTGTTTTATTTTTTTTCTTTCAGTATATTTCTAAAAGTGAAAAATATTCCAAAAACATTTAAAAAAATATTGAAGACAACAAAGAAATGAACAAATTTTGTTTGAAAATATTTTTTATAAAAAGTTTTTCGAGAAAAAAAATTATTTTTTTTTTCATTTTTGGTTTATAATTTGAAACAATAAAAGTTACAGCAAATTTATATTAATAATAATTATAAAGAATGCCAATATCAAAAACGTATAAAAAACAAGTATTTTTCGATCACGTACTTCGTAACGGAGAAAGTAAAAAAAATGTGTCATACAAACCTGGGGCTAACAGATCATACACATAAATAAAGAATATTTAAGGGTTAAACTCTTTTTTTAAACCCAGTTATAATTAAATCAAAAAGTTTTGAAATAATAATCCATCCCAACAAAATGTCTCCACTTCAACTGCACGCAAGGTATGTTGGAAACTAATTGTCATTAGCATAGAAAGTTGGATTCACGAATGTTCAATATATATCATCAGAAGGACGTACGAGAATATACAGAGAATGATATCCGCTATTAAAAACTTAATGCGAATATACCATCCCGCCCTAACGAAAGGTAGGAGTTTTTAGTCTCCCCTTAATTAACCCGCGGCGCTCGCTTTGATAAATCGGGCCGGGATAAACTTTTAATTTGATAATTAAGGGTTACCTTAATTAGCTGACTAAACTATTTTCATTTGCTCTTGTTTAGACTGCATTAAAAATAACAGAGGGATTTACACAATATACGGAAAGTTCTCATCCCAGATGCTGTTCAAATCAAATCAAATTTAATTCAAACATTCAATAAAACGAAATATATATGAATTTATTTAATACTTTCTGCAACAAGTAAGGTTGTTTCTAATTTATTTATAATTCAAACATGGTACATATGAGAAACATAGACATAGAAAATGTTACATATGATGCATACACATACAATTATCAAAGCCTAGATAAGTATGGGAATAAGAGAAGCGACAACAAAAGGAAACCCAGGATTCTAAAGATCATTGAGGTTATATACTTCGGCTTCTACAAAAACACTCTCTAGTTTTGTTTTAAATTCATTTAGTATCCTGATGTCTTTTAGATTAAGGTAATTTGTTGAAGAATGCAATTGCGCAATATTCTGGTAAAGATATATTCAAGCTGTTACACTTCCGTATTAATTTCTCAAGTCTATCAAGAATTGATAATCAATTGAGAAACTTAATGTAGTTTTAGGCGGCGCAGTGGCCTAGTGGCTAGAGCTCGTGCTTTTGGACTCTTCGAGTCCTGTCAGGGCGGTCACTGTTCTAACGAAGAATGGTCCACGAATGTCTAAAGTTTGTCGCTTTTCTATTAAAATGTATATCTTTTATAATACAAATCGATGCCCAATTTTCTATCATTCGCGCTTCCTATCAAATTGAGTTCTTCCTTTCTTCTGAAAAATGGTATATTGTTTTATCAGCAGTAGCAGTGACACCTTTTGTGGCGAGTCGGTGAGAGCTACAAAAAAATTCTTCTACTCCTAGTGCCGCCCGTAGCACTGTTAGTGCCGAGTGAGATCCCGACAATAAAGTTCGACTTTACGTCATGTATTCAATGATAAAATGTTAAACTTGACTGACGTTTGAAGAAAAAAAAAAAATTTTACACCAATTTTTAAAGAAAATGAAGTCGTTGAATTGAATCCCACTGACGATACGGATATAGCGTTTGAATAAAAAATGATCACTAACACTGATTTTGTAGTTTGTTAGATGCAGAACCATTTTCGTAGGAACTGAAAAAATATGTCTTTCATGGCAGATAAACCTATGGTCGATAGCCCAGACAGACTAGCCACACTAAATTTATAAAACACACAAACAAATTACTGTTAAAATTGGTCTGAATAAAGATGAATGTATATATAGGTCTTTAAAATGTATCTATATTTATATTCCTGTGTAAAACACAGGAGAAAAATTAAAATATATCTAAACAAATGAATAAGATTATTAAATAATTTTTGTAGATAAATTAAATTTGAAATTATTATTAATATAATGTTAATTACGTTTTTTTCAAATTTTTTCAAAACGCTCAGAGATGGCAATTTGAAGATTTTATGAAAAAATCACAAATAATTCAAGAAATATACCATTAAAAATTCAACCCTCTAGAACCACCCCTTAAAAAAAGGGTTGCCAACCCCTAAAAAAAAGATAAATTTTATATTTTTTCCGAAAGCCGGAAACGTCCTCTAGGGGCCCGTGAAAACCGCGATTTTTCAACTCACCCATAGACCCGGGGGTGAATTTTTTAAAATCGATTTTTCGCGATGCAGAGGTTCGCGCCAAACCTGTCTCCTCCCAGAATTTTTTAGTTGGAGGATTCAAACATGGATCAAAAAATTCCCAATGCATCGGAACATAACGTTTGCTGTCGCACGTTCCCGTAAAAAAATCTCTTGCAACCCCTCAAGCGTTTTTCTAAAAAATCATATTTCGGACGCTTCCGGAAAAAAGGGCGCGCTCCCCCTTATGATCATGACTCAGAATTTTACAGAGTTTTGTAAAACTAGCTTCCCTCTACATTTTATGTTTCCTACGAATTTTTGATATCTCCAACCCCCGAGGAGTTATTCAAAGATAACCACTCCCGATTACAATAAAAAAAATCTACAGCGGCCATTTCTTATCTCACGTGAGAAATTTAAACGGCATGCTATTTGTACTTATATTTTGCGTCGAAAAGGTAGGAAATATATTTTTCGTGGGGCGCACCGTTTACGATCCACGGCCGATTTTTGATAGTTTTGCGGGAATTTTTAGAAGAATTTTGCGTTTTTTTTTTTTCGATAATTAAAAATCTCATGACGGTATATCAGTCAACGATTTAATACGAATCAAAGATCTTTATAAAGTTTTTCGATCCGATCTGTGGTTTTCGAGATATGACGTTGTATACGGAAGGGGGGATCGAAATTTAGCAGCAGAGCACAATTTTTTTTTCTCCGATCAGAAATCTGATTACACCACCGGAAAGCCCTTCTCAAGCCCAACAGAAAATCCAATAGTTATTTATGCAACAAGTGAGTAAAGTAATACTTTTTTTCACGAGTAGGAAAGATTGCCGCATGAGCCGAAGGCGAGTGCGGCAATTCCTGCAAGTGAAAAAAAGTTGCTTTACTCTCGAGTTTCATACAAAAATTTTTCTACGTCCGTAACTTTAAATAAATTTATAAATTTCATAAAACCTTAATCAATTTTTATAAGTAATAATACTTGTTTTAAATAAAGAAAATAATAATAATTATCAAGTTGTCTTGATCGGAAACGAATGTTTGATATTTATCGGCGGAACTCGCGGCGTGTTGCGAAGCGTTCATGGCACACTTTGCGCAAACAATTTTTTAGTTGCGTTAAAAAATGAACCGCTACGGCACTTTTTTTCACGCAAAAGAGTGAAAAAATTAACCGTTATGGCACTTTTTTTCACGCTACTTGAAGGGTTCAGGAATCACATATTTTATGAACGCAGATTAATGAAAAAAACTGTACATTTTATAACGGACGTAGAAAAATAAAATTCCTCGATCCCCCCTTCTAATTTTAAATAGTATATTGTACAACTCGCATATAATGACGGCTATTAATCACTCGAACGACTTGCTCGACTCGCCTACGGCTCGTTCCGCAAACATCGTTTTCGTGATTAATAGCCGTCATTATATGCGAGTTGTACACTATACTTCGTTCACGAAAATTAAAATTAAAATCAAAATTAAATTTAAAACTACAATTACAATCAAAATTAAAATTAAAATCAAAATTAAAGTTGTAATTACAATTACAATTGAATAAATTTTAAAATCAAAGATAAAATCAGTATTAAACAGAGTAAACAAAATATGATCATAAATCTCGTTCTGTGAATCAAAGCGCAAATTTTTTAA
This sequence comes from Ocypus olens, assembly GCA_910593695.2. NCBI lineage: Eukaryota > Metazoa > Arthropoda > Insecta > Coleoptera > Staphylinidae > Ocypus > Ocypus olens. The sequence goes on from OU343052.1 coordinate 40,608,907, forward strand.
ATCACGAATCTAACGATGGATTATCATTGCGGTATTGTGTGTACGTAAAACAAACTTTGAATTTTTAAAATCGCCTGGTTATTAACCGAGATATGGATATTTGAATTATTTTCGTTTTTGAACGTTGAACTTTTTTCCCCTGAAAATCAATTTAAAAAAAATATATATTTCCGGGAGGGTTATACCAGTGAAACGCAACGGGGTGCCAAAGACCAAAACAACCCCTATCAGTACCGGCCTAAATTTTGTTTGTATGTTGGTTTGTAATGTGTATACTCTTCTCAGACGCTCACCAAATAATTTTTAGAGGCCCAAAGTTAATGAAAAAAAAGCTTCTTCCTGTTAACGCCCGAGTGCTTTCCAAAGAGCAAATTAAGAAATGCATTGATAGTGCATTGTCATATTTGACAGAAGTTAGATTCAGAAACTGTGGTTACCACCAGATTACATTTCCGAAGTTCCTCGACGCGTGTGGTTTGTGAAAGTTCATTTTTATTTCTCCTTAAATTCGTTCGTCACCTGTTACCTTCTTCAATTTCAATAGGCTGTGCACAGTTTGATTGCTTAATTTTAATAGGCCAGGCTCCACTGCGCTGCGCCGTCGTTCGTCACCAGTTATTTTGGTCAATTTTAATGGGATACTCACAGACGATGACGCAATGCAGCGGAACCGTCGTTCGTCACCAGTTACTTTGGTCAATTTTACTTTGCTCAATTTTAATGAGATATGCACAGGCTACGGCGCAGCGCAGCGGAGCCGTCTTTCGTCACCGATAACTTCGCTCAAATTTAATAGGCTATGCACGGACGACGGCGCAGCGCAGCGGAGCTGTCGTTCGTCACCAGTTAATTTTCTTAATTTTATATTTCACTATTTCACATAAAGGACACAATTTCACATACAGCAACCTAAGCTTAAAAAAAATGGTTATTAAAACTAAATAAGTTAATAAAGCCTACAAAGTGAGCCTTACAAGGACTCGGAAGCAAATCACAATTGATTTTCCATCGCAGTATTTTCCTCCTAGTAAATTCTATAATGACTAACGAATTATTCAAAAGAGAATTTGGTATCAATATTGTATACAAGTTGTTCGAAATATTTGTAATCAGATCCATGCTAAAATTATTTGCCGAGGAGATTAAGTTCTGATCAATGGTTTCATTAATTAAACAATTGATCAAGTTAATTTGCACGGAAAACTTTCTTAGCGCCGGAAAATTCAGCTTTTAGCAAGGAAAAATTAATTAATCCACTGAATGGTAATTTATAGTCGACTTAGTTCTTTCCGCCCTCGTTTCTTATTTAGTTCCAACAACCGGATGTCAGGCGTGTCTGGTTTCCTTCCACGGGAAATTTCAAAGTGCGGGAAAACTAAATAAAAAGAGGAATACCTTAAATGAATCCTGCAATTACTCGAATAAAGTTTGCTCAACTCGTCACATCTATATATTTATACAGGCTATACATTTTTAAAAAGGATTACTCTCTATATGACATATGAAAAGAGGAAACCTAGTAATAATCTTATAAATATACGAAATAAAGTATATTTTCAAGGAGTGGCATTTACTCGACTGAAGCAGCTTTTTTGTAATAATTAAAAATAAATTACTATAAAATCATACATTTCAATAGTAGTGAAAGACTTTGATCCTTCCAATATAAAAGCTAATATGGATATGGATAACCGTAACAGTAGTATTATTAACAACAAACAAATTTGTTTTCTATCATCAATATCTGGACCGACGAGAAGTTAGCCACGACTTTTCAGCCACGATTTTAGCGCCTCCGCCATCACCCGAATTGTGACCAATCTCAATGAAATATTAATTACAGCCGTTAGGGTGTGACCCCAGTCCAAATGTTTACACAAACATATAAAATTAACTTTTATTTTCAACAATTATACACCACAGTAAAAACATTATAACATGCCGTTTGGCGCTACTTGCATAAACAAATTTCACATAAATATCACAAGCAACAACTACCGAACAATTTAAAGTAATTTATTTATTACGAGTTTTAAAATTTCAAAAATATTTAAAGTGCCGTTTGGCGCTAGATACGTTCGAGTTTTTACCATAAATATATCAAGCAACATGTAATAAGCATGTTTACTAACTTTTCGTAACACATAATCAAGGAATCTCTGGCCTTTGAATAATTTCATTTTGGAACCTCTGTGTCATCTCTTCTTCTAGAGTTGTAATTTTGGATGCGTTTTATAAGATTAGTTGATGATTTCCTTCCAACTTTCTCGAAACACAGTTTACGGATGTTCATCACTCCGGCCCTTTTTTGTAGGGTAATAAACAGGCTTGATAAGCATCCATTTCAAAATACGGCCTGACACGTTTTTTTATTTATCCTGTTAGTAGGTCTACATTTCAAGATTGTTTATATATTTTTAACTTTTTTATGGCGGTCATCGAACTTTGGAAAAAAACTTTAATCAATGTGACGGCGCATACATTTTCGGAGAGTGTGTCGGATTGTTTTTTTTTTTTCATAGTGATCAAGGGGCCGGCACGTTTTTTTTTATGTTTCCTATTGTTAGGCCTGTATATCTAGATTGTTTATAAATTTTTAACTTTTTTATGGCGGTCATCGAACTTTGAAAAAAACTTCGGTTAATGTGACGGCGCATACATTTTCGAAGAGTGTGTCGGATTGTTTTTTTTTTAAGTGATCAAGGGGCCGGCACGTTTCTTTTATTTCTCCTGTAGTTAGGCCTGTATATCTAGATTGTTTTTGTATTTTTTACATTTTCGAGACGGACATCGAATATCGTAAAAAACCTTAGTAAGTGTGCACCTCTTCACGGTGCATGGGGCGAACAAGTTTTTCATTTTTTATTAAGTGATCTAGGGGCAGGAACGTTTATTGGGGCCGAAAAATTGTAGGGGATTGAAATTTAGGGGTGGGGGAGGTTCATGTGCATTATTTAGTAGTAACCCCACCCTGCTTATAGAAAGTTTTTGGAAAATGTACATTTTTATGGCAAAAAAATGAATTTCAAAATCTATTGCTAACTTCACACCCGTAAGGAAAGTATGTAGTTTTTCTCTATATACAGGGTGTTTCAGAGCTTTGGTAACGGCCAATCACATGCTTATTTTTCAAAATTTCAAAAAATGTTTTATAGAGAACTATAGAGCCAACCATGATTTCATACAAAAAATTCTACAGGGTGATAAGAAAAATGCGGTAGAAAAACCGAACTTATAAAGTTGAATAACTTCGTTTTTTTAAATGGCACACCCTGTATTTAGTAACGTATTCTCAAGTAGAATCCAATTATCTTTCAGATTATAATAAATATTCCTTATATGATAATCGCCGAATACAAGAAAACTATTGAGATTAGGAACAGGGAACCCTTATACAATCTGAAAGATAATTGGATTCTACTTAAGAATACGTTACTAAATACAGGGTGTGCCATTTGAAAAATCGAAGTTATTTAACTTTATAAGTTCGGTTTTTCTACCGCATTTTTCTTATCACCCTGTATAATTTTTTGTATGAAATCATGGTTGGCTTTATAGTTCGAACCTTCAACCAAATAATAGAAATGATTTTAAAACTCTTTTAAAACCCACATAATTTTTGGTGTACATTCGGAATCTGCGATAAAAAATAGGGGTTCCTATTTAAGATTTCAAAGATTCCCCGCTCCCCCTCCACCTTAATTTTTCTTTGCTAGTACTGATCCCATTAAATAAATTTAATATTATAATTCAGATAATTCATTAATATTCTATAATACGTTATAATAATAATGAAACAATAATTAGTGTTCAATAATAATTGAATAAATTGTTGGTGTTGTAATCCATGGTTACTGGGTAATATGTAATTGGTGTAATAAATGTACGTCCCAGTATTTAGTTAAAATTTTGTTTTTCTGAACTAGATTCGGAAATTAATCTATTTTCAGCAGAAAAAACGCCTGAATATTAGACTAAAATTTTAACTAAATACTGAGACGTACGTCATTTTATTACACCAATAATTGAATGCATGTGCTTCGTGACATCAACTGCAAGAATGAAAGCAGCTTAGCGATCAACTGTTCTCTGGGGTGCAGCAACTACCAAGGCTCATGTACAAACAGTATTCTGATTCAAGAAGACGATTCAGAACAACTTGATACTGAAAAGCTTGATTTGTTTGAAACTTTTTGGAAGTATCAGATTGACAGCTTTTAATAAAATCAGCAAAACAGTTCAAGAAATGAATTGTATCTAATATATTTAATGTAAGTACTTGTTTGAATCTTGTAAAATTAAAGCTTAAAAAGTATCTATATCCATGTTTGTACCTAAGTATTACCGTTTTCGAGATACGAGCCGTTGAATATGAAAAGGGCCCCTTAGTTTTTGATAGGGAAATGGCTTTCAGTCTCCTTGAAATCAACTGAAAAAAATTCTCCGTTATGCCGATCAAGTCTCCATGATCGCAACAGCCGAAGATCTCAAGATCTCGCGCAAAAAGCACTTTTCCTGATACCACAATAATCGAAAAAATCGATATATGCATAGACATGATGAATGTTGAATGATGCATGCATATTCACTATAAATATTACTTCCGAAAAATTTTCAGATGTTGGGTTGAATAAGGTAGACTGATGATTCTTAATAAGATGAAACAGCTGTCTCAGTCTTTCGCCTCACACATTTGCAAATTTTTATCATCATCCAATTATCTTTCAGATTGTATAAGGGTTCCCTGTTCCTAATCTCAATAGTTTTCTTATATTCGGCGATTATCATATCAGGAATAATTATTATAATCTGAAAGATAATTGGATTCTACTTGAGAATACGTTACTAAATACAGGGTGTGCCATTTGAAAAAACGAAGTTATTCAATTTTATAAGTTGGGTTTTTCTACCGCATTTTTTTTATCACCCTGTATAATTTTTTGCATGAAATGATAGTTGGCTCTATAGTTAGAACCTTCAACCAAATAATTAAAATGATTTTAATCGTTCAACGTCAATCACGGGGGCAAAAATAAAATTTCACCCAGACCTTGAATTTCAACAAATCTTCAAATATTTCGAAAACGGCAAACAATAGGTATAGGGAGTATTTAAGTAACTCACCTTTATTTGCTCCATATAGCTCAAAAATGACAAAAAATACAGGGTGTTCTATTTAAAAAAACATAAGTTTGGTCTGTAACTTTATTATGAGACACCCTGTATAAATTTAAATATTTTTAGGGCGTGCAACTCACTATTATACACAACTTTTGTAAAAAACATTTTTCGAAATTTTGAAAAATAAGCACGTGATTGACCTTTCCCAGAGCTTTGAAACACCCTGTATATCGATTTTTTCAATTATTGCAATATCAGGCACAAAACTGCTTTTTGCGTGAGATCTTGAGATCTTTAGCTGTTGCGACCATGGAGACTTTTGATCACCATGAATATTTTTCAGTTGGTTTCAAGGAGATTGACTGAAAGCCATTTCCCTATCAAAAACTGCGGGGTCCTTTGTCAAAAAAGTGGTAGCGGTTTAGGTACGTCGTCAACCTTCGTCTTCTAACTCTTTCCCCTTCCATTTTACAAAGAACTCATGGAAAAGAAAAATGTAGAGCGAAAAATTTCCTTCAAAAATATATACAGGGTGCCCGTTTTTGGAGTTCAAGCATGGGGATCTCGGTTATTTAAAGAGATACAAGGTCGATTAAATTAGGGCAAAGTTGCCCAAGCTGGAGTGTAAGATAATGCCGTTTTGAAATATAAAATATTCTGACTACTTTCGAAGATATCCGAAAAAAATCGAAATTTTCAAAAAATGTTTTGCGAGACTATTTATAGAGATACTTCAAAACAATTGACACTTTATTATTGCCACTTTGTATGCTCTACAACTTAGTGATATAATAATAAAAATTTGACGTTTCGATTTTCGGCAAACATCAACTTTGTTTTTCTTATGGGCTCCATCTTGTATTTTTACATTTTCAAATACAGATTTTTTTCCTGATTACGGTGATGTGTCATGTATTGGGGTTTAGTCTAGCAGTTTAATGGATATGCCAAAAATCCTGTTTTTGCAAAGAGTGCCTTGGAAATGACAGCTACACTTTTGCTTGAACAAAAATGAAGATTGTATGTCCCTTTTTAATTTCTAATTGTTATTAAAAAAGCCCGATAAAATATTTGTGGTCAAAAATGTTAATTCTAAACCACGCCTCACAATGAATTTTAATTTTTTAAATTGACCACGTTTCGGTAGATGTCTTATCGAAAAATCCGGGTAAATCCTCAGTTGAAAGCTCACTGTTATTACCATAGCGTCACTGCTATTTTATTAATTACGAGTTTTTATCAATTTTCAGTAAATTAGTAGGGATCACTTAGAAATTTAGTAAATGCAAAAATGGTGGATGCGCCGGATTCGTGACTGAAATTTATGACTAAGACATATTATGGACATACTATAAATTGATTCTTCAGAGGTTAGAACACAATTATATAGAACTCGTCTAGACGAAATACTGATGAACAGCTACGAAATTCGGTTGGGGTCGTCTTAGATACCACTTGATATTTCATTGGAAATTTAATACCATTAACATCTGGAATTTTCCACGAGAACATTATCGCCTTGCAAGATTTCCTCTATTGTTTTAAATGTGCAATTCAGGTCGAACAATCGTGTATGTAGTGCGCTCAGAGAGACAATTAAGGAGTGCTGCGCCCTAACCTGCAGCTTAATGCAGAAGGTTGTCCGTGCGGCACGAAACACGTGTTCCGCGTCGGGAATTACTATAATTCGTGAAACGTGTTAAAAATTGAATTACAATAAATATCTCCGACTATTATGGAGCAACGGAAATCTATTCGATAAATTTACAGTAATGATGCCTTTAAAACGCTATGTATTTATCGGTACGTTGACTGCGATGCTAGGGATTTATTATAGATTAGTTTTAATCAAACGTATTTATATAATAACGGTAGCCGGCCCAATAGCCATGTGCGTTAGTGCGCTAGAACTAATGCGGAGGGTCCTGGGTTCGAATCCCGGCGAGGGCATGGGTGTTTGTGGATGTCTATTTTCATTTAATATGAATAATGTATTATAAATCATCGGTTGAGGCTGAATGACCTACGCTGTCTAAGCCAATGTCCCATGTCATCTATAATTCCCCAACTCAAATTTCCGTCAATCATCCTTCCTTTTTATACTAAAAAAAAAATACTAATATATAATAACGGTGAAAATATAAAATTTATAATGGGTAAAAACCTGAAATGTCTTGGACAGTTGATAAGGAATAGCAGACTGGTCAGAAGGAAAAGAAAATGAGCATAAAAGTATGATTAGACATGACACTATGATTTTTCAATCTACAAATATAACATAAATCGTTATGATTATGGCCAAAAATCTAAAAAAAATCTTGATGATATCTATCTTCCGACAGACTGCATATTATTGATCTTACACTGCTGGATACCATAAATCAGATATCATATTGGCTATTAAATATTTCAAACCATCAGAAATCACTGATTTTTCACTAGAGTATCTATTTAACAACAGCTTAGCATTAAATATATCATATTTCTCTAGCACTGCTTAAACATAAAAAATCTAGAGCACAAACTATAATACATATTTTATTATTTTAATAATAATATAAAACTTTCATCATATCCACATTTAGGAATTTACAGCGTTACAAGCAAGTATTCATGACTAAATCTAATGCTCATTTTTATGTCCCGCATCGTTTCTCGTCGCATTAACAGCGAAAATGAGAGCCATGAAACTGGAATGGACGTAAAAATATCCCGGTCTCCCAGCACCGGAAATAACTGGACCGGAACAGGAATGAATTCGCGGCGCTCAATAATAATTCTGGCTCGTGCAAAAAGCGGCGATCCCTCTGAAAATATTATTGGTGTAGCGCTTAATTAACAATAATTAGCATAAACCCACAGTGCCCTATTTGCTCGTACGGTAGAGATGCTAACTGATTACCATACTAGAATGAATCAGGACACCCGTCGGAATACGGACATATTTTATTTATCCACCCGGCGCATGCACCAAAAGTGCACATCGGTGCCATGTTTTATGCAGATGTTTTGTAATACGTAATTTAATTTAATTCCTACTAGAACCGCATGAATTAATTAATTGCAATTCGATAATCACTCGACGCCATTGAAGTAAAGTCGTTACGTGGATTCTAGAGGGAAATTCAATTGAAAGTAATTACTTACTCCATCACTTTCCATAAGGCGCGTATATCCACAATTGATACTCAACGCTATTCGCCAAAATTCAATCTTGTCGCTGGAGCAATTTGCATGCGTTAAAGATGGATTCAAACGCGAAAAATCGTGGAGTTGCAAAGTGGATTTTCTAAACATACACAACTGAAATTTGCTCTCAACATCGCACACAAACAGAATTTCTAAAATCCGGAAAAATTCTGAATCTACGTGCTAATAAAAAAAAAATTGTATAAATATTATATTTTCTGAAAATCAAGGTTAGTACACAACAGTATAATCAAATTAAACAACAATTATAAGCGATGCAATTTGAAAAGAATAAACATTGTGCACATAAAGTAAGGAATAAATTCGATTAAAATTCATGGCATTTTCTTTCAAAGAAAAATGCTCGGACACGTGTATTATTATATTTCATTAAGTAAATAATGATTTTTGCTTATTAATTTCAATATTTCGATAAAACCATGTTATCTTTTACCAGAAATAAAATAGTATTAGTACTTTTTTAAACGCCATTTCGTAAAATAAAACGAAAACAGCTGAATATCGACAAGGGGTATGTGGGGTACATGAAAAATACTCATGGTACATGAAAAATACTTAGAATTTTACGTAGAATCCATAAACAAAAAATGGGGGTTCACATTTGAAAATTTTAACTTAGAGGTCGTATCTCGATTTTGGGACACTCTGTACATTTGAATTTTATCTCAAAAAATGCGCGCTAAAAAATAATAATACTCGTGTCCGAGCATTTCTCTGAAAGATAATGCCCTAAATTTTAATCGAATTTATTCCTTACTTTAAATATTAGAGTTTTTGTTAATTTCTGACATTTCATGTGAGACTTTTGATATGTTAATAGCTACACTGCAGAAATAAAATAGAAAGCCAGGGGTACTTTTTAATGCTTCAGAACTAAATAGAACATGGAGTTGTAGGCAACTCACACGCTACGTTCCAATCACTTTAAGGGGAGGTTCTCATGCAAATGACAAAAAATAGCCAAATTTTGAAGAAAAAACAAATTGAAACAACTAACAGACATACGAAGTAACGGTTTAAGGATTACTGTTGCCGATGTTTTCATCTTTGTCTCTATTTTTTTTTGTTACAAAAAAAAACAAAGTGGTACCCGTTATTTACGGGTATTTGATGGCATGTTCTGGAAATATGGTCCTACTGCGTGCATCCTAGTGCCCAAAAACTTATCGTAAATCAAAAATCGAGTACATCATCGAAAATTATATTAAACTTGTGCGACCTTACACCTAAGCAAAGTGAAATAACTTTAAATTTGAGGATATGATACACACTTGAACTTTGAGTACGATTTTTGGGTTGCTTTTTCACTTTGCGTGGCTCTAAAAAAATATACAGGGTGTATTTGAAATAACGAACAGGCTCGTAACCACAAAGAGATTATATTATTTTTAAAGAATATTCGCAATTATTTTGTTTATAACTGTAACAAAAAGCTCGCAATTAATTATTAAAGTTAATGAGTGAAAATACGCAACATGTTTGGGAGCAGTGGTAATGTGACCTAATTTTTAAACGGCATCGGCTTTAGATATCGAATTACAACAAGTACGTAGGAAATATCTGAGTGCTCTTTAAGCGTCAATGAGGACTATTTATCTTTTACGAAAAAAAAAACGTTGCGATAACACTTCAAATTTCGGAGGCAAGAAATCGTATCTCGCGTTTTAAATAAACAAACACACATTCCATGCTGGCCTAATTAAATGAGAAAAGCATGGGTTCTTAAAATGTTTAAAAAAAATTTTTTTTAGAATAAATTTTGACGGAAATGGGTTCACAAATATTTTGTGTATGAGCCCTTAAATGCCTGTTCGTTGTTTTAAATACACCCTGTATATCATATTGAGATTTTTTATAAATTATAGGTATAAAGTCTCAGGAAAAGTATTTCCTTTAAGAGGATCAAAGTTAGAAATTAATAAGTGGAACCGTTTTCATTTTATCGTGCACGCAGTTTGGAAAAATCATGTTTCGAGAAAAACGCATTTAAAGTTTTGGTAACTCATTTACATGAATAATTGTTATTGTTCAAATTGCGCATTCAAAATATGTTCTATTGCATTTTTAGTGTCGCTAAACACTAATCTGAAGTTAGATTTGCCAAATTCAAAATGGCGGATCCAATATGGCGGACCGAAAATGATGGATTGATCAATTTCAACCGAAATTTAGATATGCGGGTTTTCACGTCCGCTGAACACTAATATGAAGTAAAATTTGTAAAAAATGGCGGACCAAAATGATGTATTGACCAATTTTGACCAAAATTTAGATAGAAGTGTTTTTCTAACTTACCGTCTCACAGCGGCGGTGACAATACTTCGATAAATGGGCTCCAGAAAGTTTTGTAGTGCGCGGATCAAAAAACAAGACGACTTGGCCTGTCCAGAAATGCGAGAAAAAATATCATTTTTTTTTTAATTTTAACATGAGAACCTTCCCTTAAGGTAAGAGTTCTATATTTGCATGGAAAATAATGATCCAATATTAATTACTACTGCAGATATCACATCCTAAAAAAAAAATTAGTATTTGCTCAGACTCATAAAAATAAATTATATTAGAATTATAAAATTACCCGACATTTTTATATTTACTTATAAAATAATACGAAAAAAAATGGTGATGTGGCCATCATGTTACTTTCTCCGACTTGATGGTATCATTTATATTTACGCTTTCATGGTTTATTTTCAATTTGAATCATATTTTAAATGTACATCGAGCGCTTTGTAAACTCGGAGGAAACTGACGTTCAAAACGTCAAAATTATGAAAGATAGAAAAATTATACTTCAAATATAAAAACTTAATTTATTCAAAAACTAAAGGGATTTCGAAGAAAACTTATTCTTTGTAAATTGTTCATTTCAGCATTCTCTATAATTATTATTAATATACATTTGCTGTAATTATTATCGTTTTAATTATAAACCAAAAATTAAAAAATACAAATAAATTTTTTTCTCGCATAAAAATGATTTTATGAAAAATGTTTTCAAGTAAAAGATGTTTATTTCTTTGTTGTCTTCAAAGTTTGTCTAAATGTTTTTGTGATATTTTTCATATTTACGAAAATATTGGCAAAAAAACAAAAAACAGTTGAGGTAAACGCCCACTTCCGGTGTACGAAATTTTACCAAAAGCTTTTCAGTTCTTCAGATTATGAAATAAGACGGATGCTCAGTTTCATATCAACTGCGCTATTAGTTTTTAAGATACAGCGCGCACAGACACACACACACACACACACAGACACACACACACACACACACACACAGATACAAAAAAAAAATTTCCAGAAATTGTTGAAATGGCATCTAGGGACCCCAAAACGGATATTTCCGTAAAAAAAATTTTTGGAAAAAAAATCACGATCACAATACTTTCTCGTACTTCGTAACGGAGAAAGTAAAAATGTTATCCTATTAATGCAGTTCTTTTTTACCTTCCACAATATTTATTGTTCAATTTTTTTTTTAAAATAAATAAAAATACAATAAAATGTTAAGGTAAACAACCACTTCCATGTTTCAAGGTTTTATCAAGAGCTGTTTAGTTCTTCAGATCGTCAAATGAAACTTAAGTTTAAAGTTGTATTTGAAAATCCTTATTATTTTTTCAAATACAGCGATCGCAGATAGACAGACATAAATATCAAAATTGCTAATTCGGAAAAAAATTGCAAGAACTCAAATTTCTTGTAAAAAAAAGTAAGAAGAGTCTTCATTTTATTCGTAGAAACGCTAAGTGGCGGAATCCATTGGCTGAGTTTTGTACTAAACCCAATCTGAGAGGCATAACCACCGACAAGTAAAGGTTTCCCCATCAGCGAGTTTTTAAATTTGAAGTATAATTTTTCCATCTTTCATAATTTTATACAGAATAAGTTTTTTTTCAAAATATCTTTGGTTTTTGAGTAAACTGAGTTTTTGAATTTAAAGTATAATTTTTCCATCTTCCATAATTTTGACGTTTTAAACGTCAGTTTCGTTCAAGTCTACACGACGCTCGATGTACATTTAAAATATGATTTAAATTGAAAATAAACCATGAAAGTGTAAATATAAACCATCAATTCGGAGAAAGTAACATGATGGCCACATCACCATTTTGCCCAGAAAGTAAAGAAATGGCATCTGGGGACCCCAAAACGGATATTTCGGTAAAAAAAAATTTGAAAAAATTTTCACGATCACAATACTTTCTCGTACTTACGTCGGAGAAAGTAAAAAAAAAATGTGATGTGCCCTTCATGTTACTTTATCCGACTTGATGATATCGTTTATATTTTACGCGTTCATGGTTTATTTTCAATTTAAATGTACATCGAGCGTAGACTTGGATGAAACTGACGTTTAAAACGTAAAAATTATGAAAGATGGAAAAATTATACTTTAAATCCAAAAACCCAGTTTACTCAAAAACCATATTCTGTATAAGTTAAGTCCATTTTAGCATAAATTTGTTGTAACTATTATCGTTTCATAATTATACACCAAAAATAAAAAAATAATATTTTTTTTTCTCGAATAACAATGATTTTATGAAAAATATTTTCAAAGAAAATGTGTGTATATCTGTGCATCTGTGCGCGTTGTATCTCAAAAACTAATACTAATAAATTAATTAATTAACATGAAACTTTGACATAAGTCTTATTTGACAATCCGAAGAAAAAGATTTTGGTAAAAATTCCATACGCCGGAAGTTTACCTTAACCGTTTTTTATTTTTTCCAATATTTTTTGAAATATGGATAATATTACAAAAACATTCAATAAAATATTGAAGACGACTAAGAAATTAACAATTTTGGTTTGAAAAATTATTGTTTTCGAGAAAAAAAAAATTATAAAATTATTTTTCATTTTTGGTTTATAATTATGAAACGATAATAACAAAATTTTATGTTGCAAGTTTCATATCAATTGCTCTATTAGTTTTTGAGATACAGCGCGCACAGACACCCACACACACAGAGACACACATACACAGACACATATACGAGAAAGTATTGTGATCGTGATTTTTTTTCAAACATTTTTTTTACGGAAATATCCGTTTTGGGCTCCCTAGATACCATTTCAACAATTTCTGGAAAAAAAAATTGCGCTGTTTCTCAAAAACTAATAGAGAAATTGATATAAAACTATGAACATACGTCTTATTTGATAATCCGAAGAACTGAATAGCTTTCGGTAAAATCTCGTACACCGGTTTTTTTGTTTTTTGCCAATATTTTCTTAAATATCAAAAATATCACAAAAACATTTAAACAAACATTAAAGACAACAAAGAAATGAACATCTTTTGCTTGAAAATATTTTTCAAAAAATCATTGCTATTCGTGAAAAAAGAATAATATATTTTTTTTTAATTTTTGGTTTATTATGAAACGATAACAATTACAGCAAATTTATGTCAATAATAATTTTAGAGAATGCCAAAATGAACAACTTCTAAGGAATAAGTTTTTTTCCGAAATATCGTTAGTTTTTGAGTAAACCGAGTTTTTGAATTTGAAATATAATTTTTCCATCTTTCATAATTTTGACGTTTTAAACATCAGTTTCATCCGAGTTTACGCAACGGTCGATGTACATGTAAAATATGATTTCAATTAAAAATAAACAATGAAAACGTAAATATAAATGGCTATGATACCATCAAGTCGGAGAAAGTAACATGATGGCTACATCACCATTTTTTTTTCCAGAAATTGTTGCACCTAAGGACCCCAAAATGGATATTTCAGCAAAAAAATGTTTGAAAAAATTTTCACGATCACAATACTTTCTCGTACTTCGTAACGGAGGAAGTAAAAAAGGAAAAACGGGAGGTTATTTGTGAAATATTTGGCTACAAAAGTGGGCTAACCTCATCGCTCTAAGAGTTTTCATTGGCGAGCAATTAAATAAATTCAACACAAAACTACAGAAATAATGACAAATCAAAATGTCAAATTGCATGATAACTGTAGCTTGTAGAAGAAAACTGTTTTCAGATTTGAAATCAGCATTGTCAAAATGCTCAGAATCAGTTGAAATATCTCATGTAACAGGTAATATATTTTTTTTGTTGCCCAGTGTATTACATCAACAAACGGTTAGATACAAAAAACGGAAGATACCTAAAAAGGATCTAGTCACTGATACTATGAGCCTACTATTCCAAGTTAATTCCAAGCCACAAATAGTGTACTTCACATTTCGAGAAGTCATTAAAACAGCTATACGTTCGATTGTAAAAAAGTTAAAAAAACTCAAGATGTGTGGAGGTGTATGGTATGTCTGCAATTTTGCTAAAGATGCATATTGATACCTTAATTGGGCGCTTAACTAAGCTGATCAATGCATGTATTCAAGTAGGCATCTTCCCTGACTGTCTAAAAAGGCGATTATTATACCAATCTACAAGAAAGGAAGTAGAACTGAGGTTAATAACTACAGACCTATATCGCTGTTGCCAATTCTATCCAAGATTCTTGAATACGTATTGTTACATCAAATGGTTGATTTCCTGGATAATCACAATCTCATAACTAATAACCAGTACGGCTTCCGAAGGGGCAGATCTACGAGGGATGCAATCATTACATTTGCAGAAGAGATCTACGAGGAGTTTGAAGCAGGGTTATGTTCAGTAAGGCTTTTGATTGTGTCTCTCACGATATACTCCTAAGGAAGCTTTACTGCTTCAATTTTCACCCAAGTAGCTGTCGTTTACTTAATTCTTATTTGAACGGCCTGATACAGTACGTGAAATTAAACAGTTAATATCTGCGGGCACCGAGCTGAAACATGGGGTACCGCAAGGTTCCATACTAGGTCCGCTGTTATTCCTGATGTATATTAACGATCTCCCTGGTCAGGTTGCCACATCGGCCATCACACTGTTTGCCTATGATAGCACCATTATGGATACCTCTGCCGTGGTGGTCGATGCTGTGGGTAAGAACGCGGTGTCCGTCATAAAGGCCACTGAATAGTTCACGGCAAATAAACTTTGTGTTAATCCAGAGAAATCATCCAACTTGATTTTCTCTCTTAAACAAAACACGACGGTCTGTACTGCTAAATTTCTTGGTATCCATGTCGACTCCAACTATCATGGTGTTGTCATGAACAAAATTTGAGCCATAAAATAAATTCCACAATATTTTTATTGCGGTATCTAAAATATGAATTACCTCAATATGTGGTAAGGTCAGCCTACTTTGCTATATGTCAAAGCCAGTTGGAATGGCATATGGCATATTAATATGGGGGCACTATGCCATAACGTCTCGGTTATTTGGTCTACAACGGAGAGCGGTCAGAATCTTGGCATCAATTACCTATGGAGACGACTGCCGTGCAGTTTATACCGAATTACGTATATTAAAACTTTCATGTCTTCATATTGGAATGCTTACTTTATATCGGGTGTGTATAAATTGGCGGATAATCTACACGTGGCGGTGTTCTTCCTAAAATTCTGAATAGAAAACGTCGATGAAAAAATGTTCTACCATGCCTCATAGGCCATCAGGAGGCATTTAAAAGAAATGTACATTTGACAACATAGCATTCACGAGCTGCCCTATTTGTCAATAATCTCATGGTTCAGAGTAGAAGGTAATAGATAGATAGAGTGGGGTTTATTTACAGATGCAAGGTAAAACAGATTATGAGGAAATAGTAAAATCCATTGTAATTGAACAAAACAAAACGAAAATAATACAAAAACACAAATACACTGAAACGCGGGCACTAATACAAACTGATAATAATGAGAAAAGCAGAATTGGCACGAACATGGAACTAGCAAATTTGAATGAATTATTTGTGTCAAAGTGACATAAGAGGGTGTCACGTTGTCGAACGTATTTTTTATAAAAATAAGCTAATTAAGAAGTGTTAAAAATACAAGTTTGAGATAGAAGCATAGCACACACTGACAAATAATTTTCAAACTAGTCATACTATCGAAATTGCAAGGCTTTCTGTAAATTAATAACGAATAATAACGCATATTTAACGACGGGATTTTTAAACTTAGAGGACCTCGTGAAGGATCAGGAAGCATGGTACAACAGTTTAGAAGTAAGATAAGCTGCTTAGAATTTTTGAAAGAAAATCGTCACGTGTAGATTTTCCGCCAATTTATACACACCTGATATTTTGTATAATAACTCAAGTTACTGTAAGTATAACGAAACTCAGTGCCACAATACCAGGTCTGCTGATCACTTATATCCAAGTAACCTCCATTTGACCACATCCCAAAATGGTGTCAAATACTATGGACCTAAATTGTTTAATGCTCTGCTTAGCCATATGAAATCACTACCTATTGACATGTTCAAGAAAACGGTTAAAAACTATTTAATCGAAAATGCGTTTTTCTCCGTCCAGGAATGTCTGGCACTCAAATTTAGAAATCTCTCTATTGACTCAACTGAGTAGGTAATCTAATTGGATGTTGTATTTATGAGTTATTTAGATACTTTTTTAATTATTTGTTAGGTGGTGCCTCCTAACACTGTTTTGCGGGTACGTTCGGTATGGACAAGTAACACTTAAAAATTGTATTGACACGTTTATTCTCTACAACTCTCTGATTATCTCTTCTATTACACATAAAACATCTTAATATTAAATTCAAGGAGAAATGGCATGATTTGCGTTGACCAATCAGCGATTCACACACATAATCGGCATCATGCAGGAATGTGTCAGCGCAGCACAATGTGGTGTCTACTTCGCGGAGTACAGCTGAATATGTTTCACACTTTATTTAATTAACATGTAAAAACTGAGAGTTTGGCTTTACAACATATTAATTGATTCACCCTTACCATTTTAATCCCTGATGCTAATTTATTTTTACTATTTATCGCTATTTTATTCAGTCTAATTTTTATATATCCACTTGACCATTTATTGTTCTTAAGTTTTAATTTTATCAATATTTTGATTTTACAATTTTACTTATTTGCAATATTTTAACTGAATTTTTATATGTATGTTTTATTTGGGTTTAGAGTTACTTTTACCTTAGCTCCTTAATTTCGCCTAATTTTTTAGCCTTGTTAATACAAATGATTTAATTTCAAGTTGGGCCTTAATTAATTTTAGTATCTACTTATTCTTTAATTTTGTCTCCACAACATATATTCTTTGACTTGTGTAAAACGAAAGTTATTGGCATCAATAAAGTATTATTATTATCAAATTTAGATGAAAAATAATTGTAGAGAATGCCAAAATGAACAACTTGTAAACAATAAGTTTTTTTACTTTCTCCGTTACGAAGTACGAGAAAGTATTGTGATCGTGATTTGTTTTCAAATTTTTTTTACGGAAATATCCGTTTTGGGGTCCATAGATAACATTTCAACAATTTCTGAAAAAAAAAATGGTGTCTGTGTGTGTGTGTGTGTGTGTGTGTGTGTGTGTGTGTGTGTTAATGTGTGTGTGTGTGTGTGCCTGTGTGTGTGTGTGTGTGTGTGTGTGTATGTATGTGTGTTAATGTGTGTGTGTGTGTGTGTGTGTGTGTGTGTGTGTGTGTGTGTGTGTGCCTGTGTGTGTGTGTGTGTGTGTGTATGGCTGTGTGCTCTGTATCTCAAAAACTAATAAAGCAATTGATATGAAACTTTGAACATACGTCTTATTTGATATTCCGAAGAACTGAAAAGCTTTTGGTTACACCGAATGTAGGTGTTTACCTTAACTGGTTTTTGTTTTTTGCCAATATTTTCTTAAATATGAAAAATATCACAAAAACATATAAAAAAACATCGAAGGCAACAAAGAAATGAATTTGCTTGAAAATATTTTTCATAAAATCATTGCTATTCGAGAAAAAAATTAATATATTTCTTTTAATTTTTGGTTTACAATTATGAAACGATAATAGTTACAGCAAATTTATGTGAATAATAATTGTAGAGAATGCCGAAATGAACAACTTCTAAAGAATAAGTTTTTTTTTGAAATCTCGTTAGTTTTTGAGTAAACCGAGTTTTTGAATTTGAAGTATAATTTTTCCAACTTTCATAATTTTGACGTTTTTAACGTCAGTTTCATCCGATTTTACAAAACGCTCGATGTACATTTATAGTAATTAACGTCATAAGTCCGGTAGGTTACTTGTAACAGGACGAGTCAGACATTAGAATGTCTAGACGAGTACTGTTACAAGTACTACCGGATGTGTGTCGTAATAAATTTTATTTCATACTGTAAGTTTGTTCTGTTTTATTATTTTAATTCAAAAATTAAAATATGAGAGATTTTAAAAATCTCATTACCTTTTTCCCGTGGCAACGGTTGTTGTTATTGTATTACATTCAATCATTGTCACTGTAAAATGGACGCCATGAACTTTGCTGGCTGTTCTTCTTCTCTTTCCTCGACTCTTCCCGACACAATAATGGCGAAATCGCATGAAGCAAATGAAAAATTAATTCCTTCGAAGTCTGCGGCAAGGTATGAAAAAGAATACAAACTGTTTTGCCAGTGGAAGAAAGAACAAGGAGTGACACAAATAGAGGAAAATGTCTTTGTCAAAATGGGATTTGATTTATAACAAAGAAACCGTTGCTAAGCAACATTTACCGGCTCTGATGCTGTTATAACTCACCTACCGGACTTAAATTGACATTGTAAACGAACATCTACCGGACGGTATGAAATAAAAATATGATCTAAATTGAAAATAAACCATAAAATAAATAAATAAAAACTATGATACCATCAAATCGGAGAAAGTAACATGATGGCCACATCACCATTTTTTACTGTAAACTTCCACGAATCCAATGATCATTTTTTTGCAGTTACTGGTTTCTTCCTAAACACGGCAGAATAGTAGTGGCCATCGACTTAATGGTCGGTTGACCATGACAGCTGGGTATTAAAGATATTGGATAATGTTTAATCAAGAACTTTGAAGCATTATCCACTACGTATGCCTAATATTTTCTGAAATATTTGTTGTTCTATTGTTGCTTAATGCATTAGTTCATTAGAGTATTTTTTAATTCAAATTAAAAAATCGTTACAATACAATCAAGGAAATAATTACATATTTATTTAAAGTATGATATACATCTTCGGACCATGGAGTGATGATCAATGCCATTATAAACTGAGTAAATACAAATACAATGTATCACTTTATAATAAACCATCAGTACAGAAGTACAATTTTGTTTGTAATAACAATGAATGCAGAAATAGTATCATCAGTAGTATTTCTTGCCAATCTACTGCTGTGTGGATCATTCTTTCAAACCTCCTATGATAGTAGGATTAGATATTGTGAAAAACTGTACCAAAATGACAGATATATCGAACAATTTGTATTATCGAACACATTTATTAAGAGGAAAACAAGATCGTGTTCTTTTAAATTAAAAACAAAAGTTAACTTTTACAGAAATTTATCCGTAAGTATATATATCGTGGATATGCCTTAATAATAAAGTTTTTTTATAAGATTTTAGTGAAACCCTTCAAATTTTATTCCAATTTGTATCAAGCATATGCCCCACTAAAATTTTCGACCAACTTCTGTAAATGTTTGGAGTCAGATTTGTTTGGTACCCAAGAAATGTTACGGGAGGCAAATATTACTACATGTCCATTGAAACCTGTAAGTATTTTAATAATCATTATGAATGATTTATTTTAACAATATTTTTAGGGCACCTACAAAGCAAAGAATATGGTTTTGAATTCGGAGAAATTTCCACCCATGATTCCACTTGGCGAGTACAAGTTAGACCTCGCAGCCTTCGCTGGAAATACTGTGTAAGTTGAATGGAGCGTATATGGTGAAATTACGCAACGATCAATAATTACAGGTGGAGTTCATTAAGATTTGTAATTCCAAATATACATTATTCTAGTTTCTATTCCAAATAAACTACAAATTTAAACATTAAATTAATAATTTTAATTTGTAAGTTCATTTTATGCGGGCAAACCGTAGTTGAAGTTTCGGGTGAGGCCCACTGCGTGTGGAAACTTTCTGAAAGCCATCTGGTAAGGAGATTGGGATGGGGTACTGTAGGTTCCACTGATGGTAAAGTCCTCGGGTCCTCATCAACTGTGATCTTTCTTATAGAGTCAGACTTCCCAGTAGCTCAAAACGCGCATGACCCTGAGAATGCGGATAAGATCATAACGTGAAAATTCTTTATTCTTGTAAATCTAATGGGGACAGACTATTTCTTGAAATGTATCACACCCAGAAAAACCGTGTTAAAACAATAAATTTCAAATCGAATACCCATCGTTTATGAAATATCTACTTCTTCCTAAATTAGTTTATGAGATCAACAACGTAACTCCAACTCAAAAGCGGCGTTCACACGTACGCATAATCCAGTACGCTTGGACCGGCCCGTTCGAATCCCGCGCGACGGAGTGTGCGTGTGAATGCAAGAACACCGCACATTCTAAGAGCGCCTTTGGCACGCGAGAGTAGTTCCAGCGTTCTGGAACTTCTTACCACGCGTTGTTTAAACTAATTGAGTTTGACCTAAACATGAGGCGCCGAAACTGAGGGTCGATTTCGTTGAAATTTGGACGGGTAATTAAGCACCGCATTAAATTTGCAACTTTTAAAACGACCCCCGTCGGGGGTGTAAAACATCGAACCACATCACCCACCCCCGCTTTATTTTTGCGAGATGTTTTCTTTAACCACGACACTCTCTCTCCCATTCCTTTCTTCAACCCTTCGCAAAATTTCGTCGTTCTACCGTCATCCCCTAAAGAGCGGCGATTTTTTGAAGACCGCGAAACGTGAAAAATTCTGAAAGTGTGGACTTTCACGGCAGATCTCTCTTCTTCCGGAGTTTTCAGAATGAAGACTCAGACCCGGCTCGAAATATCCCCAAGGAATGCGGCCCCACAAATGATCCGACGGCGATTTTTTTTATTTTTCCCCCCGCGCGACATGCGATTTTTCAAACTTAGGGGTGGTCCGACCCGACGAAAATTTCAACTCGCTCGCGATAAAATCGCCTGTTTCAAATTTCATTCACCACCTCAGCCTCTTCTCAGCCCCGTAGCGCCAATTTTGTAAGTCCGACCCTTAAATAGTTATTGAGGCTTTACCACCCCGATTTGGAATATCTCGGCACTCGTTTACTCTAAAAATCAGGTTTCGGAATTTATCCGATATTTTTTTCTTCACAATGAGCAAAAACTGACTGTTGTACTTCTAGGTACTTCAAATTAAGTGTTTCTCCTCCCGGTAGACGACATTTCAGATCATTCCAACAGATGGCAGAGCTGTAGTTAATTTTCAAAATGGCGTCTGTTAGTGATCCACGTTCCAAACAGCGAGCAGTGATTAAGTTCTTGATTGCAGAGAAAGAAACTGTGGGAAATATCCATAAACGACACAATGATCGAGACTCTCGGATATTCAAAAGTTTGCACAAAATGGGTCCCAAGAAGTCTCACAGAAAACACAGGATGCACAGAACAACCATGTCATCTGATTTGTTGGCGAGGTTTGATGCTGAGGGGGAAGCGTTTCCGTCCCAGATTGTGGTGGGTGATGAAACCTGGGTGCACCACTTTGAGCCGAAAATCAAAAGACAGTCAATGGAGTGGCACCATCCTCAGTCACCAAGAACGAAAAAATTCAAGTCAACGGTTACTGTTTTTTGGGACAGTGAAGGGGTCATTCTTGTTGATGTGATGCCAAGAGGGACAACCTTTAATTCCGAAGCATACGTGAAGACCTTGGACAAATTCAAGAAACGTTTCCGGCATTTTAGGCATGACAAGAATCCTGCTGAAATCTTGATCCTGCACGATAATGCACGCCCACACACAAGTCTCAGGACCCGGGAACACCTCACCAAATTGGGCTGGACAACATTGCCCTATCCACAATACAGCCCAGATCTGGCACCTTCAGACCTCCATCTCTTCGGACCTCTTAAAGACGGTTTGCGTGGACACTTCGATGATGATGAGAGCGTAATTCAAGCGGTGAAAACATGGCTTCGCGCACAGGTCCAGAGTTGGTACCGGCAGGGAATACAGGCACTTGTTTCACGCTGGCGTAATACCGTACAAGTTGATGGAGACTATGTTGAAAAATAGTACGTATAGAAGGAACATGTAGCAATATTGTCACCAAAATTTAACACTTTTAAATAAATAGTTTCAAAAAAAAATATGGGGCATTACCTTGAACGACCCTCGTACATTTGCAATTAATACCGGACACAGCATTTTTCACTTCGGCCTAGTGTCGTGAGAGCTCATCAAATAAATTTTTCAGAGATACATAATTTCATGCTTGTCAATATATCACATACAATTGGTATTTTCAAATGCGTTAATTTGAATGTTAAATAATTCATTTTTCAATTCACCGGGCATCAGTAAATTTATTTGAATACGAAAATCAATTATGTAACATTCAAATTATCGCATTTAAAAATATCAAGAGTTTGTAATAATGACAAGCATGAAAGTGTGTATCTCTGAAAAATTTATTTGATGAGCTGGAGTGTTAATAATTAATGTTGTGCAGATTTTAAGCAATGAAATATTTTCCACTAAAGTATTCACATCTTCGAAAAAATACAATACCGATTTTTTTCATTATTTTTTCCATACTCTCGAAGTAATCCTCGACAACGTACCATTGAGTTAATCCGCCATTTTTACAGCACCCACTATAAATGAATTCGGAGAAAGTATCATGATGGCCACATCACTATTTTTTACTGTAAACTTTGACGAATCCAATGATCATTTTTTTGCAGTTGCCAGTTTCTTTCTAAACTCGGCAGAATATTAATGGCCATCGACTTAATAGTATGACTGCTGTGTATTAAAGATATTCTTATTTTCTAATATTTAATCAAGAACTTTAAATCATTATCCACTACTTATGCCTGATTTTCTGAAATATTTTTGTTCTATTGTTGCTTAATGCATAATCATTACAGTATTTTTTTAATTCAAATTAAAATATCGTTACAATACAATAAAGGAAATAATTACATATTTATTTAAATTGTAATATACATCCTGGGACCATGGAATGATGATCAATGTCATTATAAACTGATTATATACAAATACAATATATTACTTTATAATAAATCATCAGTACAACAATACAATTTTGTTTGTAATAACAATGAATGCAGAATCAGTATCATCAGTCGTAGTATTTCTTGCCAATCTACTGTTATGTGAATCATTCTTTCAAACCTCCTATGATATTCAGATTAAATATTGTGAAAAACTGTACCAAAATGACAGATATATCGAACAATTTGTATTATCGAATACATTTATTAACAGGAAAACTAGATCGTGTTCTTTTCAAATAAAAACAAAAATTATTATTTACAGAAATTTATCCGTAAGTATATACATCGTGGATATGCCTTAATAATAAAGTTTTTTTATAAGATTTCAGTGAAACCCTTCAAATTTTATTCCAATTTGTATCATGCATACGCCCCACTAAAATGTTCGACCAACTTCTGTAAATGTTTGGAGTCAGATTTGTTTGGTATCCAAGAAATTTTTCAGAAGGCAAATGTTACCACATGTCCAGTAAAACCTGTAAGTATTTTAATAATCATTATGAATGATTTATTTTAAGAATATTTTTAGGGCACCTACGAAGTAAAGCATATAGTTTTGAATGCGGCGAAATTTCCACCCATGATTCCACTTGGCAAGTACAGGTTAGACTTCGAAGTTTTTGCTGGAAATACTGTGTACATTAAATGGAGCTTATATGGTGAAGTTACGCAACGATCAATAATTACAGGTGGAGTTCATTAAGATTTGTAATTCCAAAAATATATTATTCTAGTTTCTATTCCAAATAAACCTTTAACATAAAACATAATTTTAATTTGTAAGTTTATTTTATGCGGGAACACCCTGGTTGGAGTTTGGGGTGAGGCCCACTGCGACTGGAAACTTTCTGAAAACCATCTGGTACGGAGGTTGGGATGTGGTACTGTAGGTTCCACTGATGGTAAAGTGACGATTATATCCTCATCAACTGTGATCTTTCTTGTAAGAGTCAAACTTACATTGCCTGTGGCAATGCGAACCAAATATCTAGGTGTGTACATCGATAACCATCTCAGTTGGGAAAGTCACATAGATCATATACAAAAACGACTAAATCAAGGACACTTTGCGCTTCTAAATCTAAAAAAAATTGTCGAAATCAGCGTATTGTTAACATTTTACAATTCGCATATCAAGACACACCTTGAGTATGGCATTATAATATGGGGAATGTCAGTTCACTCTCATAGACTACTAATTACCCAGAAAAAAATAGTACGGTTAATAGCTAATGCTGAGTGGGCAGAACACTGCAAACCACATTTCAAAAATTTAAAAATAATGACTTTAGTTTCAATGTATTTATATAAAATGGCAATGTATATGTTCGATAACATTCATAAATTTAAAACAAACGAATCACTAAGTAATATACAAACACGAAATGCTCGGTTGCTTAGTATCCCGAAACATCATACTGTTCTCTACGAAAAGAGCACACACTATATGGGAATACAAATATTTAATAAGCTGTCAAAAATGCATAAAGACTTGAACACGATTTCAAATAGAAATGCATTTAAAACCTTTGTGAAAGATTTTTTTATATCAAATCCGTACTATTCAATAAGCGAGTTTATGTGACATGTTACTTAATGTATGTATGTGTATGTATAAGTATGTATAAGTTGACTGTGTTTTTAATCTACGTATTTATTATTATATTTTATTATATTTATTATATCTCTATATTTTAGATTTATATTGGCAATTTACCATGACAATACCTAATGTTTTATATGACTATGTAATATTCTTTACAGAATCACACTACAAATATATATATTATTATTATTATTATTATTAACTTCCTAGTAGCTCAAAACATGCATGACCCTGAGAATGCGGATAAGATCATAACGTAAAAATTCTTTATTCTTGTAAATCAAATGGGGACAAACTATTTCTTGAAATGTATCACATCCAGAAAAACCGTGTTGAAACAATGAATTTCAAATCGGATACCCATCGTTTATGAAATATCTTCTCCTTTCTAAATTAGTTTATGAGATCAACAACGTAACTCCAACTCAAAAGCGGCATTCACACGTACGCATAATCCAGCAGGTTTGGACCGGCCCGTTCCAATTCCGCGCGACGGAGTGTTTGTGTGAATGCATGAACACCGTACATTCTAAGAACGCCCTTGGCACGCGAGATTAGTTCCAGCGTTCCGGAATTTCTTACCACGCGTTGTTTAAACTAATTGAGTTTGACCTAAACATGAGGCGCCGAAACTGAGTCGATTTTGTTGAAATTTGGACGGGTAATTAAGCATCGCATTAAATTTGCAACTTTTAAAAACTACCCCCGGCGGCGGCGGGGGTGTAAAACATCGAACCGCATCACCTATCTCCGCTTTATCTTTGCGCGATTTTCTTTTAAACCACGACACTGTCTATCCCCTTCCTTTCTTCAACCCTTCGCAAAATTTCGTCGTTCTACCGTCATTCCCTAAAGAGCGGCGTTTTTTAAAGACGCCGAAACGTGAAAATTTCTAAAAGTGTAGACTTTCACGCCAGATCTCTTTTCTTCCGGAGTTTTCAAAATGAAGACTCAGACCCGGCTCGAAATGTCTCGAAGGAATGCGACCCCACAAATGATCCGACAGCGATTTTTCCCCCGCGCGACATGCGATTTTTCAAACTTCGGGGTGGTCCGACCCGACGAAAATTTCAACTCGCTCGCGATAAAATCGCCTGTTTCAAATTTCATTCACCACCTCAGCCTCTTCTCAGCCCGCGAGCGCCAATTTTGTAAGTCTGACCCTTAAATAGTTATTGAGAGTTTACCACCCCGATTTGGGCTATCTTGGCACTCGTTTACTCTAAAAATCAGGTTTCGGAATTTATCCGATAATTTAACTCATGTTTAAAAAGGCGCATTTAAAGAAGGTCGACGTAAATATAGTGGATAAAAATGTATGTACCTTCTAGAGATGCAAAAACTGCTACTTTTGAATAACGTTGCTACCTGTGATTGCTACTTTCTAATATCAGTGATTTTAAACTGTGATCACGGTTAGTAAATGTCGTAACACCTTCTGCAATTGTTAATGGTTTTTCAAAAATGTTTTTGATATGATTCTGCTAATATTTATCCACCTGTTGTTCCTTTTGATATTATACCTGTGACTGAAGGTAATATTTTGGCTATATTATTCCTATACCAAATAAAGACACGACCATCCTTGATTCATTTCAAAAATTCGAGAAGTATTCGGAGATTTTTGCAGAAAAAAATAATGTTTGTTCAGTAAATTTGAAAAGTTGGAAACTCTTCCTATTTTGGTTTTACCTCTGAAAAACACAACTTTTGAAAGACTATTTGCTCTGTTCTCGAAGGATTATTTTTAAATAAAATCATTAACCAAAAGAGATAAGGATTTTTGAAAATTTTCGTTTTAATTTTTTGAGCACTTGCAAGGCAGACAAAATTCCATAAAAAATCATCCTCAATGGCCGAAGTATAGCTAATTCAAAATCAATTTGGTTTTTGTAAATTCAACAATTTTCAATAGAGATATGGATTTTTGAAAAAAATCCTTAAAACAATATCCTCAATGATCGAAGTATCGCTTATTTAAAATTAATTTGGTGTTTGCAAATTCTACCATTTTTAATTGAGATATGGATTTTTGAAAATTTTAGTTTTATTTTTTCAGCACTTGCATGAAAACATTGCAGAAAAAATATAAAACAGGCAGACAAAATTCAATAAAAATCATCCTCAATGGCCCAGGTATAGCTAATTTAAAATCTTTTTTGTTTTTGTAAATTCAACAAATTTTCAATAGAGTTATGGATTTTCGAAAATTTTCGTTTTAATTTGTTGAGCACTTGAATAAAAACATCGCAGAAAAAAATATAAAACGCGTAAAAAAAATCCTTAAAACAATATCCTCGATGGTCGAAGTATCGCTTATTCAAAAATAATTTGGTTTGTGTAAATTCAACAATTTTTAATGAAGATATGAATTTTTAAAAATTTTAGTTTTATTTTTTTGAGCACTTGAATGAAAACATGGCAGAAAAAAAATAAAACGCGCCGACAAAATTTCATGAAAAATTATCATCGGCGGCCGAAGTATCGCTTATTCAAAATCAATTTGGGCCTTAAAAATTCAACAATAGAGTTATGGATTTTTGTATTAATTTTTTGAGCACCTGAACTCCAGTTGGAGATTTTCGCAGTTTGGTAAATTGTTTTCATATATTTTTTTTAGTTCATAAAGTTTGCAATTTCAAAATTAGTTTCGAAGACACTTTAATGATGATGAGAGCAATTAAATACATTTCACACCAAACTAAAGAAATAATGACAAATCAAAATGTCAAATTGCATGATAACTGTAGCTTGCAGAAGAAAACTGATTTCAGATTTAAAAACAGCATTGTCATGATACTCAGAATCATCAAAAACATCTCATGCAACAGGAAATTTTTTTTTTTTGGTTTCCTAGTGTATTACATCGAATTTAGATGAATAATAATTGTAGAGAATGACAAAATGAACAATTTATAAGGAATAAGATTTTTTCGAAATCGCTTTAGTTTTTGAGTAAACTGACTTTTTGAATTTGAAGTATGTTTTTTCCATCTTTTATAATGTTGACGTTTTAAACGTCAGTTTTATGCGAGTTTACAAAACGCTCAATGTACATTTAAAATATGATTTAAATTCGACTTTATATTTACGTTTTAATGGGTTTATTTTCAATTGAAATCATATTTTAAATGTACATCGAGCGTTGCGTAAACCCGGATGAAACTGACGTTTAAAACGTCAAAATCATGAAAGATGGAAAAATTATACTTCAAATTCAAAAACTAACGAGATTTCGAAAAAAAACGTATTCTTTAGAAGTTGTTCATTTTGGTATTCTCTACAATTATTAATTACATAAATTTGCTGTAACTATTATCATTTCATAATTATAAACCAAAAATTGAAGAAAAATTAATATTTTTTTTTAAATTAACAATGATTTTATGAAAACTATTTTCAAGCAAAAGATGTTCACTTCTTTGTTGTCTTCGATGTTTGTTTAAATGTTTTTGTGATATTTTTCATATTTAAGAAAATATTGGCAAAAAACAAAAACGGTTAAGGTAAACACAAACTTCCGGTATACAAAATTTTACCAAAAGCTTTTCAGTTCTTCGGATTATCAAATAAGACGTATGTTCAAAGTTTCATATCAATTGCTCTATTAGTTTTTGAGATACAGCGCACACAGACAGACACACACACACACACAGACACACACACCCACACACAGAGACACACACCCACACACAGAGACACACACATACACAGACACACACACACACACAGAGACACACACATACACAGACACACACACACACACACAGACACACACAGACACACACACACGCACACGCGCACACACACACACACACACACACACACACACACACACACTCAGACACAAAAAAAAAATTCAAGAAATTGTAGGTACCCAAAAACGGATATTTCCGTAAAAAAAATTTGAAAAAATAATCACGATCACAATACTTTCTCGTACTTCGTAACGGAGAAAGTCAAAAAATAAATCATGAAAGCGTAAATATAAATGACTACCATCAAGTCGGAGAAAGTAACATGATGGCCACATCATCATTTTTAATGATATGGTGTGTTTCAAAAACTAATAGATCGTAGTCGCCTATGAATTGAAATGTGCTTGTCTCTTGACAGTTAACGTCAAAAATGTTGACAATTATGCACACAAGCGTTTTTATTCATGGGAATGCGGTTAATTTCTTTTTTAAACACACTATACTTGTTCAATATTTGAAAACCGGAAAAGAGTACAATCAATATTTCACCAGTTTTCTAATGTTAATTCTTAAACAGATGTTCAGATTATGAAGAAAATTCCATAAATGGATTTAATGTCTCGAAAATTCCATAAATGGATTTTATGTTTCGAAAATATATAAATAACCTGTATAACAGAAATTCGACCTTCAATAGTTTTTCCGTTTCTTGAGGATGTGAACGTATGATTGGATTTAGAAAACTCTTCAAGCAACGTATTGCACATGTTAGACAGAAAAAATCAACAGTCAATTGTTTTTAGAGATTTTTACGATAATTATTAATCGGGTAATTAATAATTAATGTTTTTGAAATTTTGAAAATTATTTTCCATCAATCCATTACAATTATCGAACGCATGCAGGCAAGTTGAACACGGCAATTTGATCTTCTTGTTTTTCAATTCCGTAAGTGATCCTGAGCTTGAAGAAATGTCCTCTATTCATTGGATAAATAGAAATACATTCCAAAGAACAACTCGATATTCTATTATTATTTCATTTCCCAAACGCATTACAGTATTTTTAAAATTTTTCCATCAATGCATTGTAATTGCCGGATATACAGAGTGTTACAAATTCGATGCATTAGCACTAGTATCTCGGCAACTGTAAGAGATAGAGCGTTGATTAAATTAAAATAATGTTGCGTATTTTATAGCTGAATAATTTTAAATTTTAAATATTTCGACTACCTCCGGAGACGTTCGATAAAAACCGAAAGTGTCAATTTGGTTGGTTTTTATTTTTTTAGACTTTATTACTAAAATTTTGAAAATACAATTAACACTTTCTTACAATAATTTTGTAAGCTTTTTCAGAAAATAATTTAATTTTTCAAATGTAACGTGATGTTATTTAGATACCCACATCAATTTTATTTTTTGAACACAGACCCGGATGTTTTATTTTATTTTTGGGTAGCTTTTCGCCACCCAAAACTAATGATGTGTCACACTTGTCACCAAATTGTTTCCTGTAAGATTTATTTAAGGTTTTTTAATAAGAAAGCGCTCTCGGTTTTTCAAAATATCCAGTCCTAAAAATATTAAAACCAAAATTGACTTTTTTGGTTTTGATCGAATATCCCCGGAAGTAGTCGGAATATTTGAAATTCAATTCAAGTTATATCATTTTGTTGAGTATATGATATTGATAATACACGTATTGGATATATACCCAACAAAATGATATAACTTGAATATTTATAATTTATTTTGAACAAATCATTCAGCATTAAAATACGCAACTTTGTTTTAATTTAACCAACTCTCTATCTCTTTAAGATAGCAGAGCGAATGCATCGAATTTGTAACACCCTGAATATGCAGATAAATGATTGAAATTTAATATTTTCAATTGCTTTCCTGTTTTTTGAGTAAAATGTTTACATGAGTAGCCGGATTTTGAATATTTGAATAAGTTGAAAAACGAAAAGTTCATCTTCAATTGCTTTGCATATTTTCACAATAATTGAGAAGTTTTTGGACATCTTAATAATAATACCTTTATTAAGAGGCTTCACTCTGTACATTTAAAAATTAATTAAAATATAATATTGCGACAAATTTAAGACTAAAATAAAAATTAAATAACTAAAGTAACAGGTGGAGCAAAAGTCCCGCTACCATTTTGATTGCCTATAACTTTGCTCAAAGAAAAGATAAGTAAGTTTGGTTTTCATAAAAACTTTATTTGGTCTTTACATTTTTTTTTTTCGTTATGATTGGAAAATTATATCGGCTAAATGGTGACCACGATTTGCTATGCAACTTTCGGCTCTTTTTAAGGCATTTTTCATGACATCCTGCAACATATAACGCTGAATTTCTTCAATTTCGTGGCGAATATTGTCTTTAAGATGTTGAATCGTTTGGGGCTTATTCACTTAAACTTTTGATTTTAAAAAACCCCATAAGAAAAAGTCTGGTGCTGTTGAATCCGGAGATCTGGAGGGCCATGCTAAATCGTCACTTCGCGAAATTAGTCTTCGTGGAAAAACGTCATTCAATAATTAAATTGATGAACGAGCTGTGTGTGCTGTGGCCCATCTTGCTGAAATCAAATATCCTCTAGTCCTTGCTCTTCCATTTTAGGCACAAAAAAATTTCGAATCATGTCTTGGTACCGTTCAGCATTAACAGTCACTCCAACACCTTGGTCATTTTCAAAAAAAATAGGGACCGATGATGTTTCCAGCATGAATACCACACCATACAGTTGTCTTCAGTGGATGCAATGATGTTTAATGAATTAATTGAGGATTCTGTGTTCCCCAAAACCGACTGTTCTGTTTATTGACATGGCCACTGAGGAGAAAATGGGCTTCATCGCTCATTATCAATTTAGACGAAAAATCTTCAATTTCACCAGACAGCCTTAGGATTGCATTACTGTACTCAAATCGTTGATCAGGATCTCTCGGTAGCAATTTTTGGACTAATTGAATTTTGTATGGGAATTTTTAAATCAGTTTTCAAAATTCGCCTTAAACTGCGTGCAGAAATGGGAACCACGTCTCCTACTTGATGTTTCTGGAGACTCTGCAACACTTTCGCGCACCAGAACCACATTTTCAGCGTTACGAGACGTCCGTTGTCTTCCAGAACGAGGCCTGTCTGCTGTCGTACCGTACTGTTGAAAATTCGCATGTAAACGATAAATTGAGGTTTTGTGAGGTACTGGACGATTGGGATATTTTTGACGCAATTTCCGCTAAGTGGCAATAATGGAACGATTATTTTCAATAAATATGGTCAATATTTCTGCCCGTTCTTGTGACGTATATTTCTCCATAATAAAATTTTGACGTCTACACAACACAATGGTTAAAGCGAAACTGAGATAAACGTCATAGAACCCAGATGGCGCGCAATCAAAATGGTAGCGGGACTTCTGCCCCACCCGTTACATGTAGGAACAAGTAAAAATACAAAAAAATTCGATGCGCTTGACATGTTGTTTATGTCGAACACTGCAAGTTGTAATTATCTAAGTTTGGCTACAAACAAATTCCGAAAGTATCTTTATGGGAATGTGTTCTATTTGTTGGATAAATATAGGTAGGCATTTTTCCGTCTGTTTGATGAATACTCTCAAACGGATAAGCTCAGTCCATTTGCTTTAGGCAATAGCCCCTCGCCCTAACGGGCTCGGGCCTGTTGCCAGGCAATACGACTTTGTTTGTCAAAAACTTGTATAATTTCCAATGCACTTGTGCAATTCATGTCGATTATTTATGATATTTCACATCGTTTTTGCTGGATTACTGGCTGATGACAGCAATCAATCATTAACCGCAATTTGTGTCTGTTTAATGGTATTTTTGTATGTTAACTGTATGTTTTTTGAGATGTTTTTTCTGTAAGCCTCGCGTAGTAGATTTAAATTGTCTCTTATAACTTTAATTTCCTTTGTAAATCAGTTACTTTTTACTTTTAGTAGCGTTTCTTGATTTAAAAGAGAATCAATTATGGAACATAAATAAATTAATAAATTTGATAAAACATTTGTATCGACATGATAAAAAAATTTAAAACATTTTCACGATCACAATTCTTTCTTATACTTCGTAACGGAGCAAGTAAAAATATCATTTTATATGATAAGTATATTACGGGATCTATTGCGCTGAAGCACTATATCATATGAACTTAAATGGCACCATTATTCATCTTCATCTTCGTCTCCCTACAAATATTATATTCGATATGTGTGACTTTAAAAGACCTTCATTTGTCATAGCTGACGCCTCTTCAGTTGTAGTTATAGCACATGATACCAAATTTATTAACAACTTGTATTACGTGGAACAAATCTTCAAAGGTTTCTATTTTAACAAGTGCCGTCAAAAAATTGAATTATTTTCAATTTTAACCCATGTTTACATAATCGTTTATGTTAGGATATTACGATACAATAAATCACCTTCCCATTTTCGGATGGGGCCGGGGTTAAATTAAAGTGTGGGGAAGTGTGTATGTATGTGTTTGTGCTTCTTGCGGTAAACCCGTCACGTAGGGCACGGACGGGCATAAAATGATATGGGGAGATTTATCGGGGCGGTTTCCTTTATAAATAAAATTGTAATGCGCCCGACGCAGAATAGCTTGGTAATCCGCACTCTCATTTTTGAATGGATGATTGTAAGAATGGGCCTGAATAAGAATGACACGTTAAAATTTGTCACTCCAGTGTGTTCAAACTTTGACAAATACTTAAGTATGCGGAATTTTTCATTAAACCAAAATTGTAATGTTCAAAATCTCCTGAAAATGATAAAACAGAAATTATCAACAGTAATATAACGAGTGCCTATGATTTTGCCGGCAATTATTAGCGGCAGGATCACGATTGCTCGTTGCGACGATTTTCTAGAAGCAACAAGCAAGAGTGATCCAGACGCTAATAATTGCCTAGGAAAAATCAGTCACGAGTTAGATTCGGGAAGACAATTGGCCGAACAGAAAGTTCACACTTCTTAATTTGAAAAATTAAATTTAGTGACACCAAGTGTCAGACGTGTATTTATCTGCGCCACAATAATTGTAGTAAAAATGAGCTTACCAAGATTTTGAGAAATGCCTATGAATACTATTACTGATGAAAGCACTAACACTTCACCCAAAAATACAAACAGATCGAATTCAAGAGCAAACTGCTTAAAAATCCGGCAATAACTGACGTTTTATACGCTATAGAAAATGAACCAACGCGTTGCTAGGCAATACCAACATGACCGATTATCTGATTAGATACGACCCAGGGTAAATTGCCATGCATAACATAGAGCGTGGTCTGTTACGCATCGTAATTAGAATTTTATTGGATCATCTCATCAAAGTTATTCGATTTCATTGGTTAGTAAGTAAATGAGGGCAATTGTCATTATAATAATACTCCAAGTAAATTGTCTAAATAATATTTGTACCGACATGATCAATAAAGCTGAAATTTGTATTTCTGAGTATATTAAAAATAAAATTAATTTGCCAGAAGAAATGAATCAGCATTTGGATTGACACCAGTTTATTTTATTTTATTTGATTTTTTTATTTCATTTTAATAGTATATTATTCAACGAGTATGTAATTAATAAATTAGAGACAACCTCACTTGTTGCAGATGCATTAAATAAATGTAATTCAGACGTAAAATGGCCCGAATGTATGAATATTTAACCTGTTCGTGACCCTGCAAAATTAGTCTTACTAATGAGTATGTAATGATGTAATTATTCACGAGATTAAATTATAGCCATTACAAGCGATAACAATACTCAAATTTACGATTCTTAAATAATAATTTTGATTGTTTGATGACAATTGTTAGTAGTAACTAGATATTTTGAAAAATTTAAAAAGTGGCAATTTTTTAAATCAAATTTTCTCCATTATTATAAGTAGAGAGGATTTTATGCAAAATGCACATTTTTTGCATATTTTGGATATTTACCCATATAATGCATATTTCGTCTTTTTATGCATATTTTAACATAGAATGGTGTTATTTAACATTTTGTTGCACGGCACATTAAAACACGTGTCAATTT
This sequence comes from Ocypus olens, assembly GCA_910593695.2. NCBI lineage: Eukaryota > Metazoa > Arthropoda > Insecta > Coleoptera > Staphylinidae > Ocypus > Ocypus olens. The sequence goes on from OU343052.1 coordinate 40,643,755, forward strand.
TTTCATATTTATCGAATCTCTCCATAAAAATAAAAAGAAAGGAGAATGTTAAAAAACCCTTTTTTTTCTAACGCCGCAACGGGAAAAACCTTTAATATGTATCCGTAATGCCTATAGATGATGAAATAATTTTTAGCATGTAAAATCCTATGGCCCACGAAAAAAAAAAAAAAACTGTATATTTGGATTCCGCGTTTGGAACAAAATATTAAACTACAGGCTGAAAGACCGCGGGTCGATAGCCAATGAACAGGAAAAATAAAATTGTCATACTATCTATCATTCTTTTAATCACTTGTAGTTTTATTTCTGTAAATAAAGATGTTGTATATATATATATTAAACTATTTTTGGTCATCGTCAATTGTCTTTATGTACCCATGATTTTTTTTAAACGAATATCATTATTGTAGTAAATACAAGCCATAAATATCAATCATTTTTTTTACAGTCCCGAAGGAATCAATACACACATTGTTTACACCAGTAAGTAGGCTTTAAAATTGTGCACATTTAGGAAATTACGCTATCAAGATTTGTTAAGAAGTTACAGGCAAGTTCACCCCTTCCACATGTTTTTTCAGCCGAAACAAAAAATACGTATCGAATATTTTGGCCCCCTCTACAAATCCACCAAATTTCATTAAAATCGGAGAGAAACACTTGGGTTAGTTCCCTTGTGAGTTACTACAAACTTAATATTTAATTTGATTAAATAATAGTTAGCCGCGAAAGAATTAAAATTTTAATTCAAATAATAACGTTACTTTTGGCTGACATGACAGTGTCAAAGTGGCCAAGCAGGTCGAAAATCAGGCAAAAATAAAGTCAGATATTTAAAAAAAAATAACGGATTATTAACTTGAGTCATAATTCTAAACCGTTAGTTTTGGGCATTTAAATAGACTGTTTTTAACTGATGAGTTTCAACCAAAAATTGCACACAAATTAAATATAATTTTTTTCGCATTTTGAAATGTTTTCCAAATGAATTTTATTTCACGTAAAATTGAATAAAAATACGATTTAATGCTACTAATTACAACAAAAAATGTCTGTTAAAGTTTTGACATAAAACAATTTTTACAAATTTCAAACTGATTTTGGATTTTGAAAAAGTAAAAGTTGCTTAAATGAAAAATCGTGTCGCCAAATTTATAGTATATGATAGTCCGAAGTATCCTCTATCTCTCCATACCCAAGTCAAATTCAGTTTGATCCCACCCCGGGTGTGGTGATTTTTTTTCTCTCGTAAGACGCCGAAAAATCGGACAATTCAACGATAATTTGGAGTATATTTGTTAAAGAATATTGAAAAGTTATCCGAATGTATTTTATATCACATAAAAAATAACAAAAATATAATTTAATGACACCAATTTAAAAAAAAAAATGGCTGATAAAGTTTAAAGGCATAAAAATTTGAATACTGTAAAAAAATTAAATCAATTTATGATTTTGAATGGGTCACAATCACTTATATGAAATATCAAGTATAGTATATGATAGTCCCAAGTATCCCTTATCTTTCTACACCAAATTCACTTTTAGGCTGATCCCCTGATTTTTTTTCTAGTCGCTGAAAAGTCAAATAACTCGACGAGAGTATATTTTTTATTCCAATATTTTTTTTATTGCTATAAAAAGTAAGTGGTATTAGTAACTATTTCTTCATATATTTTACTTTTAAAAGACCCTTAAATTGACTGGAATTTCACGTGACATACTGTTCTCTAAGGTGATCCCTAACCTCCCACATACCACTTATCTTCGAAGGAATCCCACCCTGGAATGGGTTATTTTTTTAATATCAGGTAAAATTAACATTCATAATATGAATTCATGAAATTATTTTTTTAGGAAAACTAGAAATAACTGGAATTTTACCTGAAATACCATACCCTAATGTGTGCGGTAATGCTTGTAAACCGCTCAGGATGAATCCTCACAGGACCTTAATAATTCTGTATCTGAGGAAAAATTAAACGTTAAACATTATTAACCCTTTCATGCATATCGTACACTGTAGTGGACACACAATTTACTGCTGTTTTGATGCTGTAAAAGTCGCATTTCAAAGTTCTGCAGCAGATAGTGTCGTGCAGTGAGGGTTATAAAAAATGCCAATAGATGTCACTCGCGCGAGTGTAAAAGAAGGACCAAATATATATGCAAGAAATGTAAGGTGTCTCTCTGTCCCGATTGTTTCGAGTTTTTTCACACGCCAATTTAGACTAGATATTGAATTTATATATATTTTTTAAGGCAGTACTTAATAAAGATTTTATTATGAATTTTAATTTTAATTTGAAAATTTGTGGAATTTAAAAAGTCATGCATGAAAGGGTTAAGTAAATATTAAAATTATATTCTCATATACAGTATGTCTGGAGTTGGAATTAGTTGTGCTCAACTTCTCTTAATAACATTTATCGATATTGTCAAAAATAAATATACTTTTCTCTAGAGCAAAATTAATATTTTTTGAGAAATCTAGTAAACCATTGAAAAAATTAGATATCTAAAGGTTGCATTTTAGATTTTAGGCCATGCAGAACTTCTATGAAGAATAACATTTTTTCCTAAATTTAATATAAAGATGTTTTCCATATGGTTCCAATTTACAGAGAGATATTGTATATATATATATATATATATATATATATATATATATATATATAGGTACCTATATATATATATATATAGTACCCTGTCCAAATTATTAAGTCAAAAACAGTTACTGCTTTTTCAACTTTTAGCATTACTGGAACAAAATCATTTTATTTAGATGAGTTTTACTCAGATTCAATGTTTTGCAGTTCTGCGAGGGTAAAATTGCAGTCTTATTAATAAGACTAATTACCTACAACAAATATAGCATTTTTCATTTCTTAACATCATCATTAATATTACAAAATGTTCATTTTTGCTTTAAAAATGTATATAAACATGAATTTTTTTATTGACATATTTCAGTTTATTATTTGCATATTTCAATATGCAATAATGCATATTTTCGAGGTTTTAAATGCATACAGGGTCTTGCATTTCACGTCCCGTCTTCTATAGCTCATTTACCAATTAAGTTGGAATTTTGATATTTTGCAGAATAAATTTGCATCCTAGAATGCATTTCATGAAAATATTTTTGATTATACAGGGTGTCCCAAAAAAGTGTGACGTCATGATGATGTATATTTTATTACTTATTTAGATGCCTTTTATGGTTGCCTACATACTCCTCTAATTTTATTGAAATCGATTTAGTGATAACAGCAAAAAAAAACGAAAAAAAACAGTTCTCGCCATTGGTTTAAAAAATTAATAAAAAATAAAAATAGTGCCTTGTTAATAATATCATACAAGGTACTTATTTAATAAGGTTTGAGAGTCCCGTTAAGCAAGTTTGATTGATATGAATTACACAGGGTGTCCAAATTTTAGTGTCCAAACTTTAAAGCACTTTATTTTTTTTATTTTAAATTGGAGCCCCTGTATGTGTTTATGTCATTCCATGCAGAATTAAAAAAAAACAAACATTTTTCCTTATGTCATATACTTGTTTCTCATTGATCACTTGGTGAAACATTATGTTGATATAAGTTTAAAAATTAAAATTCACTTGGTTTGTTTCACGATTAAATTGCTTTATTTTCAACTAGTTTCGGCTTAGTGCCATTTTTAAGAATGATGTACAAACGAAATTTTCTGGATTATATAAATTAGGTGACATGCTCTTATTACCTGATCGACTGTCACCTAATGTATATAATCCACAAAATTTCGGCTGTACATCATTTTTGAAAATGGCACTAAGTTGAAAATAAAGCAATTTAATCGTGAAACAAACCAAGAGAATTTTAATTTTTAAACCTACATTTTTCCTAATTACAACGCTATCCCAATTCCTAACGCAATAAAAGTTATTTGCAGAAAACTCGTTTCATCAAATCATCATCCATGACAAAATATAATTCTTGAGTATAAAGAGCTTAAGCTAACAATGCTTTAAACTTTTACATTACTAAAGTCAAAATAGTCTCTTGTCACTTTGTTACATTTTAATGTCAATAAATTGTTTTTCAAAGCCTTTTAATGCATTAGGAATTTCGATAGGTTTTTTATTAGCATAAAATCCTCTCTCTAATCATAAGAGATAGAAAGAAAACGTTTTTAGATCATTGTACACTGAATAATAAAATTTTATCCACATTAGTTTCTGAGATATTATACAACCTTCATTTTTTAATGCAAATTATGGTTTCATAATAGGATTTTTTTCTTTAATCCGATATAACACTTGACTTAAAAAAATAACTAAAAGGAAACTAACCCAAGTGTTCCCCTCCGATTTGAATGAAATTTGGTGAATTTGTAGAGGGGTCAAAATATTCGATACGTATTTTTTTGTGTCGGCTAAATAACATGTTTTAGGTGGACTCGCCCCTCGAAAATCAGCTATACTTTTGTTTTTTGGGTGTAATTTCTGAACAAATCATGACAGCGTAATTTTGTAAATGTAGAACATTTCAAATCCACAAGTGTAGAAAAAAATAAAAAACATATAAGGAGTTATAAAACTCAATTTTCGCATTTTCGCATGATGCGCTTCATCAGAATAATTTAAATAAGCTTTATTAAATTAAAAAGTGCTTTTGCTCGGAACCGGACAATCGGGATACGCTGCAGAAAAGTTGTCAACTATTTCTCTAAAAAAAAAAAAATTCCTGACTTCTTGTAGAAAAATACAAATACATTTCCGTGATGGACAAACTTCTTATAATTGCCGTTACAAATTCCACCCGTTCTTCAACAGTATAAACAGACATTTTTACTTTCTCCGTTACGAAGTACGAGAAAGTATTGTGATCGTGATTTTTTTTTCAAAAATTTTTTTTACGGAAATATCCGTTTTGGGGTCCCTAGATGCCATTTCAACAATTTCTGGAAAAAAAAAATTTGTGTCTGTGTGTGTGTGTGTGTGTGTCTGTCTGTCTGTCTGTGTGTGTATGTTCCTCTATACTTGTGGCAACTTGTGTGTGCCTCATCCTGAACTGTGGCGGACGCACGGAATTGTGGCAACTTACACACTGTGCCACAATTTTCTCTGGTGATTTCTCCGTTTCTTGTTAACTTAGACTAACGATATTTACACTGAATATTATGATCAACAAAATACATTTATTCATTATCATAGTATTTACGAAAAGTACCTTTTACACAAGTTATGCAACTTTATTTAAAAATGTGTAAAAGACGCCACTATTCAGGATCTTGCATGTGGTACACACACTCATATTTGTGGCAACTTCAGTAGTGTTTAGTTGGTAGCGCCCTCTACAAAAAAATGCTACGTTGCCAGTAATTTGATACTGAGAGTTTCTTCGGCGCATATATATTTGGGTTGGAGCCGGATAATATCCTAGAAATCATTTCTGCTCTTATGAATTGTTTTTCTAGTTGCATACATATCATATTTTAATCTGTTATAATAATAATAAGTAATTATATTGGTTAAATAAATAATTAATTTAATAATTAACAATAATTATTTCTTCTTAATTACTGAATAAAGTAAAGATAATATAAAATAATTTTAAAAATTATTTAATTGTTAGACATTCAGCAATTGATCATACATATAATATATTTTTATAATTTTTGTTAGCTTAGTTTATTTTTTGTTTACTTTCCTATAAGTTTATTAAATTGAATTTGAGGCTCTTATTTAAAGTTATTCGGTCGTATTATAATTATATTTAACATCGTCAGGGACAAATGCACAATTGTATACGTTTCAAAAAATGCTTCATAAATTTTAAACGAATAGGATTTAGTGCATTAACGCAATCTCGTCTTCAGTGAGGAAATCAGCCACAGGTGTGCATTACCATGCCTTTACCGTCTCTCTGGTATGACTGCCAGGATTTCAATTGTTTTCAAAAGATGGTAAAATTCCAAATTCCAAATTTAATTTGTTTATGAATAGGTTAAATTTACATTTTATTAAAACTATTTTTGTCAATGACAAGGCGAAGAGTAAAAAATATCTCAAATAATACTAAGAACATAATATAAAATAATATTCAGATATTCTTTATTAAACATTTTTGAACATTTTAAAACATAGAAAATTGACCACCAATTTTTTATCAGTATTATGATTATTATAAATATCATCTAGTATGAATCGAGCTAAGAGTCAATTGTCCATTGAATTTATGTGATTTCAATTTAATAACTGGCACAAAATGGTAAATAATTTTAATCCTATCAAATATTTTAATAATAATTTAATACAATTTCAATTTGTTTTTCTAAATTTACATATTTTACTATTAAATGTTTTTTTTGTAATTTAGTTAAATTATAGGTTTAGATGATATATTATTAATAGATTCTGCTTTCGGGGGTATGTTATAATATGCCGTGTATTGTATTACCACAGCCGTTAATATTTTGCCAATTAACTTTTGGACCATATTTTAACTTACGTTTTAATGAAAATATTTGCTTAAAATCCATATTAAAATTTTATCTCTTTTCAGCGAACTAATTGTTCTTATAATTAGAACATTATTATAACAGACAATAGATTGTAATCCATAGGTTTTAGCTTAATTTTTAGTAAAATGACATTGACATTAATTACAATTTCTTGTTCTCTTGTTTCGGTTATCAAAGTTAACATATCAACAGTTAAATAATTAAATTTTAATATAGTACCACTTAAAACTTAAGATGAAAACTTTAAAAGTCCGCAATTAAAAATACAATCAATATATTTAATATTTTTTCTGCATTGCAATGAATGCTGTTTGTTTGCAGCTTCTCAACTATCCCCTTTGAAAGTTACTTTTAGGGAAAAAAGTTATTCTTTATAAAAAGTTCTGCATGGTCCAAAACCTAGAATGCAATCATCAGATGTCAAATTTTTCAGTAATATACGGAGTTTGAGAGAAAATATGAATTTTGTTCCAGAATAAAGTACCTTTATTATTGACAATATCAAGAACTGTTATAAAGAAAAGTTATTTAGAATTTAAAATTGGGTTTAAACATACAGTCATGTCTGCCCAGTGATAAAAATAAGATTTTGTAATTTTTCTTTTTCTCTACAGTGGTACATGCACATTGATATTTCAAATGTTGCAATGACAGTGACAGGTCTGTCATTGAACGTCAGATATTTGAAAATTATAAATGAATAGTAATTCCGGTGACATTGAGTTTGGAGAAAAACTAGAAATTGTATTAATTGTGATTGAAGATTATAAAACGTATCGGGAAGCAGATGAAATATTTAATAACAAACATCCAGATAAAAATGTATACAATACTACAGTAATGAATATTTATTTCATGAAATTAGGGTTGATGGAAATCCATCGATTTCTAGACAATTCGCAAGCCCTTCTTTTTTTTATTGGATTTGGCTTATAAGCCATTCACCCACTAACGGTTATAATATTTGCAGAATAAAAGGAGGAAAAAATGAATAATTACAAGCCTTTCTAGAACATCTTTAATATTTTTAACAGACCACAAAATTTAGCTGAACTTGAACATTGCATAAGAGATGAAATGCGCAGGTTTAGCCCGGAAAATTCGGGCAATGAATGAGTTGTTATTAAAAAAAAATCGATGACGTCTTTACACAAAAATAAATGATGGCTGAAAATCGACTTTCATGGAAAAATGTGTATTTTTATCAAAGAAAATTGACTTGAGGATTTTTTCCAAAAATATTTTATTTTGATTTTACTGAATTTATTCCATACTGTACTGCGTGCACTATATATAAGAATTAAATGAAAACCAAAGTATTACAAGTTTATTCCATATAACCGTTATTATTTAGAAGAGAAAAACAAATACAGCGATTTTATTGGCAGAATTAATCGAGAAATAACTTTGAAATAATTTAAGTGCATAATGTATTAATAAAATTACATTTTGCACTAGTGCTTGAAATAATTTTAGTTAAGTACATTAAAACAGTGCCAGTGTCTGTTTAATGACACAGTATAATTGTTATGCTTTCGTATAAAGGGAAACAACAGGTCTATAAAAATCCGAAATAATAGAAAAAAAATAAGTAGCCATTTTTTAAAGTTACAGACGATCTAATTTAAAAAAAAATGATAACCTTGATGTAAACATTCAACGGCTCAATTGTTTATTATGTAAGTAACTATGAAAATTTATAGGGCTGGCAACCTTGGCTTTTATGTTGCCAGATGTTCCCATTCTTCATCCCTAGTACCTGCGTTCGACCTTCCCTTTAAATTTTAAAAGGAATTCGTTTAAATGAATGCTACACAACTCAAAATCCGTTCCAAACTAACACACGCTGAATAAAACTAACTCATATTTAATTTATATTACACGTACTTTTTCAATCTAAACGGCAATTATCAAATTCAACTTTTACTTTTAAATGTAACATGGCTCAATGAATTTATATTTATGTTCAGTAGCTCCGAAAAGTCCGATTCAAACCAATATACAATAAATTAATCTAATTCAAGTATATACGCATTCTAGGGCCGAAAGACCTTAGGTCAATAGCCCATGTGACAGTCTTGTTTATTTAAAAAATATGTAAATAATGTAATCATGTCAAAAGGCTGTTAATAGAGATTATGTATATATAAATTTTAGTAATTATTACATATATTTTATTTGTCCAACACTATTTTTATTTTTAAAATTAAAAACAGACGTATTCGAGGATTTTCTTATTTTTACACACGTAGCACATATTTCAAAGTAATAATATTTATTACTTGATAACAAAATTGATATTTATTATATGTTTTAAGTACATTTAAAAACTAAAATAATTTTGGCTTTTAAATGTGCAGCAATTTTCAGTCGAGTTATGAATTTTTTAAAATGTATTTTTTTCAATGACGCACACTGGAATGCAAAAATTAAAAAATAATATAAAACAGAAGGATAAAATCCTACCAAAAATTTAGTTTACTTCACAAGGCGTCTATCTTTCAATAATAATTTTGGTTTTTGAATGTGCAGCAATTTTCAGTCGTTATGAATTTCTGAAAATGAAGTTTCTTCAATGTCAAACTTTCGAGCGCAAAAAATTAAAAAAATTATGTGAATCGCAAGAAAAAAATTCTACAAAAATTGAAATCACTTTACACGCCGTCGATCTTTCAAAATCATTTTGTCTTTTGAATATTATTATTATTAAAAAAAGTGTTTGAAATATAATAAAAATTAAATTGAATGTGGTAAAAAATAAATATAGCATTTATAAGAAATAAGAAATTTATGATACGAACGTCTTTGCCATTCTTAAATACCTCCTCAATTAACTAAGATATAAAGAAACAACGAAAAACAAAAAAAAATGAAGTAATTTTTTTCAATGGATTATTAATCAGCATAAAATTCTGCAAAAGTGCCATAACCTCTATCTCTTCTAATAAGCGGGATCCCCATGATGAGTCTCGAATTTGAAACACCCTATATAATATCAAATATTACTGAGAATTAATACACCCATGATGAGGAAAATTATTCTATTTCTTAATTATTTCATTTTCATCTTGTGTTCGATCAACCAGTTTCGACATGCACGGCTTATTATAATTACACCCTTTGTACTAAACAGGTCACTGATTCGAAAAGAAATAACACATATATAAAAATTATTCTCAAATAATAGGATATCAGATGTCTTACTATGTTTATAATATTGGGCAAATTATTCTAAAAGTAATGAATCAATCATTTTCATCAAATTAAATTTTAAAATTAAAAAAAAAAATTGTGATTAATTTCCATTTAATCTTTTTCTGTCTATCTTTTCTCTATTACGGCACAAGAGGATGCAACTAATATTAGTACAGGTACAGGTTTAATACCGTAATTTGTGCATTATTAATTATTCCAAGAAAAATCACTTTACTTTTGAAAATCAAAACCAATACAAATTTGATTAAATATTATATTGGTATTCATTGTTTATTTCCGGCAATTTAGCTCAACAAATTATCTCAAAGATTTATAGCTCAGGCAAAAATAAGTTTACAAAATCAAACGTTACTTGAAATAGTATAATTTAGGCTATTGTTTGACCACCAATTTATAATTTAGTAAATGTTATATTCAGTTTAAAATTGTTCGAAAAACTTATTTTTTGTCGTAAGTTATTATTATTGATTGGTATTTATTTCTATATTAATATTTACAAGAAATGTATGAATAAAGTATTATTGAGAAAATGGACGTAATAAAAAATCTAAGATTTATTTCTCTACCATGCGTTACAATGGCCAATGAAATTCAGTTTGAAACCGCAAAAAACTTAAAGAAAGTTATTAATTTAAATAGCAATAGTAAAAATCTATTTTTAAATGTGTATAGAAGTGGATGCCATGCCTCAAATGTTTTTATCTTTCGCAGATGTTAGCATTCGTCACCCCCAAGTTAACTACCTGTTTTCGACCGCCCTTTAAATTTTAAAACGAATTCGTGGAATGAATGCGTCACATCCCAATATCCGGTCCAAACTAACACACAATAGCACATAAAAACATTTACACATTAACAGTAAAATATCCATTTATGTAAAGTAATTTAATTAAAAAATCACTGAACTAATAGCAAGGAAGGGATGTAAATCTGGTATGAGAAAATATCATTTTCATCGATTAAATGTCGTTCCCAATAAAATATTTTATGAATTATATATTAAAATCTTTGTTTACAAGTTCTTTGGAATTTAATAATGCATTTAGTGATCATGTTGGATATTTGTTGCCACTTATTATTTTGTTGCTGTGGCAACGCATTGTTTGTTTTATTTTTTAAACGAAATGACTCAAAAAATTTCTAATAATACAATTTAAAAAAATGGGATCAGAGAAAAATCTATAAAGAGTAAAAAAGTGTATTGTTATAGCAACAAAGTATTCAACTTTAGTTCAATGCATTTTTGAATCTGGTAAATTTAATTTAAAAAAATTAATTATAAAATTATGCGATATATTTTAGACACGCTACCACTTATTTTTCGTCAAATTTACTTGAAAAATGCCTTAGGCGACCCTAGAAAAAATAGTATTGCATCGTAGTTACAAATCCTCTATCTAAAAAATACACAACAAGGTCGGTTGTTTTTTGAAACTAACAATATTTTGCCATTCAAATAAAAAAATGAAATGAAAAATGTCCTGAAAATGTCTCTCATATAAACTTTATAAATTTACTAAAAATTAATTGATGTAACTTCCGGTAAAACCAAAAGTGCAACTGGTTTTTGGATGACCACTAAACTAAAAAAAAATCGAAAATATGACACTTATTTCTGGAGTATTTCTGAACACTCATTGGGTTTGATGCAAAATCAGAGTTAAATACCAAAAATGTCGAATTTTATATATTAGTGTCTTATTTTAATTAAAACTATTCATTAGAATTGATTCAGAAGATTTACAACATTTTATATCCGAAGTTTTGAACCAATGAAACTATGTCAGCATATTATTATAAAGTAAAATTTTATTATTTAAATTGAAAATAAATCACAAAAGTACAAATATTATTTTCTACAATCGTCAGAAAAAAAGTGTATTGACGCATCGCTAAATTCTCAATATTTAGGTATAGTATTCTAATTTTAACAAAAATATTGTTTGTATTTCGTGTTCGATGATTATTGGCGCATTCGAATGACATTCTCATGCGAAACAATAAAAACACAAATTTTGCGCACGTACAAAAATAACTATTATTACGATAGAAAAAATTGTGAATGATACACGCATTAAAAGTGCCTTTATTTTTATTTCGTAGCGTTGCGAACTGCTGGTTCGCCGTCGTTGTGCAAATTCCCTACTCACAAAATGAAGTAATTCTTTGAATGCTTGTCATAAATTATTTTCTGAATATGTACATCGATAATATAAAAACAAATTTTAGTTAAATAACCATGCATTTAAGGGTAAAAGATGTTCAAAAGGTAGAATGCAATGAATTATTGTAGGTTGCTGGCAGCGGCAACGTTGCTTTTCACACACTGGTAGGTTATGCAATACTTGTGGCAACCCATTCTTACACACGGTATGTTTCCCCACACTTGTGGCACCCTGGATACACACTTCACGTTTCCCAATACTTGTGGCACGGTTGCCACAATTGTTTTTTTGCAATAACTTTGTTTATATGGAGGGTAAAACAAAATGAATCACATATTCAGAAATAGCGTGGAAAAGCGCAGCGAAAGGGCAGCATCTAAACGAAAGCGCCACAATTGAGGATATTTCATGGGTTGCCACAAGCATTGCGGGACGTGTATGTGTGTGTGTGTGTGTGTGTGTCTGTCTGTGTGCGCTGTATCTCAAAAACTAATAGACCAATTGATATGAAACTTTCAACATACGTCTTATTTGATAATCTGAAGAACTGAAAAGCTTTTGGTAAAATTTCGTACACCGGAAGTGGGTGTTTACCTTAACTGTTTTTTGTTTTTTGCCAATATTTTCTTAAATATGAAAAATATCACAAAAACATTTAAACAAACATTGAAGACAACAAAGAAATGAACATCTTTTGCTTGAAAATATTTTTCATAAAATCATTGCTATTCGAGAAAAAAATTTATTAATTTTTTTTAACTTTTGGTTTATAATTATGAAACGATGATAGTTACAGCAAATTTGTGTGAATAATAATTGTAGAGAATAGCAAAATGAACAACTTCTAAAGAATAAGTTTTTTTCGAAATCTCGTTAGTTTTTGAGTAAACCGAGTTTTTGAATTTGAAGTATATTTTTTCCGTTTCATAATTTTGACGTTTTAAACGTCAGTTTCATCCAAGTTTACGCAACGCTCGATGTGCATTTAAAATATGATTTCAATTGAAAATGAACCATGAAAACGTAAATATAAATGATACCATCAAGTCGGAGAAAGTAACATGATGGCCACATCACCATTTTTTAATATAAATTCGCCTGATTACTTGCCTCACTAATTATTATTATTATTATTATACGGCTTTATTTATAGCAAGAATATATTACAAAATAACTATTATACTGTAGGCGATGTTCAGGAAGCTAAAATATAACTACTACTGTTCTTCCACTTAATTAGCCAAATATTTATGTTAATCTACTTAATCTACTTAAATTAAGAAAATTACAGAGTTTATGTGTGTACGTGTACTATTACAAAATATGTCTATACTTATAATTATGAACAAAGTTTCATAACCTTGGTAAACTTGAAAACTCACCCAAATCAAGAGAATATCACTTATATAAACGCGTGGATTGTCGAAGGTACACTGAATTGGATAAAACAAGAAAAAAAAAAAAAAAAAATTTTTAATTTTCTTGCCTATGACAAGATTTATTGCTCTAATAAACTTTTTCGTAAAGAGTACTTAAATTGGCGCAAATTCTGTGATTTTAAATGTGAGGGTAAGTTATTATAGGTTCTGTATACGTTGAACGTGAAACATCTTTCGAAGAAAGTTGTTTTATGTCTTGGCTGAGAAATTAAACCACGAGACCTCACGTTAATGTTATGTACATCTGTTCGCCAAACAATTTTATTGTAAAGATACAGAGGGGTTTGTGTGTTAATAATTTTAGTGTAAAAGATACACGAATAAAAGTATCGATGATCAGACATATTTAATCAATTCAATGAAGTGAGCTTCTGAGAGATATGGTCAAATTAAGGAATCACACATTTTTTTTTTTTGGTTTGGAAAGTCAAGCATTTTCTATTGGAATATATCATTTTTAAATTCAAATATGCTCGTGCGATACATTTACTAATGTGCCTTTTAAATCGCAAGTCATTATCGATGATTAAACCCAAATTTCGAGCTTCATCGACAAAAGTTAATGATTCATTGTTGACTTTTATTTTAAACGAATTCTTAATGTGTTGTACCGTTTTACCATGACCGAAAAGCATTGCAATTGATTTATTTGCATTTATTTGCAATGAGTGATCATTAGAAATTTTTATTAATTGCGTTAAGTTCGAATTTCAGCTGCTAAAATATCTGTAGGTTTGAAGGAATAGACGTATAAATACAGAAGAGAAGAGGCCCGAAAATAGACCCTTGTGGAACACCGGCCGATATTTTGCTTATACCAGATATATCATCATTAATCCTGACTTGTTGCATACGATTGTCAAAAAAACTGGGAAATAAGGTTTTAACATTTTCTGTGAACCCAATGTAGTGTAGTATTGATTTTAAAATATCATGGTTAATAGTATCAAAGGTTTTACTGTAATCCAGTAAAACCAGTGAAGTAATAAGGCCCTGATGCAGATATTATGTCATCAGTTACATTCAATAGGGTGGTTGTACAGCTACAATAATCAATTAGATATTTCGCAAATTCGAGGTACTTTGATTATTTTTTCTCAGTTATTTATATTAAATAATTTCATTTTTTTATGGAAAAAAAAACATGTTTAAGTTATTCTAATGCAGCGCATCATGTAGAAAAATAATTGATTTATTAGTAACTAAAAATTTCTCCAAAATTTTATGATAAAATATACATTTACACAAGGTATAGTTTTTAACATCTAAAATCCTATGGCCCACGATAAAAAACAATATAATGTATATCGGGTGTGTATAAATTGGCGGATAATCTACACGTGACGATATTCTTTCAAAAATTCTAAGCGGCTTATCTTAATTCTAAAATGTTGTACCATGCTTCCTGATCCTTCACGAGGTCCTCTAAGTTTGAACATCCAGTCGTTAAATATGCGTTATTATTCGTTATTAATTTACAGAAAACCCTGCAATTTTGACAGTATGAATAGTTTGAAAATTATTTGTTCGTGTGTGCTTTCTTTCTATCTCAAACTTCTATTTTTAACATTTCTTAATTAGCTTATTTTCATAAAAAATACGTTCGGCAACGTGACACCTGCTTATGTCACTTTGACAGAGAAATAATTCATTCAAACTTGCTAGTTCCATGTTCGTGCCAATTCTGCTTTTCTCATTATTATCAGTTTGTATAAGTGTCCGCGCTTCAGAGTATTTCTGTTTTTGGGGTATTTTCGTTTTGTTTTGTTCAATTACAATGGATTTTACTATTGATTCATAATCTGTTTTACTTTGCATCTGTAAATAAACCCCGCTCTATCTATCTAGTACCTTTTACTCCAAAGTCTAAACCATGAGATTATTGATAAGCAGGGCAGCTCGTGAATGCTATGTTGCCAAATGTACATTTCTTTTAAATGGCGTCTGATGGCCTATGAGGCACGGTAGAACATTTTTTCATCGACGCTTTGTATTTAGAATTTTAGGAAGAACATCGCCACGTGTAGATTATCTGCCAATTTATACACACCCGATATTTGGATTCCGCGTTTGGAACAAAACTTTAAACTATTTTTTGTCATCGTCAATTATGTCTATATGTATGCATTTTTTTAAACGAATATCATTATTGCAGTAAATACAAGCCATAAATATCAATAATTTTTTTTTACAGTCCCGAAGGAGTCAATACATACATTTTTACAGCAGTAAGTCGGCTTTGAAATTGTGTACATTTACGAAATTACGCTAGCAAGATTTTTTAACAAGTTACAAGCAAGTTCACCCCCTAAACATGTTTTTTTAGCCGAAACAAAAAAATATGTATCGAATATTTTGGCCTATTTGCTTCAATATTAAAAAATATAGTTATCTAGTTGAAGTGTTCTAAATTTTAACCAAAATAATAAATTTCAGAACCAGTAAATAATAAAATGATTACGCGCTTCAGTGAATAATTGATTACATTATCCTTTGAGCATCAAAAATATATTTGATTCATTATTTTCCTTATTTAACCGTGGAAAAGTTGTATTTTTATTTTCTGTATTTACAACAATTACCTTTAAGCACGTACAATTTATTATAAATATCTAATATAGCATTACAGGGAATATCCTGCAATTATTTAAATTTTTTAAATAAAAATGTTTTATAGATTGATTTTTTTTTTATTTGCGTTCATAAATCGTTAAAGAAAATAACGGTGAGTAGCAGGAAATAGTGGGTGATATATTAAATATTCTATTTCCGCAATAAAATAGTGTTGGAGTATGTTATGAAAGTTTGGGAATGTTTAATATATAAATATTTTGCGTAAAGGACAATCGCTCTTATTAAATTTTAGTCGTCCCTCCAAATGGAATTCCATGTCAAAATAATTTAAAATGTCATAAAATCGTTTGCAATATGCATTGAAATTAAATATAATTTTGTTGTAGTTAATGGGGTGATTTATACTAGTAATCGCAGCACTTGAAAATGTGTACATGTTTAGGAGGGATTGTTTTAATTCTTTGCGTTAGTATAGGGTGTCCCACGAAAAAGTTGCATTTTAAAATTGCTATAAAAAAAAGACAGGTGGATATTTTTCAATATTTTTTTTAAATTGAATAGCGCCAACATTGCGGTTTAATAGTGGAAGACCACTTCATTCATATGACTGCCTCGGCTGGCTTTGCAGTAGCCCATTCTGTCGCCCAAATTTTTCATGACATTTTCGATGGTGTGGCCCTCAATGGCTGCAATGGTGACTTCAATCTCGTGCTTTAGGTCGTCAATCGTCTCTGGATGGTTGGCGTAGCACTTATCCTTGACGACTCCCCACAGAACATAGTCCAACGAGGTCAAATCGCAGCTGCGCCAGTTGACATCGCCGTTTCGGCTTATTATGCGATTTTCGAACGTACCGCGCAAAAGTTCTACTGTAACGTTGGTTGTGTGGCACCAGGCGCCGTCCTGCTGGAACCAAATGCCGCCGATGTCTTCCTCTTCCATTCGGGGAAAGAAAAACAAATCCCAACATGCCGCGATAGCGCTCACCATTGACGGTTACGGCGGCTGCTGCTTCGTTTTCGAAGAAAAACGGACCAATGATGCCGCCGCACCAAACAGTCACTCGTTGTGGGTGCAGTGAGTTTTCCATGATTACGTGTGGATTTTCTGAGCCCCAAATGCGGCAGTTTTCCTTATTGACATAACCACCGAGATGGAAATGAGCTTCACCTGAAAAGATGATTTTTCGATAAAAATGCTCATCTTCCATCAAGCGTTCTTCGGCCCTTTGGGCGAACCGAAATCGCATCGGATGGTCGTGCGGCTTCAGCTCTTGCACCAATTGAATTTTGTACGGCTTCAAACCGAGGTATTTTGTCAAAATTCTTTGAAGGAACGTGCGAGAAATGTTCAATTCCTGCGAGCGGTGTGGAGTTGATGTTGCTGGATTGTCACTCACACGTTCGGCAGCAGCACCAATATTTTCGATTGAGTGCACTGGACGAGCACGGGAACGCGTTGCTTTGTCCATTAACGAGCCACTTTCACGCACACGCTTCACAAATTTATCCACAAACTGCCTGGAAGGCGCTTTATTTTTCCCGAATTTTGTGCACATTTTTCTTGCAGTTTCGGTTGCAGACTCACAATTTTGGAAGTAAGTTTTCAATATTTGCCAATTTTCTTCGAGCGTAAACTTACCCATTTCGTAAACCGCAAACCTTTGACTAAATATTTGACACATTGGCAAAGTCATTCGAGCTGTCAAAGCCGAAATAATCGATAGTTCGAAAAGCAGCCGATAGATGGGCCACCCTGTAGTACCTACAAAAACGTTTTCAAAAATGTGTGAAATAGCCTCAGAAGATCTTTGCGATAAAATATTCAGCTTGACTAAGCCTATGTGTGAAGTTTAATTGAAAATTCTCAATTTATTTTTGAGGTCCAGCACCCACAGAAAGTTTTTTAAAAATGAATAGTCTTGCGAGATAATTATGTTGCAATATAGTTTTTCAGATTGCTTAAGCCTAAATCTTAAGTTTAATTGGAAAGTTTCTATTCGCGTTTGAGGAACAACACCTACAGAAACTTTTTTTTAAATGTTTGCAATAGTCTCGGGAGATATTTCCGTTGAAATTTCGAATTCGAATTCAAAAATTTCACGAAAACCAAACTCTCCCAACCTTCCATGAGGGAAGTTGTGCTTTATACATATTTCACATTTGTATCGGTAGATGTAATCTAATACAAATATGGCAAGAAATTATAGCGCCTTCAAAAGAAATAGTATTCATCATCTTTTGAGGTGTAAATAACAATCTGGACCCTCACTGCGGACGGGTATCCATGCGGGGGAGTACGTGATAAGGGACAGGATTTACGAGTGGGAGTCTGTAGCCCTTGGGGAGCATGACACGGAATCGACTCGCTTCCAAAATCGTGCACGAAGAAACTTACCGGCCGTAAATCCGCAGGGGCCTATCCCCTGTATACGCCATACACCCCCGGCTTTGGGAGTGGACGTGTCTGGTGTTTGCAGGTTAGGTGTGTCTGTTTATTATTCCCCCATTCCTCTTTCCTGCATTGTTCACATCGAATTAGAACAGACACGAACACCGAACTTTACACCAAAACCACTCTGTTCGTGCATTTTGCAATTTGAGAGAAGGTCTCGGCTGTAATAGGATTACGAAAAAACAAATTAAGTATACGATATCAAATTCAATTTTGCAAGTAAAAGTTAAATTATCACGATTCCATTAATTACAGGTATTCAAAATGTAATAATAAAAACTGATCAATTTTTAAATTTATCATGCGGCTTAAAAACGTGTAATAATTGGTCGGGGTCATTTGACGTTCGTATGTAGCAGCTGCTGGTGGCTTTATTTTTAACAGAATTAACAAAAAAATGCCATAATAAGGCATTTTAAACATTCAGAATTTAAAACGAGTTTATGGTAGAATAAATTACCTATCTGCAATTAAATGAAAAATTTCGCAGTAATTATAATTAAACAATTGCCAGGAATCTCTGGTTAAGGGCGGGTATTATAAAGGTCATTTAAATTTAATTAACGATTTAATTTTAATTGACATTTGTACTACATGTATTTTGTTTCATTTAAATTTTAATCTTCTATTAAATTCTAACATACCTTAATAATACCGGTCCTAAGTCATGAACTATGTCTATAAGGTTTTAAAATTAAATTTTAATTCAATAATCACTAACTACATGGAGCATTTCTTGCTGAAATAAGCATTCAATTCAATCGCTTTATTTTCAGTCACGTGTGCAAAAATAATCCATCAACATAAACTTACACTAAAATCACTTTATGAGTTCCCATAAGTTTATCGCCGCCATTATGACGTTGCTAAGCAAAATAAGTACTTGCAGATAATAATTCACTATGGGAAGTAATCATTAAATCAAAATGTTGTGTTCACGGTTCGGCAATGAAGATGCTCGAGAACCCACGGCGCCTCGCACCGAAAGCAAAGGGTGCCAATCCGCTCCGCCACGGAGCGCTCCTAACTGGTAATAGTTGTATTTTTAATCAATATTGTTGAATAAATTACATGCAAGAAATGTTCGAATCGAATATCCCTCGGACATTAATGAATACTTATAATGAATAAAGTTTCCTCAAGCAAGTTGTTTTTAGGTATAGATGGCAAAAATGGTTCACTGTCGGATACCATTCCGAACCGGTTCACTCACTGGACTGAACCGGTTCCTTGGAGCGGTTCACGGGTATTTTCTACAGGTATATACCAGATTGATAGAAATGAGTTCCAGCCTTCCAATTAATTAAAATTCATTCATAGCGTGGCCACAACTGCAATGTATTTTAACTTTTTTTGTATTTTATACTTGACAATATGAGGAATTGAAAAGCTACTGGTAAATATTTGTAAACGAGAAGTGGGCATTAAATATTTACCCTGTTTTTTTTTACATGTTTCTGATATTTCTGAATCGATTGATTTTGAAGTTTTATTTTTTCCTGTCATGGCTTCTGCTATTTTTACATTATCATTTAATTTTCACATTTTCTCCTCTCTGGTAGCACATCGATAATAAATATAAATCAAATCTGGTAGATTTTTAAACTTATTTACCCTTGTACAACTTCTCAAAAATAATCGGGAAATCAGCAAAATGCACACCCGGTGTATCATACTCTTATTATTTATTGAATGAAATAAATCATTTCAAAATTGTATAATTTCTTTATTATGAAATTATAAAATATTACATGCTGCGGGTTATTTTATTTTTATTTATTTATTTATTTATTTATTTAATAAGCATCTAAAAGAAATGAGAAATTTAACTAAAGTTAAAAGACTTTATGATAAATTAATGTAGAAATTTGACAAGTGTCCCGAAAAAAAACTAATTTTGACTTACAGCCGTTAAGCCTCTAAAAAAATATCGAATTTAATTAAAGGTAAAAGGTCATGTCCAAATTAAAGTCGAAATTTGACTTCAATTCAACAAGAAAAAAATGACGAATTTTGACTTAAACCTTTAAGCCACTAGAAAAAAATGTCAAATTTGAGTTAAATTAAGAGACTTTATGTCGAAATTTGACTTTGAAGTCGAAAACCGTCAAGAAAAAAGATTAATTTTAACTTAAAGAGGTTAAGCCTCTAGAAAAATGTCAAATTTGGAGAGAGTTAGAGACTTTATGTGCAAATTAAGGTCGAAATTTGACTTAAAGTCAATAAGCGTCAAAAAAGGCTAATTTTTACTTTAAGCCTCCAAAAAAAATATCAAATTTAATTAAAGTGAAGAGATTTTATGTCCAAATTACTGTCGAAATTTGACTTAAAGTTGAGTAGCGTTAAGAATGCAAGACTTTATTTGGCTTAAACCCTTAAGCCTCTAGAAAAAATGTCAAAATTGGGTAGAATTGAGACTTCATGTGCAAATTAATGTCGAAATTTGACTTAAAGTCAACAAACCCCACGAAAAACGACTAATTTTGACTTAAAGTTGTTAAGTTTCTATTAAAAATGTCAAATTTAATTCAAGTTAAAAGACTTTATGAGAAATTAATGTCTAAATTTGAGCGTTAAGAAAAAAATACTAATTTTGACTTAAAGCCATTATGTCTCTAGAAAAAATGACAAATTTAATTCAAGCTAAGACTTTATGACAAACTAATGACAAGCGTCAAAAGATAGACTAATTTTGACTTAAATTCTGGAAAAAAAGTCAAATTTACTTAAAGTTCAAAGACAACTTAATGTAGAAATTTGACTTAAAGTCGACAAGTGTTGAGAAAAAAGTCTAATTATGGCTTAAATCTGTTAAGCTAGAAAATATGTCAAATTAAATTAATGTTAAAAGAACAAATTCATGTGGAAACTTGACTTAGTCGACGAGCGTTAAGAAAAAAGATTAATTTTGACTTAAAACTTTAACCCTTTAGAAAAAATGTTAAATTTAATTACAGTTAAACGACTTTATGTTCAAATTAATGTCGTAATTTGACTTAAAGCATTAAGAAAAAAAGACTAATTTTGACTTAAAACCTAAAGCCTCTAAAAAAAGTGTCAAATTTAATTAAATTAATTGCAAGCAAATAATGTTGAACCTTCTTCGTATCAAACAGGATAAAAATGTAATTAAAGTTAAAAGACTTTATGTCCAAATGAATGTGTAAATTTGACTTAAAGTCAACACGCGTCAACAGAAAAGAATAATTTTGACTTAGTCGGTAATCGTCTAGAAAATATGCCAAATTGAATTAAAGTTAAAAGACTTTATGTTCAAATTAATGTCGAAATTTGACTTAAAATCATCAAACGTCAAAAAACGACTAATTTTGACTTAAACCTATTAACCTCTAAAAATATCAAATTAAATTAAAGTTAAAAGACTTTATGACTAATCAATGTCAAAATTTGACTTAAAGTGACAACCGTCAAGAAAAAAAGACTAATATTGATTTAAAGCCGTTACGACCCTAGAAAAAATGTTGAGTTTAATTAAACGTATTCACATTTTTATTTAAAATTCCAAAACTAAAAATTTAATTTCTGGACTAAAAAAAAATCACGAGAACCGCATGAAATTTCCGCGGTAAGTTTCCGCAGATAACTTCAAGCGGTTCTTAACGGCAACGCTATCTGCACAAACTTCATGCGGTTTCTCGTATGACCCGCATGAAGTTGCCGTGGAAACTCCATGCGTTTCGAGGTGTGAACCGCTTAAAGTTATCTACGAAAACTTCAGGAACCACATGAAGCTCGTGCAGATAGTGGAGTGAACCCCATGATATTTTTGCAGTTAACTTCATGTTCATCTCTTGGAACCGCATGAAGTTTCCGCAGGTGACTTCATGTGGTTCCACCGGGGCGCTTTTGCGGATAGAGGTACGCGTCTAGTTTTCATTCTTGAAGAAAACGCCAAGTACACATTAAAGTGAAGAGGAACCGCGGTTCCTTTTGTCCGAACCGGTTCCTGAGCGCTCTTTACTAAGAACCGGTTCATTGAACCGGTTCTTGAACTGTCTGCCCATCTCTATTTTTAAGTAACAAACCTCCGCCTACGGCGTCGGGTTATTACTAAGCAACGTGCTTTCGGAAACTTATTAAATTATTTCGTATTATGAATGTCCTTGGGATATTAGAACCGATAATATTATTTACAGTTTAGAATTGAAATAAAACTTGTTTCGCCATACAATGAAAGATGTTGTGTTATGGCAGCGCAAGGCGGAAGGGGTTCAGGGTGGAATTCAGGCCTTAATTTAATTTTTGTCTAACGAATTATAATTAAATTATAACGTAATTTCTAATGCGAATATGTAAGTACAGTATAATATAATTTCAGTTACACGTTATAACTTTATAGGATTAGGAAAGTTTTGTTGGAATCTTGTTGAACCCTTTATGAAATTTAATGAGTAATCAGAAATATAACACTTAATACATTCGCATAATTAATGTTGGCCTGTTTTAATTTTGCGGCCATTTTCAAGGAATGCGATACGCGGTTATACGTTTTTCGTGCAATTTATTCTATAACTAGTTACAGAATGATCTTTAATTCTTCTGACAAAAATAATTTATTTGTATTTCTGTGCATTTATAAAGTATGGATTTATTTTTAAATTAAAATTTCATTGCATCGGATGAAGAAATCCAAAATGCGCAATATGCAAATAACATAACGGACAATTTATTTCCACAAAATCCAAATATGGATATAAACATTATTACGAATTTTTTATTGACTTTAAGAAGAAAAAGAAAACAACTTCCTTTTCAGAAAATATGATAGCATACATTGGTGAGATATTAAAGAAGCAGAAATCTTCAACATTATTATTATTTAATTTTCACAATTGTCAAAATAATATAATAAACATTTATTAATAAAATGCTTATTTATTGTGTACATTATTTTGTCTCATGGTCGTGGAGAAAATACAGTCTGCTATTCAGTTAGATGATCGTGGTTCTACTCGAATCAAAATTCCATTCTAAACTCGTTATAGAATATACTATTAATTGTTGATTACGGCAGAGGCTACTCAAAGGCTTATTGCAGTATTAAAGCAAACTTTTTACTCTTTTCAACTCGCTTGTAATTACCCGTACCATGACTCCGCTTAATTGCACGCCTGCACCCGGAAGCTTTTAGTCTCGTTTAGCTGACATTACACACGAAATTGAATACACTACCATCGATGAGCAAAAATGATACTATTACTTTTAATTTTGATAGGATAGAGATAGAAAATAAATAGATTACCTTGTATAAGAACTATAAAAAAATTCTAGTTATAGCCTGTTCGCTGGAATCTGGCGGCTGTGGTCGTAAAAGAGGGTCGAAGCTCGGTAATGATGTATAATATACAACTTAATGATAATAATGCGACGGCTCTCCTTGAAATACATTTATTAACTTGCCACTATTTCTGGATCATATAAAAAGTACAATAAGAAAAATATAAAATAAAGACAATTATAAACTAAACAACTAGATGGCACCAGAATGCATTTATAAATATAATATCTCATGACAGGTAAGTAGGGCACGTAATATTTTTTTATCTCAATCCAATCTTTGTTGAGAAGTACTGGCGTAAAAGTGCTCATTCCAATAGGAGGAAGGATAGTAATAAATGTATTGGATAAAATTAGGCGGTCCTCAGGGTGGAGCGACCGTTTTACGACCTCAGCCGCCAGATTCCAGCGAACAGACTATACTAGAATATTACAATATGTGAGGATTTTAAAATGAAATTGTAAGATAATAATGTATGAAAGCTGTTTTAATCCTCCAGACCTATCTTGAATTGATCATACTAAGAAGAACTCTGGGCGGAAAGACCTACATATGGTCGGTGGGCCCTAACAGCAAAACAAAACCAAAATCCAAATTGTGGAATAAAAATTATTGGATGAAATTTCCTAATGATAAAATTTTTTTCTAAACGCTGTTTTATACTACACAATATAATGAACAAGAAACGAGTTAATTTCTTGCACAATTTAAATTGTCTAGTTTCATACAGTAAATTGTCCCAAAAATTGAGTCAGATTATAAAATTGACTCAATTTTCAAAAAAAATTATTTACATAACCTCAATATGTGTTACCAAATTAAATTAAAAAAAATAAAAAGTCATGGCACACTTGAGGTTTTTTTTTAATGAACATACTTTAGTTTAAGTGTATTTGTGTTTCTGTGGCATTTTCATTTTGTTTTATTCAATTACAATGGATGTTACTATTTACTCATAATCTGTCTTACCTTGCATAGACATCTGTAAATAAACCCCGCTCTATCCATCTATCACCTTCTACTCTGATCCAACCCACATAATTAATCATGAGATTAAAAAAAAAATAGGGCAGACCGTGTATGCTATGTTCCCTAATGTACATTTCTTTTAAACGGCTCCTGATGGCCTATGTGGCATGATAGAACATTTTTGCATTGACATTTTCTATTGAGAATTTTAGGAAGAATATCGCTCGTGTAGATTATCCGTCAATTATTATCCGCAGGCATATCACTTTATAAATCCTCTTGAAGGTGATGATGCTAATGCTTCTTTGAGATTTATAAGTGTAAGCGAAAGTGCTAAGCACTTGGGATTAAGTAGGATGCCTAGAGATTAACTTGTGGGGTAGAAGGAATAGAGGACCCATGTAAATTGAAGGATAGGGGAGTGGGTTGGATACGATGGTAGAGGAGAACAAGTTCGGATTTATTTCAGTTTATTTTGTGTCTCCACTTAGCAATCGATTTCAAAGTAATATAATAAGTGTTGTAGAGATTTAAAGGCAGCTCCTTTGGATGAGAAATGTGTAATTAGGGCGGTATCATCTTCAAACAAAGGATGGGAAGATGGGTTAATATAGTCTGGGTCAGGATTGCATAGATCGTAGCAGTAAATCCTTGTGGAATACCTTGATAAAGGTTAAAGAGTGAAGAGAGAGAGAGAGAAAGAGTTGGGGGAATCTTACTTCAAGTTTACGTTGGAAAAGGAAATTCTGGTTAATATTAATTAAGTAGATGGATAAATAGAGAGAACATTGGGGGGAATCTTACTTCAAGTTTACGTTGGAAAAGGAAATTCTGGATAATATTAATTAAGTAGATGGGCAAATTTAGGAGACAATAAACCTCCCTAAACTCAATCAAAAGCCTTGGCAATATGTATAAATAATATTGCTGATTTTTTACCCTCGAGATGTATAATTTGGAAGCTGGATGAATGAAGTGAAGGGTGCGATTGATCGGTTACTTCGGAAACAAAATTGGTACATTGGAATATATTTAGAAATATGGGAGCATTTTTTTTATGAAGAGTTTTCCAAGGACCGGTAAAAGCCGTTGTTGGATTTAGGGATGCAAATAATTATTCAGTGTTTCCATTTCTGAGGGAAAAGCTGATGGGTATAACTATAATTCAGGATTTTTACTATACAGGGTGGCCAATCACAAAGGTAATAAGAGACTTTGTTAAATTATGTAACATTTTTGAAAAAAAAAAACGCTGAAATACGTCGATTTTTTTTGGCGGGGGACAAATTTTGATGATATTTCCACCTTTATTACCTTAACCTCCTAACCCCCCTTCACTTCACCCCCCCCCCCGATTTTAAATAGGGAAAGTGGGTCCAGAGATATATCTTTAAAAAGCATGTTATTTGAAATCTGATGTTACCCTCGGCATTGGCGTCACCCGATGTGCACCACGTCGCGTTGCTTTGATGCTAATGCTGAGGGTAATGCATGAACCACAGCCTGGATTCATCTGAATTTTCGGATGACGGACAAAATTCTTAAAAAAACTCGTAAAAAAAGCATTTAAAAAAAAGTTTCCTACAAAAAGTTTGTATTTTTTCCCGTAGAATGCGATCCCGCAATAAAAAATATAGGGGGTTTCATTTGAAAAATGGAAGTTGACCTTCGTTTGACCTTGAAAATTAACGCCAAGGTCATTTTCAAGGTCATCAGCATATGTCCCCCTCCAGTTGTGGGGTTCGGAAGGCTGCTGGTGATCTTGGAAATGACCTTGACGTTAATTTTCAAGATCAACCGAAGGTTAACTTTGATTATTCAAATAGAACCCCCCATTTTTTTTTATTGCGGGATCGTATTCTAGTGGAAAAAATACAAACTTTTTGTAGAAACGTTTTTTTTTATGCCTTTTTTGCTAATTTCGTCCATCATGTTGTTTGAAACCTCAGATGCATACATTACCCTCGGCATTAGCGTCACTCGATGTGCACCACGAAGCTGATACGTGTGGTACGGGACAGCTTCTTGATCCAGGATCCTCGTTAGGTTGCGGAAGTCCTGGGGCGTCTCTGGGAAAATACGCAGCCCTTTGGCTGCGTATTTGGCGTGGGAAAACCTGATGGAGTGTCGTTCCGTCAGATTCCTGATGGTGTTCTAGTTGATGTGTGAAGGAAGAACAACTGGAGGTGGTTTCTTGTAGCACATCGCAGGGAGTGGAGCCTGCGTGTTTGTCGCGGGATCGGCGGGAGTGCTGGCTGCGTTGGAGGGTGCAGCCGGGGCGGTCGTCGGAGAAGGTTTGATGGGGTTCTTGGGAGTAGGTGGGAGCGCTGCGTTAGCAGGTCCTACAGCTGTCTTTTTAGAATTATTTTGGGCCATGTCTGATGACGCGACCCTCTTCTTGGCCGTCTGCTTCGAGGTGGAGGCCTGGTCCTCGTCGATGTCCATTGGGAGACACGCGAATCTGTTTTCCGTAGGCACAGTGAGCGCCACTGGCACGGTATCGGCAGGTTTGACCTTGGGTTTTGCCGGCTTGGGATTGGAAGCCGCGGCCAGGCGGCTTTTAAGATCTTTGATCTATGTTCTTCTTCCGGATCTCGGCCAGTAGTTCGATGTTGCGAAGTGAGAGTTTGTTGTTGTGGATCAGCAACGTTGATGATTTGTGCAGCTCAGAGTGGTAGTCTGCGGCGTAGTCGCGCGGGAGGGAGGGCGCTCGGTGGCGGTCCCAGGGTTTGCCTGGGCGAATTGTTCGACGTGGTTGTCGGCCATTTTAATCGCTTTTAGCAGTAAAAACGGCTATCAGCGATTTCAATAGCAGTTAAACAGGTTTTATTTATGTGTCCGTTTGGCTTTGCGTCCTTCGTCCTTGATCGTGGCTCTGCTGTGCATCCGCTCAGCTCGGCGTCCGGACTCGTTCTGGTGAATAAAACATTTTACGAAGAAAATAAAGTTTAGTCCATCGACAAAACGCTGTTTGTTTTCATTGTCTTATTTAGTTAATGCTGATATTGAAAAGGATATTGGGACTGTTCGCCAAGCAGTACTTTTATTCGTATTTTTTTATGACTCAAATTTACCTCTACTAGTTGCCAGATCTTTTCCAAAATTGCTTTATTTAATTGCACACTTTCAACATTTGTTACTTTTGCTTCGCTTTCCGTCTCTCAAAAACATTGGATTTTCAAACTTAAATGTCTGTCAAGATATCGTTTTCCATATAAACGCGATGCAGACAGCGAATTACCACCGTTTAAATGATAAGCAAAAAAACTTGCCTGTTTTGTATGATATATAATAGGTGAGATGCAAGTGGTTAAAATTATATAAAATTTTGACAAAAATATAGTGAGCCAACTTAAAATTTTACATTTGCCGATGTATGTTTTCTAATGAAGTATAGTATCTGGTACAATCTTAAATTTGCTCCCCCAATGTGCTCCATTTTGCTACTGGGCGACAGGAAATCTCCAACAGCTCGCTGAAAGAACAATTCAAATCCCACGTGTAACTATTCGGTATGATGTTGGATCTTTTGAAGTTTGACATTAGTTCGTTTTTAAGGGCAGTTACAGTAACTGTTGGTCGATATATCGAGGTCCAACTAAAATGGGTTTTTTTTCCAAGACGAGCATTTGCGTTTCAATTGGCTTATCCGATAAAAATATTAGTGAATGTTTTAACACGTTCGCGGGTTTTCATTGTGATGCATAGTTCAAAAATTTCATCTGTATCGCCGTGGATGCTCTAGCATTAATTGTTTATAATGGTTAAAATATGATATTTTGACTATTTTTATAAAATGTTTAATCAGATTTCGGATACCACACCTAATTTAAAAGAAAATAGCATATTTAATTTTGCACCTCACTGCCCGTGAACGTAATAAGAGAACTATTTCCGAAACAATTGATCCCTTGAATCGAAACAATTTATCGCCACGTGGTTTACTATAATGAAAAAAAAACGGCATGATATACACCTTCATTTAAAAAAACAAAATTCTAAATTTAATTTACAAAACTTTGTAAAATACTACTAGAAGGTATTTTATTACACTTTCTCATTAGATTTTCAATTATAGAAATTTTCAATGACTTCAGTTTCTTTTCAACTAGAGATCTTGATTCAAAACGAGCATCAATTTCAATCCAATTGAATTCATAGCAGGCTACCTTTTTCGATAGAACACTATCTAGAAAAAACCTCGTAAAAGGAAATAAGTTATAATATATACGTGCTTCTTTTTCATTCTTTTTAAATAACAAAAAGTGAACCATAATTTATATCCGTAATTATTATATACTATTTCTACCTCATATAGGGACATTAATACCCAGCGGTGAGGTCGTAAGTTAAAATGATTGGCTCTGTAAGTTATGCCCAGTTGAATATATGTTAATTTGAATTTATCTTTGAGCAAGCTTAAATTTACCGCTCCAGGGCCCACCTAAAAGTTATTGGAAGGTGCAACATTTGGTTACGCCGCCGCCAGACTTTGTACGAAATTTGTTTACTTTAGAACAAAACGCTACACAATTTATAGTTCGTCGGCGGCTCCTAGGTAAATTGTTGTTTATCGCCCACCATGCGATAGAAGCACCTCGTTATTTCAGAAGCTTTTAAAATTTAACGGTCGTCATTAATCTACTCAAATTTATTCATGTGGAAAAATAGACATAGTGAAAATAAACTAATCACAAAAATTGCTCGGAAGGCAATTTGTGAAAGAATTATATTATGATTAATACTATCAATGCTACTGAATTGTTCAAACATATTCTAAATTCGAATTAAAACTTTTATTGTGTTTCGTGTGTATATTTATAGTTGGCCGATACGTGTTTTAGTAATTACTTATCGTTAGTTCTCTGCACTCTGTGGTAATTAAAATTTCCACAACTGAATATATCCGTATTAAACACAACAATAGTTTTAATTAAAATAATAGATTGGTTCATTCTACTCTCCGATCAAAAACATTTCGTATAAATTCGATATGGAAATAAAGAATAATGATTTTTATCGTTATCTGCCAGTTGCTATTCAATTAACTAGATTATTGAATTTTAAACTTTACAAGAACTTCCAATTTGCTACTATATATGAATTCAGAATTAATTTAGAGATTCTGTGAATGAGACTAATAATTGTGTTAAAACTGCTTATTTTCGTAATAGTTTGTTAGTCCATTTAAAATTTATGGAAATGTTTACTTACAATTAGTTTCCTTCACTAATAACTAATTTGCTTTTCTCGTGTCGCTTTTACGCAGAAACAAAATTTATGTGCTTATTCACTGGAGCTGTTCGTGTTCGACGACGAGAGACAAATTGACACCGCTTCCTTTTACACTATCTAGCAAAGAAAAGGCCACAGGTCTAATTCCATTAGTGCTTTTCTTGCGCTTTCGCAATCAATCCATCGAAAGTGATATCTCAGTCGACTGGCCACTCTCCCATCCCATCTGTTGTTTACTGCAATGATTGATTATTTCGCAACCCCCGTTCAGGACTAATGGACCGAATAATGCATCCAGTTCCATAAACACCAGTGGTCGCATATGGACTCAGATCTATTCAGCTAAAGAGAATTAACTGTTGATTCTGCTATAAATACTTTGTGTTGCTAATATAATTACAGTGTCCGGCGCATTCACCATAAACTCATTAATTATTTTATTGAGTAAAATATGGCCTAGTTTGCATTCAAGCATCACATTCAAATATTAATATTTAATCATGCAGAAATTTTCGACAGTACACTATTGAGTATTAGTGTTTTGATTTTTTACTATAAAACTAGTGTTTAAATTATAAACTTTATCAGCATTACAAATTACCAGAGAATACTGGTTCTCTACAATAATGTCGAAATATTTGTTTCGGCTCTAGTCTCCTGAATAAGCTGTGGGACATGTTCATTTAACATTTTATCATAATCAAAAAAATTATGCGTATTTGTTAGCAGCGATTAAAAACGGAACGAAAACGAAATAACGAAATTAACCGAAATAAACAAATTAGAAACAACCTTACTTGTTGCAGAAAGCATTAAATAAATTCAATAAAACGAAATGTAGCCTGAATATATGAATATTCAACCTGTTCGTTAATCTGCAAGCAAAATTAAGTCTTAATTCACGCTACATTTCGTTTTATTGAATTTATTAACCGAAATATTTACAAGAACGAAAACGGAATTTAAATTTTTCATTCAAGATCGAAAACGGAATAAATAATTTTCTAATAAGGGTTTTTGCCATTCTTAGTGATTTTTAAAACACCTCGTAGTTTATGTCGGAAACTGAAAGTTAAAAAAAGTCTTATTGCGAGTTCTACTATCTCGCAACTCGTTTCGGGCTTCGTAGAAATCTTAGGTTATTTTATCTCGCTCTTATGGTTCCTCTTTCCTGAGTAACATGCGTTCACATTCATGTAGTTTACCACCAAGTCTACATAAAAAATCAACTTAATTTGCAGTGCAACTAATTAGTTTTGGAGTAATAATCTAAAACTCTTTACAATCGATTTAAACATGAATCTTATAATAAATAAGCAGTCTTTCTGGCTAAAATAACCATTAAAGTAATTTTAAAATTATATATTGACTTTAAATAAACCGGCGCAATTGAGTTTAGTATTAAATTAGGGATTAAATTATTTTGATAAAAATAAATTCGATACTGTGATGACAAAATTGTAATACTGTTATTGGTAATTGGATTCAGAACTTTTTGTAACGTTTAGTGGCTTGATAATTATTTTTAATGCAATTTTATAGGACTAATTACGGTAATCCAATTTTAAAGTCAATAAATTTCTCCAATAAATTAAATTGCTGACGAACCATCGCAATTTTTATTACCAGCGATTCCATTACTCAATTACCTTTTAATGTTTACTCCCGTTCACGCAAAACACAATCGATTAAATTGCCTTCCAGTTTCAATTCGATCTGAATATGTAATTAATCGCTGTTGAGGGATTTTAGCTATATTGCCCCGCATCAACTATATTAGCAGTAGGTGTATACTGACTAACAACAATCATTTAGACTGGGTTTAATACGTTATTCCGCTAATCGTTGCAGGATGACAGCTATTGGGTAATGGCACAACAGATAAATGGTTCAATCGATAATTGTTTAGTTAAATTCGGTAATGCGTATCTGGACTAATTTGCATAATCCATAGGAATATTAGCAGCTAGTTTGAATTGTATTCATGGGAGCGATACTCCGTAAAATTAAATAGAGAAACATATAACGGGTGTGTATAAATTGGCGGATAATCTACGCGTGGCGATATTGTTTCTAAAATTCTGAATCGAAAATGTCGATGCAAAACTGTTGTATCATATCTCATAGGCTATCAGGAGCCATTTAAAAGAAATGTAGATTTGGCAACATAGCATTCACGAGCTGTCCTGTTTTTTTTTTTAATAATCTCATGATTCATTATGTGGGTTGGGTCAGAGTAGAAGAGTAATAAGATTAAGAGAGGTTTATGTACATGCAAGGTAAAACGGATTATGAGTAAATAGTGTTGAGAGAAGTCGATTTTGACACACGGGAACTAATACAAACTGATAATAACGAGGAGAGCAGAATTGACACAAAATTGGAACTACTGAGTTTTTTCCTTGTGTCCAAAGTGACATAAGCGGGTGCCGGCATTGCCGGCTCTACTTTGTATGAACATAAGATAATTAAGAAGTGTTAAAAATACACGTTTGAGATTGAAAGATAGTATACACTGACAAATAATTTTCAAACTAGTTATACTGCCGAAATTGCAAGGTTTTCTGAAAATTAATATCTATTTATTTATTTATTTATTTATTTTTTTATTGAAGGTATTACCACTTTACAAATTTAGAACATATCATTATGCAAATAAAAACAAAATATACAATAAGAAAAATAAGCAACAAAATAAATTACAATTCTACAGACATTAAATAGATATTCTTTAAATACAAAACATAACCAGTGAAAAAAAGAAATAATTACATGGTTGAGTAACATTTGAAAGGCGACAAGTCAATAAATTTCAAATGGCGTTTAAAATTATTTAAAGAAGTTCCGTATAATATAAAGTTGGGCGAAGAGCAGACCATGTTGCATAATCTGATCATCCTGCTTAAGGAATTATTTCGGGTTATTGACGGAACATTAAAATTTAAATTTTCAAGTAACTCGCTACAATTAATAAGTCCGTTTACTATTTTAAATAGAACGCATAAATCACAATACATACGCCTATCGCGAAGAGTTGATAATTTTAGATAGAAAAACATGTTAGTTCGACCTTAGTCCATTCTGTTTATTCGAATTCTAAAGGAAATTGACATTAAAAATTTGTTTTGTACCCGTTCAATTTGTGAAATATATTTAGAGTAAAATGGAGACCAAATACATGAGGCATACTCTAATTGAGATCTTACCAAAGTTATAAACAAATATTTCTGAGTGTCTATTGCAAAGTTCTTGGTAAAACGATTAATAAAACCAAGGGTTTGCAATGCTTTACAGCACATTGTATCAAAATGCTTTCAAAAAGAAAGGTTACGGTCGAATATAACACCTAGATCCTTGACATGTTTTACAGAAGCTAGCTTGGTTCCATTGATTTCGTAACTGTTTTCGACAATCCGTCCTCTGCCAAACGAAATCGAGCAGCATTCATCAAGATTGAAAAATAGCTGATTATCACAGCACCATTTATAAATATTATTTGTCATTTTGTATAAACCTGACATCAGTTGTATCTTCAATTGAGAGGAATACTTTGAGGTTGTCAGCGAAACGTAAAAATTTGCAATGTTTAATGTAGGTGTTTAAATCATTGATAAATGGCCAAAATAGAACGGTTCCACAGTGGGAACCCTGTGGAACACCAGTAACATTTATTGCTCTAGAAATGAAATTATTAATTTTTTCAAATTGTAATCTCTTAGGCAAATAACTCTGGATCCATTTAGTTATTGCAATCCCAAAAACCATGCGCTGTAATTTATTTATTAATAAGGTATGCGAAACACGATCGAATGTTTTGGAAAAGTCTGTGTACACTGCATCATTGATGATTGCTTTCGAAGGCCTTTAAAATGTAATCTTGGTATATAAGTAGATTTGATACAGTAGATCTTCCAAACAAAAACCGTGTTGCTTATCGCAGATAATATTTTTACACGAAAACATGAGCTGCTCAGCAATAATTCTATCAAGTATCTTGGGGATGACAAATTGGATTGAGATCCCTCTATAGTTCTTTATATTATCTCTAGCACCATTTTTGAAAACCGGTCTGATAAAACTTTGTTTCCATTACGAAGGAAATTCACATATTACTAGAGATGTATTAAATAAAGTGTTTAATGGTACGCAAAGAGAGTAGATGCATCTTTTGATCAAATAAGCTGGTATCCCATCAGGGCCAGGATTACATGAGTCCTGTAACATATTAATGGCATTGAAGATGTCGGTGATATTAATGTGGACATTGGACAAATTAACATAATTATCGGAAATTTCATTAGGCTGTGTACAATCATTAACATTAACATATACATTGGAAAAATACTTAGCAAACAAGCTTACACAGTCATCTCCGGAATTACATGATTTTTCATTAAGATGCATACACTTAGAATAGCCATTTGTTTTTCTAGATTCATTAATATAATTCCAAAATGATTTAGAATTGTGAAAAATATTTGTTTGAATTTGGTTAATATTATTGATATATAATTCGTCACTTAATGTATTGCATTGCGAACGAAGGCGTTTGAACCGTTCATAGTCCATATAACTACCACTTCTTTTATATTGAACATGGGCCTTCTGTTTCATTTTAATTAGTTTAATTAAAGTGAAATTGAACCAGTTTGGGAAGGTGGATAATTTAATACGTTTTATAGGAACACATTTTTTAATTGCATATATACAGACAGAATAAAATCTATCCAAAATAACATTAACATCCCCAAGATCAAGATAATAACCCATATTTAATGACTGGATGTTCAAACTTTGAGGACCTCGCGAAGGCTCAGGAAGCATGGTACAACATTTTAGAATAAAGATATACTGCTTAGAATTTCCGGAAGAATATCGTCAAGTGTAGATTATCCGCCAATTTACATACCCGAAATAAATAAATGTGTATAACAAAATATAAATATAAGTTGAAAGGCATGTTCATAATTGCTGAAAGCGCCGGGACTACAACAAAAATAATTCTTGAATTAAATCAATTATAGTTTATTTAATTTTAATATATGATTTTCCATTATTTGCTCTTATAAGCTCCTTTCTCTCTGCTCTTACTTTTGCTCTGTTATTCCAAGCTTTTCTTGGACTTCCCCAGTAGCTTCTTCCTGTTATTCTAGTTTCATATACTTTTCTCGTAAGTCATCTTTTTTGGCGTTTACTTCGTTTACTTTGTGGATTGTAGATTGGAATAAAACACTTTAACTTTTTTATACCACTATATTTTATTTCTATGACTAGTTTCGATCGTTCACTGGTCACTACTTATATTTGAAAATGACTTGAATAAATTTTGTACCAATTATTTGGGACTAAATTTGGACTCAAAACTACACTCGTGGACAAAACATTTCGGACACTGAAGTTAATGTTATCATAAAAATAACTTTTTTTGTTCTTTTGACACAAGATATAAAACATTACCTGCGAAAATTTTGTATGTTCCTCTACCAATTTTTTTGGACAAAATTTGAACTCAACACCATGTAGTTTTGAGTTCAAATTCAGTCTCAAAAAAATGCTACAAAATTTTAGTGGATAATGTTTTGTCTTGTGGAAGAAACAAAAAAAAAGTTTTTTTTTTTAACATGAACTTCGGAGTCTGGAGTAGTAGTTTCGAGTCCAAATTTAGTCCCAAAAAATTGGTACAACATTTTTTTATGCCTTGTGAAAAAAATAACAAAAAAGAAACGTTTTCTTGCAACATTAACTTTGGTGTCTGGAAATTTTTGTCCCCGAGCGTACTTTTACCGTTTTTTGGACCACGGTGATATACAGGATGCAGCAACTGGTATCAACTTATTTCAAGACTAGTAATGTTTAGATTGGATTGTAACAAATTTGAGAAGAATGTCAACTTTATTATGTGCAATTTTAGTTCCTTGTAATTACTTCATTCAAATAGCCTTCCTGAGTCTCTATACAGTACTGCAATCTTTGTCTAAAGTTTTACATTACTCTTCTCAACAGTTCTGGTCCAATATACTCTATTTTTTATGAAATATGTATTTTAAAGTCTTGTATTGTTTGAGGACACATCTTCCAGACCTTTTGCTTCAAATATCCCTACAAACAGAAACAAGGAGCCGATAAATCGGGGGTATTGGACGACTATGTTATGTCAATAAACCAACAAATCAAGTGACCAGGAAACTCAATCCGAGTTTGCTGTACTGTTGTGCCATGGCACCGACTTGTTAAAACCATACTTGTTTTTTCTCAAATTTGCGTAATTCTGACCTTTAAAATGTTTCATTTATATAAATGTAACGTTCGGAATTAATGGTAAGCGTATCAACATTTTCTTCGAAAACATATGGTTTTAAAATTCTAAATATTGAAACACCGCACCAAACGGTGCTTTTTCTTGAAGCTGGTATCAATTTTCTTCATCCCAGTAGTGAAAATTTTAATTGTTAGCATATCCAATAAGATGGGCTTCATCTGACATCAATAAGAAAAATTATTTAATTTTCATCTTTTTACAAAATTTGCAGAAACCACCTGCAGAAAGCCCCACAAACTGGTTTATCGGGATCTTCTGGCTTATGAATGACTTGAATTTTATATGGCAAATATGAAGGCGTTCTTGGTAAGCTTCTATCGGAAATGTGTAAGGAAATTGAATATCTTGATGCCGATTGTCTCCGACTTCTTGTCTGACGTGTTCAATATTTTCGTTGTGTTACTACATGTACGTCTGCAGTAAATTTTGAACCAACGTTCCCAAATTTCAAAGACTTGCACTAACCACATTATTGTTTGACGTCTATTAAGCTGGCACAGCCACTTTAGCACAATCACATGGAACTTGCATAAAAATTTAGTGCTATTTTGTTGCTAATTAGTTGCCGTATTCCCGATTTGATTGCTCCAGTCGTTTTCGAAAAAAACTTAAGTGAAAGTATGCACAGCCATACAAAAAAAAACAATAAAATAAAAAACAAATACATACTTTTGAAATACGCATTTGTTGCTAATTAGTTGCCATATTCCCGATTTTGTTACTCCAGCCATTTTCGAGAAAAAAAACAATGGCTGTGCTAGCTTAAGTTGAAGTTGACACAGCCATACGAAAGAAAAAACGATAAAAACACAAAACAAAGACATATTTGTGAACCACGAATTTTTTGCTAATTAGTTGCCGTATTCCTGATTTTATTGCTCCAGCCATTTAAAAAAAAAACAATGGATGCTGTTTGAATAAATACTACGCTTTATAATGCATAAAGCGTTTATGGGCATCAAGAAATTTAAATTTTGCATTCTCGTTGTTTTGCGACATGCGATATCGACGCGAAAAACGGCCGGAGCAACAAAATCGGGAATATGGCAACTAATTAGCAACAAAATCGTAGTTCAAAAATATGTCTTTGTTTTTTTTTATTGTTTTTTTCGTATTGCTGTGCCAACTTTAACTTAAGCTAGCACAGCCATTGTTTTTTTCGAGAACGGCTGGAGCAACAAAATCGCGAATACGGCAACTAATTAGCAACAGAATAGAACTAAATTTTTATGCAAGTCTCATGTGCTAAAGTGGCTGTGCCAGCTTAATAGACGTTATTGTTTGTCGCGTTGGAAATCGTCTGCGTCTTCCAACATTAAACCCGTAATGAAACTGCCTTTGAGTGTTCACATCTGATTAACTTAGTTTAAAGTTTTTAATCGGGTATATACGTCGATTAATTGGAAACATCCATGATCTACCAAATTGCATAAATTAACACATACAAATCTGACAATAAAATTGTCAATGATAAATATTGTTTTCGTAACAGCCTACTCAAAATAGGTGATACTAAGTTTCCGGACTATACAGATATAATTCACGATCACCATACGAGACAAAAATTCAAGAAAAGCCCAAAGTCGCTTCCTTTACATAAGTGTAGAAATGGCATTAACTACCAAGGGTAGTATTTATAAAATACATTGCCTGATATCATAAAACTATTTAGAGAAAACGAGTTCATATCTAAACTAAAAACGCATCTTTTGAGTCTAGCCTTTTTTTCGGCAGCCATCCCGAAAATTAAACTTTTGGTATGATTTATTAAATCGAAAGTACCACTTTACATAAATCGTACCGAAAGTAGTTATTTTGTTTCACTCTCGGAACGATTTTTTTATTTTCGGGAGGATTTTTGTTACTTTACGATTTTGCGTATATATGTAGGCGGCCTTGACAAAAACATCAACTTCGTATCTATTTATGACAGCGCTTGTCATTTAACATTCATGTGTATTTTTGCTTTTTTAACACAGAAAACGGCTGCAGAAAAAATATAGTACGTAACACGTTCCAAAAGTGATTTTAAGGGACTCGCAGGATTCCATACTTCTTACTCATCCCGTAAAATATCACTTTCGGAAGTTGTTACGTAAATTACTATTATGGCATGCAAAAATGCGTATCTAGTAGTTTTGTTGATTTAAGTTTTACACATGATGTAATTCAATTCATTTTAAAATGGTACGAGAAAGTATTCTGATCGTGATTTTTTTTTCAAATTTTTTTTTTGCGGAAATATCCGTTTTGGGGTCCCTAGATACCATTTCAACAATTTCTGGAAAAAAAAAATTTTAAACGTCAGTTTCATGCGAGTCTACAAAACGCTCGATGTACATTTAAAATATTATTTAAATTGAAAATAAACCATAAAAGTGTAAATATATATAAATTTGAACATAAGCCTTATTTGAAAATCCGAAGAACTGAAAAGCTTGGTAAAATTTCATACACCTCAAGTATGCGTTAACCTTAGCCGTTTTTTGTTTTTTTTTCAATAATTTTTTAAATGTGAATAATATTGCAAAAACATCTAAACAAATCTTGAAGGTAACGAAGAAATAAGCATCCTCTGTTTGAAAATATTTTTCAAAAAAACAAACGTTTTATGAAAAAATAAAATTATAATTTTTTTGTCATTTTTGGTTTATAATTAAGAAACTATAATAGTTAATCAAATTTATATTAATAATATCGGTAGGTAATGATAAAATTAATAACCTATAAAGGATAAGTTGTTTTGGAAACCTCATTACTTTTTGAGTAAATCATCGGTAAAGATTATTAGCATTTGAAGTATCATTTTTCATTTCCATCTTTCATAATTTTGACGTTTCAAACGTCAGAATCATCCAATACTACAACACGTTCGATGTACATTGAAATTGAAAAAAATAATCATGAAAGTATAAATCAAAATTTCAGGACTTTTTTAGGACTCTTTTTTCAGGTCTTTTTTTGTAAGACCTTATTTTTAGGATTTTTTCAGGTATTTTTTAAGTACCTTTGTCTAGAACTTATTTTGCAGGATTTTTCTTCAAGATAATATTTTCAAGAATCATGTTTTTTTAGGACTTTTCTTTTCTGAATTTTTTTCGAGTCTCTTTTTCAAGACTTTATTTTCAAAACTTTTTGTTTTTGCGACTTCTTTTCAGGATTTTTTTATCAGGATTATTTTTCAGGAACTTTTTTCACGACTTTTTATTGCCTTCTTCAGATCTTTTCTAAGTCTTTTTGCAAGACTTTTTGGATTTTTTTGCAGGACGATTTTTTCAAAACTTTTGTTTTTTAGAACTAAAAAGTTTTTGTTTGGGTGGGGCCTTTTTTTAGGATTTTTAATCCGAATTATTTTTCTGGAACTTTTTTAATGCCTTTTCTTAGGCTTTGTGCAAGACTCTTTTTGAGATTTTTTTTTACAGGACAATGTTTTCAAAACTTTTTTCAGAAGTTCTTCAAGACTTTTGTTTCAGAATCCATCTTTTTCGAATTTTTTTTTCAGGGCCTTTTTTTAACATTATTTAAAAACTATTATGTTCAGGACCTTTTTTGGGACTTTTTAATGCCTTTTATCAGATCTCTTCTAAGGCTTTGGTCAGGACTATTTTCTGGAATTTTCGGGGGTCTTTTTAGGACCTTCTTAAGGACTCTTAACAGGATTTTTTTCAGAAATTTTTTAGGATTTTTTTCGGGCCTATTTCACAGGCTTTGTTCAGGACTTTTTAAGGTCTTTATTCTGACTTTTTTGTATGCGTTTTCAGTACTTTTCTTCTGGCCATTTTATCAGAACTTTTTCTAGGACCCTATTTTCCAGAATTTTTATAACGAATATTTTTTCAAGACGTTTTACAGGATTTTTTATCAGGACTATTTTATCAAGACTTTTTTAATGCCTTATCAGTTCTTTTCTAAGGCTTTTTTCATGACTTCTGTTAGGACTAGTTTGTCGACTTTTTTCGGGTCTTTTTAGGACCTTTGTAAGGACTCTTTGTAAGAACATTTTTGAAGCCTATTTTCAGTATTTTTCTAGTCTTTTTATCAGGTTTTTTTAGGACCTTTTCTAGATTTATTTTTGCAAACGAGTCAGTTTCCGGGACTTTTTTAGGTCTTTTTCAAAAACCTGTTTTTCAAGACATTTCTTTGTCAGAGCACTTTTTTCTAGACTCTTTTTCTGGACTTTTTATCAGGACTTTTTAATCAGATTTTTTCAGGATTGTTTTATTCAAGACTTTATTTGGGTATTGTCTTTGGAACTTTATAACCAGACTCTTTCAGGGCTTGTTCAGAAATCATTTTCAGGATTTATCAATTTTTGTTTTCAGGACTTTTTTCAAGAATCTATTAGGATTTTTTGAGTTTTCTAATAAACTAATTTAAGATTATTAGAATTGGAAGTATAATTTGTTATTTTTATCTTTCATAACTTTGACGTTTTAAACGTCAGTATCATCTGATCTAAAATTAAAATAAACCATGGTAGTATAAATATAAATAACTGTTATGCAATCAAGATCGGAGAAAGTAACATGATGGTCACATCACCATTTTTATATCTACCTCTGCGTGTTCCTGCGTATATTTCTAGTTTGTGTGTATTAGTTCTGCTTTACTATTTTATAATTTTAACATATTTATATTATAACGTGTTTAATGCTTAATTATGTTTGTTTAATATTTGTGTGCATATTTAAATTTACTACAGGAACATTCATTCATTAATATAGCTTTGTACATTCCTGATCTGTGTAAACCATTCTGTGTGTATTCTATGTAGTATAATAAAGTTGAATTTTTAACCTTTTGTAACCGCATACATAATATGGTAAATCTCTTGAATTTCCATAAACTTCTTTAAAAGTCAACTTTACTTTTTTATCCTCCATTTTACGTTGATTCGGATTATGACTTTAAACGTTCCACCGACTTGGATTCTGTTACACATCAGAAGAATGCCAGTGAAAAGACTAACTTTTGTAATGGAGGTAACGCAGTTTCGAGTTCGGGACATAATGCATATGTATGCGACGGGACCAGTGCTGCCAATATCTAGACCATATATCACGGTGGGATTTTTTTTGCTTATATAAAATATACACGGTGTAAATCACGGGGGATATCACCGACAGAATTGGAAAATAAATTAAATGTGTGTATCACAGTGGGAAAATCTGTGCTAACCCGGATGGCGAGAGGCCGTTTCTCTTAATTATATGAAAAAGATTTATTCTTTTATGGCGACAGATAAACACGCGTATAATTTATACATTTAGCAATTACCATTCGGGTTATGTTGTCAGTCGTTGAGTAGATTTTTTACAGAATTCATAAAAAAAATATAGTATTGTTTGTGTAGTAATAATGCTATTTTATTCAATAACTAGAAATATACCTGAAGTATGGAATATATTCGACTGACTATATCCCGCCAAACATAGCATGCCGAAATTCGAATGAATTAGAACCAATCAGATTCTATATAACTTCTGTTTTCAGGAAACATATCATGAAGAGTTCGAATGCGACTTTATGATTGATTCTCTACTCGCATTATGTTTCAGCACATGATTGGTTTAAAGAGAAACAATGTTAAATGTCAAACGTCAGTTTGGGGGTGGAACGTTATTAAAATTAGTGAAAACTCCGCATTGGAAGTGTTTCTCTTGAAGTAATTCAAGAAAAAGGGAAAGAGGCCCAACCAAAAAAATTGAGCGGAGTCACTAACATGACCTGTACTCGGGAAATCATTTCTACAATATTGGAAACCAGAGCAAATGACGTGCGAAACGCGAACGGTACGTACTGTAAAGAAAATGTAAAGTCCATATGGAATACCAGTGCTAAGTTAATGCAAGAGAAGTACGTTTCTGATTTTCAAATTTTGTTTGATCCGTTTAAAAATGTAAAATTCAAACTGGTACTACGCTCCTGCGATGACAGTAAATGTCATTTAATTTTGTTGTAATATTTTTGTTGGGCTATAGTCTGATAAATTGCTCTCGTGCATTGTAAATTATCGCAAGTGTGCACTCTTTCGACAAACTCAGTCGCATTGTTTTAGGCAATAGCCCCTCGCCTTTCCGGGCTCGGGACTGTTGCCAAACAATACGACTTCGTTTGTCGAAATCGCACAAACTTGTTACCGATAATTTCCAATGCACTTGTGCAATTACTGTTGAAAATCGACTTTCATGCAAAAATGTGTATTTTTATGAAAGAAAATCGACTAGTTCGAGGATTTTTTCCAAAAATATTTTATTTCGGTTTTACTGAATATATTCCATACTTCAGGCGCGCACTGTAGAATACTGTTTACGAGTCATTTGTACAGACAAATTAATGACTTCTCATTAACTCTTGAATATGTAAAAACTACCATACAATATATAAATAAGAAGAGGCTGAAAAAACTAATCAGCACAGAAATCTAGACAGTTTGTAATATTTTTCTCAACGAACAAATAAATTATTTTTCAATTTGTGTACATGGGTAATTGTTTGTAACAAACTATATACAAAAATAATTGCTTATAATGCGATTGTTTTGTCTATAATTATGAAAGATTTACAATGAAATTTAAATTTAAAGTAATTGTAGAGA
Organism: Ocypus olens; assembly: GCA_910593695.2. NCBI lineage: Eukaryota > Metazoa > Arthropoda > Insecta > Coleoptera > Staphylinidae > Ocypus > Ocypus olens. The sequence goes on from OU343052.1 coordinate 40,686,530, forward strand.
ATGCGAAAATAAACAATTTATAGAAAATAAGTTTTTTAAACCCACCAAAATCCCTTTAATATTATCGTATTGATAAAATTACACGTTGGTCGAATCAATATTGTTTATTTTATAATGTTATTTAACATAGATTATAATTTGACATTTTGTTTAATGTAATACATCAAGGTATATTAATTACTCAATGTTCATTATTGTGTAATGTGGTATAAAATTAAATATTCTATTTGATGTAACATTAAAATTTAATATAATTTATACACATTGTTTATTGTTGTGGATGTTACCTCAGCGGAAAAGCAAGCCTGTAAATTGTCATATTGTCATCATTTTCAACGCACGACCCTCGCATTTTTAACCATTTGCTCATATTGCCGTTATTTCAGAGGTTTTTTCTATTAAATTAGCATAAAAATCCAATAGAGCGAAATCAGACCGACATGTGGCATGACATATATTTTTTTTTATGGATTCGCGAACGGTTAACTTTTCTCTTCATAGTTGCATGATACGGAAATAAACTGTACTTATTCGAATTATCGAATTCATACACGATGAAAAATATTGAAAATTGTTTAGTTTTTGGTATCAAAAGAATTAAGAAATATCTTCATAGAATTGGTGTCATAAATATGTCAAAGTAAAATATTTCTATATACACTGGCGAGCAAAAAATAAAGGTCACTTTAAAATTATGACTTATTTTTGAAATTTTTAACTTTATGTTTGCAAATTGTAAACCAAAGTAGGCATTTAATAATACATTTCCCGACAAATTTTATCTATCTGTCAGTTACCATCACCGTGTTACAGACTTTTATGAAACAACATCCATTTCGGTCTAATTGAAAACCTACGTTTCGTTGTGATTTTCTTACTTAGTGTTGTTTTCTCTGCGAAAATTGTCATTCACACGGTGTACTGTACTTAACAAGTCATAAGGCCTTTAGGCCCTATTATTATGGGAAGAATTATAGCGTCGATTGAAGACGGGCGAGGAAAACGTGAACGTGGATTGTTGGCAAAAGTCTTTGTGCTATACAAAAAGTGCATCAGCGTTACTTGGATACTGGCCTGATAACCAGAAGACCAGGATCCGGGCGAAAAAAAGTCACCACGATCAGAGATGATTGTTTTTTGGTGTCTACAAGTTTGCGGAATAGAACAGCTTCTGCAGTTTATCTACGAAATCAACTCCATGAAGTTAGAGATGTAAATGTTAGTGAATGGACCGTTAGGAGAAGGCTTCGGGCTGCTGGTTTGTCTTGTAGAAAAATGGCTACAGGTCCACCTGTAGATTAGCAAGATTGGCTTTTGCCCGAAATCACCGGACATGGACTAATAAGGACTGGAGCAGGGTACTGTTTTCAGATGAGTCACGGTTTTGCCTCAATGGATCAGACGGACGTCGGAAAGTGTGGAGAAGACGCTTCACTTTGTATTGATGAGCGACTTCCATTTGGCGGTGGGTCGGTTATGGGTTGGGCAGGAATTTCTACCGAAGCACGCACAGAGTTGATCTTTATAGAGAATGGCTCCCTGATAGCTCACAGATACATTACGAAGGTTCTCTAAGATCATGTTATTCCCTTCATGACAACTATGGGCAAGCGCGGCATTTTCATGCAAGATAATGCTAGACCTCACGTAGCCAGAGTTGTCAAAAATTATTTGGATGAAGTGAGAATTTCGCGGTTCGATTGACCAGCTCTCAGCCCGGACATGAATCCCATAGAACATGTATGGGTTGAGTTGGGACGACGTATCAGAAGGCATACACCTGCTCCAAGAACTTCTCAGGAGCTAAGACTGTTGCTATTGCAGGAATGGAATAATATAGACCAAAATGTGATCGTTAATTTAATTCAAAGTGTTCCTCGTCGACTTCAAGCAGTCATTAATGCAAGAGGGGGTAATACTCGTTATTAGTGATAAGTTTTTTTTCATTATTTATTGTTCCATTTTGTTTAGTCCTAGGAACAAAAATTCGAACTGAACTGTAAATTTGTGATATTTCCAAAATAGGCAATGAAAACAATAAAAATGCTTCACGATTCAACATTGCTTTTTTAATTTAGTGTGCAAAATACAGTACAATTGTTTACAATTTGCAAACATAAAGTTAAATAACAAAAATCCAAAAATAAGTCATAATTTTAAAGTGACCTCTGTTTTTTGCTCGCCAGTGTATAATTACGGCACAAAAATGCCTAATGTGAATCAATCTCTATTTGAATTTTAATAGTAAGCATGTATACCCGCAACATTTTTATACTCTAATAAAATGTGGCTAATTATTTAAGAATTTAAACGAGAGAAACCTGCGAGGTTACTGTTATTAATTACTATTGTGAACATTTATAAATTATCTGTTTATTGTTAAATATGGTAGCTAATGTCGTGAGCCATTCCCGATGCATATTTTTCCAACCTATAGCAAAGTGTGGTTAATTCTCCCTCACCAAGAAGGCATCAGTATGCTAGATTCTGAACTGTCATCATCAACCAACAATATTATCTATTGTATCATGTTGACGTAGTTGTCTATAAACTGAATATACTGCTGAAACATAGCCAGTGAGTTTCATGAAACCCACGAACTCTATGTTATTGCAAAACCAGCTCTTCATAAATATGTAAGGCGTCCAATTTCTGTGCGTTTCTTTGATCGCTGAAATATCCGCTTCAAAATACGCACGTCTTTTGATGTGAATAATGAACAATCGAACTGGTAGATAGTTAGATAATTATTATTTATAATTTTTAATAATGACAAGGACAATGAAAGAGAATATCGAGAATAATACCCGTTGTATAGATTGTGTAGGAAATTGTTTGCGAAATAAAGCTGTTTCCATTTTTACGCAATTTTACAATCCGACTTAATTTTTCAAACAAACCAGACAATTTAATTTGCACATGTAATTTATGTGTCAACAAATAATACACAAAACGTGTATTATTAAAATCGGAAATCTAAATATTATTAGAATTGTCATTTCTATCAGTGGTAAACAGTTTGGTCTAAGTGTTATTTATCGCCCGCTACAATATGATAAAAATATATACTTACAGGATCTTGATTTGTATTTGCGTAATAACTCTGTTTTACCTACTGAAATTTTCTGTGGAGACATAAACTATAATATATTAGACTCTACTAATGAGGAAAGAAATACTTATATATTAAGGCAAAAGCCTTTGACATGTTACATAGTTATGGCTATTTGTCATATATTAACATTCCCACGAGAATAAACTCATGTTTAGATCATTTTTTTCTTCAAATGGATATATCTAAATATAATGTTCTGCCATTTGTATTGCAGAGTAACATAACAGATCATAACCCGGTAATTCTTTTGATTGAAAGTAAAACAAATAGTTACTTAAAGAAAAATGAAACAGTCACAATTAAAAAAAATAATTATCAAAAGTTATATGAAATAATTTCGCTGGAAACGTGGAAAGAAACATTAGACTCAAGTGAAATGAATGTAGCTGTAAGTAATTTTATTAATAAGTTCAGTTCTCATATAAATTCAGCAATGCAAATAAGATGTATTCGAAGAAAACATATAAATAAAAAGCCTAGGGTTACCGCTGCTACATTAAAGTCAATAACTACTAAAGAGAGATTATATAGACAATACATGGAAAATAAAGATAACATTGAAATAAAAACAACTTATAATAAATACAGAAATAAATTAAATTCCATCATAAAACGATATAAATCTGATTACTTTAAAGAAAACATTATTTCTTCAAAAGAGGATATTAAATTGTAATCGAAATACTCAAAGCAAGTGACAAATTTAAATAACACGAAAGACTCAAATAATATCGATCAAATTGCTGAGGGAGAAGAAATTATTGATGATAATGAAAAAAATGGCGAATTCATTTAATAGTTACTTTTGTAACGTTGCTGAAATATTAATTAATAGAACAAACAAAATGAATGATGCAACCATATTACCCACCATAAAGCCCATAGCAGAAAGCTTATTTTTTCATCCAATTTCTGAAATTGATATACATCACTGTATAACAGAATTATCTAATAATAAAGCACCAGGATCAGATAATATTACAGCAAAAATATTAAAATCAGTGGTCAGCCATATCTTAAAATCAATAGTGCATATTGTAAATATTTGTTTCTCAACAGGCACTTTCCCAAAATTGTTTAAAAATACCATTGTGAAACCGCTATATAAATCTGGAGATAAAAAGTTGAAAAGTAATTATAGACCTATAGCGTTAACTAGTTGTATATCTAAAATCATCGAAAAGCTTATTAAGAAACAGTTACTCTTATTTTTAAATAAACATGATTTCTTTTCACCTTTTCAGTTTGATTTTATGGAAACAAAATCAACTAATCATGCAATTACAAGCCTTATAGAGAGTATTTTATAGTATTGTAAATGGAATTGATAAAGACTATAAAATAATGTGGCTCTTTTTACACTTGGCAAAAGCCTTTGACACTGTTAACCACTCATTACTTTTAAAAAAGTTCAATGTTTGCGGTGTCAGGGGCTTAGCGTTGAACCTTTTTAAGACATACCTATTTGACAGGGAACAAAAGGTTATTGTAAATGGAAAATTCAGCGACAGTTGTAGAATTAAACATGGTGTGCCACAAGGTACAGTCCTGGGACCTGTTTTGTTTATATTTTACGTAAATGATATGTTGTGTCTTAATCAGGATGATACTAATAAACTAAGTTATGCAGATGACACAGCTATTGTGGTTCGTGGAATTACCTGGGAAGAAACAACTCAAATTAGAGCGTGCTCTTATGAAAATTAAAAATTGGCTTTACTGCAACCTACTCATTCTTAATACCGATAAAACAGTGTTTATGACTTTTTCACCAAATAAATCAGGGTTACCTGAAAACTTAACACAACTAAAAATACATGACTTTACATGTTCGATGTCTAACATAAACTGCACTTGCAATTAAGTTGTCAATAAAGTAAATTTTACCAAGTATTGGAATTACTATTGATTCTCACCTTAAATTCTCAACATACCGATTACATAACAAATAAAATCAGGAAACTGGTGTATGTTTTTGTAAGACTAAAGTATATATTGACGATAAAACAACTATTTGTTATATATTTTAGGATTGTTCAATCAATATAACAGTATGGTGTAATTGCATGGGGAAATTCACCAAAAAAATACATATCTAAAGTCGAAACAGTGCAAAAGAATATACTTAAAGTTATTTTAAATAAGCCTAGACTGTTTGCATCAGATCAATTATGGAAGGAAGCAAAAGTAATGAATATTAAAAGGTTATTTGTTCTCTCAATAGTTTCATTTTACTACTCGTGCAAAAACAGGAGTAAATATGTGTCTTTTCAGAAACAATTACTTGCACATTATCAGTTGTCCTATACTCACAACAGAAAAAAGACGTTTTATCAAAACTCATTTTTATTTTTCATTCCTAAAATACACAACTTTTTACCTGATCATTTAAATCTTCTCAAAACTGCTACGCTAGGAAGATCCTACTTCATGAGTTCTATAAAAAAATGGCTCATGGAATTTAATGTAAATTTATTTTATGAATGAATTTTATCTCTTATTTCTGTTCATATCATGTATATCTCGTTTTACTTTTCAGTATTTAAATTCTGTCTATTTTGGGTGTTATTGCAAATAGGGTTACTCTTATGTAATAGGGTTTGCGTACAAGCTGCAATAGTAGCTTCTGCAGTCGAAGAATTATTTGTTTTTTGTTTTATTTGAGATGAATCTGTATAATTTAAAATTTGTAGCATTTTTCTTAGACAGAATAAATATTATTATTATTATTACTCATTTCTTGTTTAATAAATTCTGTAGTGTAACGGCTCTTAGAAATCTTTCTGAAGAAATCCAACCTGTTTATTATAAGGTCGTCATTCACTGCGGCTTATTCACCCGCAATACATCTCTCATCGATATCAAAAGGGAATTCGAGCTTTTGCATAATTATTACGGCAACATAATTGATGCCGCACTCTCATTGTTTGCAGCTACGGTGATGGATCCGGCACCAAATGACGGAGAAAAAAATGGGGACGTTTCCGTGATGGAGCCCCATTATTTTCGGGCCGCCTCCCTCTGATGCGATGACGGATATCGCAATTTACAGAGGGCACCAGAGCTCGACTCCATCGCTTAATTAATCAATTCCAGATGTAACATATTGCTCAGAGACATGTATGAATGCCTGAAATTATCATTCACCAACAATGCCTTTAGTCAGGAAATAAAGATAAGTAAAAAGATGAAATGGGAAATGAGAGTTGCTGTAATAGCGATAATAGTGCTTTAAAAAAAAATTGTATTTATAGACCATTCATTATTTTTGGCTTTTAGACATTACAGCATAGATATAGAAAAAAAATCACGTGTGTTCGTCTACATAGGCCCTGTGCAAGTAAGAAATAAATTCAGAAAACCGAAATCAAATACTTTGGGAAAATTTACAGCTTCTCATTTTCAATTGCCATTTACTCGAAATATCTTACGTAAGATGGCAAAATTTTCATACTGTCAATTTTATAATGGAAAGATCTCTCAAAAAAAAATCAAGAAGAAAAGTATGGATAACGTCGTTACTCAAAAACAAACAATGGTTTCAAATCGATTTTCATGCAAAAATATGTATTTTTTTCGACATTTTTTCTCAAAATATTTTATCTCGGTTTTACTGAATTTATTCGCAATTTTTAGTCCAAATAAAAGTGGCATGTCTGGTGATTACGAAGTGAGATCGAAGACCGAAGAGGTCAGCGGAGCATAGTCTCAAACGAAGCAATGAGAACCGTTGAAATATTATCCGCACCAATGAGCGTCGACCCCACATGTACACATTAGTGTTTGCTGATAAACCTCGCATTAACCCTTTGACCTACAACCACGAGTACTCCTCGTGTTTAAATGTTCGGGCCAAACACAACGACCACGAGCATTTCTCGTGGCCCGCCGCTTGGGCCAATCACATCGAGCACGAGCTCAACTCGTGGCGAGCCGCTTGGGCCAATCAAATCGAATACGAGCTCCACTCCTGGCGCAGCGCGTGCGTTAGTAGTGCTGCACAATAAATACATTTTCTTGCGAAACAGAATTTTTTTAAGTCCATATTTTACGTTTTCAGTTGTGCCATGAAAAAGCATGAATTAGTGCGCATACAATTGGGCATGCCAGTCGTGCCTCAAACGGACTGGTTTCTGCTGCTGCATTCGGATGTAAGTAAAGTAGGCCAAAAGGTTAACAAATTCTGGGCAAAGGATGAGAGAGAAAATGCTCTCACATGCCAAGTTATCACAAACTTGCCTGTAACATGGTTTGATACTTTCCCGAGCGTCAATTTAAAATAAATTGTTTGAAAGGACCAAACAGATTTTGCATCCTTTTAGCGTCGGCACTTTGGACTAGTGACCAATGTCTCCAGACTCGACTATACAGTGCGCCTTCTTAAGTTAGCAGCATGTAAAAGAAAATTCACCTGTTTAACGCCACAAAAAAGTTAACAATCCTGCAAGGAATGTAAAAAATTGATACATTTTATTAACCTGAAAGAACAAAACAAAACGGAACAAAAATATAATAATCATGCATCAATTTTACATTCCTTACTGTGTTGTTAACTTTTTTGTGGCTTTAAACAGGTGAAATTGCAAATTTGAAGTGTTGTCGTTCCATCGGGAATCAATGAAAACGAAAACAAATGACACCGTTGTATTCAGAACCAAAAAGCTTTTCAACGATATATAACTCGACCCACTTTCCCTTTTTAAAATCGGGGGTTGATGTTAGGGGTGGCTAGGGGTTAAGGTTATGAAGGTGGAAATATCATCAGAAGTTGTCCCCTTCGAAACAAAAATCGATCTGTCTCAGCGATTTTTTCAAAAATGCCACATAACTCAACAAAGTCGCATGTTACCCCTGTATATCTCAGCTTATAATAAACTTCAATTATTAAAATAGAAACCATTCGAAGCACTACACTTTCCCAACGCAAAACAAGTTTATTTATTCCGGTTTCATAAAATTCGAGAGTTCTAGAAGCGATGAAGTCGTTCAAGGCATTTTTGGCATCGTCTTGGTTTTCTATGAATTAAAATAAATACCATTCGAAGCAGTACACTTTGGCCAAACAAAATTCCAGAGTTCTTGAAGCGATGAAGTTGTTGAAGGCATTTTTTTGGCATCGTCTTATCTTTTTCATTAATCAAAATAAATACCATTCGAAGCAGTACACTTTGAACAACGTGCAACAAGTTCCATAAAATTCCAGAGTTCTTGAAGCGATGAAGTCGTTGAAGGAATTTTTGACATTGTCTTAGTTTTTGAAGCATTTCTTCTGCAAGAAGTTGTCGAGATACTTGAAGAAATGGTAGTAAGTTGACGAGAGGTTGGCAATTTTGGCATCGTCTTGGTTTTTTCATTAATCAAAATAAAAACCATTCGAAGCAGTACACTTTGACCAACGTAAAACAAATTTCATAAAATTTCAGAGTTCTTGAAGTGATTAAGTCATCGAAGGCAGTTTTTTGGCATCATCTTATTTTTTTCATTAATCAAAATAAATACCATTCGAAGCAGTACACTTTGAACAACGTGAAATAAGTTTTATAAAATTCCAAAGTTCTTAAAGCGACGAAATCGTTGAAGGCATTTTTGGCATCGTCTTGGTTTTTATTAAACAAAATAAAAAGAATTCGAAGCAGTACACTCTGGCCAATGTGAAACAAGTTTCATAAAATTCCAGAGTTCTTGAAGGCATTTTTGACATCGTCTTGGTTTTTGAGGCATTTCTTCTGCAAGAAGTTGTCGAGATACTTGAAGAAATGGTAGTAAGTTGACGAGAGGTTGGCGAGACGTCTCATAGCCCAGTTCGTTCAATTTTTGCAGAATCAGTCCTTTTCCGTTGACCAATACCGGCCGTTGTTGTAGAAGTTTCTGATGTATATGTCAATTTGCTGATAATACTTCTCCGCTGTGATGGTTTCACACGGATTTAGGAAGCTGCGATGGAGATCACCAAACAATCACCATGATCTTCTTTTGGTCCAAATTCAGCCTAGAGAAGTGTCGAGTAGCTTTATCGTGGTCCAACCATTGTCATACAGGATACATTTCTCGCCGTTGCGCAGAATAAGTGCCGACTACACTTCGAAACGACAATTTTTTTATATTTTCTTTCAGTTCGTGCGGGATCAATTTGTCGAGCTTTTTTGTTTTTTCAAGTTGTTTCAGATGGTTCAGAACTGTCGGATGAGTTACGCCTAATTTTTCTGCGAATATTGTGCGGGTATCTGTTTCGTCCAATGCCTTCAACTGCTCAATATCAATTGCCGATGGACGTTAACGACCTTCTTGATCTTCAGGCTTGTCACGGGGGGTCGCAGCGTGGGGTGAAAAAAACCACCCTCGATGACCTCCAGCTAGCTCTTGGAGTCGGTGTAGGTATGAGACACAGCACAAGAAATACGAAGGATGGGGTGGAGGCAGAAATAGTCTGATTGTCGCGATAACAGTCGCTATTATTTACACACGGATATTTACAGAAAAATGTTCAAGAATAAAATATATACACGCGGGATAGTAAAAAAATGGTGATGTGGCCATCATGTTACTTTCTCCGACTTTATATTTACGTTTTCACGGGTTTATTTTCAATTAAAATCCTATTTTAAATGTACTTCGAGCGTTGTGTAAACTCGTTTGAAACTGACGTTTAAAACGTCAAAATTATGAAAGATGGAAAAATTATACTTCAAATTCAAATACTCAGTTTACTCAAAAACTAAAGGGATTTCGAAAAAAACTTATTCATTATAAGTTGTTCATTTTGGCATTCTCTACAATTATTATTAACATAAATTTGCTGTTACTATTATCGTTTCAAAATTATAAACCAGAAATGAAAGAAAGAATAATAATTTTTTTTCTCGAATAACAATGATTTTATGAAATTTTTTTTCAAATAAAAGATGTTCATTTATTTGTTGTCTTCAATATTTGTTTAAATGTTTTGTGATATTTTTCATATTTAAGAAGATATTAGCAAAAAACAAAAAACGGTTAAGGTAAACACCCACTTCCAGTTTACGAAATTTTACCAAAAGCTTTTCAGTTCTTCGGATTATCAAATAAGACTTATGCTCAAAGTTTCATACCAATTGCTCTATTGGTTTTTGAGATACAGCGCGCACAGACACACACACACACACACACACACACACACATACACACACACACACACACAGACACAAACATTTTTTTTCCAGAAATTGTTGAAATGGCATCTAGGGACCCCAAAACGGATATTTCCGTAAAAAAAATTTTTGAAAAAAAAATCACGATCACAATACTTTCTCGTACTTCGTAACGGAGAAAGTAAAAATAGTCAAGAAATAATGTCACAAAAAATAAACAGTCACGAAAAAGTAAATAGTCACCAACACTTCACTCAATGTTCAATTGTTGGAAACGGCAGCGGCTACAACGTCAGCGGCGGCGATGGCGGCGGTGGCGGCGGAAGCAGCGGCGGCGTTGGAAGTGGTGGCGGCGGCGACGGCGGCTATGGCGACGTCGGAAGCGGCGGCGTTGGAAGCGGTGGTGGCGTCGACGGCGGCTGCGGCGGCGTCGGTGCATCGACGGCGTTTCGGCTCAGCGTGGCGGCGACTTGGGCGTTCTGACTGTTGTGTTGTGATGAATGATGAACTGAATGTTTAAGATGCGTGTTTCATCTGATTCTCTGGGGAGAGCTCCATGGCCTTTCACGAGGTCCACGCCCTACTCTTCTCCGGATTGCGGGTGGTGGTGGTAGGGTGCGATGGGAGCATGGGAGCGATGACGCAACGGTTCAAACCGGCAAATTGCACTTCTCAGAACAATTTGGGTTTGAGACGGATTTGGCACGTACGCAGGCTGGGCCGGATCGACCTTCTATTGTTTAGCAGTAGCAGCCGCACATTTCACAAATTGTTCTGCAAAATGTCCTAACGATGTCCTAGATGGGAAGATGCACAGCGGTGGAGGCTTATCCCTTCATTGTATTGTTGCTGGCAGCTGTAGTTCTTCGAAAATTATCTCGTTTGGAAATTTCAATAATGCGGAATTTATGATAATATTGAAAAGGAGCAATGGTTAGCTCATAAAATGCAAATTAAGATAATTACGCATTTGTTAAGATGCGTAGATAAACTAATCGCCGATAACAGACTCTTATCTCCACTATAAAACTTCTTAAAGCAAAGTTGCACGCACCGTCCGTTCATGTACAGTGTCAGGGCTAAAAACATCATTACTTTTCCGAGCCGTATCCGCTGCGTCAGTATCCAGTTTATACTCGTACAAGAAAATCGTCCGAATTTGCTTTTCCCATCTTTAATTAAATAATTTAAATAAAACGTACAAAACACTACATATAAAATTTTTGTTATCAAAAGATGGAAGTTGAGTCAGATATATAACATAACCTTATTTATAAAATGAATAATTCCAATATCAAGTTACGAAAAACGAAATTATGTTTCTACCAGCTAATAATTCGAAAAACAGATAAAAAAAATTCGTACAGTCGGTAGGGTTCATAATATCTTCACACGCACTTTACAGCAATTAAAGAAACATCCTGTTTAAATGTTTTTTTTTAATATGAATGCAAATCTGGCTTGATTTATTTTAAACCTATAATCTCATATTGCGGCATATGATTCGAAAAAATAGATTTAAAAAACTTCAGGAAAATTTGGTGCAGTCGGTAGGATACACACACTTTTCAATATTAAAGAAATACCCTGCATAAATATCTAATTGTTTGTTTTTATATGAATGTAATATCTGCCTTAATTTATTTTAAATCAGTTGCGGCATATAATTCGGGAAAATTTGGTCCAGCTGGTAGGATCCAAAATCTCTTTACACCAACTACACAGTATTAAGAAACACCATGCTTAAATATCTAATTGTTTTATTTTTCATATGAATCTAATATCAGCCTGAATTTATTTTTTCCGCCACCGACAACGTAAAGAAGTATTGCATCCATGGTTACAGGTACTGTAAGTGGCTGATAACATTTGTGGTGTTTGTTGTCCTTGACAACGGAACTTAATTTTTTACTTACCTGTACCTAGGAAAATAATAAAATAACAGAAACGTAACGCTCCGACATTTTCGTCTATAGCATCGGCATTTATATAACCACTGTTTAAAAGCGTCGTAACACGCATACCTTTTTCGTTTTTGTATCTCTGCCCGTAAAAAGTTTCATTGGATTGACACAAACAAACAAAATTCGGCATTGTTTTCTTGGTTGCTGGGTTGCCATAGGACGCATAGGTGACTATAAAAATTTTAATCGCAAATGTTACAAGCCGTATTTTAGAATATTTTCTGATGTTTTTAAAGTATTATATTTCCGGTGTCGGAAAAAAATTAATAAGCAATACGGAATGTAATGACAATTAATACGTCCTTACGTTCCTTGTTGCTTAAATAACTATTTCCGTTGTTCGTTGGTTAATGGCTAACTTTAATGTACCCAAATGTATAAAAAATCGTTCATTAATGACCTCTATTAATGAACGAGTTTTCATTAATAAAAGATTTTTCAATAATGAACGATTTCTATGGCCGCGGTGGTCTAGTGGATAAAGGTCCGGCCTCTAGACCCCGCCGGTGCGGGTTCGAGGCCCGCCAGGGCGGTCACTTTTTCGACACCAAAAATGGCCGTGCGGGTCCATCTTTGTCCTCATTTCATTTAAATATGAATTATTAAATACTATACATCGGTTGTGGCTGAATGCCCTAGCTGGCTAAGACAATTCCCTATCATCCTCGATTCCCAAACCCAAATTCCTATCAATCATATTTCCTTTAAAAAAAAAAAGAACCATTTCTAGTTAAGCATTAAACAGCTAATTCATGAGGGGCTAATTACTCATAATTACTGGAAATATAACTGATAATAGTGAGAAAACATAATTTGTTTCACATATAAATGCAATAGTATATCAATTTTCTGCGCTAGAAACAAGTTAGCGGTGAACCACCTTCGATTTTGTTATACCGTGAAATATCAAAGTGTGAAACGTCAAATTTATAAAACGCGTGTATCAAGTTAATGTCTGCTACTATGGATAGTGTCGAAATTATATTAACACCACCAAAAGAATTAACCAATGCAAATAATGCAACATTAAGTTTGCTTCCGGAAAAGAGTAAACGTTTTTACGAAAAAACTTACGTAGAATTTATTTTCTGGTACGAGGAGAAACAGGTAAGACGTCATTCGGAATCGGCACTATTCGCATTTTTTGCCGATATTGCTGCAAAGGGCTTAGTAGCAAGTTTGTTCATTGGTTTTGTTTGGATTTTCTTTAATCTAATTTTTATCTAAGTTACGATCAACGGAAAAATCTTGTAACCAACTCGTGTGTTAATTGGCGATTAATGATCGAGACATTTTGTTGTATCATGAACACACTTGTTGGTTAAATAACTATTAAATCTATAAACTCATATAATTAGAAAAATAGATTACAAAATGTCAAAAAAAATTGGCGCAGTCAGTAGGATCCATAATCTTGTAACACACACTTTATAATATTAAAGAAACATCTTACATAAATGTCTGAATCTGCTTTAATTTTTTTTTAAATAAACTTATATTGCGGCACATAATTTAAAAACTTCAGAAAAATTTGATGCAGTCGGTAGGATCCATTGTCTCTTTGCAAATCCAACGAATTGGTATCGAAAGTGCATATCGCGATACTCTTATCTTATATTAAACCAGACTTTTGTGCGTTTCCCCACCTTATTTATGTGTATTTCCAGTCACTGCTTAATTATCGAAAGTGAAGTGGGTGAAATGTATTATTCTCGCAATGAAGCCCTCTTTATTGTCGTTAGTGTTGCTTTTATGGGCGCCCTCGAACCCTAAAAGCGTGCCTCGTTTTTTTCTCCTTTTCGTCGTTTTTCTTCATTCTGCAAATTAGATTTAAGTAAATTAAGTGCACCCGGACGGTTTAATTGCGCCCTTCTTATCCCAAACCGAAGTATATTAAAGTGCCCGGACTTTTATCGCAGCTTCGCGCATTAACTAATTGCTTTCTTGATTCATTTTATTGTTAAGTGAAATATAATTAGTTTTAATGATTTGTTGTAAAAATTTGAAAGATTAAGTAAATGGTACTTTTATTTGCATGATGACTGTACTAACAATTGCACAGCCCGTTCTCTGGAATGTGGCGGCTGTGGTCGTAAAAGAGGGTCGGAGCTCGGTAAGTAGGGGACGTAATATTTTTTTATGTCAAACCAATCTTTGTTGAGAAGTACTGGTGTAAAAGTGAGTATACCAATAGGAGCGAAGGGCAGTAATAAATGTATGGGGTGCAATTAGACGAACCTTTTCTTCGAGGGTGCGGACCGACCGTTTTGCGACCTCAGCCGCGAACAGACTATAACTTACATGTTGTTACAATGATAAGCTCCGGTTGATATACTACAGCTTATTGTAAAAATGTAATTAAATTGTCTAGTTGTAGACAATAATGAGCTCTAGATATAATACGGTTTTTTTGGGTTTTAGAATATTATTTACAGAAGGGAAAAAATTTGCCGTTGATATACTATACCTTATTGTAAAAATGTAAATTAAATTGTCTAGTTTAGACTATAATGAGCTTTAGACGTAATACTTCGGATTTTAGAATATTATTTACAGTAGGGAGAAAATTTGCCGTTAAGAGCTTTACGCTATGGGCTAGAAAATTGGTAGAGGAAAAACTAATGTTTTTCGTTTAATTAATTTTTAATTAAAGCCACGCTCGTTACTTTAATATGTAACGGATTTACCTGGCAGGTAGTTTTTATCAAAAACTACAGTTACCAACGCGAATTTGTTATTTGAAACTAAATTCTTTGAAGTTAACAAGTGAAAAGAAATCACATTTATATTCCCTATATTTAAATTCTAATGCAGTAGAAAATGTTTATCCACAAATAAATAAACATTTCTAATAATACATCTTACCCCATCTTCTCCACAATTATAACTTAATAACAGAATTAACTACACAGCTCCGAATCTTATTCAGTCGCCGGGATTGGCAATTACTGATGGACTTAATAGTGTTGTTCTTGATCGATAAACGGACACAGTTTGGGAACTATGCGCTCATTCGGTGGGAAGTCCGATTTCGATTTCCATAAGGGCTCCAGGGCATCCGACCCCAAGCTCTTAATTAGTTATCATAGATGTGGCCGCATTGTTCATGCGGACCAATCCCAACTTGGCCAACGATGACCTAATTGCAGCTACCCCGCTCAAAAGACAGGATCAAGAGAACTTAATCGGCGCGAGTTATTCAGGAATTTCATAAATCTGAACACGAATCCTACTGGACTTTGCCTAAATATGCTGGATTACCGTTTAATCAATGGGTTATAAAAATGATGTTGTATCAGCTATAATGTAATATTTTATTTATTATTTAAAAAATGTTACTTTCTTCTGTTTAAATAATTGGGTATTTTGGAGAATTTATTGTTTTTCCTAAAAAATAGGATTTAAAAAATTCTAATTTTTTTAAGAAAAACAATAAGTTTAATAGGTAGAAACGCCAAAGTGGCGGAATCTATTGCCTGAATGCTGTACTGAACCAAATCCGGGTGGCTTTATCACCGACAAGATATAGACATTGCCAGCGGCGGCAAATATAACAATATTAATGTGAACATTAAATATCAGCAACTAACTACACTGATGAGACCTGAAAGGTCAAAACCGGTCGGTAGGTGTTCCAATAAGTTTAATCTTTATAAATTGTTTATTTCTACATTTCATAATTATAGACAACAAATGAAACATTTAATTTTTTTTTCGAAAATAAAATGGTTTACGAGCAACTTTTAGTACTAATAGATGTACACTTTTTTATGCTGTGAATATTTAAAAAAAAAATCTAATATTTTTCACGATTATAAATTTTTACAGGTTTTCTGGTTGTGAAATAAATTTAACCCTTTCGGCCCTGGTGGTGGCAATTCAGACCGCAACATTTATTTACATGTCTCTACTTACTATGACAATCCATATTTTTGCTGTTTATCACTAGATGTCACTTCAACAAAGCCTCACTAATTAATTCCTATACTAATTAATCAAATCAGTTAAA
This sequence comes from Ocypus olens, assembly GCA_910593695.2. NCBI lineage: Eukaryota > Metazoa > Arthropoda > Insecta > Coleoptera > Staphylinidae > Ocypus > Ocypus olens. Next base: position 40,702,745 of record OU343052.1, read on the forward strand.
ATTTGGTATTTATGGTCTTAAGAAGCTCCCCATCAATAATAATTAAAAAAAGATTTTTTTAAATTTGGAAATCCAGGGCTGAAGGAGTTAATACTGAAAGTTTTATTTGAAAATAGTTTTTGAGATACATCGCCCATAGACAGACAGATAAACACACAACAACAGACACTTTTAAAAAAAATGGCTGGAATCGTCTCAGGGGACATCAAAATCGATATTTTCGTTGAAATTTAGAATTGAAACCAATACTTTCTTGTACTTAGAGAAAGTATAAAACTACATTTGTTTATTGCTGTACTAGTTGTACTACTTGTGACCAATTTACTTCGTGTTGTGGGTACTATCTGAATTTAATTGATAAGTTTATTCAAGTTTCGAGTTATTAATTATTGTTGAAATTTAGTTAAGACTTAACTGGATTTACATCAAACGGATGCGGACATCTCGGCGTAGGATAGTTGGACGTGCTTATTTGCATGCACGTGATAATTGGTCACGCGATAAATGGATGCACTGTATAGTTATGAAGTGTTGGTTTTGAAATAAAACAGTAATCCAGCAAATGCAAATTGAAAACTTCTACTCTGTTTCAATCCTTTGCATTCATGGGGGGGAGGGGGTAGTCCCGACACCGAGATTAAGGTCCTGTTCTGTCGAGGCCAATGTACTCGAAATCCAAAAAGTGCTTATACAGGGTCTTGCATTTCACCTCCCGTCTTCTATAGCTCATTTACCAATGAAGTTGAAATTTTAATATTTTGCAGAATAAATATGCATCCTAGAATGCATTTCAGGAAAATATTTTTGATCATACAGAGTGTCCCAAAAAAGTGTGTCGTCAAGATGATATATTTTTTTAGACTACATACTGTATATTTTATTGCTTATTTGGATACCTTTTATGGTTGCCTACATACTCCTATGGTTTTGTTGAAATCGATTTAGTGATATGAGCAAAAAAAAATAAAAACTAAAAATAAAACAGTTCTGCACCATTGTTTTAAAAAAATTAATAAAAAATAAAAATAGTGCCTTGTTAATAAATTCATACAAGGTACTTATTAAATAAGGTCTTATAGTACCATTAGCCAAGTTTCATTGATATGAATTACACAGGGTGCCCAAAATTTCGTGTCAAACTTTCCAAACTTTAAAGCACTTTATTTTTCTTATTTTAAATTGGAGCCCCTGTATATTTTTATATTATTCTATGCGGAATTGAAAAACAAAAATTTTTCCTAACTCTATCCCAAGTCCTAACGCATTAAAAGTTATTTGCAGAAAACTCGTTTTATCAACTATTCCAGTAGCCATTTGATTGAATAAAAATCGAAGGTGGCTTTGAAAAACAATTTATTGGCATTAAAATTTAACAAAGGAACAAGAGACTGGTTTGACTTTAGTAATGTAAAAGTTTAAAGCATTGTTAACTTAAGCTCTTTAGACTAAAGAATTATTTTTTTCCATGACAAAATTATCAAGTGTTTTAAAAATTTGTATTTATCATCATCATATAATAGTAATTACAAATCAGTTTTCATATTTCAAATGTATTTTTACTTTCGTAGGCGGCGATCTACCTATTTGACAATTTTGCACAATTTGACGCTCTGATCGCATGAAATGATTCCAAAATCCAATAATGGCGTGTATGTAGATTTTCACTAAATCCGAAGTTCGTATGTATTGTGAGTGATTTTGACAACTTTCAAGTCGATGGCAATTTTTTTTATTTTTTAATTTTTTTTTCGAATCGCCAAATATTTTTTTTTACAATTGTAAATGATTTCATTAAATTATCTTATAAACCAGTATTGGGGTGTACGTACATCTTCTAAAAATCGTAATCTTATTGTATTTTAAGTAGTTTAAAAAAATTTCAAGTCGATTATAATTGTTTTTCTATTTTTTCGAACCGTCCAAATTTTACAATTTTATATAACTTAACGCTCTGATCGAATAACTTAACGCACCGATAATGAAATTATCTCAGAAACCAGACATGGGATGTATGTTAATTTTCACGATCAATCAATCTGTAATGACTTTTGAGTAACTTTGACCATTTTGAAGTTGATGGTAATTGTTCTTAATTTTTTTTTTCGAACCGTTAAAATTTTATAATTTTGCACAACTAAACATTGCATAAAATTATCAAAAAATCCAACGCTGGGGTATGCGTTGCGTTTATAATACCAACCTTGAATGTATTTTGAGAAGTTTTGAATAATTTTAAGTCGATAGCAATTGATTTTCTATTCTGCACAACTGAACTCTCAGATCGCGCGAAATTATATTAAATTCAGTAATAGTGTGCATGTACTGATTTACAAAATCATAACCTCGAATGAATTCCGAGTAATTTTGCAAAATCTTAAGTCAATTGCAAATGTTTATCTAATTTTATTTGGATTGCTAAAATTTTACAATTTTTCACAACGTTACGTTCTGATCGCTTGAAATTATTTTAGAAGTCAGTGATGAGTATATGTAGATTTTCATTAAATCATAATCTAGACTGTATTTCATGTACTTTTGACAATTTCCAAGTCAACTGTCAAAATTATATAATTTTGCACTTTTCACCGCTCGCATGAAATTATTCTAAAATAGAGTGATGGGGCATAGGTCGTCATGAAACCATAATTTTGAATGCATTTTGATTAATTTTGATAATTTATAAGTTGATGGTAATAGTTTTTTCATTGATTTTCAAACTTTCAAAATGTTACTATTTTGCACAACTTGACGCTCTGATCGCATGACATTATTTTAAAATTTAGTGGTGGGGTGTATGCAGCTTCTCGTATAAATATAACCTGGAATGTATCTTAAGTAGTTTGGAAAAGTTTTAAGTCGATGATAATTGTTTTTGCATATCTTTTTAATCACCAAAATTTTCAACTTTTTATAACTTTACCCTGCGATCTCATGAAATTATCTCAAAATCCAGTGATTAAGTGTTTGTCAATTTTCAAGAAATCATTCTAGAATATATTTTGAGTAATTTCGACTTGACGGGAATTAAATGAAAAGAAAAATCTCTTTGTGTGTGTGTCTGTGTGTTGGATATTGAAATGGCAACGAAACCGTGAAGTAAAGCCTTACTTGGCAATCCGAAGAACTGAATAGCTTTTGGTAAAATTTTGTACATCGGAAGTGGCTATGAAAAATATTTAAAAAACATTTAAACAAATATTGAAGGTAACAAAGGAATCTTTCAAATAATTTTGATAACATTATTTTTTTTCGAAATGAATTAAATATCTGCCATTTTTGGTCTATAATTATGAAATGATGATGGTTGCATCAAATTTATATTTTTATTTTTATTAGTTATTTGAAATAGTGAGAGATTCCATTACGAAACTAGAAAATAACCAGTGTTGGGACATATATGAGTGTACAGCTGATATAATAACGGCTGTGAAAGAACCCATACGAGATGCTTTAAAATACCTAATTAATTAACCGATTGGAAGCCATAAATTTCAGCCATTCATCCGGCGCCACCATATTTGCATTTAGTACATTTTGAAGTATTCTCTACTAATTTGTACAAAATGGATTAAATTTCATAATTAATCAAATTGCTGTAATGCCATAGTAATAACAATAAGATTTTAACTTAGGATTTACCCCGATTTTTCGATAAGATATCTAACGAAACATAGTCGATTTTCAAAAAATCAAAAGTCATCGTTAGGCGTAGTTTAGGTTCGATATTTTCGGCCACAAATGTTCTATAGAGCTGTTTTTATAATATTTAAGCGTAAAAAATTACACATATTCTTCATATTTGTTTAAATATTTTTTTAACTTAACGCTATTATGAAATTTCGTCTATTTTCAAAAAATCAAAAGTCACCCTTAGGCCTAGTTTGAGTTCGATATTTTCGGCCACAAATGTTCTATAGAGCTTAAAAAATGACACATATTCTTCATTTTTGTTTAAATAATTTTTTAACTTAACGCTATTATGAAATTTCGTCTATTTTCAAAAAATCAAAAGTCACCCTTAGGCCTAGTTTGAGTTCGATATTTTCAGCCACAAATGTTCTATAGAGCTTAAAAAACGACACATATTCTTCATTTTTGTTTAAATATTTTTTTAACTTAACGCTATTATGAAGTTTCGTTTATTTTCAAAAAATCAAAAGTCACCGTTAGGCCTAGTTTGAGTTCGATATTTTCAGCCACAAATGTTCTATGGAGCTTTTGTTACAATATTTAGGCTTAAAAAATGACACGTATTCTTCATTTTTGTTTAAATTAAATATTTTTTAACTTAACGCTATTATGAAAATTCGTCTATTTAAAAAAAATCAAAAGTCACCGTTAGGCCTAGTTTAGGTTCGATATTTTCGGCCACAAATGTTCTATGGGGCTTTGTTTACAATATTTAGGCTTAAAAAAATGACACACATTCTGAATAAAATGAAGCATATGTCTCATTTTAAACCTAATTCGGCAAAGATGAACTTTGTACCATTTTTTAAATTGATTTTAGTTCAATATTTGATTGTTGTAATTCTGTTTCCAACTATGATATAACATTTATATTAGTCGAATGTCTAAAAGCGGTTCAATTCGGATGGATTTGAAAATTTTGAATCTAATTCCAGCAGAGAATTACAATTCTTCTAATCCCATGATGTAATTTTCTTTTCTGTAATTTAAGTTTAGTTTCCGGCCGATACATTTTAATTCAATTAGCAATATGTCAAAAATAGGGTTATTTTAGATACAATTTGAAGCTTTTAAGGTAATTCCAACTAATTCTAACTGCAAAATGCAATTTTGTTCTTCAGTTCAAGTTTTGGGTGTAGTTATTTATTTCCAGCAATATTTTAGCAGTATAATAAAGACAAGTTAAATCTTAATTGATTTTGAAATTTTAAAGCTAATTCCGGTGAAGATAATTGTTTGCAGTATTTTTAATGCCGAATGTAATTTTTATTTCTTTTGTTCGAGTTTTGAGTGTTGTCACATAGTTTCCATTTTCGATATGTCTTTGTTGTTAGTTTCGTTTCCAGTGTTGAAATGTCATTGTCGTTAGTTTTAAAGGCACCTTAAAAATAAGTTACTTCAGAGTATATTTTGAAATTTTTAACTTAATTTCAGCGGAATTGATTTTTTTCCAATTTTTGTAATCGCCGAATATAATTTGCTTTTTTGTAATTAAAGATTCCAACGCCGTCACTGTTTTTTCCAGCTCTGATATGCTAATTGCATTACCGGTATGTCAAAACTAGTTTCATTCTGGATGGATTTTAAAATTTTGACATTAACTTTTGATTTTAATTTTTTCATTTTCCCCGTTCAAGTTTTGACTGGTCCTATTTTGTTTCTACCTGTGATATTCTTATTGTTTTTAGCGATATTTCAAAGTACGCTCATTCTGAATGAATGTTAAAAATTTTAAGATAATTCCAGGAGAGATTAATTTTTGCTATTTTGTTCTTGCAGAATGCAAGTTTCTTCTTTTGCGTTCAAGTTTTGAGTGTTGAATTTTGTTTTTAGCTGTAATAACATTTTCTTAAAGGGATATCAAAAATCAGTTCACTGTGGATGGATTTTAAAATTTGGAAGCTAATTCCAGTAGATTTGATTTTTTGCAATTTTTAAATCGCTGAATGTAATTTTCATTTCTATAGTTTATGTTTAACATGTTGCCATATTTCCAGCTGTGATGTGTCAATTATTATAAAAGCATTTCAAAACCAGTTTCAGTTTGGATCGATTTTGAAAGGCTAATTCCAGCGAAAATGATTTTTTACAATTTTTCTTATCGTCTATAGGCCTATTCTCTATTGACATCGTTAAAATTAACACCACTGTTAAAAATAAATTTATAACAGCGACGTTAATAACTTTAACATAAGTGCTATTCTTTAGTTGATTTTAACGTGGATGTGAATTTTCAAGCTAACAGGCCTATTCTCTATTGACGTCGTTAAAATTAACACCACTGTTGAAAATAAAATTATAACAGCGACGTTAACAACTATAAATACAAATGGTATTCTTTAGTTGATTGTAACATAGATATTAATTTTCATGTTAAAACTGCGAATTATAACAGTAGCGTTACAAACAAATGTAGTAATTAATGTAAATTAACATACGACTTAAAATCACATACAGTCGTTGGTAGATTTCATAATGGTAAAACTGCCATTAATTGAAAGGAAACCCAGTGAGCATAACACAAAAAAAAATTAAACGACTCCGAGAAAGGACCCCAAGAAATGCCAAAGAATTGGTAATCTATAATTCATGCGAATTAAAAACTCGCTATGTTTTAAGCACAACTGATTATTGTTAAAAAAAAATTATAACATGAAAAGACTGGTGTATTAATCTAAACAAATATTCACGTGTTTCGACGTGTTATTAAGTTGATAATAACAGCCAATGAACATTTTTGTTAATAGCAATGTTATTAAATTTACAATGTAATTGAATTATTTATTGAAAGATGGAAATTCTCTCTTCGAAGAATTGATCATTCGAAGAATTAACTTTCAAAGAATTGGCATTCGAAAAATTTACTTCCAAAGAATTAGCATTCGAAAAATTTACTTTCGATTAATTTCTTTACAAAAAATCGCTTTCGAAAAAAAAATTGTATCTTGACGCGACGCCAAAAGTCACAGAGGTGGTAATTTAATTTAGTTTTTGTGCTGCTATAAAACACAAACACTGCAATTTGTGATTAAATATTTGTTTTTGTCGTTCAGACATTTAACGTCAAAAATGTTGACCATTGTGCAAAAAAACGTTAATTAAAGACATACGCATTTCAAATTATAGGCGACTGCGATTAATTTGTTTTTGAAACTCACCATATTAGAAATTTAATTATTATAAATATCTATGCTATTGACGTGCAATAATTGAATTGTTTAAAATAATTTATTAGTATTTTAATTCGAATAATAACTGCATACATTCCACGATCAATTACACATGAGTGGATATATGAATTTATAATCAGATAATTCAAAAATTGCCATTGTTTGATGGACCAACCATTGTGATTATTTCTACAGGCATGCTGCTGCGTTGGTAATCGATTTTGGTGAATGCGGCTGACATGAAATAATCCAGAATATTTTTTTATATTTCAATATTTATTGAATGAATGTTGAAATTATGTTCTACAAATATTATAATCAATTATAAAATCATGTATGCGTAAATATGGAATCATTAATTAAATAACAATAAATCAAAGCAATACCACAGGAATTAATCAATGTTTTTGACAAAACTAAAACTCATTAAAACAAATTATTTAGATAATGTGTAAGCACGAATTGTTTTAATAAACGAACAAATTAGTAAACTATTTCGCGGATAAGGTGTAAACCATATTTTTTTATATAACCCTAAAATACATTTCGTTAGCTGAAAGTAACAGTGAGATAAATGTAAAAAATGGATTTCGATAAAATTATTCGAATTAATAGTTACATTTTAGGTGAACTTGGAGATATTAAAAAAATCTAAAACATAAAAACAAAAACTTATCTCAAAATGTTCAAATTATAATTATCTCACTGTGGCTTTTAGGTATCGATATAATTAAACATTTTGCTGATTTTAAAACTTCTTTTATTATAAATAGAAGGAGGCTGTCATGGCACAACTGTGATGGCATAAATCACTTTTGTTTATATTGACGAAAGTATAAGGTACTGGTTATGAGAGTGCTAATTCAATATCGTGTACTGCTGCATAACTGATAGTATATTCAGTGCTATCTAATCTGATACCCGAAAAATCAATTCGCGAATATAATAGTTATTTGTATACAAAGGCACTAAAGTTATTTTTTTTATGACGAGTGTTAGAAATAATTCGTCAAAGAGAATAAAATATGCGCGATGTAACTTTGGCTTTCATGACGATTGTTTAGATGAATTGTTCTTAAAAGAAGTTGCAATCAGCGGAACACAACGGTGAACAATCGTTTTGCCAAAAGTGCTTTACGCCAGTTATATCACCACATACCGCGAATCAATAGAAAATATGAAAATAAAATAATAAGCAGTCCCACGGTGCTTCAGAACTGAAGCGCAAATACACTGATATGCATATTGAATAGATCCAAAAATAATATAAGCACTTGAGTTCTCTAATAAATAGAACGCAATATATTTGATGAACAATACAATTGAGTCCAGCTAGGTAAATCAACATTATAGTGTCACGATTTATGAAATCGCGTACAAAAACAAAACAAAGTTAATAGCAGTAATAAAGAGCACTTATGCCCGGCGCATTCACCATTTATCCACAACTACATTTAGGAAATAGCTCGGTTTATAATCCCGCATTTGGCCAATTGCCGTGCATGACTTGTATCGAATCGGATGAGGAAGTTACGAAAAAAAGCAATAACAATATTCATCAAAGGCATACCAGCACACAGCGAAATGCGTAATTTAACTTTTTAGCGTCGAATAAAAAGAGGCAAAAATGCGCAGAATTCGCTCTGCGTATGCAATATCTCTATAAGATAATAACTCCGCTGATGTATGTTGGGAGGCACTTAATTAAAAATTCCTCGGGCATCTGAATTTCCGCGGCTTTATTTTTTTGGTTTAATAAAATAGCGGGGGAGGAAGGAAGCCCGCAAGAGATGGAGGAACATCTGTGCGAGTGTTTACTCGGTGTAAATTGCAGCCCCGACTGATGGGACAGCCTGTTAGGGGTTGGAACGCGGACATCCGTTTAAATAAATCAAAATCAGGGAAGGAGAATTTGAGGGATTAATCATTTAACCGAAGCAGTTGGGCGGGATAACTTCACCGTATGAACCAATCTCTTCGGGAATTGTTTCCATTTATTATCTCAACCGTGGCGTTGCCCATTCCTCAAGATTCGTTGATTAAAATTGTTATTCTGATATCCCTCGAATCCATCAAATTCCTTCAGAAACTGATAACTCAAATTTAACATAAGAAATGTTTAGTTATAGCTAACTGTAATTTATTTTCTTAAATATTGATTTTTTATTATAATGTAAACAAGGGTAACTTGCAAGGGTACTGAAATATGTTGGGCTTAGTCCGATGTATTTCAAATTCTTTTAAAATGGTAGACTGCAATTTTAAGTAACATTTCCTAACATAGAGTATTTTCTATTTACTATAATTTACATATTTGGTGGGTGAGCTCTATCCCACAATCCAGACAGTAAAACAGAGCCCAGAGTTATTATAAATAAAATAATAGATTAACATTTGTGAAACCCATATTTGTTTGGAAGAAAGAAACGAGCCTACCGATCGCCCTTCATATTTACTGTAACCAAACTGTGATTGCTTAATGATATTTATTTGTAACCAATTGTAAGTGAAAATTGAAAATTGTTGGCTAAAGTAAAGGCTAACGTAAAGGGTGGCGGTGCATTTGTGAAGCCTTCGTTGTTGTTTGGAAAATAAAATCTGGACCCCTTACCGCCCTTAGTATATACTAAAGTGTAACCTACAATACTGTGTTTTCTTAAGAGATTTCTTTGTAATGAAATGGAGATGTTGGAAATTTAATTAAAATAAATAAACATGGTTGGTAGCTAAATTAAAGGCAGTGCCGGAGGGTGGCGCGTGGACCCTATCTCATAATCCGAACAGTTAAAAGTCAAAAAGTCAGAATAAAAAAGTATTATTCATTATTTTCATAATTAAAAGACTTCTTTTAGTAATTAGAATTAATTATAAATAACTATTCATACTTATTTTTATAATTAACACATTTATTTGTATGTCCATGCATTTATTGACTATTACAAGCAATTTTGTTATATGTCGAAAAAATACGAATATGACTTTTGTATCATTAAATTTAGAAAAAAAAACCGCGTCCAGTGTTTTTTTTTATGTATTAAGATTGTTTAATAGAAACACATTTGATCCGGGCATCGGTAACTTCGTCGCCATGGCAACGGAACTCATTTTAGTTTTTTTGTCTCACCAGGGGAGGATCAGATGTGTGACTCACCGATTTGATCCATCTTTGGTACACGTGTAGGTCATGACTAGGAGTGTAACAGGTGCAAGTAATAACACCCACTATTGAGCCGTTTTCGAGAAAAAAAAAGTTTATATTGCCTGTATGTTTATTGACCTATAAATTTATAAAATCATACCGGGCTTTTGGTGTATCGGTAAGGTAAAACCTCCAATTCGTAGTCGCAAGGTCGAAGGATCAAGTCCTGTTGATTTTTGAAGTTTTTTTTTTTTTATGAATCCATGTGTATTTAAATATATTAATTTTAGAATAAATTATATTAATTTAATTTTTAGGGGTGGAAGGATTCAAATTAAACAGCGGATTGAAAAATCAATATTTGTATTTCCAGTATTTAAAAAAAAAAATTATCCTAGTTCGTGCAGCCAGAATATCACAATAGCGTATAGAAAATAATATAGAACAAAGATTTTTTTTAAGAATCCTTTAGCCGCTTAAAATGAAATTAACTAAATTTATTCTAAAATTAACATATTTAAATACACGTGGATTTATAAAAATTATAAAAAAGAAAAAAAAACTACGGACTTCAAACAATCTGGACTCGATGCTACGACCTTCCGACTACGAAGTGGAGATCTAACCGATACGCCAAAAGCTCGTTGTTTTCGTTAACGTAAAAGGAATATAAACATATTAATAACGTGTTGTTTTCTGATCGGTCTCAAGCTTATGATTCAAATTCCTTAGCTGATTATTTTTACAAAAATTTTGAAATCGTAGATTGTAATACTCGTTTTTACAGTTCAAATTTACAGCGTTGCTGTTTTATTTCTACTTAGGACATGGCAGTTGTTTATACGTGAAATCATTTGCTTGTTGTAGTTCTTGAGCTCTTAAAGCAAATTCTTTGACTGACAACTTTTCTAAAAAATTTCAAATCGTAGAATGAAATTTTCGTTTGGAGCATCGCGTCGTCGGTTTGTTTCTACTTAGGATATGGCAGTTAAAAAAAAAGAGAAATGTGTTATTTTTCTATAGATCTTCAACCTTCCTTGACTGATTACTTTTGTACAGTTTTTCAAACCGCAGTTTTCGTTTTCATGGTTCAAATTTGGAGCATCAAAACATTTTTTTCCAGTTAGAATACGGCAATTGTTTTTATGGAAAATTACGAAGGTGTTGTTTTCTTATAGATCCCAAGTGTTTGAAGCAAATTCCTCAACTGATTATTTTTCTACAATTTTAAAAATCGTAGATTGAAATATTCGTTTTTCCTGTTCAAGTTTGCAGCGTTTCTGTTTTGTTTCTACTGAGGAAACGGCAGTTGTTATCATTTACCTGTTGTAGTTTTTGAGTTCTTAAAATAAATTCTTTGATTACACATTTTCTGAAAAATTTCAAATCGTAGAATGAAATTTTAGTTTTCACAGTTCAAGTTTGGGGTGGTGTTAGTTTGTTTCCACTAATAATATGGCAGTTTTTTTCATTATAAATCAGAAATCTGGTATCTTTCTATGGATCTTGAAATTTTAAAACAAATTCCTTTGATTAATTACTTTTGTAATGTTTCTCTATTCATAGTAAGAATTATTTTCTATTTTTAATTGTGAGAATTTGCAAAATTGTCTCGTAATTGGTCTTTCGACTGTTGGATAATAAAGTTATTATTATTATTATTATTCAAACCATAGAATAAAGTTTTCGTTTTCATAGTTCAAGTTCGGGGCATCGCTGTTTTGTTTTCACTTAGGGCAATTGTTTCTAAGGGAAATCAGATATATGTTTTTTTTATGGATCCTAAACTATTCAAGCAAATTCTCTGGCTGATTATTTTTCTGCAATTTTCTAAAAGAAAGAAAAAATGTTTTTTCTAGTTTAAGTTCACAGCGTTGCTGTTTTCTTTCTACTTAGGATATGGCAATCGTTTTTACAGGAAACCATACATGTGTTGTATTTTATTGGATCTTGAGTTTTTTGAGCAATTTCTTTGACTAATAATTTTTCAACAATTTTTCAAACCGCGGAATGCAGTTTTCGTTTTTACAGTTCAAATTTGGCGGGTCGCTCTTTTGTTTCCACTTAGGATATAGTAATTGTTTTTTTTTTTAAGAAATCAAAAATATGTATTTTTTACATCCTGATCTTTCGAGGTAAATTCCATGACTGATTATTTTTTCACAATTTTTGATATCGCGGAATGAAATTTTCGTTTCTGAAGTTCATGTTTGGATCTGGGATATGGCAATTGTTTTTATGGATCATCAATGTGTTGTAGATCTTGAGTTTTTGATGTAAATTGTTAGACTGATTATTTTTCAACAATTTTTCAAACCGCAGAATACAATTTTCGTTTTCACAGTACAAATTTGGCGGGTCGCTGTTTTGTTTCCACTTACGATATGGCCGTTGTTTTTAAGGGAAATCGGAAATGTGTGCTTTTTCTATGGAGCTTGAACTTTAAAACAAAATTCCTCAACTAATTATTTTTATACCGTTTTTCTAACCGTTAAATGCAATTTTCGTTTTCTCAGTTCAAGTTTGGAGCGTTACTATTTTAATAGGGCAAGTGTTTTTTATGAAAAATATAGATTTATAATCAAAACAATAGCCGCATACTAAATGGAAATAAAACAGCAGCTCTTCAAACTTGAACTATGATAGAAAAACGAAAATTGTTTTCTACGATTTGAAAAATTGTATAAAAATAATCGGACAAGGAATTTGCTCCAAAAGCTGGATTTTGAGCTTTTGAAGCAAATTATTTTTATACAATTTTTCAAATCGTAGAAAACAATTTTCGTTTTTCTATCACAATGAATCGTTTTTAACATCCCACGAAAACAATTGGCATATCTTGACCGAGAACAAAATGCAAAACTCGAAACTAGTACTGTAGAATAGAAAATTGCATCCAGTGATTTGAGTAATTATGCAAATTCAGCTTCAAAATTTTAAAATCCATCCAGTATAAAACTATTTTTGATACCCCACTAAAACAATTGATGTATCTTAGCTGGACACCAGATGACAACAGTCAAAACTTGAACTGTAGGCAGGAAAATTGCATTCGGTGATTTGAAAAATTGCAGGAACCAAATCTCTATTCAAATTAGCTTCAAAATTTTTAAAATCCGTTGAGAAACAATTGATACAGCTCAGCTGGAAACAAAATGCATGAATAAAATTCATTGACTGATTATTTTTGTACAATGGATGAAAGTTTCATTTTTCCAGTGTTGCTTTTTATGAATCTTGAATTTTTGAAATTAATTCCTTAACTGATTATTTTTCAATACTTTCTCAAATCTTTGCGTTTTCCTAATTTACGTTTGGAGCGTTCTGTATTGTTTCCACTCAGTTGGCAATTGTTTTAATAAAAAATCAGAAATGTGTTATTTTTTAATAGATCTTGAGCTTTTTTAGTAAAATTCCTTGACCAATCATTTTTCTATAGTGTTTCAAATCATAAAATGCAATTTTAGTTTTCCTAATTCAAGTTTGGAGCATTGCTGTTTTGTTTCCACTCGGTATATGGCAATTGCTTTGATGAAAAATCAGAAAACTTTTACTTTCTAATAAATCTTGAGCTTTTGAGAAAAATTCCTTGGCCGATTATTTTTCTATAATTTTTCAAATTGTAAAATGCAATTTTTGTTTTTCTAGTTCAAATTTGGAGCGTTGCTGTTTTGTTTCTTTCCACTCGGTATATGGCAATTGCTTTAATGAAAAATCAGAAAACTTTTACTTTCTAATAAATCTTGAGCTTTTGAGAAAAATTCCTTGGCCGATTATTTTTCTATAATTTTTCAAATTGTAAAATGCAATTTTTATTTTTCTAGTTCAAATTTAGAGCGTTGCTGTATTGTTTCCACTCAGTTGGTAATTGTTTTAATAAAAAATCAGAAATGTGTAATTTTTAATAGATCTTGAGCTTTTTTAGTAAAATTCCTTGACCTATCATTTTCCTATAATTTTTCAAATTGTAAAATGCAATTTTCGTTTGCCTAGTTCAAGTTTGGAGCATTGCTGTTTTGTTTTCACTCGGTACATGGCAATTGTTTTAATGAAAAATCAGAAATCTGCTATTTTTTTAAATGTCTTGAGCTTTTGAGAGAAATTCCTTAACTGATTATTGTTCTAGAATTTTTCAAATCTCAGAATGCGATTTTGGTTTTCCTAGTTCAAATTTGGAACGTTGCTGTTTTTTTCCATTCGGTATATGGCAATTGTTTTAATGAAAAATCATAAATATTTTACTTTCTAAATAAATCTTAAGCTTTTGAGAAAAATTCCTTGGCCGATTATTTTTCTATAATTTTACAAATCGTAAAATGCAATTTTCGTTTTCCTAGTTCAAGTTTGGAGCGTTGCTGTTTTGTTTTCACTCAGTATATGGCAATCGTTTTAATGAAGAACCAAAAATCTGTTATTTTTCAATGGATCTTGAGCTTTTGAGAAAAATTCCTTAACTGATTATTTTTCTAGAATTTTTCAAATCTTAAAACGCAATTTTCATTTTCATAGTTCAAGTTTATGGCAATGCTAAGCTAAGAAAAAAAGCTCTTACCTTCAACTGTACCATCATTCACCATCAATCAATATGAATCCGACTCGGAATCAGAATTTCATAATTTAATTTGGAATAGTAATGGGATGATTTAAAAACTTTCAGAAATAATCGATTACTACCAAATTCGGACTTAACGATTATTTTGTTAATCGGAGTCGCCGATTTGGCGATTTTTTCATCCAAATCGTTTCATTACTAATAAAAAAAAAATCATAAATTATTATTATATATATATTAAGCGCTTTATTATCTTCTCTAGCGTCTGCATTTCGTCGTTGATGAGAAATAATCCGGATTAAAAGTTTTATTTATAAACTTAAATATACAGGGTGTCCATTCATTCCGAACAAGGGGCACTTCGTTTTTATAAGAGATGGGGATTTGGTTAAATGGGATGAAATACGCCTTAGCTAAAATTTGACTAAACGCCATAAAAATATTTTGATATTTTACGCACTTCGGACGCTATAGCGAAAAAAAGTGAATTTTGGATTTTTTTAAATTTTCTGTTCTAGCTCATTTATTTTCAGAGGAAGTCGAATTTAATTTGTATGTTCTTAAGGCATTTTTTTTTATATGAATCTCGTTGAGTACTCAGATTTTTGAAAATCGTTATCATATATCTATTATATAAGAATAATACTTTTGCTGTTTAAGAGTTATCCTCAATAATAATAAAATATTTTTTGAGCTTATCTGTCCAATGAGCACACTTTGCTGAAAGAATTTTCAAAATCTCTCCTCGCGTTTATGAATTGAACTATAAATTACATGTTTTGGGTCTTATCTGCGTGTATTCGATGGAAAAATTTGCCAAATTAGGTCATCCTTTCAAGAGTTATCCTTAAACAACAAAAAAGCAATTAAAGGCCAATTATTTGTTTGGTCCTATTTAATATAAAAACAATTGCTATCCACTTGAACTCAATATTAATTCAAGAGTGATTTGGTTGAAAATTCCAATACATTCCGTCGATTTTTTGTGTAAATTTATGAGAAATTATAATAATTTTTTTGGCGCGAAAAAAATATAAAAACAATTGCCATCCACTTGAAACTTTCCAAAACAACTGTCAACACATGTGATTCTACATTTCCGTAAAAATTAGAAATGCATTGTTTCTAAATTTTAGAATATTTCAATGTGAACGGAGTTGAAATTTAAAAAAAAATTGCAACAAATTCGTCGACGCGAAAAAAATATAAAAACAATTGCCATCGACTTGAAACTTTCCAAAACAACTAACAACACATGTGATTCTACATTTCCGTAAAAATTAGAAATGTATTGTTTCTAAATTTTAGAATATTTCAATGTGAACGGAGATGAAATTAAAAAAAAAATGCAACAAATTCGTCGACGCGAAAAAAATATAAAAACAATTGCCATCGACTTCAAACTTTCCAAAACAACTAACAACACATGTGATTCTACATTTCCGTAAAAATTAGAAATGCATTGTTTCTAAATTTTAGAATATTTCAATGTGAACGCAGATAAAATTTAGAAAAAAATTGCAATAAATTTCTCGACGCGAAAAAATTAAAAAAATTATTGCCATCCACTTGAAACTTCGCAAAATCACTCAATATTAATTCAAGAGTCAATTGGTAGAAAATTCAAATACATCAAAAAAATATAAAAACAGCTGTAAAATACTTGAAACTTTCTTAATTTACTTAAAATATAATAATAATAATAATAATATAAGATTTATTTCCATATAATACGATACATATTGTCGGATATTGTCAAGTAGTATATAGGCGCTCTAATCTAATACAGAGTGTACAAAAATTTTTGCCTTCACGGAAAAGTTTTGGGCTTTGTAGCAATCATCGCACTCTATTTGTTTATTTGCTCATAAACTCGTTAAGTGAGTAATAACACTGTTCTATTAAGTGTGATTTTAATTCTAGTTTGAATAACCGTTCACAGGTGATGGTTTTAAAACGTTCGTCCAGTTGACATAGTTTATTAAAGCATTTTAATCCAGCGTGTGCTGGGTTTCGTTGGCTGATTTGTAGCCGCGCAAATGGAATATAATAATCTTAATAATCTTCCAAAAACAAACAACTCACAGGTTTTCAAATATAGCCGACCGAGAACAGCGCTTCAGATTTTTTTTAATTTGCACGAGTGAAAAAAAAATACAAAAACAACTGCAACACACTTGAAATTTTACAAATGTACTCAAAATATCCTAATCTTAACAATCCTCTAAAAAATTAAAAAAACTTCATCACTGTTTTTTAAGATTTTAAGTTTCACATCTTCCGAGTGAAAGAAAAAAATTAAAAACAAGTGCAACACATTTGAAACTCTCAAAATTTACTCAAAATACATTGTTCATAATAAGCCTCTAAAAAAACCCATAATACCCCATCACAAGTTTTTAAGATAACCGACCGAGAACAGCCCTTAAATTTTTTTAAGTTTTACTTCTTCGGAATGAAAAAAAATGCAAAAACAACTATAACACACTTGAAACTTTTCAAATTTACTCAAAATACATTAATCCTAATAAACCTCAAAAAACTCAAAATACCCCATTACTGTTTTCAAGGTAACAACACAAAACACAATTCTGGAAGAATTTTTCAAATCTGCTAATTTCTTCAAGAGATTTCATAAATAAATGCATTGCCATTTTTCTCGTCTCATGAAACTTTTGCAGGCATCGTTTTAACCTTTAAAATGACAAATCAGTGTTTTTAGAATTAATAAAAAAATCTTGTTTCGTTTGAAATTAGAGGTAGTGCCATCGCTCCTTGGCTCTACATAACGAGCCGCCCCTACAATTATTAACAGTATATTATTTTAAAACTTCTTTCATTTCATACATTTTTGCTTTGTGTAGAACATTGTCTGAATTAGAATAATTGGGTTTGATTAAAGCTTAATGTTAGAGTTTGCTTAGGTGGAAAGGGGCCTCGATTCGAAGTTTCCAACTTAGTATTTAGGGGCGGCGAGGGGAGCATTATGTGCGGTCAACCGACTCCTGTCGTATGCAAACCTTAAGAGGTGACCCTCTCGGGGGCAAGCAGGGCTATAGGGCCAATCACACACCAACCATTACACTGATTGCATATTCTTCTCATGAAATCAACCGCAACTACTATACCATTTTGCCATTCAACAAAATAATATGCAAAATACCGATTTTTACACTTTAAATATTTTTTTCATTAAGTTTGCAGAATGAATTATTTCAAGCTTACCGTATTACCTGCTTGTTTTCGGCATTATCTCCGAGGCCTGGCCCACCCTCGCTTTCGCAGTTGGAAAAATATCACATTTTACATTCCATTGATATTTTCCGAGTCGCAGCAATTCCCTCCGATCATAACTCACCAAAATGAGTTTCCTCACTGTTCCTCCATTCTTCCTATCCTCCCTCGCCTTCCTACCTTAAAATCTGAAAGCCCCATTAACTCGTTTGCAGCAGAAAGTGAAAAATCCAAAACATATTAATGTAGAAAGTTTAAAGCGCAGATAAAATTGATAGCTTGGTCTGAATAATTAAATATTTATTATACAGCACAAATGCTCAAATTAATCACCGCGTGATGGATAATGAACAAATATAGTTGAGTAGTACAGAGGCTGAATTAATCACGGAACGAACAAAGCCTTTTTTTCTCCCGGAGTGATTGTGTGCCAATTTTCCCCATTTTCCCTCAGATCTCCAGTTTGTTGTGTAAATTGGCAACATTCGCAGAGTTTTCACGTGTTAGAATCGAGATTAATGGGAGCTGTCGAACTCGATTTATTGCGTTTTTAATCTAACGGCGAATTTATGTGGAAACGCTGGAAAATCGAAACATCCATTATTCAATATATTGGTGACGATATAGATCATCAACTGCGAGTTAAGAATGTATTTAACGAGTATAATTCAGTAAAGTTAATTTCTATGTATGCTGCAATATATATGATATATACAACAAAAGTTTGTTATCGTAACCGTTGTTTATCATCTTGGCGTAGGAACACTATAAATTTACGACGGCCCTAAAGATTCAAAATTATTAATTTTACGGCCGAATCCGGAACGACGTAAACAATTTATACCCCATAACGGGAAATTTATGCCGCAATCAGGGCGGGATATTTTCGGTTTTTATTTTCCCACTGTCACAGGGAAGGGGGTGAGTGTCCGTCCTTGAATAAATAGTGTTTGTTGGAAAGGCACTTGGGTCAGAGGACGCGCAGGAAGTGTTTCCAAAGCTCTTACTAAAAGTTTGTATCGCAGATGTCGCCTTGTAGTTTTACGATGTCTCGGGATTATCTCCGCTTTGGAAATTCTCACAAAAGCACGTAATGCTCGAAATCGGTCATCCGCGAAATGTATCGATTACATCAGTTTTATGAGAGAGTCTATATTTTAACAATGGGAGGAGGACAGTTATATCGTTTTATGCATTTTGTATGTTATTTATATTATTATTAAGTGCATATTGAAAAGGTTTAGTGCAAATTGGTGTGTACAATTTATTTCAATATATAAATATGGTTTATAGTAACATTGTGTGGTTTACAAGAGAATTTATCTACTCGACAAAGTTCAAATTAGAATAGAGGATTTTTGTTTTCGAAAAAAAACCTATTCTCTGTAGGTTATTCATTTTGGCATTCACCACAATTTTTGTTAATAGAAATTTCAACTAATTATAGATAAAAAAAATGTTTCTATTATTGTTTTTCTCGAAATAATGTTCGAAAAGCTTTTCAGTTCTTCAATAAAACCTAAGTTCTGCCCCAGAGGGATTTATAAAATGCGAGCCGTGGCCTTGACGAAGCTTGACCCAACGGCTCATGTTCCCGGACTAGCTGAAAATTAGGCTAGCTGGAAGCTATACGAGGTAGGCAATGTAATGGAGTTCAAGAGTCTCGATGAGTTTTAATAAATTCGCACGCACTTGAACTAAAATAGGAATACGAAGGGCGTTACGGCAGAGCCGAAGGGTCAAATAAATTAAAAAGAACACAAATTTACGCTTTTTTAAATGTTTGTCTCAATTTTGCTTGGCTCGTGCAATTTCAGGTAAACTAAATTTTCTTTTTAATTGTCATTAGAGACTTTCCCCATTTGTCAAATGCAGGGAAACTGGTTTCGGAGTTTTGGAACAAAAACGTGCGACTTCGGTTGTTAGTCGTTTAATCCATTCACAAGACATCTCCGTGAAATATTACCGCCGGCACGTTTTTCTGTTCCGAGCCCCTTGAACGAGATATAACTTTAATATGTGACCAAAATGTTTCACTTTTCTCTTAATGCTTCTTTCGATGACTAATTTGTAATTTCTTCAAAATTCTTGGATTCCACCCTCTACTTTGCTTCAGTAAGACGTTTTTCAGAGTGCGGTTTCACCCTCTGTTTTTGTAAGCTGATGTAAAATAGCGGGTAATAACACTGTACAAGATGTAATATCTAAAGGCAGTCAATCTTACAAAACACGGCTCACGTAGTTTTTGCAAAATAAATTTATACTAAATACTAAAAAAAAACAAACGCTATGTTATTCAAGACGAAAAATGATGTTTTAGATATTCCATCTATGCTAACGGGTCTATTTTATAAAAAAAAAACGCTACAATACCATTCGTTAGCTAACTATAATCGTTCGGAACGTTGCGAACGATTTGGATAAAAATGTTATTTTGTAACCAACATCGTTAAGCATTGACCTTGAATGCTTATTCGTAACGATGAACTTGTGATTTTAGGACAAATAGTACACTTGTAGCTCACTTCATTTCTAATTTTGACAATGGCGTGACAGTTGAAGTTTACATTTTAAATATAAACATTGTTCTTATTTCTGCCGATATTTTCTAAAATCAAATTATAATTGAATTTAATTAATTTAAGTGGTGTAGTGTTAATAATGACTGAAAGCGAAAATTGAAGTATTTACAAGAAAAAACGTGCTTTCCAAAATCAGAGGCGGCTCGTTATGTAAAGCCATGGAACTACCTCTAATTTCAATCGAAATTTTATTCTGAAAACACTCATTCGTCATTTTAAATGTTAAAGCAATGTCTGTGGAAGTTTCGCAATGCATTTATTTGAGAAGATAACTTTTGAACAAAATAGCAGATTTGAATTTTTTTTTCAGAAATGTGTTGTATTTATCGGATAAATATTATCTTTAATTGCTTTTTGTTTTTTGAGCATAACTGTTCAACGGATGACCAAATTTTGCAAATTCTTCCATCGAATAGATGCAGATAAGACCCAAAACATGTAATTTATAGTTCAATTGTTTTCTGTTTTTTGAGGATAATCCTTTTAGCAAAGTGCTCATAGGACAGATAAGATCAAAAAATAAATTTGTTATTCAATTATTTTCTATTATTATTGAGGATAACTTTTAGACAAAAAGTGTTAGCAAAGTATTGTTCTTATGAAATCGACGTAGGTTAAAAAAATAAAATTGTTAAATTAATTTTAACTTTTGAACTGATCAGATTTGTAAAATTCTTCTTTAAAAGTCTATCATTCGTCCGAAGGATGACCAAAAAGAAATGAATTAATTGTTCAATTGTTTTTTGGTTTACCGAGAATAACGGATGACCAAATTTGTCAAATTCTTCCAGAAAAGTGATATACTCATTAAATAGATGCAGACAAGACCAAACATTATTTTTCTAGTTTTTAAAAAGATAACTCTTGAAATGATGTATAAAAGATAAAAAAATCAATTCGTTTTTAAATTGTTTTGTGGTTTTGAGAAGATAACAAAATAGCTGATTTTAAAAATCAGTCCAGAATTTTGCTGTACATCGATTAAAGTAGGTAGGACCAAAAAAAAAATCATTCGTCTATAATTGTTTTTTTTTTGAGGCTAACTCTAGAACGGATGAATAAACTTGGCATATTCTTCCAGTAAAGTGTTGTACTCATCGAATAGAGCAGATAAGACAAATTAAATTGGTCCTTCAATTGTTTTCTGGTTTTTGAGTATAATTCTTGAACGGATTACCAGATTTGGATCATTCTTCGAGTAAAGTATTGTAGGTACTCACCGATTAGATGTAGATAAGATAAAAAAATAATTCGTTGTTTAAATGCTCTGTGGTTTTGAGAAGTCTTGAACAAAATAGTCGATTTAAAAAATTGTTCCTGAAAAGTCGAATATATGTAGATAAGACCAAAACAGCTGGCCTCTTCCTAGAAAAACAAATATATTAACGCAACCAAATTCCATTTATAGACGAAATATTACGAATAATGAGCAAGTGGATTTGTAGTGATGAACAGACAGGGATTTAAAAAAAAAACAGAAATAAAAGATCTAGCCACTGAAGTGACTTGTTTTAATAACATTAATAACATACACATATCTTTTGCATCATTCAATATTCGGCGTGCCATTAGCCACTGAAGTTTTAGTTTTTAGTTTTTGTAAGACTTCATTTTGAAGTTACGAACAGCTTGAATATTTATACGGGGTTGCCAATTTATCTGAAGACATTGAAATATCTGTTCTGAATAAAATTTGTTCGCCTGTTTTTTTTAATTTATATGTGTAATTTCTCGAAATATTCGCAAAAATGAGGTTTTTGCGATTAAAGCGCATTCTATCACGAATCGAAAAAATTGTTTCAAATAAAAGTTACTTATTTTTTATGGGGAATCCGAATCTGCAATAAAAAAAAATTGAGGTTCCCATTTAAAATTTCAAACTTGCCCCAACCCCATCCCATGGGCTTTGGTGTCATTTAATGACCTCTTATAGGTGAGCGAATTTAATTCAGTTTTTTTTTTTGATCCGATGCGTACTTTTTGAGATATTTCAATGTCTTCAGATAAATTGCCCACCCTGTATATGCAGGCTACAGTAGGAGACGGTGAGATATATTATATGTTAAGTGGTTCTCCCATCAAAATGCTCCACGAGCCGCCACTGCCAAAGATTACTGCACAGCAGTATTAAATATATTTAGAAGAGTTATAACGGAATGAAGTCTTTCGAAGGAGTAAACATAGTCCCAAAACGCGGATATTTTGGATTAATCATGGAGTACTTTTCAGATTTGTCTATACATTTTTCTAAAGCTTTCTTCGAGAATAATAAAAGCATCACTTGTATCTCTTGAATACATGTTCATATGCTGATTTCTTATTCTAAAAATATATTTTCTAGATTTGTAAATAATTTTCTTGTAATATAGGAATAATAATTTGGCATTCTAGCAAAATATATAAGATCACAGCATGGGAATTTTAAATTACCTGGAAGAGTTACAACGGGATGAAGCCCTTATTTGGCTCTTTCATAAGTTATTACCCTGTTTTAACTCTGGTAACATCTGTCAGGTTTCTAGAAAATCTGATATTATGGAGCTGCTTGTTCTAATAGAATATCGATAATTTCATAAAGGCTAATGCTGACCTCATTTTTTGAAACACTACAGTATTGGTCTTTACCTATCGATTTTTGATAGCTACTTTGTGCAAAAAATGGCGGTGATAAACTGTAAAGTTTTAATATTGAAAAATCTTCAATTAGTTAATTCACATAATATACTCTCACAAGTTTTGGTATTCTTCTGCCTCGCTCCATATGCAGTGATAGTTCCAAATATAGATCCTTTGTGGCTTCTTCACTTAACCTGTACATTTTTTTAAAGCTTTTTTCGGGTAACGATTGACACCAGAGCTGTTGTCCTCGAACGATCATAACGATTATGAAAAGTTACAAAATTGAGTTTAATTTAAATATCGTTATCGGAACGAGAATCGAATTACGACGATGTCATTACCAGTTATAAAATAGACCTGTAAATCTAGAAGAGGGTAAAATTGAAATGAAACAAGATGTAAAGTTATTAGGTATAACGGTGGATAATGGACTAAACTGGAAACAACATATAAATAATACTGTAATAGTAATTTATGATACAAGTAACTTTATGATGGTTTTTACATTACGAGAGATAAGTTTGAAATTCTCGAGTAATGTAAATGCAAACATTATTTTACAATTTAATTTCACATTATATTGTAATATTTCATATAATAATAATAATAATCGTTTATTGCCCTCCTTAGAGGAATACAATGGGCCAGCGACCTAAGTCTTTCAGCCAGATTTAACAAAAAATATAAATTGTTTACATGGTATATTATACAAACAAAATAGTATAGACGCATAAGTATTCTTAAAAAAAAAAAAAAAAAAAAAAAAAAAAAAAAAAAAAAAAAAAAAAAAAAAAAACTTATCAATAAAAAGTACAGGTTTTTTATTGCCTCTTTGACAGTTGTTCTACATGCTCATATATGGTCAGTTGTGGGTGTTTGAATTTCGAAACAGGCCTAGCTCGCTTGATGATTAAAATTTGAATACAATTTATGGATTCCGTGGTATTGGCAAACTTTTTAGCTAGCCGCAAAGCTCGCTGCGAGAAAGGGATGATTTTAGTTTTATTTCATATATTATTAGTTAAAAATTAATAAATATGTATAATAATTACATGTAAAGATAGGGTATTTGAAATTTAAAAAAAGAATCTAAACATAAAAATACTGTTACTCATCATTAATTTGATGAAAGTTTGCTATTCAATTGTTGATAAATATATAAAAAAATATCAAAATATCGTAAAAAGATCAGTTATTCAAATTTTTGAAAGATATGGTATTCACAGATAGGAATCGAATGACGAAACAAAAATTTCCGTTCGCAAAGGGGCGAAAAAAAATTTAAACTTAAAAAAAAAAAATCCCTAAATAACCTTTTATTTGGATAAAAAATGCGACTTATGATTTTTCAAAGTTGCCTTAAATTCTCCACGCTTTAAATTAAAATTGAAGAAAAAACGCTTTTTTATAATTTTTGCACAAAATTTTGGTAGGACAGTCAGATGCACAGCCATCTCCATTATTATTATTATTAACCCGTTCTTTGTTGAATCGACACCACCGAAGTTCTTCAGCGCGGATGTAAAAGGAAACAAAATAATTGAATTCCGATGGTATTGCCTGGTAATGGTAATAGCTTTTCAACTCAACTCAAAAATATACAGTATATTTTTTGTATCGTGGGTCATAGGATTTTATATGCTAAAATTATTGGTTTTCGATTGTCATTTGCATTTTTTTTTTAATAGTAGCTTATGATAGTATTATATATTATTATGATAGATATTGTCACATATTATAATTAATTCTTGTAGCAGAAAGACAGTACTATCGAGTGATATAATAATCATGGTTGCATAATGTATATCAAAATGATAATGCGTTACTTTGAATCGAAAATGTGTTTCTTTCTTATAAATACACTTTTTACTGTGTAAACTTATTCCTTCTAAAAATGTTAGATTACGATCATTTAAACATTTCTGAATATTAAAACAACCATTAAAATTATGAAAAATAACTTGTTGATAATCGATTTTGGCCAACTTTTCAAGCGATACTGTGACCCGAAAGTGATTCAGACGCCTTCCTTTCTTACAATATTTGTATCGGCATATTTTTCTATTTGGAGACCCCTTAATAAGTTTTCCACTGTTCTGGGTACATTTTTCAAGGATGTATTTTTTAAGTGGAAGAGCTAAAATTTTACTGGATAATGGAAGGTACTATCAGCATTTGAAATTTCATTTTTTGATGATAATTAAAAGAATAATAATAATAATAATATATACAGGATCTGTTTTTTCGATGTTCTCTATGGGGATCTCGGAAACTATAAGAGTTGGGAAACGTTTAAATGAGCAAAGAAGTGCAGTTTTATGAGCCCAATAAAATAACACTTTCAAAGTTTTCAAAAAAGTGAAGGATAACTATAACATAACTTTTGAAAAATGTAAAAAGTGTCAATTTTTTCAAAAAAATTTATCTCGGTTATTGTGACAGATAGAAAAGAAACTGAAGAGGACAAAGTTGTAGATAATTATATGTAGCTTAATAAAATAAAATAAATACAAATTTTGACGCCATTATTTTTCGGGATATGACTCAAACTTACATTTTTTTAAATGGAAACCATAGTTGGCCATGACCTCATTCGAAAGACATTTTTTTTTCTTTAATCCAATATCACATATGACTTAGTTATTTCTAAAAATAAGTGAGTTACAGTCATTTTTAAGTTTTATTATAAATCAAAAAGTTAAAAAGATGAAAGTTAAATACTTGCAGTTGTTTATGAGAACAATAAAATATTGTAGTTATTATTCTTATAGAGACAAACAAAGTTGACAAAAAACAACATAAAGTATAATAATTCTTTAATTATCAAAATAATAATAGGATCGTTTGATCGAAACTGCAGTCACTAATAAATAAACAGTGTGATATTAACTAAGTAAAAGTTAAAAGAGGCACATTTTAATATTACAAATCAAAAAGTCCATCATTAATATTTTGGCATATTTTTTTTTTTAAATTGAATTTGTCTCCTATTTTTATTTAAATAATAAAGTGTTATTTTATTGGGCTTGTAAAACTGCACTTCTTTGCCCATTTAACTGTTCCTCTATTTCTTATAGTTTCCGAGATCCCCATAAAAAAACTCACCCTGTATAATAATAATAATAATAGCGCAGCGGAACCGTTGGTAGTTATCACTAAAGAAACATGCTCATCACTACATCACAAATCATCATTGTTTTACACACATAGTACCAAATCACACAACATCACTCATTCCCATACAGCAAAATATAAACGCAGTCCCACACTCGATGGTGGAGTGCAGCGGAACCGTGGATCGTTATCACCAAAGAAACATGCACATCACTACATCATAAATCATCATTGTTTTACACACATATTGATCATTATTACCAAAGAAACATGCTCATCACTAAATCCCAAAACATCATTGGTTCACGTCGATCGTCATCACTTAAAAAAATGCACTTTAATGCATCACAAAACATCATTGTTCCACACACGTCACGAAATATGAAGGCATTCACATGAATCCTGATTTAAGATGTGATCAACTTTTCAACTTTGAATTACTGCATTACAGTACATCGTTGTTCTACACAAAAAGACACACATACTCACATACATCACCAAATCCCACAACATCAGATGCACCAAAAAATAAGATTTAAAAATGCATTTGTGTCTCAGTTGATATACGACCATGCATGTGGATATAATTTCAGAGGATAATTTCAGCAAGAATAGGAGAAATGGTTTCTGTTGGAAGACACCAGTTGCTTGCTTAATGGAGGAAGCTATAAGGAGTGGTGTTACGGGCTACGCTGGTTAATATCTAATCATATTATAATAGTACTGTCTTTAAAAACAATAAAATATTTGTATGCCAGAAACAAAACAAAACCATAAGAATTTACATGACATGAAAAATTAAACAAAAAGTATTAGCTAGACATGACTTGACAACAACGACGGCAGGCGTGGGTCGCGCAAGAGGGTATAGTTGACCAAAAGATATAAGGCGTTTGTGGCCTTTTACGGTATTTAACTTTAACTAATTTTTATGAAGGACCGACCGCAATAAATTGTTCGCAACGGATCCTCCTATCGCTATCCCAGGCCCGGTTTCAGTATTTTTTTTAAGTGGCCGTTTACAGTCTAACAGTGAAGACAAATCTATTTGCCAAATTCAATCGGATCACTTATAAAGGGTTTATTTGCTAAATAAATCAAAAAAATGTTTCTTTGACAGGCCATTTCAGCCGATCCTCGTACTAGAGATGGTTAACTCATGAGTGAGTCGACTCGTCGAAATGCGATAACTGACTCGTATGTAAATTTCCTGACAAATTTTGAGTCATGAAATGTTAAAAGTGAAGACCTTTTTTGCTAATCATTTTGTTTTCGAGGCAAATTGATAATATTCGAAGTGAGGACCATTTTTTGTTGTTCACTATGTTTTCTAGGAAAATTGGACTTTTTTCAGACATACTTTCTACTTTTGATTCAGTCATGGGTAGGGTAAGGAGTCAACTCTTTTAGGTTGACTCCTTACAACGCGTCGACTATCGAAAAGAGTAATTTCTCTAATCTCTACTTTATACCTTCCATGCCCTACTCTGCTCCTAGGGTGGGGTCACGTTGCATTGAAACAGGTAATAATTAGGAGAAACAGTCAGATCGCTTCGTCTCTGAGTGACACGCAGCGGGAGAGGCTAGCTCTCTATTATTCCTCACGGGCAGCTGCACTTGGAAAATTGTCTTGTTTGGTAATTTTAATAATCTAATAGGAGCAATGGTTAGTTAACATTTCTTGGGGCGAGGGGCTTTTATTTTTCAATTCGAAAAATTTAAAAATCCTTTGTTATAATAATAATAACTATTTATTTCCCAACAGACATATATCCAATTACA
Organism: Ocypus olens; assembly: GCA_910593695.2. Classification (NCBI taxonomy): domain Eukaryota; kingdom Metazoa; phylum Arthropoda; class Insecta; order Coleoptera; family Staphylinidae; genus Ocypus; species Ocypus olens. Next base: position 40,730,627 of record OU343052.1, read on the forward strand.
AGGGAATGTAACATTATTTAAGACATTGACAAAAACTAAATTGAGATAAGTGATATTTTTTTAAGTTTTAAAGCAGAAAAATATCATGTCAGAGCGTATCCACATATTTCAAATTAGAAATATGTTTGGTCTGAATTGAAAGAAGAAATGACTAAAGAATCTGCAAGTAATCCGGGACTGCCAGATATATTTTTGCATTGTACAATTCTGAATACATTGCCAGAGGAGTATTTTTATTTTAAATCCAGTTGGATGTGGGCAAAAAGTGATAGACCGGTGGAGAGCTTAAGCAGTCAACTATGCCGGTATAAAAGGGCCTTACGGACCAAGGGAGCTGAATACACCAAGCAGGAAACTCTTACCTGCAATCATCGAAGAAGTCATCACAGCAACGAAGTTCAGTCGATGCGACGAAAAAGAAAAACACATCTGATATGCAACTACTGCATGAATCCCAATCACATGGTTAAAGTGTGCAGGAAATGAAATGCTGATGGCCGTCCAACGACGCCTAGTGAACCGAAGTCCGACACAAATATGATACTCGTCACTGTTAGCTCAACTGAAACAGATGCTGAGTGGTCGAGATGTAGGGATGAAATGGCGCGACAAGCCATATTTTAAGTGATCAGATTTGCTTTAGAACGTTCGATTCTTTTTCAACTGAACACACAGTGACCACTGCAAATTGTAAGAAAATCGCCATCGGAATACGTGTAGAAGTTGGGGCAGAAATGGTACAAAATTACCTTGGCGGAAGGTTGGTGTGTGCCCCGAATCAAGAGAAATCTGTTCTCAGTGCTTGGAGTCCAGGATAAGTACAGCCAATTCATCTCATCAGCTGAAGTCTGAAACTTCTTAGTCAACAATTGGAGGGAGCTCGTCATAGAGGGCTGTGTATGGTGACCGTAAAAACCCTATCAAATAAGGTCTATGCAGTGAGTAAGGGAAATCTGTTGCAGTTGTGCCATGAACGATTCATCAGCTGAAGTCTGCAACTTCCTAGTGAACAATTAGGGAGAGCTCGCCATGGAGGACTGTTCAAGTTGGTTATGAGAAGTTTGAACCCTATCAAATGAGGTCAATTCAGTGAGTAAGGGTTGTGCCATAAACGATTCGGACATCAGAACAAGCACAATGTGAAATCGCTTCTGAGCAGGAAGCTTGACATGAACGTAGAAATGCATAGTGAACTGTGTGAAGGTTGCATTTATGATAACGCTCTTCGCCTACTATTTGGCACGAGGTCCATAATTCACACGGATGTCTGCAGTCCATTTCAAGAATCAAGGTCTGGATATCGATATTTTGTACTTTTCAAGGACGATTGCACAAAATTCAGGACAGTTTATTTTCTGCGGCAAAAATTCAAAATTGCTGAAAAACTGAGCCAGTTCCTAGTTGAGGTGGAAACAGTCGGGAGCTGCCTAGTGATAATGGCAAGGAGTTCGACAAAAAACAGACGAGGACCAGTCTACACGAGAAAGGTATTGTTCAACGTTTTATAATGACCTACACTCCGGAACAAAACGGGTCCAGTGAGAAGGAAAATCGTACGGTAGTGTAAACTGCTAGAGCAATGCATGCGCATGGACACAATCCTCAGATACTTTGGGCTGAGATGATACTAACAGGTACCTACATCCTTAACAAGACAGATCTTAGGAACGTCACCTTTCGAGTTATGGTATTGTAGGAAACTAGGTTTGAAACATTGGTTCAAATTGCTGAATTCATGTCTATTCATATGGAAGGACCAAAGGACGAACATGGATCCGAAGGCCTATAAAGGAATCCTCATCGGCCATGATAACGACGACGGATATATGATCTATAGTGAAGAGGACAACAAGCTCTACAGATTCAAGAACGTCATCTTCGAAGAAAAATTGATGGAAAAGGGGGTTATTATACCCCGAGGAAGCAACGAAGTTGATAAGATGAAGCCTACTGTCCTAAACGATTGAAGAAGTCGAGAAAATAGAATTCCTGGATGACAGTGACAGTGATTGGAAATGCCGGAAGCCAATAAAGAAGATAGTGCTGGTGAGACTACACGATAACTAGGCAACTGAGTGAATCTGAGAACTCCACAGTAATGCCAGCATACACCTGCAACGACGCCACAAAGTAAAAACGCCAATGGATCGATCGGCAAATTCAAGGCCATATTATTGGCGATCAAAGGTCTTTCGCAAAGAAGAGTAAATTATGATCAAATCTTCAGTTCAGTGGCAAGAACATCGACTATTCGAACGCTACTTAGTGTTAATATAAATTCTAAAACAATATTTTTCGCGATTTTGTTGCAAATTTATCAATTACAGTTGAAATATCTGTTTTGCCGTTTTCATTTTTAATAGAAATTATAACTAAATTAGCAAATTGCTCTTTTGATATAGTTGATCGTAAATAATTTGTAATTAATTTTAATTTAGAAAAACTCCTTTCGCCGGATGCCACAGCTGTCGGTATTGTTAAAAATATTCTTAGACTAATACTGAAATTTGAAAAACAAGGAACTAACAAGGGAACTAACCCAAGTGTTCCTCTCCAATTTTAATAAAATTTGGTGGATTTGTAGAGGGAGCTAAAATATTCGATACGTATTTTTTTTGGCTAAAAAACTTGTTTAGGGGGTGAACTTGCGCCTGGAAAATCAGCCATATTTTTGTTTTTTTGGTTATAACTTCTGAACAAATTTTGATAGCGTAATTTTGTAAATGTATCGCTTGTAATTGCTGCAATAATTATATTCGTTAAAAAAATCATAGATAAAGACATAAACGACAGTGACCAAAACTAATAATAATATTTTTCAAACGTGGAATCCAAATATTTACTCATACATTTCCTTCCTAAATAAAACCTTTCCGCTAAAAAAGGTTTTATGTTCACTGGCGGAAAATTGAGTTTTATAACTACTTATATTTGTTTTCAATTTTTTATTACACCAGAGGATAGGCTTTGAAATTTTTTACATTCACAAAATTACGCTATCATGATTTGTTTCGAAGTTATAGCCAAAAAACAAAAAAAATTCGTGGGGCGAGTTCACCCCCTAAACATGTCTTTTAGCCGAAACAAGAAAACACGTATCGAATATTTTGGCCCCCTCTACAAATCTACCAAATTTCATTCAGATCGGAGGGGAACACAATGTCTTATGGTTTTAATTGGGTATTATTAGAAAATAGTTCTCTAAAAGATAGCAATTCTTTTAAGAGTTCCATTCCATCTAAATCTTTTGTCAATTTTCTGTTTTCGGTTACCTGTAATTTTATATCTAAATCCATACAACATATTCTTAGATATTCGAATGACATACTAGCAAAAATTTAAACAACGAGCAGCAATTTTCTCGATATTCGGATATCAAATTAATAGCGATGTCCAAAATTTCAAAATAAAAGTCAATCCTAAATATTTCCCTAGGATTCAAAACACTTTCATCGCATGACTCATAATTGGACATCCGCGGTTTGTTTTTTTACACGAACTTCAGATGCGTTACGATACTTCTTCCGCTTCTTTGGCAAAAGCATTACCCGGTTAGAAATCGGATGCACTTTAGACAGGGGTTCGGGCGACCGGCCGCTATTTCGGCGACTAAATTTTACAGATTTCCATGCACCCCGGTATGATCGGCCCTGGTTAGCTCATAAAATACAAATCAAAAAAATTGCGCATTTGTTACCATGCTTGGGGAAAAACTAAGCACCAGTAACAGTTGAAAGTTTAATTTCTATTATGTTAGTTTTTGAAATACAGCACCCACAGCCAGGCAAACAGAAATATAGACACAGACAAACAATTCGGTCGGAATCGTCTCACGAGACCTCAAAATGAATATTTCCCGTACTTAAATTAAAGTGATTAATTTAAAAACTAAATCGGGTGATTAGCAAATGAATCGGCCTATGGCTAAAAATGTGAATTAAATTTTTCTACAGTGGCAGACCATAGCAAATGTACTTGTTCTCTCGTATTTTTTTTTGTTTATAAAAATTACAGAAATGGGAAATAAAAAAAAACAAAAAACAATAATATGAAAAATATCTTGAAACACAACACAGATGTTAGCAGATGATGATGTTTCACAATAAAAACATTTAAGTTCAAGGTTATTCAATTCAATCAATAATTTCAAAATTAAGAATAATTATTTTCTCAGTGAGCTGAATTTGTTAGCTTAGGGGACTTTTCAATATTCGTGATACTTTATTGTGATTTCTCAAATTAAAATTAATCATAAATCTACAATTGAATTTAAATGACTTTATTTTGTAGATAATAAATCTTCTGACCACAGAAACAGTAAATACACAGTAAATACACCTTTTTTAAAAATACACCCCAATCTCTGGGCAATTTATGCCAATGCCTTCACGTTTACACCCTTTGCCGGGTATACATCTGAAAGCGGGAAAATGGGGTTTTATGGACCCTCGCCCCAAACGAAAAAAGACACGTCTGAACGTGCGTGCAACCGTCTCCAGAATTTATGACGTGTCTGCCGTCGCATATTCCTTTTAAAAGGATCCTCTGGCGATTTATCGACATGAATACCCATCCGAATGAGAAGGATAATGGACGAGTGAAAGATGGGTCACATTAAATGTGTATTAGAAGATGAGATGAGTGATATCTACTGAGCTTTCTCCGTAATTTATGCTCCGCAAGAAGACAGATGTGACGTATCTACTTGGATAATCATTACCAGCTTATTTAGCCATCAAATGATTATTGTAAAATCAGGTAAGATTTAATATCGAAGCATTTACAAACATTATCTCGGAAACCATAAGACGTTTATATCTTATTCTGGTTATAACGAAATAACTGCTATTGGATATGCTGTAATCTTTATCCATGGCACATGCAACACCATATCAATACTTTGTATGTTAAGCTAAAAGCGTTTTTTTTGCGTTAATTATAGAACTAGATGACCCTTCAATTACCAACATAGACCAAAAGTAAAATGTAGATAATTACATCCAATTTACTGAACCCTTGGCTGCACCTGTAAAAATAGGAGGTCTAACTGGGTGATCGCCAGAAACAGACTGGCGCATGCCGTATGTTGTAATGTGTGCAGTCGTATAGTTTGATAGTTTTACTAACACCGTATAACGACACCTTTCGATATTTAAAGGTCACCAAAACGCCCGCGAAAAAAGTGCTGGGGTCCCGTGGGACCCCAAGGTGCAGCCAAGGGTTAATGTGAATCTGTAATTGTAGATGAAAATTTATTTAATTAACCAGAAAGTCTGGGAGAGAGATACTATGATCGAAAATATTGCTGATTGCAGTTATGTACTAAATGCTGTTATTTGAAGCTATTTATTATTATTGTGAAACAATTATGATAGTGTGTCATGATTGACTTGCAATATATTGTATGTGTAGAATAAGTGCACTATTTATTTTGTTGTTCTTAGAAACAAATCCATATGGTTGGGATGACACAGGGAGTCATTTTTACCATTTATCATTAGTTTTTGTTTTTATTGTACAAACTAATAATTAATATAAATATTTTATAATTTAGTAGTTACCTTTAAAAGTGAACTGAATCTCTATTGAAAAAAGTTAGCAACGACACTTAAAACATAAACATATGGCATTTGCCTCCACTATTAATTATGAATGGGGTAGTGGCAATTTCACGAATGAAAGCACCTTTTTAACGTGCGCACCAGATGTTCTTTCAGGTGCTCTCTGCACCCTTTAATTCCAATTATTTTGAGAATGTATAATTAATTAATTTTTTCTCTAACTGCGCCAAATGACACACTAATTAGCAATTAAACAATACCTTCAGAATGCTATTCGTCCCTGTCGGCGCAAATTAATTAATTTCAGAGTGCGGAAAGGAATAAATCAGTGAAATGTTATACGCTCACGTTCAAAGTACCCAAAGGGTGTAATAATAAATAACAATCGTAACATTTACGGCACAAAAGGTTAATGCCTTGGACTGAAGAAAATTGTATTCGTCCAATAAAATTTAATTCAAATAAATTGAAAGAAATATTTCATTTTAATTAGGGTCGCGATTCATTTGGTGCGGGGTTGTATAAGCCCAGTGTGATTGTGTAAGTCAATTAATGCTCCCATAAATAGGCTGTGGTAGATGTGTCAGATGTCTATGCCAATTTTTGTTATTAAATTGTACTGACATTATGAATGGAAATTCACATTTCATCACTTTTAAAGTAAGTCTACTGTAGTAATGTTTACAACGTAAGAAGTTATTTTTTAATTTGTCTGTGATCTCTCGTGGTTGAAATTCTGATATTTTTTTTTAAACTGAAAGAAATTGAGGGTAGTCAGTCTAGTAAGCTGAAGGACGCAGGATTTTTGGATTTTCATAATTTGTTAAATGTACATTTGCATTAAAAAAATCACTTCTACTCTAAGTAAAAGCAATTACAATTGTAGCAAGCTATGCACGCCAAGATCCTTCGTATTTGACAACTTGACAACTAAAAGACAAAAACTCACAGCTCGCTTCAAAATCCGTCTATTAAAGAAAACACCAAGATTTTATACACATATTTAGTTACAAGATAAATGTTACATATAATTAATACAAAAGTAAACTATGGTATTCCTTCTAAAGCTAAATAGGCTGTAGACCTGTGGTCTTTCGGTATTAGCTTCAGTTCTTTGTTGTAATATGTTGACTGTGATTTGTCATAATTTAATTTCACTACATTTGAATTTCTCTTTTATAACGAAAAAAAATATTTTTTTTTATTTTCATTTGCAACTTCACGATTTTAAATTTGAATTTGAATTTAACGTAAATTTTGAAAGTTCCATATTTTTGCATTTAACGTTTGTTAAATTAGGTTACATATTGTTCCGGAATTTTCCGTTCAAAAGTTCAAAAACTTCAAATCAAGTTTATAAATTCACAACTTTACAATCCTAAATTTTCATTTTAATTTAAGACCTGTGGTCTTTCGGTCTTAGCTTCAGTTCTTTGTTGTAATATGTTGACTGTGATTTGTCATAATTTAATTTATGTCGTGACTGAATAGCATACGCCTAAGTCAAAAAAAAATCATTTCACTAAATTTGAATTTTTCTTTTATAACGAAAAACATTTTTTTTTTATTTCATTTGCAACTTCACAATCTCAATTTCAATTTTAATTGAACGTACATTTTTAGAGTTCCATATTTTTGCACTTAATTTTTATTAAATTAGGTTGCATATTGTTCCGGAATTTTCCGTTCAAAAGTTCAAAAACTTCAAATCAAGTTTATAAATTCACAACTTCACAATCCTAAATTTTGATTTTTATTTAACGTAAATTTTGAAACAATTTTGTATTTTCGCATTTAACGTTTGTTGAATTGGGTTACATATTGTTCCGGAATTTTCCGTTCAAATGTTCAAAAACTTAAAATCAAGTATTTAAAAAATCGCTTAATATTCAATGTAAATATTTTTAAAAAACAAACTATGTGCTTTGAAATAATCACAATGTTTTTATAATATTCTCTACAGGTAAAATAGTGTTTCAAGTATTAAAACCTTATTTTTTGAAAAAGTGGATTAACATTTTGCGATTTAAATAAATTTAATTTTTTATTTCGGAAAATGTAGTTTTTCTCTAATGTTATTCAACTTAAAAATATTAAATCTCACTTAAAAATTGATGTAATTTAAAACTACCAACTGATTTTAAAAGAAGTATATCTTTTCAAGAACTTTCAAATAAAAAATTCAAAAATTCAATCTTGGCTTTAAAATCGATGAAAATTGAAAAAAATGGGGGTTACTTCGAATGAATGACATGATACCTGTCAATTGTTTTATAAATCCTTTCATTTGGGAGGATGGTTACGGCCGTTACTATATGGTAATCTGTAATTAAACTGTTATTTTTAATTAAATTTTTTAATCTCACTTAGTGACTTTTGATGTTCGATTACTAACAAAATAAAAATTTGAGACCAATTTCATGTAGATTCTAAAAGCTTAAGAAATTCTTCAAGGTGAGAGCCCCGCATTTCTAAAAACCGTTTAAAAAATTACTATTTTATAAATTTCATTTAATTTTGTCCCTTAATAACGACGTATTTAAAAAAAAAATAATATCGAGAGGAAACAATATAGTATTGGTTTAGTAAAATGTTTTTTCGAATTTTTTACTTCAACGTGCTTCAAGTTTTCCAAAACTCAAAACCAAACAATTAAAATTAAATTAACTCTTTTAAATGTCTAAAAAAAATAGACATACTATATTGTGCTTTTAATGTGAATTGCGGGGAATTTTACCGTTGCGTATTATAGTTTCATTTATTTTTTAGAGTACGATAATTTGAAGACAAACATTTTCAATATTTCATAGCCACACCGCAAACGGATTTTGAAAGAATATACAGCGTGTTACAAATTCGATGCATTAGCATTGCCATCTCGATAACTATAAGAGATAGATGGTTAAATCAGTTAATGTTGGATAATTAAAAAAAAAAAGAAATTTAAAATATTCCGACTGGTTCCGCAGATATTCGATAAAAACCCAAAAAGTCAATTTTTGTTTTTATTTTGTTACAACTTCATTACTGGTTACTTTGAAATACACTTTTATAAGCTCTTAAAAAGTATATTTGTCAAATACGACGTTTCGTTTCGCATCAAATTGATTTTTTTAAACACAGACCTAGATTTTTTATTTCATTTCTGAGTAGCTTTTCACCGCCTAAAACTAATGATGTGTCACACTTGCGGAAAATTGTTTGCTGGAGGAGTTATTTTAAGTTTTTCTGTTTTTAAATTGAAGAGTAGGCATTGATTTTGAAACATAACAAAGTGTGCCTTAACTTTGACAACAGATAATAGTGTTGTTTCTTAGCTTTAACATGACTTAAATTAGATAAAGTTTCTCAAAATGATATGACCTTTAAAAAATTTGTAAAATAAAAACAAAATTTCTCGTTTTGGTTTACAACATTTTAAATGAAACCTCGATATTTTTTTTTATTAATGCTATTTTAAAATGCGTTCCAATATTTTTAACCGAGGCACACACAAAGTTCAAAAATCCAAAATTTTATTTCAGCAGAATATTCAAAAAGTTAAAATGTTTTGACTGTTATTTATAAAATCTTCGACATTTTCTGTAATTTATTGCGATTCCGCACTACCAGGGTTAACTATTTTTGTTTTTGTTTTGCTTAGGAAGCTGGTAGATTCTGCCAGAGGTACCATTTAACTATTTTGTATTGATTTCTCATATTTATTTATATATATAATCATTATTTATTATATATAATGGACCCGAACGGCCACTTCTTCTTTCCGAAAAAGTGACCGCCCGGGTGGGATTCGAACCCACGACCACGAGGCCCGTGAGCAGGAGCTCTACTCACTAGACCATCGCGGCCCCGTTAACAAATTTAGTTTTTCAATTTTTTGTTACAATTCGTCTATACCGACAAATTTGCAAATATTCAACGTCAGCTACGATATATAAAAATTGATTTTACGAAAAACATATTGTTTAGGATTTTAAACAATATACATGTTTTTGATTCCTTATCTTCAACAATTGTATTATTTAAGTGAGGATATAAAAACAAATACTGTCTACAAACAGTTCCAATTTTTTGTAGATTTTTGTTTTTGACGAACACATGAGCAAACAAACATTTCTCTTAGAAATAAAATTATACAAAATCTAAAAATAATGTAAGAAGTCTTATTTTACAAATAATTTAGTTTTTTGATAATTAAAATTGAATTATTTTTCTCGTTGATATGTGAAACACTTGATGAAAATAAATTTAGAATATTTTCTATGGAGATATGATTATACAAACACTAAAAACAATTAAAAAAGGTTTTTCGTTCAAAATTTGATTTTTAAAAATTCTCTATATTAAAAAAGATTAAAATATTTTTTGTCCAGGCAAGATGGTTTTAGGGAAAAATATATATTTTAGGATTTTGAAGTCTAAAAAAATAATAAAAGGGTTACGCTTTCGAAACCTGTTTAAAAAAACAGTGGTTTCCAAAAGTATTACAAATCTTCAAAATCGTTAATTTTCAAAAGGTGGGACACTTTTATAGAAATATCTAAAAAAATATTTTTCTTAGAGATGTAATTATACGAAACTACAACAATTAAAATCAGTTGGGTTTTTGAAAAAACTTATAGCTATTTAAAAAAGTGTTTCTATTTTTTTAATATACAGGGTATTTCAGAGCTCTGGGAACGGTCAATCACGTGCTTATTTTTCAAAATTTCAAAAAATGTTTTATACAAAATTTGTGTATAACGCCTTAAAAATATTTAAATTTATACAGGGTGTTTCATAACAAAGTTACAGACCAAACTTATGTTTTTTTTTAAATGGAACACGCTGTATTTTTTGTCATTTTTGAATTATATGGAGCAAATAAAGGTGAGTTACTTCAATACTCCCTATACCTATTGTTTGCCGTTTTCGAAATATTTGAAGATTTGTTGAAATGCATGGTCTGGGTGAATATTTATTTTTGCCCCAGTGATTGACCTTGAACGATTAAAATCATTTCTATTATTTGGTTGAAGATTTGAACTATAGAACCAACCATGATTTCATGGCATTTCAGAGCTCTGAAACGCCCTGTACTTGCTTTTGTGAATGAAAACAATTAAAAAAAAAAATTTCTCGTCGCGAAAAAAATTTAAAAAGAGTCATTTCGAAATTAATTTGGTTAATTGAAGTTTTCTTGTTGTTGACATTGTTATATGATGCTGTTTCCAAGTCAATATCTTTTCTTCAATTAAAAAAAAACATAATCAAATAACTCCATCGCAAACAATTTTGGACAAGTGTGACAAATAAAAAAATCTAGATCCGTATTTAAAAAAATATTGTAGATAAGGGTATCAACATAACGAAACGTCGTATTTGAATACTAAATTTCTGGAAGAGCTTATAAAAGTGTCTCAAGAAACTGCTCTTGGTTTTTTTAATAACCAGTAAAAAATAAAAACCGAAATTGACTTCTTTGGTTTTTACCGAAGTAGTCGGAATATTTTAATCTTCTTTTTAGAAATTATTCAGCATTGAAATGCGTAACTTTACCTTCATTTAACTAACCCTCTATCTCTTATGGTTCTATAGTTACCGAGATAGCCAATGCATCAAATTTATTTGTAACACCCTGATATACAGGATGTCCCAACATAAAAGATGTAAGAAGAATCTGTTCATCGACAGATCGTGTCTGAGTGCATGTTCTAAAAAATTTTCATGTATACAGGGTGTTCCATTTTTGAGTTACACACCAAAGTTGTATTTTTTAATATAACACCTACTATTTTATTCAAAATTTAGTAGACCACTTCAAAAGCAAAAAATTCATATGATATTGCCAAATGTTAAGTTATTCACTCTTTAAAGAGTCACACCTTCGCAATTTTGAAAGAATCAATTTCTTTTATTCGGTTAGAGAATTTTCTATCACCTCAGCTTTTATTGAGTTGTCATTTTGTAGTGATGTTATGAACAATTTATGCAGGGTGTTCCAAAACGCAACATATACCGTGTCTTCGATAAAAAATGCCCAACGCCATAACTCTGTTATTTATTGACCGATTTGAATGAACTAAAAAATAAAGTCAATGGCTGTTTAAATAGTATAAAATGACGGTAATTATATATTTTTACAAAATCAACTTCATTGCCAAATGATAGTCAACTTTAAATTTTTAAATGGCTGCATATACTTTTCTAATTTTATATTATTAGATACTATTATTGTTTTATTATTACTATTATTATTACTGTTATTTAAAAAAAAATGGTGTCTGTGTGTGTGTGCGTGTGTGTGTGTGTGTGTGTCTGTGCGCGCTGTATCTCAAAAACTAATAGAACAATTAACATGAAACTTTGAACATAAGCTTTATTTGACAATTCGAAGAACTGAAAAGCTTTTGGTAAAATTCTGTACGCAGGAAGTGGGTGTTTACCTTGACCGTTTTTTGTTTTTTTCCAATATTTTTTTAAATATGGAAAATTTTACGAAAACACTCAAATAAATTTTGAAGACAACGAAAAAATGAACATGGTTTGTTTGAAAATATTTTTATTTGAGAAAAAAAATTAATAATTTTTTTTTTCATTTTTGGTTTATAATTATGAAACGATAGTAGTTACAGCAAATTTACATAATTAATAATTGTAAAGAATACCAATTCGAATAGGTTATAAAGAATAAGTTTTTTCGAAATCTCTTTGGTTTCTGAGTAAACTGACTATTAAACTGAACTTACGTGCCACAATTTTAGGTTATGTCGCAGACGAGCGATATAAATTAAAATGCGCAAAAACTACTACATCAATTAACATCAAACTCTAACCATGAGCCTTATTTGATAATCGAAAGAACTGAAAAGCTTTTGGTAAAATTTCGTACACCGGAAGTGGGTATTTACCTTAACCGTTTTTTGTTTTTCTCCGATATTGTTTTAAATATGAAAAATACTATACAAGCACTTGAACGAAACTTGAAGACAACAAAGAAATTAACATCTTTTGTTTGAAAATATTTTTCGTAAAATGTCTGGTTTTTGAAAAATAATAGTTATTAATTTTGTTGTTGTCATTTTTGGTGTATAATTATGAAACGATAATAGTTACAGCAAATTTATTTTAATAATAATTGCGGAGAATTCTAAAATGAACAACTTATAAAGAATAAGTATTTTTCGAAATCTCGTTGGTTTTTAAGTAAACTGACTATTAGAATTTAAAGTATAATTTGTTAATTCTAGCTTTCTTGTATTTATCTAATTCTAGCTTTCATAAACTTGACGTTTTAAACGTCAGTTTCATCCGATTCTACAAAACGCTGTATGTACATTTAAAACATGATTTAAATTAAAAATAAACAATGAACGCGTAAATATAAATGATACCATCAAATCGGAGAAAGTAACATGATGGCCACATCACCATTTTTTTTATTGTTTTTCTGAATCTAATTATGCCCGTTATGTTGGTTTTAAATTAATATTTATGCCAGAAAAAATTATAATATATCTTGTTCACATGATTTTTTTGGTAATAAATGTAGTGTGCCTTGAAAAAAAATCGAATCGACAAATGTCATTAATTGTATAAGTAATGTCAACCATTTGTTATTAATGTGTGTTTCAGACATAATCATGAACAATACCGAATTAACAGACATGTTACAAATTTATTTCTATGTAATAGTAATCGAAGAGCTACGGCACGAATTTATCATCTACGGTTTCCAAAGCGGCGAATACCAGAACCTAAATTTAGAAGGTAAGAAGGATATTTGAGATGATATGGAGCCTTTTAAAAGTCCAAGAGAGTGGATCGACCATTTTGTGGACTAGCAGAGTTGGACGTTTTACTTAGTGTTTACAATAATTACAGAACATCTAAATCGCAAGTGAATTAATACTTGCACTACTTATTCATTCTATTCTACATTGAATTAAAACATGGGTACTTATTTATTGGGTCCTTATTATTCATGTTTGACATAACCTTACAACAAATGACATTTGTCACTTTTTTTCTACGGCATACTAATTATAATTTTTGAAAAATATAATTTTAAATGGAAGATTTATTTTAATTTTTTTCGACCAACTTATTGAACGAAAAACAACATATTGGGCATTATTGGATTCAGAAAAATAATGTCGAATGTAAAAAAATTAAAACATTATATGCTGCCATTTACAAATTTTAAGTTGGCTATCATTTGACAATGAAGTTATCATTGAAAAATCAATATTGATGTAATTTTCTAGTATTTAAAACACCATTGACTTTGGTTTTAAGTTCATTCATATCGGTCAATAAATTACAGAGTTATGGCGTTGGGCGTTTTTTATCGAACACACGGTATATTTTCAATTTTTTTAATGGGACATATTTATGATTTTATTGTTTCTAGGTTAATCAGTCGCATTTCCTCGCGGATAAAATAATCTTGACAAAAATTACAATAATTAGCTTATACTTATAAATAGAAACCACTCAGATTGTAAACTGGTATAATGTTGTTTATATTATTTTTAGAGCATTTCTTACTTTTATGTATTTCTTTGTAAAAAGTTGAATACGTCAATAAATGTATTATTATTATTATTAGATGTACTTCCTAGAAATGTCGGTGTGTCTCGAGGGTTCATTTTGGGTCCAGTACTGTTCATTTATATAAAAGATCAGCCTTCAAGCGTTATTGATGCCGCAGCTATATCGTATGCTAATAATAATAATAATAATAATTTAATATATGTGAGGTTGTCTGAAGTTAATTTAATTATTATTTATTTCCCAATAGAAAATTAACATCCATTTACAGAAAAAAATAAATACAAATAAAACACAATCATAATATAAAGAGCATTAGAGTAAAATAAACTGAATGTAAGTGTATAACTAAAAAAAAGAAAAACGTAAACGAAAATGGGTGAGATTAATTGCTTCTAGAATACATTTACAATAGAGATAACAAATTATCCTAAATTACAATTAAAAATATCACATTAACATTTTGCGTTACACAATAAATACGTTGCATGATGTTTATAGGTAAGTAGTAGTATTAATTCCTCTTGCTTCGATTGCAGATGTGAGGTAATGCGTTCATTTACTATTACAAACAGTTGTGATTAAACATTCATACGATGTTATTGTTATGACAGCTAATAGTAAACAGGTCTTTACAAAGCAATAAACACTCGGCAAGGTAAATGCCGAGATAGTCAATATCTAATTCACATGAAGTGGAGTGAACGAAGTAATGCTAGGATTACGTACTTGCATCACGTTCGTTTACACACTGTTTTAGTGTATAAAGTAATTATGCTAGATTAAGAGTAACTTAGTTTACTGACCACCAACTGATCAACATTCGTTGTAATTATGTGTTAAAGTCAACATATACGTCCAACGGTTTTATCACCGAATGTGTCCAGTCCCGTCACTCCATTGACCACGACGGTCATTACACAGAAAAACGTAGCAGAATTTCTATTGGAAAATCTAGGCACATATACATTTATTTGCATAAATAATTTTTAATCATTTATATTGCTATGAATAATGTTTAAATCGAAAATTATCAACAAATCATTATCTTATGAAACTACATTTATTACACTTTTTCAGAGTATATGGTTTTAACCAACTATTCCTAAACTAATACTTTGTTAGATAGTACCTAAGCTAAGAAATGCCTAAACTAGTACTTTACAAAAATTCGGTTTCACCATGGCAATAGGTTCCTTGATAAGCAATTCCTTCTAAAGTACTGCATTTTTAGGGAAATTTTAGTTAGTCATATTGGTGAAACTGCGTGTGTGTGCTTCGGTAAATAGAGTGAAGTTTGCATAAGTGATTTTTTACTACTTCATTGTAGTAACAAAACCTCACTCGTTTAATTACTCATGTTGATGTTTTATTTATACATTGTTTTGCACGTTATATTAACAGGATATGTAAAGTAAATAAATAAATAAATAAATAAATGATTGATTTATTTATGGAATTATTATTTTAAAGCGTCACCATCAATCGCGAAGAAGAGCGAAGAAGAATTATAGCTATTGTAATTTTGCATAAATAATTTTGGATCATCTCTATGGTTATGAATAATGTTTAAATCGAACATTATGAACAAATCATTATAACTTATTGTAAGTGCTCTCATATTAATGAACATGAAGCTAATTAACAGTATTGTGATCTTAGTGCAAACATGACTGGAGATTTCCAACGCCAACTTCGTCGTCGATTTTTGTTTGTACTCTTGACATTATAGTCGCATACGGCTGATCCCGAACATAATACAAACCTGTTTCTGAAATCAACGAAGGATAATGTACCCCTTTCTAACAAGCTATCAACCCTTACCTAACGAATTCCACCCACAAGATCCCACAAGATCGTATTCGCGATTTTAAAAATATTCTTATAAGATCGAATGACATACATTTTAAGTTCCCATTTTATCCAGTATAATATAAATTCACAAATCTCATTTATTGCCTGTACAGCGATGGTTGAGACTAATTATAAACTAGCTATGAAATATAATATTTATAGGCTTTCGAATAAAAATCGGCGAGTTGTACTATATTCTAACTTTTCGCCTCGGCAACATCTGACCTTTCTTTCGTTTCTGCTGATTCTGTAGTTGGCAAGTCTTATTACGGCGTCGCGACGCCGGATTTATACCACCCTGGGGGCAAAGGACGTCGAGACCTTTATTTCGTCCCTGTTATCCCTCTTCGGCCCCCGAGGTTTATTAAAAATTCTCAGCTCCAGTTTTCCATACGAGATTTATGGACAGCGCTCGCAGCCAGGTAATTTAGTTTGAAAACTAGCTGAACCAAAAAAGTAGTTTGAGAATGTAATTTACACTTTATTCATACATTATGTTAAGGATATCCGTAGAATAGACAAAGGCGATTTTTTTTTTTAAGAAAGGATATAGGGTGAGGGAGAGCTCAAGCTCCTAAGCTATTCAGCCACAACAGATATTTTCTTAATATAATTATAATTTGTAATGAATCAGACAACCGCAACGTTCTTGAAACCTGCATTTTTTTTTTAATAAAAGGACAATATTAAAAACGCCGCAACCGTAAAAACGTATTTAATACGTATCTGTAACGCCTATGGATGATGAAAACAAAGGTTAGACCGTGTCTTGGGAAAATTTGTGAGGTTCTATCGAAGGACTAATTCTATACGATTTTTCGTCCTGGTTAAATCGGCTAAATTTCACATTTGTTGTGCCTTTAACGTGCTGAACAAAAAAATAATTGAGCTCAAGGCATTTCTATGCACAGTTTTTTTAGCTGCGTTCAGTCAAAGTATAGAAAATTCATGGTGGATCATATAGATTTTCTGTGGAAGTATCAATGATTAAAAAAAAAATTCAGATAAAAGTTCAACGGTTTGGAGGGTAACATACAGTGAATGACCTTGGTTTGACCTTGTGATATCGACGTAAGGTCAGGTGAAAATAAAAGTGCGCGCTGTAGCGCAAAAACGAATACAGGAATTAATATGAAACTTTGAACAAGAAGTTTGATAATCCCAAGAACTGAAAAGAATTTGGTGAAATTTCTTACCCCGGAAGTGGGTATTTGCCTTAATCGTGTTTGTTTTTTTTTCGATAATTTATTAAATATGAAAAATATTACAAAAGCATTTCAACAGATATTAGATACAACAAAGAAAATAACATCTTTTGTTTAAAAATATTTTTCCAATAATTTTTTTTTCGAAAAATAAAACCAAATTTTGAAATTTCTGAATTAATTTTGAATAGATGTGTGTAATTTCAAGTCGCTGGTAATTGTTTTTATTGCAAGTAACTAAAATTTTTGCTTTTCTCATCAATTTCACGCTCTCTACAAATAGAATGATTTCGAAATTAAGGTAGGAAGTGCTAAGAAATTTTTGTGGAATCGTGATCTCGAATAAATTTTGAAAAGATTTCTGAAACTTCAAGTCGATGTTTATTGTTTTTATATTTTTTGCAAGTTGACGAAATTATTTATTTGCTATTACAAATTCACGCTCTGTTCGAATGGGATTATCGCAAAATTTAGGGATATGGTGTTTACAGATTTTTATAGATTCGAAATCCCAAATTAATTTTTAATAGATTTGAGTAATTTTTAGTCCATGGCAATTGTTTTTACATCCTTGTCAAGTTACTAACATTATTGTATTTTTCCACAATTTAGCGCTCTGTTCAAATTGAATGATCTCGAAATTTATGGCGAGATGCTTACAGATTTTTTGAAATCGTAATCTTGAATAAATTTTTGATAGACTTGTGAAATTTCAAGTCAATGTAAATTGTTTCTATATTTTTTTTCAGGTCATGAAATTATTGTATTTTTCACAATTACACGCTCTGTTCAAATAGAATTATTTCGAAATTTAAGAATGGAGTTTTTATAGATTTTTGTGGAATCATAACGCCAAATGAATTTTGAATATATTTATGTTGTAGTTGGTATATTATTATATTTTTGTCAAGTCACTAAAATTATTGTTTTTCTTCTCAATTCCGCGCTCTGTTCAAATATAATTATCTTGAAATTTAAGTATGAAGTGCTAACAATTTTTTATGGAATCTTAATTTTAAATAAATGTTTAAAAGATTTCTATAACTTCAAGTCGATGGTGTTATTGATTCTATATTTTTTACAAGTCGGTGAAATCGTTGTTTTTCTTTCTAAAATTTCACGCTTTGTTCGAATGGGCTTATCCCAAAATTGAAGGATAGGGCGTTTACAAATTTTTAAAGAATCGTAATCCCAAACAAATAAATAGATTTGCGTAATTTCGTGGCAATACAATATTCAGTATTCTTTATTGGTGGAGTAGATTAAAATTAAAATATTCACAAGTCAAATACAATAAAATACAATAAAACCTACGCTATAATAATAATAAAATCCGTCACCGTAAAATAAGGTGGGTGTGCATCATCACGAAAAAACCTAAGCTATATAATTACACATTTATATGTTAAAATGCAGAAAAAATATTTTATTATTATTTTCATATTCTTGTTAAGTTACTTACATTATTGTATTTTCCCACGATTTAACGCTCTATTCAAATAGAATTACCTAAAAATGTAGAGTGATTTTTTTTTGGAATCGTAACTCGAATTAATTCTGAATAGATTTGTGAAATTTTAAGTTAATGAAAATTCTTTCTATATTTTTTTCAGGTCACTGAAATTATTGTATTTATCACATTTACAAGGTCGGTTCAAATTTGATTATCTCAAAATAAAAGTGTGGGGTATTTATAGATTTTTATGGAATCGTAATGCCAAACTAATTTTGAATAGATTTGTATAATTTCAAGTCCGTGAGAATTGTTTTTATATTTTTCTCAAGTCACTAAAATTATTTTATTTCTTCACAATTTCACGCTCTGTTCAAATAGAATTATCTCGAAATTTAGGGATAACATGCTTACAAGTTTTTACGGAATGGTATTCTCGAATAAATTTTGAATTGATTTGTGAAATTTCCAGTCGATAGCAATTATTTTTTCATCTATTTCAAGTCGACGAAACTAATGTATTTTTTCACAATTACGCGCTCGTAATTATCTCGAAATTTAAGTGTGGGGTATTTACAGATTTTTATGGAAGCGTAATTCCAAATCAAATTTGAATGGATTTGTATAATTTCAAGTCGAAGGCAACTGTTTTTATATTTTTTTCAAGTTCTCTAAATTATTGTATTTTTCTTCAATTCTACACTCTGTTCGAATGAGATAAATTCAAAGTTTAGTGATGGGATGTTTACAGATTTCTATAGTAACGTAATTCTGAATAGATTAATCAAATTTAAAATCGATGGCTATTGTTTTCATATTTTATTAGGACGCCGAAATTATTGCTTTCCTTCGCTGTTTCAAACTCTATTTAAATGGGACTATGCCGAAATTTAGGAATGGTTTGTTTAAAGTTTTTTTATAAAACCATAATTCCAAATAAATTTTGAATAAATTTGTGAAATTTCAAGACGATGGCAATCGTTTTTATATTTTTTTTTCAAGTTGTCGAAATTATTGTGTTTTTCCACAAATGTACGCTCTGTTCGAATCAGATTATCTCGAAGTTCATTGATAGGGAGTTTACAGATTTTTGTAGTAAAGTAATCCCGAAATAATTTTGAATAGATTTGTCAAATTTTAAGTCGATTGCAACAGTTTTCATGTTTTGTTAGGACGCCAAAAGTATTACATTTTTTCTTTACAATTTCACGCTCTATTCATTCGAAAGTGATTATTGCATTTAGGGATGAGTTGTTTGCAGATATTTGTGGAATAATAATCACTGTTGGGATTTGAGTAAATTTGAGAAATTTCAATTCGATGGCAATCGTTTTTATATTTTTTTTCAAGTTGTCGAAATTATTGTGTTTTTTTCACAATTGTACGCTTTGTTCGAATGAGATTATCTCGAAGTTTAGGGATTGGATGTTTACAGATTTTTGTAGTAAAGTAATCCCGAAATAATTTTGAATAGATTTGTCAAATTTCAGGTCGCAACAGATTTTTGTAGTAAAGTAATCTCGAGTCGTCAAAATGTTTGTATTTTTCCACATATTCGTATGTGACATGCATCGATTCGATAAATCATTTGAGTCCTAATTTGATTAGTTATAAAATTGCTAATGAAAAATACATCTTATTAAAAAAATCTTATAAGGCGCCCCCTTACGGCGGCGCCCGGGTGCTGTGCATCACTTCTCTCATGTCTTAGGCCGACCCTGTTTACAGTGCTCTAACCATGGTTTATCAATCGGAATCTTTATTATTTGTTTGTACTATAAAAAGTTCATTCATATTACTCGATGAACCTCATTTTGTAATTACGTCTGCCCATAATTATTAAAGTGGTCTAAGTCTAAATTTGAAAAAAAATGAGTTTATCAGTAATTTTTATAAATCACAATTAACACTTTCTAAATTAAATCGTAACAAAATACGGCAATATTTTTTAATTCATGTAAACCTTCAAATATCTCGAAATAAGAAAAACCGGACTTAGACCACTTTCATAATTATGGGCACACATTTTATAAGGGTAAAATCTAGGAATAAGGCATTTTAAGTGATTTTAATGAGTTTCAAGTTGATGGTATTTGTTTTTATATATCCTTCGTTGAATTTATTTAATTTTTCCTAAATTTACACTCCGTTCGCATATTTTTAAATCTGCGAATGCAACAATATTTTAAAAGACAGTCTTTACTTACACACTTTCTCTGGGGTTGAGGGCTTGTTTTTTTTCATTATACCATGTTTGTAGATATTTTGGAATTAAATTACATAAGGTAGCTATGTAATAATATTTGTATCGTCGGCGTATTGTTTTAGTTATCCATTTTCTATATCATTAATTATAGTAAATGGATCATTGGAAAATATTATAAATAGTAATGACAATAAAATGTCTCCTTGAGGAACACCAACTTGAATTGAATTGGATTCCTGTTTCGTAGAATAGGTGAGATAAATTCCAATCTTTAATGGGATAATTTAAACCTTTTTTTCTTATATTTTGCAACAAAATATTAATTGGCAGCCTTTGTTAAATCAAATAACGAATTTTCCACAATCTAATGCATCCGTAAAAAATGTAGTCATCTCGTATATCGCAGATGGATTTTTTTTTCTCTAAATAATCCTCTAATTAATAGTTATTTATTTTACGAGTGTGGAATGTACGTAATTAGTCCCGCAAAAAAAGGTTTAACCGTGAGCTCGAAGAGCGAACGGGTACTAATTAGTAATTCCATATGAGTATAATATAACATTTGATCCAAAATCGTCTGTAATTGTATTAAATATTGAAATAATGTTTATAACATAAGAAAGTTTGACGTACGTGGTGTCAATGAGAATTATTTCAAAAATTCAATGAAATAAAAATTCCCTGACTTCTTGTAAAAAATTCCGTGAGTCCTCCGTTATTCTCTCACGAGTGGGTAATGAAGAACATTACTGCCCTCAAGTGATCGCAATCATTCGCTTATTACACCTGATTTTGGATAAATAATATGACATTGTTTGTGAAAAGCAGTGCTTTAATAAACAATTTACGTTTACAAGGTTTTAACAAATAATTCTTGTAAAAACATATTTTCTAAATTAATTGTAACTACAAAACAGATTATGTTTCTTTAGAGTAAAAAATTGTTTTGAAAAAATTTCTAGCTTTCTCCTTACTTATATAATTATATTAAATAATAATAATAATCGAATTAGACCAATAAAAACATTTAGTACGACGATTACTGTGCGCAATCACCATTACTTAAAACCCAGGTATTGACTTTTCCTGGGTGCTTGCGTCCCGATTTTCGCTTCGACTGATAAATTTACAATAAACTCCGAGCAGTTGGAAAAGTTTCTCTTGAGAGATAAGGGCCTGAGAATTAAATATGTGGACGTTCTAAGAGGTAAATCATGTCTAAGCATTCGCTTTCTTCCATCCTTGACTTTTAAAGTTGATGTGTTTGAAATCGTGTTTAAATGAATAATAAGGGGTGGCAATCATAAATTAATCACTTCCGGAAAGTTTGAACTTTATCGTGGGAATAAGATAATAGTGCAGACTGCGCGCGAGAGAAAAAATATAATTAAATATGTAGACGTTCTAAGTCGACGCTCTCGCTTATGTCTATATCTGACTGTCGAAGTTATTCGGTTTGAAGTTTTGTTTAAATTAATAATAAGGGGTTGCGTTCATAAATTTTTCACGTTCAGAAACTTTGAATTTGATCATTGGAATACGATATGAATGAACGTGCTGATTTTGCCTAAGAAAACATTTGCAGACTGCGCGAGAAAGAAATTTATAGCACTTTTAATTAAAATATAATTGGTTAGTTGGAATTTAATTAACAGTTGAAATTTTTGTATATGATGGAAAAAGTTATATTATCTAGGCATCAGATTTATAAGTTAATTCTGTTTGCATTATTCATAGTTTGAATTAAAATGAAATTTAATATTTGTAAAAGTTTAAAGGGTACCGAGTACTGGTAACTTTGAATAAGTCAATAATCACTATTGGCATAGACTCTAATATAACAGACAGTGATGGCGAAAAGTATATTGTACAATCTGATAAATTGTATTTGAGTGCGAGTACATCAAGTAACGATTTTCCTAGCACACCGCTGGGAAAACAACTTCTTATTACAGAATATCTCTTCCATCTGATGCATTTCTTAATTATAATTTCATGTAATTAAATGTACAATTAATTTGATATATGAATAATTGTTACCCTTTTGCGTATAAATGTAATTTTAAGGGCAAAAACTATGGTCAAAATCCTAGAAAGACATAATTGCTCACAATATAATTATTTTGTATTATATTGTTAAAGTCTATGCAATAAAGTTGTTGATATATATATATATATATAATTTTAAATAATTTAAGTTTCAAATGCAAATATTTCGAAAAAAATCGTTAAATTCAAACAAAAGTGTAACATACTTCTGACAGGGATCGAACCTGCAACCTCTAGATTGTCAGTTTGCCACGCGGCAATTTGCTCCACAGAAGCCACGGGGTTTTGATCCCGAATTAATAATTGGATTGAGAGTGTGCCTGTGATCTGGCGGGACCGAAACTGTGTGGCTTCTGTGGCGCAAATGGCGGCGCCGCAGCCTAGTAATCCGAAAGTTGCAGGTTCGATCCTTGTCGGAAGCATATTACACTTTTAATTTAATTCATACGATTTACTTCGAAATATTTGCAAATGAAAATATAATTTTATTGAACGGGTGTAAACATTGTATTGAATATATTGAAACAATAAATATTATTGTTACTATTATTAATTAGCAATATATTTATGCATAAATAATAATAGTCCGCTCGAGTTGCTATGACAACGTTAAAGGATTTTGTCTGATTAATGAACATTTTTTTCAGATTTTAAATGAAAGCGCGTGCATTAAAAATAAAAACACTGTTAGTTGCCCCACGTTTTTATTAAACGAATGGTTGGTATTTACAAAATAATATTTACCTTTGTCAACACTTTATTTCTCTATTCACTTTGAAAAATTTATATCGGTTTGTAATATAATCGAACAATGAAACAACATTGACGCAAATTGCTCGTTTGCCCCAGCGCGAAATGTATTTATGGTGTTTAATTTCGCGTGCTTCCTTATTTATACCTATGTTTACGTCAATCCTCTGAATTTTTTATGGAATTCGGAACGATTTATTCTACAGTGCGCGCCTATAGTATGGAATAAATTCAGTAAAACCGAAGTAAACTATTTTGGGAAAACATTTTCGAACAGGTCGATTTTCTTTGATAAAAATACACATTTTTGCATGAAAGTCGATTTTCAGTCGTCATTTGTTTTTGAGTAACGACGTTTTTTGTTCTTAAATAACAACCACTATTTTTGTTCTTGATTTTGAGACATCTTTTTATTGTCGAACTAGCACTACAAAAATGTTGTCATCGATTTCTCGCGTAAATGACAATTGAAATTACACATCCTCGTTTTGATTGTTCATTATTGATGATTTAAACATAAACAAGTATATACAGGGTGTCTCAGACATGACTCCCCAGGCCTATAACTTTCTTATTTTTAAAGATAAATATAGAAAACCATATATATTTTTAAATGGGAGTAAATTATCTTTAAAATTATAGGAATAAAATTTTCAAAAATATCTGCTCATATTTTGACAATGATGTTCAACTTTTTTTTTCAAATGGCACTAGACTTGTTTTTTTCTTATTATAATAGTATTTTTTAATCTCTTTACAACCAAGTAAACCAATATGATTGTTACATTAGAAAAAAATTTAGAAAAATGAGATTAAAGGTTGATTTTTAAGTTCATTTTTTTTAGTTGGCCATGGAAATATTTGACTCACAGATTGTCATTATAGTTGTTCAATATAATTATTTTATTGCACCTTGTTTAAAATTACAATAAGAAATCAATTGAATAGTAAACAATCAGTATTTATTAAATTATATTTTTGATTTAACTTTAACATATTAATGACTAAAAAATTACAAAAATTGTTCAAAATTCCCACTATTTTCAGTTGCGCAACATTCAAGTCTTTGCATTAACGCTCTGATGGTAGCATTTAATAATACTTCTTGCGGAATATTTCGACAGACCCTTGTTATATTTGCTTTCAATTCAATTCATCCACACTATTAAATTCTAATGAAAAGACACGAGCTTTTAAATACCCCCACAGGAAATAGTCTAACGGTGTTATATCAGGTGAGCGGGCTGGCCACCGCACTGATCCATATGTTCCGAACCAGCGATCTCCAAAAACATTATTTAAGTGATCTCGAACTATTAGGCTATTGTGAGCTGGAGCACCATCTTGTTGTAATATCATATTTATTCTTGTATTAAGCGGTACGTTTTCTAAGAGTCGTGGAAAAGTATTTTGAAGAAATGATAAGTAACGATTAACTGTCAAAGTCCCTTCGTAGAAATATGAACCTATTAAGTTTCCTTCTATTATGCCACACCAAACGTTAATCCCCCATACGTTTTGAAAATTTCGATGCTTCATCCAGTACGGCTACTCAGTTGACCAATATCTAGAATTCTGAGTAGTCACCACAGCATTATTATGAAATTTACTTTCGTCCGTCCATAATATCCTATTTTAGATTCTTCTTGATAAGTTGCCATTATCCAACTAATAAATTCCATTCGACGGTCATTATCCCCTGGGTGCAGTGCTTGTACCCGAATAGATTTGAAAGGTCGGTATAAATTCCTCTTTAGTATCCTACTCACCGAACATTTTGATATATCACATTGAGATGCAACAGTCCTGAGCGAGGATTAATGTATAATAATAATAATAATAATAATTAATTTTTCTTATAACTTTAGACAAGGTGCAACAAGTTTTGAAAAGAGCAATTTTCACATATGTCATTCTGTAAATCAAATATTTCAAAGCCAACTAAAAAAAAAT
The DNA here is from genome assembly GCA_910593695.2 of Ocypus olens. Taxonomy (NCBI): domain Eukaryota; kingdom Metazoa; phylum Arthropoda; class Insecta; order Coleoptera; family Staphylinidae; genus Ocypus; species Ocypus olens. The sequence continues at coordinate 40,756,190 of OU343052.1, forward strand.
CAATTTAAAAATCAATCTCATTTTTCTCAATTTTTTTCTAATGTAATAACCATATTGGTTTACATGGTTGTAAAGAGAATAAAAAATACTATTATAATATGGAAAAAACAAGTCCAGTGCCATTTGAAAAAAAAGTTGGACATCACTGTCGAAATATGAGCAGAAATTTTTGAAAATTTTTTTCTTATAATTTTAAAGAGAATTTGCTCCCATTTAAAAATATATATGGTTTTCTATATTTATCTTTAAAAATAAGAAAGTTATAGGCCTGGGGAGTCATGTCTGAGACACCCGTATACCTCTGTTTTTTTTTTATTATTGGTATCCTTGAGACTTTTACAGTCTGTCCTATATAAGAACATTTAGTAAAGATTAGATAAATAATGACATGTGGGAGAGTGATCCATTGAGCATTCTCCCTTACAATTGGTACAGGCTTTTAGTTTTTACTTAGAACTAAATCTAGCTGGGATGTTCATTGGGTTGTAACGTTTTAGCCTTCTGGAAGCATATTGCATCATTAAATCTGTTGCTAGTTGGTTTGGGTGAGTGCTTAGTTTTGAGTGGTATTTTGAACTAAATCTTCTGATTTCTTCTTTAACTGAATGCATTTGCAGGTCTTCCTGAATAACCCAGTTAGGTACGAACCAAGGGGCGTTGGCAATTATTCTAAGTACTTTAGCCTGGAAGCGTTGGATTTTTTCAATATTTGACTTGCTTGCTGCGCCCCACAGTTGGTACCCATGGGTCCATACTGGCTTCAGTATAGCTTTGTAGAGGAGCAACTTGTTGTCCGTGGATAATTGTGAGTCTATAAGTAATAGCCAATATAATTGCCTAAATTTTTGTCCGAATTGCATTCTTCTTGTCCATATCGTCCCTATCACGACAAACTATCGAATGTGAAAAAGTCGTTTTTTTAATATTCAATACCCTGCTCTTGCATTGGGCATGATTCGCCTTGTGGCAAGACGTTTCAGCGTTTCTTTAGGGACTACAGATTCGAGGTTTTTCCACAAGGCGAATCGTCTCCAATGCAAGAACAGGGTATTGAAGATAAAAAAAAAACGACTTTTTCACATTCGATAGTTTGACATGGTGGGGACGATATGTGCTTGCACTAGGTTAGGCGTCTGTCTAGATGGACTCCGAGGTACTTGGCTTCATCTGATTGCGGTAGTTGTAGGTCGTTGAGAGTTACTGGTGGGCATTTTCCTCTTCTGTTGGTGAAAGTCACCTGGACAGATTTAGTTTCGTTGGCTTTAATTCCCCATTTCCTCAGGCACAGTTGGATTTTTGACAGGTTTCTTTGGAGTATAAAGGATGCTCTATTAGGGTCTGAGTGGGACGCTAATACCGTTGTGTCGTCAGCAAATGTAGCGGTGTCGGCTTTGTCCTCGGTTGGTATGTCTGCTGTTAAGAGTAGGTAGAGTACAGGGCTCAATATACTTCCTTGCGGGACACCTCCTCGATTGGCTCCGGGGCAGAATGTTCTTCTTGATGTTTAACGAAGAAATATCTATCAGTAAGGTAGGATTTCAGTATTATATAGAATTGATGTGGAAGAACTCTCTTTGGATTATACAGTAGCCCGATGTGCCAGACTTTGTGTAACGCTTGGCTTATAGTAACGCTGCAGAACAATACTGCTTCCTTTGCATAGCTTGGTCGATTTTTTGTGCACCTCTATGAATAAATTAGAAACAGCCTTATTTGTTGCAGAAAGCATTAAATAAATTCAATAAAACGAAATATAGCCTGAATATATAAATATTCAACCTGTTCGTAACTCTGCAAGCAAAATGAAGTCTTACTAAGTAAGACTTAATTTAGGCTTACTTACTAAGACTATAGTCTATAGTCTTAGTAAGACTTAATTTTGCTTGCAGAGTTACGAACAGGTTGAATATTCATATATTCAGGCTATACTTCGTTTTATTGAATTTATTCAACTCTATGAACTTTCATCTTAAGTTACAAGAAAACAATTCTGGAACTTTTTCGGTGTTCTCGGAGCAAAAATACAAGTTATTATTATTATTATTATTATTTATTGCAAAACAAAACGTACTGAGAAAATCGCCCCTCACATGGAACCTTTTGCATATAATTCTAATCAGCTCTAAGATTTTTTAAAAACAAACATATTTTTCGTTTTCTTTTTAATTTTTCCTTTTGTTATGATTTATTAAATCCAAAGTACTTTACATAAATCTTACCGAAAGTAGTTGTTTTCGGAACGATTTTTGTTTCTTTCGGGACAATTTTGGGTATTTATATAGGGCGGCTTTGGCAATAACATCAACTTTGTACTTAATTGTGCGCTTGTCATATAACATTCGTCTGTGTTTTTGCTCTTTTAACATACAAAACTGCAGAAAAATATTGTACGTAACACGTTCCAAAAGTGATTTTACGGGACTCTCTGGAAGTGGATACTTCCTACTCATCCCGTAAAATATCACTTTCGGAACTTGTTACGTAAATGACTGCTATAATAGGACAACCCATTAAAAGAACTGTGACATTAATTACATGAGTTGAGTACATTTACATAAATTACATAAAAATTTGGACTAGTTTAACTCTATTTATGTCAACAAAATAACAATTAAAAAAATGGAATTTTTGAAAACAAATATTTAGAAGAATTTAATGAAACATTTATTTTTAAATGTCACCACTGAAATTTTCGAATAGTTCACGATAAGTTTAATAGATAAATGTTCGAGGGGGAATTACCACCAGTATCCCCTTGGATCTGTATGTGCTACCATCATCAATAATAAAGAACCCCGCACGATTTATATGGAAAATAGGTTTCGGTCAAATTTCAACAAACTTTGAGAAAACATTTCTCAGACCATTCCAAACAAAGTGCAAAGTCTGAAAATCTCTAGTTTAGGAGCCACGCAAGGTTGAAACAGAAAATGTCTTCTTGTATCACAACGTGGGAGTCCCACGAATTTTTTTTTTTTGATGTGCCACGAGAGTAAAAATATTGAGAAACACTGGTGTAAATGATTATTTATTTCCTTGTTTCTTATATGTGTTTTAAGTGGTTTTTCGAATATTATTTAAAATAATGCTTGAATTATCTCTACAAATGATTTAAATCGTTTTCTAATTTTTCTTAGCAATCATGTTTTATTGGAAACGCGACTATATTTGTACAAGTAGTTTAATTAATGGCAAACATATTTGTTTGGAGGAGCGAATAAATACCGCATGGTGATTTGGATCGTATTACCAAGTAAGCTCTACTATCGCATGATCTTGCCTGAATCCGAATTGGTGGTCCGGGATCAGTTTTTTTTTTCTATTAGAATAGGCTTCAGTTTCATGAGTAGAATCTTCTCGAATAGCTTGGATATCATTGGTAGCAGACTGATCGGGTGATATGATGTTAGATCACGAAGGTTTTTCCCTGGTTTTAAGATAAAAATAATTTGTGCTACTTTTCATTGTTCTGGATATTTTCCTAGTCTTAATATAAATAGAGTATTGTTGACATTCTTATTACTTTTTCAGGCAGCTCTTGTAGGATTTTAGCTGTTATTAAATCGTATCCCGGGGCTTTTCTGATATTCATTTTTGATATCATAGATTTAATTTCGCCGGATTTTATATTTTTAATGGGTAGACTAATTTGGAAAGGAGATTCTAGGTACTCATGGATCTCCCTCTCTTCTTCTTCTGTGGGCATCCTTTCAAAGGGTTAAAATGCCTGCTCCAGGTGTTCTCGAACGCTCGTGACTTTTTCCCTCCGTTTCTTGCCCATTTACCAATCTGGAGCTTGAGGGGAGGGGCAGAGGCATGTGGTTGTTTAAGCTTTTTGTGGCTCTTCACAGTGAGTAGTTTGTTGCCTGTGTTGGTGTGAGTTTTTTGAGGTAGTTTGAAATAATTCGTTCTTTAGGTAATCTAGTACATGTTTGAGCTCTTTTTTTATTCTCTTGAGTTTGGTTTTATCGCTAGGGTTTCTGTTGGTTTGCCAAGCTTTTCGGGTGCGTCTTTTTTCTGCAAGTTTTTCCCGTATTAGTGGTGGCACTTGTTCCTTTTGCTCTTAATTTTTGTGTTGTGGGGTGGATTTCCAGGCTGCGCTTTGGCCGACGTCTATGAGATTTTCTACTGCGTTATATAAATTAGTTACTTTTTTAATGGGATGTTTGGTTGTAGAGCTAAGTTGACTTCGTCTCTAAATGCCTCCCAGTTTGTACCAGAGTCATGTAGCGAAGGTCGTTTTCGTCTTTTCATTGCTTTAGAATTGTAAGTACAGGAGAAGCCCAGATGTTAATTCAAAACAAGATTCGGCTTTTAGGTAATTGTTCGTAATTCCCTTTGTTACGCAAAAGTCGAGAAGATCGGGGACTTTTTCCGGTCGGTTAGCCAACAGGTGGATTCGCCAGTAGATATATTGTTATTTTGTATGTTTTTTTAGTAATTATCTACCGCGAGTTAATGCGAGTCTTGACCCCCATTGTTGGCGCTTGGCATTGAAGTCTCCACCAATAATTAATCTAGTTCCAAGTGTTTGGAAAATTTGGTTGAACTTGTCTTCATTTATGATATGTTTCAGAGGGCAGTATATGGCTGAGAAAACTGTTGTTTTGCTGTTTTCTTCCACTGCAATCGATGTTGCCTTGAGGTGATCATGTTCAAATTTTTCCATTTCATAATGTTTGATTTTGTTTTTGATCATGTGGGCTGTACCATCCGGGTGCCTAGTACCGTATATTGTGTATTTTGGAATTTTCATATAATTTTTGGTAGTGAAGTGTCTCTGTTACGAGCAAGATGTCAATATTGTAATGAATAATTAATGACTTAATTTCTTGGCTATGTTGTCCAAGACCGTTGGCGTTCCAGAGGGTGATTTTTAGTGGAAGAATTACGCCATTTTCGATATGAGGATTGTGATCATTTTTGTGAAGTTGTTCATGCTTTCCATGACGACGGTCATCAATTGTTCCATTTTTGCAATTGTTTGAATGAGAAGATTCTCAGGTGGATTTACATCTCTTGTAGAGTTGTTGTTGGTGTGATTTATTCCTTTTAATACATCTGTGTATTTATAGATTCCGTCTACATGGCATGATGGGTTATTTCTATCTACATTATCTCCCTGGATTTGTTTAGGTCGGACTGTAGGAAATTTTCTCATTTGTATTTCTTTCCTGACTACATCCTTTGTAGTTTTTTGGGTGGTTTCCTTTGTGCATTTGACATCTTCTGTTTTTTTTTTCTGGTGCATATGCTTGTGTGGTGTTCCCCATTTCACACATCTGTTGCAACACTTTCTGGTATGGCAGTATCTCTGGCAGTTTTTGCATTGTATTATTTCTCGCTTCTGGAGGGGAGGTCCGATGATGACTCGATGGAACTCTATTTTGTAGATATCCTTGTTGTTGGAGCTTTGTTTGAATTCCACTGCAAACATTGGGAGTGGGGATTTAGCACCCGGTGGTGTATGTTGGTGATGTTTGTGACTTGATGTCCAAGTTCCTGGATTTCAGATTTGAATGCTTCTTTATCGGCTCTGTGGTGCAAGTTTCTAATTATGATCTTGAATGCCCTGTCTGCCTTATTTTGGAAGAAGTGGAAGTCAGGTTTGCAGTTCTGTTACGATTGTACTATATTTTTCAGGATTTTTTAGAAGTATTTTTGCTTGTGTTCCACCTACTAATTTAATTGTATAATTGTCTTTGGCGATACTCTCCAAGAAATCGGTTAGTGGCTTTATATTGTTTACTCCGTGGACAAATATAGGTGGTGGTTTGATTACAATAAGCTCGCTGTCATCGTCTTCTTCTTCGGAGAGAATTTCATATTGGTTAGATGTTTGTGGTATATTTAGCCAGTAATCGGGGAGAGTCTTCTGTCGTACATTTCTTGATTGTCCTGGGATATCTCGTTTTTTCTTAACACCGTAGTGTATTCTATATTATTGTTTCTGGTGTCCTTGTCTGTTTCTATGTTGGTTTGATTTGCATTTGTTGATGTAGATTGGGTTCCATTTGGTATATTTGTTGGGTCACCCTGTGTACTGTTTTGTTGGGTGGATTGCATTATTTTTCTATTCTGTGATTGTGATTGTTCGAGGCCGTTGCACTCGCGAAATCAGACGGTCTTGCGATAAGGCCGAACGAAGAGGGATGCCCCGCAAAGAAATTTGTTAAAATGTCGAGCCCGTGTTAAATAAAAGTCTATTTACAGAGTTATTGCCGAACGTATTGCAATAAAATGCACACCCGCGGAATCGTTGTATAAAGGCGAGTGCAGGGGTACTTATCTCATTTCCGTTTTCGCACAGGAAAGCACCCAATATAGTCTGAGTATCAGGAACACAATTTAGCACGTCCGGTTCACACACCGGTTCACTTATCTACTTATATACCTCTGTAAATCGGTTTTTAAATCACTTCATGTTTGAAAATGGTAAGCTTACTTAACCGAAATTTAAGTCACAAAAACAAAGTTAATTTTTTTTTATTATAGTATTTCTGAACGTATTTTGACTAATTTTCAAATGTATTTGGTCGATTGCATTTCTTTCTATGTTGATTTCGAGTAACCAAAATTATTGATTTTTTTACTTTACTCTCTGATACATGAAGTTATCTCAAAATCAAGTAAGGAGATGTTTGCTCTTCATAAAATCAGTTATTTGCATGTATTTTGAGTATTTTTGAAAAGTCGATGGCTTTTTTTTTAATTTGTTTCAAGTCATCAAAATTATTACAAATTTTAATTTTTGTTATCTAATATATAAACATGATTTTGACAAACAATGAAAAATACATGGAAATTAAGCCACTGTAAAATTTTTATAAATCCCAAATAAAACATTTTCAAAAATACTTCATAGTGAATTTTACCAACTAGTTATAATTTTAAGTAAATGAGGAAAATTTCCATTAGATCACTACCTGAGTATATTTTTCATTCAAGTCTTGAAAATATTAATACGTAACCTTCATTACCAATATATTCACATACAACGTTTTACCACAGTGGATGATTTTGCTATACCCCTTCCGGATGATAGGCCAGAGCATCTGCCTTTGTTTTCTAGAATACAAGGGCTGTCCTTTCTGCCAGAAAGCAAAAAGTAGGACTAGTCCTGAAATACCAACATTTTTTTAGCTAAGAAAAATATTGAGATCCAGACTATGCTCCCACGTTTCCAATTTTAAACGAAATCAATATCTTTTCTTCGTAATTCGTTTGTATAAGATAAACTAATTATGCACAACCTGTAGTTCATAGCTCTAAACAGCATCCACCGATATCCCCTCTGAAATCATTAACGTTTTGCTATTATAAAAAAAATAACAGAAAACAGATACAATTGCTGTTACAGGTTTCCTTTATTTATTTTATTTATTTTAAGACAATAACAAGAAATAATTCACTGATGTTCAAAACCTTCAACAGAAGTAGTTGTTGTATACTCTCTCAATTCTGTGCTTGGTTTAAACCCAATGCATTTTTAACTATTTACTGTAAATCTAGTACTTTAGAACATTTCAAATATAATCACTACACAAACATCTACTATAAACAAAATTGTTTATTGAAAAACTACTTTTCTATTGTTATAATAAATATTAATATACACAATAAATAATGTATCATGAATAAATAGCTTACCTAAAGTAACACCAGTTAATATTTCTCACAAATAATAAACAAAAATTATCTTTAAACTTAACTCAACTTTCATATTTCCTATTTGAAATAAAATAAACGATAATATTGTTAATATTAAATATTGTTCCCCCATCAGAACACCTACAGACCGGTTTCGACCTTTCAGGTCTCATCAGTGTAGTTAGTTGCTGATGGGGAAACGGAGATTACTATTGGAATATAATTATTGTCCATATCTTGTCGGTGTTAAAGCCACCCGGATTTGGTTAGTATTCAGGCAATAGATTCCGCCACTTTGGCGTTTCTACCGATAATATTGTTCCTTTTCTTTTGCATTAAGATTTAAAGTCAATTTACAAAAAGAATATTTTCGACTCGACACATTTTCCCTATTTAAAATCAGGGGGTGGCTAGGGGGATCTGGCTATGAAGGTGGAAATGTCATCAAAAGTTGCCTCCCTCGAAACAAAAATCGACATGTCTCAACGATTTTTAAAAAAATGCAGCGTAACTCAACAAAGTCGCTAGTTACCTCTGATATGGACCACCCTGTATATCTATTTAATTTCATACTTTTTGAGTACTACAAATCAAACAAGTAAACCACGTGTTTTGTTTCATTATTAATAACAAATACAGTTTATTGTAACTCTTTTGAACTGTTTATTGTAATACTACAAATTAAATCTATAATTGGCCATCGACCGTATTTTAGTATTTTAGCCATCATTATACTTATTGTTTCCTGATAGATGTTTCGGCCATTACTAATTTTTCTTAAAAAAATACAAGTAAACAACTACCAACCATAGAATCAACAAATTATAAAACGAATCAAGTATTTAACCTTATAATTGAACCCATTATTTAACTATTTGTTTAGTCGTGTTTTTTAGGCGAAGCATCAAAAATTCTCTCGGCATAAATAAATACAGAGGGATCGCAGGTCCGCAGGGGATGCTTTTTTGAATACTTAACACGTTTTAATCGCGTTATTTTGAAAAGAGCGACGACAATGGAATGCAAACAAGTGCGAGCTTTGTGTTGAATTTTTATTTGACGAACGGCCTGGATGAATATTTATGTACGAAAAATTCTCAATCCCGAAACGTGCAGGTTTTAATCCGCTCGTATCCCATCATGTGCAAAAGAGCACAAAAAATACACTGCACCAGCGAGAAATATGTTTCCTGGAAATATTCTTGTACGATCTGAATAATTATCTCTGGTTGTGTATAAAAATTGACTCTTTAATTATAAATTTCAATTTAAATACAAAATATAATATAATTTTTCCGTATAATGAGAAACAAAGGTGTGTATTTAGATAAAGTTGATAAAATCTATGATTTAATTATTTGACAAAGAAGGCTGAGAAACAAAGGTGTGTATTAAGATAAAGTTTAATAAGTTATTTGGTTATAGTCTTAGTAAGAATTTTGTAATCACGAACAGGTTGAATATTTACATATTCAGGCTATTTTTTGATCCCAGTTCCAGTTTGGAATGTTGTATTGTACACAGCTAGATTATGTCAATTGCTTTAAAGCGAAAACAGAAATATATTGATTTTTATGAATTATGAGCTTTTGAAGCAAATTTGTGCATTGGTAATTTTTTGCACTTTTTAATTTCATCGAATGCATTTTTCATTAGCCCAGTTTAAGTTTGGAATGTTGCGATTTCGCATACTGTTGGATTATGGTGATTGTTTTTTACGTGAAAGTGGAAATGTATTTTTTTATGGACTTTGAGCTTTTCGTCTGTTCGATTGGTATATTTTCCACATTTATTCCAATCGTTGAATACATTCTTCATTCTAGTTCATGTTTGGAATGTTGTCGTTTTGTACATAGCTAGAATAGGGAAATTGTTGTAAGACGAAATCAGAATTATATTGGTATTTATGGGTTTTGAGCTTTTGAGGCCAAATTCTCTATTGATAATATTTTATCACTTTTTAATATCGTTCGATGCATTTTTCGTAACTGTAATTCTAGTTTGGAATGTTGTGGTTTTGTACACAGCCAGAGTATAGAGTGTTTTTCGTGAAATCAGAAATGTATTGTTTTCTATGCATTTTGAGGTCTTCAAACAGTTTGCTTAATTAATAAATTTTTCACATTTTTTCAAATCGTTTTTTGTAATCGTTTTCCTAGATCAATTTTTGAATATTGTTTTTTTGTGTATTATTAAAAAGTTAATAAAAAATAATCACATGGTTTGTTTCACTTTAATTATTTATTTATTTAATTCCGACTAGTCATTTTCAAGGAATGCATTGATTGTTGTTTTGTACGCATCTAGATGATAGCAATTGGTTTATCAGAAATACATTATTTTTTTTAATGGATTTTGAGCTCTTGAAGCAAATTCCTCCATTGATATTTATTTACTTTTTAATGTCGTCGAATGTATTTGTCGTAGTTTAAGTTAAAAATATTAACTTGTTGTATACAGCCGTATTATGGCAATTATTGTTATCTGAAATCAGAAATGTATTGTTTTTATGGATTTGAGCTCTTTGAACAGCTTTCTTACAATAATTTCTAATTTTTGAATGCCTCTTTCGCTTTACTAGATCTATTGTGAATTTTTACCCTTTTGTACACAACTTGATTATGGTATTATGCATTTTGAGATTTTGAATAAAAATTCTCCAATAGTTTTTGTTTCACAACTTTTTTAATTTCTGAATAAATTTTTGATTTTTTCAGTTCAAATTTGGAATCGTTTTGTTAACAGCTAGAATATGGCAATTGTTTTTCTGGGAAATCATAAATGAATTGTTTCTTTATTGATTTTAGGGTTTTGTGGCAAATAGCTGGGTTAATTTTTTTTACAGTTTTTCCAATCATTCATTGCGTTGTCCTTCGTTTGAAATGTTGCCGTTTTGTTTCCATCTAGAAATTCTAGAATATGGAAATTGTTTTTATGTAGTCATATAGTATTTTTTTTTAATGGATTTTGAGCGTTTCAAAACAAATTCCTTCATATAATAAAGTTTATTATTATTTACATTTTCTTAAGAATATGAATGGCAATTGTATGTTTAATAAGAAATCTATTGTTTTTTCGTGGATTTTTGCTTCCGAAGCAAATGTTTCAATTAATAATTTTTTTTCATGTTTTTTTTTACTTGGGCTGAGCCATTCAGTCACACACGGCTGTTGTTTTTGTATTTTTGTACAATACAACAATACAACAATACACCGACCCGAGTGAATACTTCTCGATCGCCGAAAAATCTTCCGCCCGGGCTGGGAATCGAACCCACACGGCCGCGGTGCAGCCGGCACAAGCGCTCGCCTCTACACCAACGGTGAATGTTTGAAATTGTTAAAATACATTTTTCGTTTTCCCAGTTTCAAATATTGCCGTTTTATGCCAGAATGGCATTTACTTATACGTGAAATCAGAAATGTTTTTGTGGATTTTGAGTTGTTTGAACAGTTTGCTCGATTGATAAATTTTTCACACTTTTTCCAATAGTTAAATGCATTTTTCGTTTTCCTAGTTCAAGTTTGGAATGTTGTCATTTTGTACGCAGCTAAATGTTGGACATTATTTTAATGTGAAATCAGAAATATATTTTTTCTTTAAGGATTGTGAGCTTTTGAGTTAATTTCTCTATTCGTATTTTTTGCAATTTTTTTAAATCGCTGGATGCATTTTTCGTCTTTCTAGTTCAAGATTGAAGTTTTGCCGTTTTGTTTATACACAGAGTATGGCAATTAATTTTATTGTAAATCACATTTGTATTAATTTTGCACGTATTTTAAGCGTCTAGAAGAAATTGCTACATGAATAAATTTTTTATTTTAAATTATCTTTTTTAAGAATTTTTTAATGCAATTTCCGTTTTCCTCGTTCAAGTTTCGATTGTTGCCATTTTGCTTCTACCCAGGATATGACAATTGTTTTTGTTCACGAAAATATTATAATATGCGCATTATTTAATTTTATGGGCAGCATTAATGGGGTACATTTAACACTCAATTTCATTAAACACGCATTTGCATTTGTGTGTTTAATATGGTTATTAAACACGCACACGCATTTGAGTGTTTAATATGGTCATTAAACACGCTAATTTGCGCTTTGATTCACAGAACGCGATTTATGATAATATTTTATTTACCCTGTTTGTAATTGTAATTGTAATGTAAACTTTATTTTGATTTTTTTTAAATTTTGAATTGTAAATTTAATTTTGATTTTGATTTTGATTTTGATTTTAATTTTCGTGAACAAAGTATAGTGTACAACTCGCATAAAATGGCTATTAATCACTCAAATTATTTGCTCCCCTTGCCTACGGCTCGTTCCGCAAACATCGTTCTCGCATTATATGCTCGTTGTACAATATACTATTAAGTGAAATCAAAAATATATTGTTCTTTTGTGGATTTTGAGGTTTTGAAGAAATGTATTTAATTGATCATTTGGTTACAATTTTTTAAATCTTCGCAATTTTTTGTTTTCCCAGTTCAAGTTTAGGTTATTTTCGTTTTGGTTCCACCTAGAGCATTTTAATTATTTTTATGTGAAATCATAAATGTATTATTTCTATGGATTTTGTTTAATTTACGTTCGAGTTACAGTTACAAATTCCGGTTAATTTTCGCTTTAGGGGTCGGTTCCGGTTCGACTCTCTGGTTATAATACAGTGCATAATTCCAGTTATTTATGCGACTTAATGATTTACTATACAATACATTATTAGACTGTTTTTATTCAATGCAAAAAATGTTTAATTTTCTGAAATAAATTGCAATAACAGCGAATATTATGTATTTTCAAAATGAACAACCTTCAATATCTTTATAAAATAAACAAATTTTCTTCAAAGAAATGATTTTTTTACTCAAAAGTCAGGCATTTCGAATTTTGATAGAGTAATACCTAATGACCTTGAAACCCCTTGTACACCAATTTCTGGTTTCAATCTAAATATTTTTTTAAATTTTTGTCCCCAATTTGGTTTCGACATTTCGGGTTTAAAAAAAAATCATATAAAATTAATATCCAGCAACGTTGAAATCCCAAATATAGCATTTTTTAATCCAAATACTTTTCGATTTTGTGCAGTAATGAAACTACCCATCATTCCTATATCCGAAAGTATGTATCCTATTTAAGAATTATAAAACTATTGTTTTTTTTTTATTAATTAATTTTATCTACGCAGTTTTTACGTTAAGGAGATATACACAGCCAATATGGTCGAAAAATCGATGTTCCAATTTTTGCATTTTCTTTGAGATCTCAAGAATGATTGCTGAAAATTTCAAGTAAATATCACAATCAAAGACGAAATTATAGCTATTATATTTATTCTATGTAAGTTGAAACATTTCATGATTTACTCATTGATAAATTTTGAAAAGCGTTTTTCTCGAAACCACGTTTTTCAAATCGGTACCCAAAATTTCTCGAAAACCACTGAACCGATTACCTTGAATTTTTTGTGGTTATTCTGTACATAATTATCTAGTCTGTGTCCCTTTTCTTTGTTACTTAGTTTTTTTTTATAGGCAAAATTAGAACTAATCACTATAATATGCTCAAACGTCCGACATTTTCTCAAAACTCTGTATTTTCAAAATCGGCTACGACTACATTATTTTACCTAGTTTAATAATGTTTTGGATTTTTTGTTTCAAATGATTTTTGAAGAAACGCCGATGGGTACCGTTTTTATATCTTTTTTACGGCGCTCCAAAAAATACCATAATAACGACAATTTGTGAATTTTTCTAATAAAAAGTATTCCTGAATGTGTACACCTTTAGATAGAAAAACTCCAGATCCAACATTTTAAACAGTTTTCCTTAAAAAAATACAAAAATAACATTTTTTTTCCAGCTCCTAGATGTATATCTCCCCTTAAGTAATCAAGTTTTAATCTGAATTGAAACATTTACCACAACTAATTTTTCATTCAGTTTAATTATAGATTATAACGTAGTAACGGTCGCAACCATCCTCTTCATAGAATCAAGTTTTATCATTCTGCAATTTAACCGTACTATTATTTCCATTGTAATAAATGTACGTCATAATAATTATTTAAATTTCAAACATGATGTGACATTTCAGTCATGTTAACTTTTTTATCATTTGGAAATTTAAATTTTGGGCCGTGGACAGTAAACTAATTCACTGATTTCCAGGTCTGTCGGCAAAATATTACAAATGAATAAATTTTATCTAAACAACACAAAAGCCACGACCAATAGACTATATACAGATTCGTACGTCAAAATCGGTATTAAATAAATTTATTATATTTTTGATATAAAAAATATATATCTGAAAATATATTGTTTATTTATGCATGAAAAGCACATGCCGGGCGTTGGCGGAATGTATAAAAATGGGGTCGACGTGTGCGCTAATGCGGAATTTATTGTATATTGTTGTGCGTTTTGTAAAATGCCCGTGATACGAATTTATTGCGCCACATATCCTAGTTTGGTGCCCGGCAAAAATTTCAATACACATTTTTAGCTCGTAAAATCATCGGATCATCATACATTTGACCATAGTACCGCTGCATTCAATTCCTCTTTATGCCTTCCAAAATTTTTAAATGTACATACATCAGTTTCTAGCCAAATCATTCAAATTATAGTAATGAATTAATTGATACAAATATGTAAGAAGATTATGGTGAATGCGCCGGGTATGGGCCAGAATCTTTACCTCTCAGTTTATTTACGTTATCCGTAGACATAAATATTTTCTATGCCCTTTTAAATACCTCTTGTTTCTATGCTAGGAAACCGCTGACTGCACACTCGCGACGCTCACAGATAATTTTTGCAACATTCCCCAAGATTGAAAATCGTAGCAACCAATTCTTTTTGGGACAAATTTTTAATTATGAACGGACATAGTCACTTTTTTATAAAAACTTAAATAGTACAACTTATTTCTAAGAATAATGCAATCATTATTGTACCATTAGTTTATTTTAAATGATAGTCACCTACTAGAACAAGCGAATAATAAAAGCATGTAAATTACGAACGAATTCTGAAATATTAGTTATACGGAATATTATACCAACTCAAAGCTTATTTATATTATGAGATTTATCAAAAAAGATAAAGTAATTGTGTAATTTACGACTGACTACCAGTTATGTTTCCGTTAATAGTGTAATTTAAAAAATCAAGATTAATCACTAAATTAGAACTAATTATCAGTTGCAGGAAAGCACTTTAACAATCCTATTCACATTTTTGTATAAAATAATGAATAACTAGGAAATGTCACGACTTCAACCACTGCAATCTTGGATCGTTTGAATCCTCAGATAACAAGGAATATAAAATGCTGACGTGCAGGTCACAATTCTGTAAAATTTTATATAGAACATTTTTCGATATTTTGATAAATAGGCACGTGATTGATGATTCGAGAGCGCTGAAACATTCTGTGCATTCCAGAAAAAAGGAACGATCGTATCTGTTAGGAAAAAGTATGTAAGTGTAAAACTCTTAACAGCTTGACCGATCACAGGCAATTTATTTTATATACAATAAATAACCTATCATATGAAGAGTTTTTAATATAAACCATTTTTATTGATATATTTTTGCCGTTTATTCATTATTGCTATAATTGCACTTGATCAATACTGTAACATAAAAATATTTTCAAAAGTCCTCCTCCGGAAGAGGTGATTTCGTGTTTCATCGGAAATATTTTCAGAGCAAGGGGGATTAAATTTTTAGACAATAAAATCCCCTTCTGGCCGAGCTCGCGCAAGCACTGGAATTAATCCGGACAATAAATCATCTGGATTAATGCCGTAAAGAATTTTTTTGCCGCAGGGCGACATCGAACCGCCGAGGCCCTTTATTTATTAAATACACAAACTTATTTTCGCTTCAAAGTTTCATTTTTATTCCAAAGTAGAATAATACTTTCATGACGGCTGTAATTATTTCAAATACACACTCTGCTGTAAACTTGTTTAAAAGTCTTTTATGCCGTGGAACTTTGAAACTATAAAAATCATCATAATGCAGAAATCAATTTGATAATTAATCAAACTTTAACGAATTAGCAATTTTTCCAAACAACAATGATCTTAACCTTCCAAATAATACAATATGGTTTCAAGCGTTTTTTTTTTCTCGAACAAGTAGAAATTCTTCTTGAACATTTTGAATATTTTCCAAGCTAATTCTGTGCATTCATCTCTCTCGCGAGCTATTCTATCGGTACTCATCTGCCATCCACCTATTCGTAAAGAAATTGTCAATAAACGCGACTAGTGCGGGGTGCGCCGTCTTGTTGAAACCATATTGTATTATATGAGTATATGGAAGGTTAAGATAATTTTCGTTTGGAAAAAAAGCGCCGGAACATGGTCATTTTGCAAAAACTCTAAATATCAAATTTTCTCCTTCAATTGTCATTAACTTGAAAAATATCTTATGTAAGATGGCAATATTTTTATACTGCCATTTCGACAATAAAAAGATTTCTCAAAATAAAGAACAAAAATAGGGAGTTGCCATCTAAAAACAAAGTGGCGGAACTCAAAAACAAATGACGACTGAAAATCGACTTTCATGCAAAAATGTGTATTTTTATAAAAGAAAATCGACCTGTTCGAGGATTTTTTCCAAAAATATTTAATTTCGGTTTTACTGAATATATTCCATACTTCTAAAATTAAACACCACCAAAATAATTAGTTTTCCTGTTTCAGCGTTCTTGTGAAATATTCACAGTTTTGGAGTTACTGACTTTTCTCCACAGGAAGTTTCCATACAGAATAACATAACTAAAATAATAAACCGTAGGATTATCTACAAGTGCGTTTATTTAGTTTGTGAAATGAATAAATTATTTGAAACAAATTTAATTAAACACCGAGGAAGTAAGTCCAATTTAAAATTAATTACATTTTACGTATCAGTGGATTGTAGTTTCCATTAAGACAAACAAATGGGGAATTCCTTCACAGCAAACCGAAACTTTAATAACGC
Source organism: Ocypus olens (assembly GCA_910593695.2). Classification (NCBI taxonomy): domain Eukaryota; kingdom Metazoa; phylum Arthropoda; class Insecta; order Coleoptera; family Staphylinidae; genus Ocypus; species Ocypus olens. Next base: position 40,772,851 of record OU343052.1, read on the forward strand.
TTTTGCATAAATTCGATCTCGAGAATTTCGCCCTGAAATGCACTTAATAAATTCCACTGGATATGAACGCAGAATTATAGCGAACAACGGGAATTCCTAATACATTGCGAAATGCAATGACCTTTTTTTTCTTATGTGCACGACTGTAATGGAATAATGGCAAAAATGTGGATGGCAAAAGTTAAACTAAAAAAGTATTTTATTTAATGTTAAATGATTACTGTTTTAATTATAGTCTTTTTTAACCCGCCATTAGTGACGCAAATTTAATGGTGACGCCGGTCTCACGCACCGGGGTTTTAAACTGAAGATTTTTCGAAACGTGTTACTAATAGTTTATGTTTTTTTTTAATTTATGCTCTTTGACATTAAAACAAAGATATTTAATCAATTTAAGCTCTCCAATGCGGCAGCTACTCAAAATTACAACAAAAAACAATAACGGAGAATAAAGTTATTCGACACACCCGGTCTCACAGACCAGTAGGTCACCATTGGCGGGTTAAATATGAAACCAAAGCGCTCTTACTGAGTTGGATCGAAAATATAAAAACTCCCAGAACTGTACGATTGATGTTATTTATTCCCCATTTTCTGATTACGTCAGTAATTTTTCACTTAAATAAAAAATTGCTATTAATCAATAAAATAGTCTGATCGAGACATTTATAAAGATACAGTAAATTTATTTTTAAAAAAATGTTCATATAATTTTGATTTGCAGTTGCAATTCATATAATTATGTAACCATTCACTATGATCAAATATTGAAAGGTAATTATTAATGACTAAACAATACGTCTATAGAATCATTCGGTTTAAATACTGCTGTACCTCTGGTTAATTAATATTCAACTCGAATTGTGCTCGTGCTTAGAATTAATTTAATATTCATCACGTAAACTCTATTAATAGGTAATATTTATTATTGCGATTGATTTCTATGGTTTGTTCAGTAATTGATAATCTTTAGGAATTATACACGGATAGCATAGAATATTACAATATATACAGGCCAGGAAAAATATTGAAAAAATATTCTAAATAAATTCATTACGTTATTGTGATAGATCACGCATTTTATAAAATAGGAAGTGTATAAATAAATAATTTCATATTATTTGCAGCAACTGATCAATAATGTGGAATGACTGATGGGACCATGTTATCTCTTATCTAAAAAGTATACAATTTTTTGCAACTGAACATAAACGTTGATTAGTACAACTTTAGAATCAAATAATAAGTGCATGTTTTTCTTGATAAAAAAAAAACACAACTGTACACCTTACATCCAAGAGGATCAATTAGCACCAGTCGTCGCACTTAACGCAGAAGTCCCAGTCGGGAAATAATTTAAAGACTTTCGACAATAACTCAAAGACTTCAACGAATAAATTTTAAGATTTAGGACCAACGACGAAAATTAAAAACATCTTCCACTACCGAAGTCTCCCGGAATCGCCACAAGGATGCCTCATTCGAGGGGATAGAGAATCCAGCACTATGTGCTAAAAAAGGAAAAAAAATGTGATGTAGTTCCGACGATACTGACGTTTGAAACGTCAAAATGACAAAGTATACTTCAAATCCGTAAGTTTACTCAAAAACTATAATCGCAAAAATAATCCTGAAAAAAATGTCTTGAGAAAACAAATCCAGAAATAAATGTCCCTACAAAAATCCTGAAAAAAAAATTCCAAAAAATGTATTAAAGTAATGAAAACAAGTCCAGAAAAAAATGCTTAGAAAAGTCTTTAAAAAAAAGGCTTTAAGAAAAGTCTTGAAAAAGATCTTAAAATACAGTCCTGAAAGAAAGTCCCAAAAAATCCCGAAAAAAGTCCTCGAAAAAATATTTAAAAAGTCTTGAAAAATCCTCAAAAACTCCGGAAAAAGGCCTTCGGATGGTTTCGAAAAAATCCTAAAAAAGCCTTGAAAAAAGTTTTAATTTTTTGAGCACCTGAACAAAAACATCGCAGAAAAAAAAATATAAAAAACGCAGGAAAAATTCCATAAAAAATCATCCTTAATGGCCGAAGTATCGCTTATTTAAAATTAATTTGGTTTTTGTATATTCAACGATTTTCAATAGAGATACGGATTTTTGAATTTTTTTTTTAAATTTTTTGAGCATCTGCACAGAAACATCGCAGAAAAAAATATAAAAAACGCAGGAAAAATTCCATAAAAAATCATCCTCAATGGCCGAAGTATCGCTTAATCAAAATCAATTGGTTTTTGTAAATTCAACGATTTTCAATAGAGATATGGATTTTTGACAATTTTTGTTTTAATTTTTTGAGCACCTGAACAAAAACATCGCAGAAAAAAATATAAAAAACGCAGGAAAAATTCCATAAAAAATCATCCTCAATGACTAAAGTATCGCTTATTCAAAATAAATTTGGTTTTTGTAAATTCAATAATTTTCAATAGAGATATGGACTTTTGAAAAAAAATATGTTTTAATTTTTTGAGAACCTGAACAAAAACATCGCAGAAAAAAAATATAAAATAGGCAGCAAAAATTCCATAAAAAATCATCCTCAATGGCCGAAGTATCGCTTATTCAAAATCAATTTGGTTTTTGTGAATTCAACTATTTTCAATAGAGATATGGATTATTGAAAATTTTTGTTTTAATTTTTTGAGCACCTGAACAAAAACATCGCAGAAAAAAATATAAAAAACGCAGGAAAAATTCCAATAAAAATCATCCTCAATGGCTGAAGTATGGCTTATTCAAAATCAATTTGGTTTTTGTAAATTCAATAATTTTCAATAGAGATATGGATTTTTGAAAATTTATGTTTTAATTTTTTGAGCACCTGAACAAAAACATCGCAGAAAAAAAATATAAAAAAGGCAGGAAAAATTCCATAAAAAATCATCCTCAATGGCCGAAGTATCGCTTATTCAAAATCAATTTGGTTTTTGTAAATTCAACGATTTTCAATAGACATATGGATTTTTGAAGATTTTTGTTTTAATTTTTTGAGCACCTGAACGAGGAGGAGCATTTGAAGATTTTCGCAGTAGCTGAGATTTAAAGTAGCAGTGATTTTAAGTAGCAGTGATTTTAAGTAGCAATGATTTTTAGTAGCAGTGATTTTAAGTAGCAGTGATTTTAAGCAGCAGTGAAATTCGCCTATTAGTAACAGCAACGACCTGTGATTTTTTAATACTAGTGTAAAATCATAGGTACGTGAAATATCGTCACTTTGGGCAAAATACCGATTTGTCACTTTGGACATTCGGCACTTTGGCTAATTTGACTAAAATTTATTTTTTAATTTCAAATAACTAACATATCATACAAGCTCTCCGCTTTCCAAACGTGAACTAAAAAATAAATTAGACGGCTAGACAACTCGAAAAAACTGTTTGCCGAAAATTGACGAACGTTTATTCGCGCACCGGGTCTCACAGACTTGGCGCCCGGCCCGAAAGTTAAAAAAAAAAAATTGAAAAAGTTTTTGCGAACACAATCCTTTCCCATTACACTTTCGAATAGCGTAGAGTGAGGACGTGTTTATCAGAGTGCGCGAATAGAGAGTGATTGTATACAAGGACAACAAATCTGCAAAGCGAGATCAAATAGCCGCAGGATGGACGTGGATACAGGGGGCGGCCAACCGCCCCCCAGTGAGTCTATAGATATAGATGTAGGCAATAATCATGCTAGCGGTAGCGAAACAGTTGGCGTAGTCGAAGATAGCGGTAGTGCGGCGGAGCGAGCGGTCGCGCAGCGGTCGAACGCGACGCAGATATCTACCCAAGGAACGAGCGATACCGGCACCGGACAGAAAAACTATATAGATCTAAATTTAACGTATGATAACTCGAGCTCAGCTCCATTTGTCGTTCATATCGAACATAAAATTAAACAACTTCGTAAAATACACCCTATGAAAGTAGGATATTATCAGAAATCGTTAAATAACATCAAAAATCATATAGTAACCGTCAAAGATATTGGTATTAATAAAATTAAAGTAGTTCTAAGTAATTATGTCGCGGCAAACAGCCTAGTGAATAATCAAAGACTATTGGAGCAGAACTTAATTGGGTATGTACCTAGGTATTGCGTCGAAACGCGGGGTATCATAAAAGGTGTTGACACAACTTTTGACGAAGACTTTCTGTTGCGTGAAATTGAGGCTAGAGTCCCAGTAAAAGGGGTTAGACGTATGTATAGGAAAATAGAAGAAAACGGAACGTCCACAAAAATCCCCAGGCAAATGATAGTAGTAAGCTTCAAAGGCAAACAAATCCCTGAATATGTCCATATAAATTACGTTGAGTTCCAAGTGGAACAATATATAGCGCCAGTTGTACAATGCTCGAAGTGTTTGCAATTCGGACATACGGCACATCAATGTAACTCAAACAAAACCATTTGCAAAAAATGTAGCGGAGAACATTCCCTAAATGAATCCTGTATTATTCCTCCAAAATGCTTTCACTGCTCGTCAACAGAGCACTCTTCATGGTCGAGAGAGTGCCCAAAATACATTAAACAAAAAGAAATTAAAAGAATTATGGCTGTGCACGGGGTCTCATTTAAGGAGGCCGAATCTTACTCAAACAGCCCAACATTTGCAAAAATCGCCACAAATAACAGATTTGCATCAATCGCGGATAATACGGAATTTCCTAGCCTAACAAAAATATCGCACAACGTTACAAAACCATATATTCCCCCGAAAAACTCAATAATAACTATTACCAGACCAGACAAAATTATACACAGGGGGAGTAACAATAATACTTCAACAACAAAGAAAAGGAAAGCTTCTTCGCCAACGGAAAACCTGGGAAAACCATGTTTTGCGGAACACCCTTCTACAACATTTGCTTTTACGAAATCTCAACAAGCTACCGAAAATTTAGAAAATATAACTAGCCCACAAGAAAAATTCCTACAGTTAACGAAGGTATTTTTTACTGAATTAAATATATTTATGGAATCTTTAGCAAAAACAGATACAGATGATTCAATAATTTCAAATAAATTTAAAGAATTACGAGATTTTGTATTAGGATATTCTGATGATTTCTTAAACAAATCAAAAACATCATCAAAATGACCCAAAAAAATTTAAAAATCATCCAGTGGAATTCCAGATCAATCAATGCAAATAAAAATAGCCTTACAATAAAACTGCACGAAAATGATTATGACATAGCAATCATTTCTGAAACGTGGTTAAAACCCACGCAAACATTTAACATCAAAAATTATATATGCGTACGGAACGATAGAACAAATGGTAAAGGAGGAGGCGTTTTGATTCTAATAAAAAACGGTATAAAATTCACTGAATTAAATTTAAAACACAAATCGTTCAAAAACCTCGAAATCTGCGGAATTCAAATACAAAACGATGATGTACCAATACATATAATATCAGCTTATAGAGCCCCCAATGTAAACATATCAAAGAATCAGTGGGTGAATATATTCACTCAATTACCAACACCGTTAGTATTTGGAGGAGATATGAACGGGCATCACCCACTATGGGGATCCCGCTCTACAAATGTCACAGGGAAGAATATCGCGGAGGCATTAGCGGAACACGAATTAGTTGTAATAAATACTGGAGACCCAACTCGATTCACATCGCCACAAGAAGATACCTCAGCCATTGATATCACGTTAATGTCACCTAACCTAGCCACAAAATCAAACTGGGAGGTAAACGAAGACAGCTTAGGATCCGATCATTTGCCCATATCCATAATAATTGAACTAGAGGCCCAGCGTATCCATAAAAAACATACGACCAGAATATGGAATACAGGCAAAGCCAATTGGAGCCAGTACGAAAGGGCAACAAAAATATGTAACCCCTCGGACACAAACATTGATTTGGAACAGGTGCTAATAAGAAGTGCTAATGAAACGATTCCGAAAATTAATCGAGCAAGAACGAACAAAATCGCACAACCATACTGGATGGATAATGAATGTAAGGAGCTGGAAAAAGAGAAGAAAGCCCATCTGAAGATATACAAACAAACCAAATTGATAGATGATTACATAAAATGTAAAAAGATCATAGCCAAAATTAAAAAAACACACAAGGAGAAGGCTAGAAATGCGTGGAAAAAGTATTGCGAAAATATAAACAAAACAACTCCAATAGGTGAAATTTGGTCTATGACGAAACGAATATCAAATGCTAAAACTAGTAAAACACGACCGATTCCAGACGAACTATTTGAAAGCTTCATAGAAAAAATGGCACCACCAACGGTTAATAATACCAAAATCAATATAAATGTACTGAATGACACCGAACATCCCTTAACAAAAAATATAACTCTCGAAGAGTTGGAGTGGGCGCTTGGTAGAAGTGAAAACACAGCACCTGGACTCGACGGAATAACGTATGACTTGATTAAAAATAGTGATCAAACTTTTAAAAACTCAATGCTTCAAGAATTCAACAAGTATATTAACAGCGGATGTCCAAACGATAATTTCAATAACATAGTAATCCAACCCATATTAAAACCCAGAAGGGACAGCAGACTCCCCCAGTCGTATAGATTACTCTCCTTACTTCCCTGCATTTTTAAAACATATGAACGAATCATCAAAATTAGACTTGAGTGGTGGTTGGAACAAAATGAGAAGATACCCTATAATCAGTTCGGTTTCCGAAGAAATAAAGGCACTATAGATGCTTTATCAGCCCTGACGACATCTATTCAGAATACATTCACAAAAAATGAATATCACGGCTGCATTTTCCTTGATCTGGAAGGTGCGTATGATGCGGTGATTTTAGACTTACTCGAAAATACGTTGATTAATTTAGGAATGCCAAACAGTATAGCGAGGAATATAATAGACTTATACCGCAATAGGAAAGTGTATATAATTAATAATAACAACTCCATAGTTGGACCTAGAATTACATCTAACGGGTTACCCTAGGGATCGGTGTTGGCACCACTCCTCTTTAATATCTACACCTTTTCTGTGCACAATATCATACCACATAGTATTATACAATACGCGGACGATATATGTATTAACTTCAGGGCAAAAACTCTAAATATAACATACAGGGAAGTAAGAAATTCGGTGCGCAAATTCATAGAATGGGCGAGAGCATACGGGTTCGGGTTGTCGCCGGGAAAGGCGGCAATAGTAATATTCTCACGACACCGACCTGACAATAAAACTGGCCTTAAAATCGACAACATAAAAATCGATATCACTAAAACTTACAAGTATCTGGGGTTAATATTAGACAGTAAGTTAAATTGGAAACAGCATATAGAGTACATCAAGAATAAAACAGAAAAAGGTTTTAATATACTTCGATCGATACGGGGAACATGGTGGGGAGCAGACCCGAAAATTATGATACAATTTTACAAAGCATATATACGTTCTATTGTAGACTACGGGTGCATACTCTATGGATCGGCGTGTAAAACGCATTTACAGAAAATAGAGACTATTCAAAATAGAGCCCTCAGAATGGCAATCGGGGCAATGCAATCTTCGCCTTTGGAAGCGGTCTTAGCGGAAACTAAGGAGAAACCACTGCGATATAGGAGAGAATACTTAGCCATCAAATATATTAACAAAATCCAAACCCTACAAATGAATCAACATATTACAAACATAAACGAAGTAGTTACATCGAACTACACCAACAAATATTGGGCTAAGAAGATGGATCCACCTCTGGTAAATGCAGTTGCAGCTATAGGTAATACACGCCCAATACCACATACGATATTTGTACTCAATGCCGAAGAAATTTTCACAGCCATAAAGGTAATAACACCAAATTACAAAGACTCCTCAGACTTAAATAATAGAATAGTGCAAGAACATATAAACAAACTGCCGGAGTACGAAACTATATATACCGATGGCGCCAAAAACACCAATGGGGTAGGATGTAGCATATACGTTCCAGCACGCAAGAAACACATAACATTTAAACTAAACAGCAACACGTCAATATTCAATGCAGAAGGATTCGCAATTATAGAAGCGGTCAAGTGGGCTACAGAAAATAGGAGAAATATTGTCGTACTAACCGACTCCTTCTCTATCCTACAGTGCCTTCAACAAAAATCCGTACATAAATTAAAACACTGGACCATCGGCCAAATCATCACAAAAATAAATGCACTGAACAAGTTAAAATTTGATTGTGTTTTTATATGGGTTAATGGACACAAAGGCATTACAGGGAATGAGGTGTCAGATCAGTACGCCAAAGAAGCAACAAAGAAGAAAATTTCAGATATAGATGATATTACAGCCGAAGATATAAACTCCGCAATGAACAGAGAAGGGGGAGATAAATGGGGAAAGGAATGGAAGGAACTCTGCAAAAAACACAACAGTCACTATTTTAGGATCCACCCGGAATTACCAAAACATATAGAACATATCTTCAATGAATACGAAAGCAGATACTACGCTACAACGGTAACTCGCTTAAAAATCAATCATGGGTCATTCCCTGCACACCTACATAAAATTAATATAATAGACAGCCCACTTTGTGACTGTGGGATGTATGGAGACATAAATCATATCCTATTCGAGTGTCCTCTGAATGGAATTGAGCGGGACACGCTCTTCGCAAATCTCAAAACATTAGGCATCCAAACACCGTTCAACACAACTCATTTATTAGCAATGAATAATACTGGGATACATCGGGAAATAATTAGGTTTCTAAAAAGTAATAAACTTAAAATATAGCGTAATTAATTAGTGGCGCACGTGTGTATGTACGTGTGTATATACATGTGTACGTATATGTTTATGTATATATATGTAGAATAGATAAGTAAGTGTGTAAACCATCGTCTAGTGTAATCCATTCCAGGGGCTCCCTCCAGTACGTGAAACACTCCTAAAGCCGTGAAGGCCCTCACTGGCGAAATCCCATTTCCTATCACTGTGTGTATTGGTGCGTAGTAATTAATTAAAAAAAAAAAAAAAAAAAAAAAAAAAGAATAATATTAGTAATGATGATACATAGGAGTGATATATATATAACAATAATAATAAATAAAATATACCATGGTTGTGGCAGATGGCCTAGTAGCCGACGCCAGGAATAAAAAAAAAAAAAAAAAAAAAAAACAATCCTTTCCCGTACTACGTAATGGAGCAAGTAAAAATCCATAAATTTGGTGAAGAAAAGCGCTTACTATGTTCCATGATTTGATTTTATGTTTTAAATCCTAACATAGTGTTGTTAAAATGTGTGTTACCTAAAATGTTCTAAAACATCTTTGGTGTATGTTACTATCAAATAAAAATCAAATTACGAAAGAGTGGACCCTTCTCAGTTTAACCGAATCATTCGAACAAAACCGTTCACGCTAAGTAATTCCTTGTGTATTTTCTAGCTGCCCCGATATTAAATTATTTAAGGGTTTTATCTCGGAATTCGATACCAGCGCCGAGAAGAACCTGGGCTACGTGCTCCCACCTTAATGGAATTATTATCCAATTGTGTCTTGGGCGTCAAACTTTCCCTTTCCTCGGGCCTTAAGGCGCCGCCGTTAAGACTTCACTAATGTCACAGAGTCGTGTCGTGTCCTCCTTCCAACACAACGACCCATTGAGGTCCCTAATGGCCTTCTGTATTGGGTGTACCAGGGCTTATTATCCGCAGCAGCACTGTCTTATTAACTCGAATCCCTTGTACAAATCGCACGGGATATAATTGTTAATTAAAACAATAAATTGAATTCGAAGCTGAAATTCATGATTAATAGCGAACCCTTCTCATATTTGAATAAACATTTATTGCTGTCAATTATACTGCTGCGGGCTCTCGATGTTTTCTGCGGCGTTCTTTATTGTGTAAGTTATTTGCCACAATATTTTTCACTGAACAATTCGTGAGTATTTGTTCGGTTGCCAAATGGAAAGGGCCGATTGGTCGTTTCCATGAATAAGGAATGGAATCGCTGGAGCGGAGCGCAGGGTTTCGAGATTAATTTACAGCATGTAGACAGGACAGATTATTGCCACGACATTTATGAACGTGTTGGGGATGCGTTGTTCCTCCCAGTTCCGTAATTATTACCGTGCCAACATCCCTTCGCAATCGATATGCTAATTTATTGATAACAGTATGATTTGCTCGATTTGAATAATTACGGAAATGCTGCCAATGTTGTGGAATGTTGCATACAATTAATTTTAAGGAACAATAGTAGTATTTTTAATGTTTATAGATTATACTTTATTGAATTTGTTAGCTTATTACTTTTGCTTAAAAACAAGATTTATTTATAAAGGGCGTAAAACAATAGGTTTTGAGCTAATAGTGGAGCTTTTGAAATCTATTTTTACTTTCTCCGTTACGAAGTACGAGAAAGTATTGTGATCGTGATTTTTTTTTCCAAACATTTTTTTACGGAAATATCCGTTTTGGGGTCCCTAGATACCATTTCAGCAATTTCTGGAAAAAAAAATGTATCTGTCTGTGCACGCTATATCTCAACAACTAATAAAGCAATTGATATGAAACTTTGAACATCCGTCTTATTTGATAATCTGAAGAACTGAAAAGCTTTTGGTAAAATTTCGTGTACCGGAAGTGGGCGTTTACCTTAACTGTTTTTTGTTTTTTGCCAATATTTTGTTAAATATGAAAAATATCACAAAAACATTTAAACAAACTTTGAAGACAACAAAGAAATTAACATCATTTTTGGTTTATAATTATAAAACGATAATAGTTACAGCAAATTTATGTTAATAATAATTACAGAGAATACTAAAATGAACAATTTATAAAGAATATAAGTTTTTTTCGAAATTTTTCCATCTTTCATAATTTTGACGTTTTAAACGTCAGTTTCATCTGAGATTACATAACGCTCGATGTACTTTTAAAATATGATTTCGATTGAAAATAAACCATGAAAACGTAAATATAAATGGCTATGATACCATCAAGTTGGAGAAAGTAACATGATGGCCACATCACCATTTTTTTTTTCTTCAAGCAAATAAAATCAGCGTTTTATAGAACTGTAAGCTGCATGTTGAAGTAGGTCATAATTATACTAGTAAAAAATGAAAAAAAAACAAATTTTCACGTCAGTGCCATCAGCGATTTTTCATAATTTGACTGATACATTAACGCTATTTAAATTGTGTGCTGTGTTACGTTATTACTAATATCACAAAAAATTATAGGACTCCGACGGAACCGAAACTGTGTGGCTTCTGTGGCGCAAATAGCAGCGCCCCAGACCAGAGACCTGGAGGTTGCAGGTTCGATCCCTGTCGGAGGCATGTTCGCACTTTTAAACCAGTTTGATACGAAGAATTTCAACAATAATTTGCTTGGAAATAATATTCATTCCATTATAATTATAACTTCGTAAAAAGGCGAAATTATTTCTTATAAAAGTAATAAATGCCAAGAAATATTCAACGTCAACGTCATAAGCTTTTATGAAAGGGAGTAGCCCTATAAGACGGTAAAAACTTACTCATTTTATAAATAAAAGCCTATCCATGAAAAATGTTTTATTGTTTATTTCATGAGTATCGCACTGATGCTCTTCCCAGAGGCAGTTTCTTAATTGAATGTTTTAGGATTAGAAATAAGGGCGAAATGTGGTTTTTGGACGAAAAAAATTATATTAAAAAAATTTCGAAGGCCAAAAAGTCTCACTTGGGGGGTTTTTGAGGGTGCTAAAACGATTTCCGAGGGATAGAAGTCTCCGAGAAGTCCTTTTTAGGAACTTTATGATTACTCAATACCCCCAAACAGGTTGCAAGAGGATTAAAAACCGGTCAAAAATGACCAAAATCGCGTATTTTGATGTTTTTAGACCTTTTGCACCACTTGAAAATTTTCTAGCAATACATCATTTTGAAGGCAATGAAAAATGCCAAAAATTACAGTTTTTGGATTTTCCGCCGCGAAAAAAAAGGTGCTGAAAATCATGTTACAAATATTGAAATGGCCGCCAGTTTTCGGTTATCAAGCCGAAAAATCTGAAAAAATACCTCAATGAGGCAGATAAATGTGCTTTCGAACGCCGCAACCCGCATGTAAAAATATTATCTCTAGCTTGAGTTATCCCAAAAATTCTGAAAAACCGTTTTTTTGAACTAGCGGGCTGAAAATTTAGGAGGCTTAGTCTCTCTTAGTCCCCCGTCCGGTCAAAATCCCGGACGGGGGACTTGTAGGGCTATGCCCTTAGTTTGGATCCCGTATATTATTAGAAAAAATATGAACAAACAAAATTTTCCTGTATATGACAAACTCAAATTTTGAATCTTTTTCAAATAGAGATTTTCCATATATCAATTTTAGACCGCGTTATGATTTTTTAAGACAAATGTGTATTTTAGATTTTTTTAAGAACATCAAAATATTTTAAAAATGTATGTCCATTTCCAGTCAAAAATGAGATAACTATGCCATCTTGCAGCAAAAAGTTTACACTTTCCCATGTCCCTTGCTTTTAAAGAAATTGGTTATAAAAAGGGGGAAATTTCAGTTTTACCGGCATTGTAGCACGCTGCACAACATATTGTAACATTAACTTGTGTTATATGATTTTGCAAAGTTAAGTTTGACAGTTAGACGTCCTGATATTTTCTTGTAGACTATAGTTCTCTGTGGCATTGTGAAATGTGTGATAAAAGTGATCAGTCTATCAACGCAAGAAGTTTGAGCAAATTCATTGACAAGTAACAATAGTCAAGTGGAACACGCCAATTTTGATAGGTCTTAAATATGTTGTAGTTTAGTTCAAAATAAGACACCGGTATTTTTTATACGTACCCTAACGGTCGTTAAGGGGGTAAAATTCCCTCTTGAAAAATATCGGTTTTTATTTCCCAGAGCGAATATCACCAAAACAATAAAAGATACAAAAGAAAGTTTCAAATAAAAGTTTTATTGTTTTTAATGTACTTAATAGAAACGCAATCAGATTTTTTGATAATGTCATATTTTTCGAAATTACCCGCTTCAATTTGTGAAATTTTTAAAATTCGTCTAGTTAAGTATCTTACAGTTTATTTAACGACAACTTCAACCATACAGGGTGCAGTGGAACAAAACGGAACATAGGATTTTCAATGTTAATTTCTTTATACTGGAATATTATCTTCCCTGATCATTTTAGAGGAAACATGTAAATAAATGTTTTGAAGAGTCAAAATTCCAGCATTTCCGAAATCGCATTTTTCAGAAAGAGACTAGAAATACCTTCAAATCGGCATATATAGCGTGTCCTATCTATATCTGCCTTATGGCGCCGCTACGTATAGCGACATTTTTCCTTCGGTATACAGGGGATTACTTTAAATCAACAAAATAAATTACAATGAAGAAATATAGGAATTTAAAAATAGGCATTTATGCAACAAGTGAGTAAAGTAGTACCTTTTTTCACGAGTAGGAAAGGTTGCCGCTCGAGCCGTGGGCGAATGTGGCAATTCTTACAAGTGAAGAAAACTTGCCTTACTCTCGAGTTTCATACAATTTTTTTTCTACATCCGTAACTTTAAATAAATTCGATAAAATCTTAATCAACATTTATAATTATAATCATCAAGTTTTCTTGATCGGAAACGAATGTGAATGATGTACGTGAAGTTGGCAATATTTCTAGCAATATCCCGGCGCTTTCACCATGTATGAAAATAAATAATTTTCACCTACAAATAGTACAGTAGTCTATAGCCATGATTGGTATTGTTATAAACAAATAAAAATTATTCATTTGTGGTATGTACCTTTTGCCGTTTTGGTCCTAAATTTATATTTTTCGATGCCGATGTGATATAAAAAATAAAAATTATTCATTTGGGATATGTACCTTTGGCAGATTTGGCCCTTTATTTATATTTTTCGATGCTGATGTGATATAAAAGTTTATTGGTGGGTAGTTTCTAGATGGAAATCCTAGATTTTCTCCACAGAAGATAATAGCCATGGTTGCTATTGTTATAAAAAAATAAAAATTATTCATTTAGGATATGTACCTTTGGCCGATTTGGCTCTAAATTTATGTTTTTCGATGCCGATTAAAAATCCGTGTATTCTACACCAGAGGAAGTATTTTTGATTAAATGTTTAAACTATTTAGGAAGTGAATGTGATTTGTTCAGTGTTGAATTTTTGGAGAAGGAAATACCCAGCAAAAGTAGTATTGAACGAGTTTTAAAAATAATGAAAGTGAACCGATGATTAAGGGAGCCAATTTAAAATTTAGAAAGTAAAGTAGTAATTATTCTTTGAATAGTACTTTTGCTACTCCAGAAATTCACTAAAGTTCTTAAATAGTACCTGCGTAAAACCATTTAATTATAAATACTTCTTCTTGTCTAGAATACACGACCAGTTGTAAATCTTAATTCGGCAGCAAACGTCACTTTTTAGAACAAAATGAAATATCCGCCATTATGATTTGACGGCAAACCTTTGTTGTTAATTGAAAATAATTTTTGCAAATATCTCGGTAAATACTCCAAATCATTCAGCTTAATAAGTTTTAAAAATAATGTTATTAATTATTTTATTTATTTATTAATAAAATTAGACCGATACTGTCAAATAATAAGGGGAGCCAATATTAACACATTTCAAATTTTACATGCAAATCCCAATGGCTGGCTTAAAGTGTACCTTTTATGACGTTTTGGTATATTAAAACTTTCCCGAAAATTTAGAAATATTGACATACCTCCTCTCTTTATTTACCTCTAGCCTTCATATGTACAGAGAGTTTCTTTAGTATCATAAAAAAACTATAAGATTCGATTCTTTTCCAAAAATAAGTATCCTATATAAACTTATTTTCAAAATCGTCTTCTATCGGACTTACGTTAAAGGGGTATTTAAATTCGGGTTTTAGTTTATTTCTTAAATTTGGAACATAAGAATGTAATTTGGGCTGTTACATTACTTTATCGAAGGGTTTCCTATACCAGCACTATTAATTATCTGCTACCCTCGAAAACTTCTCTGTCTCTTGCATTTTTTGTAAAATGTACCGTTTTTGCGTAAAAATCAAAGTACATGTCGTGCAATACAAAAAAAAATATTCAAGTCAGAAAAGTTTGTGAGTGCGCTAAACTGCAAATTTTTTACTTTCCAAAAAGAATCAATGAAAAACCACAAAAGGTTGTAATTTTCAACCGCTTTGGATGGTAGGAGATGAATACCAATGTTGGTGTAGAATTTAATAAGGTAAAATTGCATCCAAAACTTGATTCTTCTATGTGTCTCCATATTTGAAAAGTAAAATAGGAATCCGAAATTAAATATGTCAGCATATATCGAAACAAATTGTTAAGCATGTACAATGCATTCGCTTTTAAACAGTACCATAATTTTGTTAATGTTTTTTATTTTAATGAATTAAAATGTTTAATTTGAATATTAACTTTAATTTAGTTGATATAATAGGTTAAGTGGAAGAGCAGTTAATAGTTGAATAAACTAACTGAACTTCGCCTACTCTTGTTAATTTAATATTTATAATTACTTTTGCATTAATAAAGACAATTTATTATTATTATTATTATTCTAACCTATCCCTTTAAACAGCAATAGTTCCGATAAAATTAGTTTTTGAAAATATGTTGATATAGAAGAACTTCTTATTTTTTGGCAAGGAATTGCCCCTTATGTTTTTTTCGCAAGATTACTGAAACACACCTGATTAGTACAATAACCAGTGTGGAAGTACAAATAGGGATCTTTTTAAATAATATTAAAAATAAAAACAAGGATATTATTAAAATATCTAAAACTAACTATTGTTTACAAAGAGTACGCGATTCTGCTCATTAACTGCGTCAGCTTTACTGTGACCGTTATTTTAAGTAATACATAACATTTGATATTTTTACTTTCTCCGTTACGAAGTACGAGAAAGTATTGTGATCGTGAAATTTTTTCAAATTTTTTTTTACAGAAATATCCGTTTTGGGGTCCCTAGATGCCATTTGAACGATTTCTGAAAAAAACATTTTTGTGTCTGCGTGTGTGTGTCTGCTGTGCGCGCTGTATCTCAAAAACTAATGGAGCAATTGATATGACACTTTAAACATAAGTCTTATTTGATAATCCGAAGAATTGAAAAGCTTTTGGTAAAATTTCGTACATCGGAAGTGGGTGTTTACCTTAACTGTTTTTTGTTTTTTCCAATATTTTCTTAAATATGAAATATATCACAAAAATATTTAGGCAAATATTGAAGACAATAAAGAAATGAACATCTTTGGTTTGAAAATATTTTTCATAAAATCATTGTTATTCGAGAAACATTTTTTTTTCCATTTTTGGTATATAATTATGAAAGCTAATAGTTACAGCAAATTTATGTTAATAATAATTGTAGAGAATGCCAAAATGAACAATTTATGAAGACATTTTTTTCGAAATCTCATTAGTTTTTGAGTAAACTGAGATTTTCAATTTGAAGTATAATTTTTCCATCTTTCATAATTTTGACGTTTTAAACGTCAGTTTCATCCGAGTCTACGAAACACCCGATGTACATTTTAAATATGATTTAAATTAAAAATAAACCATGAAAGCGCAAATATAAATGTAACCATCAAATTGGAGAATTTTTTTTTTAGTAAACATGATACATTTTAATAAATTAAATAAAAATGAAAAGTAGCTTGAATATATTAATATTTAACCTGTTCGTAACTCCGCTAAATGAAGTCTTACAAAGACTAATCACAAATAACTTTATAAAGCAATTACTGACAAATGTCATGCCTGGGAAGTGTTTCAATAAGTTATTAGTTTCAATTATGGGTCGAAGTTGCGAAGCTTCGAAGAATCCAAACGAAGAGAACTTCGAATTTAGATTTTTTCAATCCCAAAACCCTAAACAGTTTTTGGATTTTTACACTTGTATGTAATTTGAAAATTTTTACCTCGAAAACCAGGAGGAAACGTAAGGTGTGCATGTTGGATATTTTGTAGTAATAAATTAACATTCAACTAATGTGTTGACAAAGTAAAAACAAATCTTGTTAAATTACTCGTTTATATTAGTTGAAATAATTTGATTAGAAATAACTTTTTCATTTGTCAATATTCAAAACTTAAAAAATTCGAAACTTCGTAACTTTCAATATTTTCGAATTTCGAAGCTTCATACCTCCGATATTGGAAATCTTCGAAGAAAAATTCCAGCCCTAGTCATGAACAGGTTAAATATTTATATATTCGGGCTACTTATACTCTTTTATTTATTTAATGCTTTTGCACAAGTGAGGATTTTTTTTAAATTTTAATTAGAATATATTTCTATCTATCATACCTTATTGCGCAAATACAAGTATTTTAAATCACGGAATTCAAATCTGTTTCGTAACGTCATAGTTCTTTTATAAAGGGCCTGTAAATTACGCCATTATATTGATTAACAAAGCGTTTACAAAAAAATTTGCCTCTCCGAGCAATTTTCGTTAAAAATATCGTGTGAGCCACAAAATTTTGTTTCAGAGTTGCCTATGAGATAAAAGTGGTATGTCACATATTATTGCATCACGAGACTAGATTATTTCAATTAAATTAGATTAAAAAAATGAATTAATTTCAGACATGACTGCTGTATTTCTCTCTCTCTCTCAGGCATGGTCAAATCTGTCGCTCACACCTTATATCTTGTGATAACGAATTTATCCGTTATAGTCGGATCATTCTGTATAACAATATGTTTTTTTACACGAGTCCTTAATGTTAATTTGTTTAGATAATGTGGTCACATCCAGATCGCAAAAGAATAAACGATCATTGAAAAATATGTGTTTTGTTTTTCCTGAGCATCTGAAAGTACGTATATTTATTTAATTTTCTCAAACTAAATTCAATCTTATTTTATATTCAACTTACTTAGTAATTATTCAATAAATGCATCCAGTTTTCCATTATTCCCGTAAAGCATGTTGAAATTTTCCCACTACTTAGACTAAAATTATCAAACTTGGAATATTTCTGCTGCAATAATATTGATTTAAACTCTTCATCTAAAAGTTGATGTCTACATTTTAAGCTTATCGTACCAAAACTAATATTCTAATTTAAATAAATGAATAACATTTCATTTAGAGTATTCTTCAAGTAATTCAGGCCCTGATATTTTCAAGGATGGCATGAAAAGGTCAAAATTAGTCTTTAAATAATAATGTTTTTTATGGCATAGGAAACTAGTCCATTCGGCCAGAGTTTCAATTAAGTGTGTATATTGATTTCTAGATTTATTATTATATATAATCATTCATATATTATACCGGGTGTGGCACTTAAGACGCCTCGGACCATAGCTCCGTTACGATAAAAGCTATCGAAAAAAATCTAAGAACAAAGTGGTGCATAGTTACCGTCGCTATGTTTTAAAAATATTTCTAATCATCAGTGGCGTGCCGTACTCCAGTGGCGTACCAAACTTATGTTTTTTTAAATGGAATGCCCTATTTTTTATTGCAGATTTGGAAAGTGCTCGACGAGTACTTATTTTTTTATCTAACATGTTATACCCTTCACTTTAGCGGTTTCGCTGTTATAACCCCTTCTTTCAAAATTGCGCCCCATTTTTGAGATTTTTTTGTAGAGAAACTAATTGACGCCGGCGCCTAAATTTTGAATTGAGGTACAGGTTAAGACCTCGTATACCTTCACATAATTTTTTTTCGGGTAATTTATGGCAAAAAAATAATTTTTGATTGATCTTCGCATGTTGTCATTTTTTCCGAAAATTTCAAATGGCACCCCTCTAAAAAAATTACGGCGTTGTACAGCCAAAACTCTAAATTTTTCATTGGTGTAAAAAAAATTACACATTGCATAACACAATTTCGGAGAAAAAAGGAATTTCATCGCAAATGTCGGGAAACGTTTTCCGTTCCCAAGTGTGCCATGAGAAAACAAAAGATTGGTAATTGTCAAAGTAAATTATTAGACGTCAGTAGCAGCCATAAGTCATTTTTGATAAACGTTCTAAAAATGTTCCGAACTCAAGAGGAAATGGTTGACATGATATTTATTCTTGGAGAATGTAACAAGAATTGTTTCTTGGCATCACGAGTGTACGCTGCGAGATATCCGCACAGGGCACATCCAAATGAACGTGCGTTTCAAAAAGTGTTGGAGAGATTTACTACTACGGGAAGTGTGAAACGGCCAAGGAGAGTTAGAAAGAAGGCAGTTATTACCGAAAATAATGAACTGCGGTATATCACCAGAAGTTGCGGTTATGCCTCCAGCAGGAAGGTCGTCATTTCGAACATTTAGTTTAAGTTGTTAAATTTGCTTTATCTGCATTTTTCATATCATGTTGAATAAATAGGTACATACTATTATGTTGACCGTATTTGTGTATTTGTTTTGGTACTTTGACAATTACCAATCTTTTGTTTTCTCATGGCACACTTGGGAACGGAAAACGTTTCCCGACATTTGCGATGAAATTCCTTTTTTCTCCGAAATTTTGTTATGCAATGTGTAATTTTTTTTACACCAATGAAAAATTTAGAGTTTTGGCTGTACAACGCCGTAATTTTTTTAGGGGGGTGCCATTTGAAATTTTCGGAAAAAATGACAACATGCGAAGATCAATCAAAAATTATTTTTTTGCCATAAATTACCCGAAAAAAAATTATGTGAAGGTATACGAGATCTTAACCTGTACCTCAATTCAAAATTTAGGCGCCGGCGTCAATTAGTTTCTCTACAAAAAAATCTCAAAAATGGGGCGCAATTTTGAAAGAAGGGGTTATAACAGCGAAACCGCTAAAGTGAAGGGTATAACATGTTAGATAAGAAAATAAGTACTCGTCGAGCACTTTCCAAATCTGCAATAAAAAATAGGGCATTCCATTTAAAAAAACATAAGTTTGGTACGCCACTGGAGTACGGCACGCCACTGATGATTAGAAATATTTTTAAAATATAGCGACGGTAACTATGCACCACTTTGTTCTTAGATTTTTTTCGATAGCTTTTATCGTAAAGGAGCTATGGTCCGAGGCGTCTTAAGTGCCACACCCGGTATAATGAATAGGGGGGACATACACTGAACATCCATGGACCCGCACGGCCACTTCTTCGTTCCGATAAACGGATGGGATTCGAACCCACGACCACGAGGCCCGTGAGCAGGTGCTCTACTCACTAGGCCACCGCGGCCCCTAAATAAATTCTTGCCGCTAAAAACCATCGAGCATTATTTGTATATAAAATAATTTAATGTTTTAATAATGCTATAATAAGTTTATTTTAGGCCAGATGAATTTTATTTCACAAAATATGTCATTGCAATCGTTATCTAATTATACAGAAATAGTACCAAGCTCTACTACGTATTTCTATGAACAACATTTTTAATTAATTATGTAATATTAACAACCTTTTTGTGTAACTATATGCGTAAGCATTTCGTATGGGCAAAATTCAATTTTGCGGCCGTTACTCTTAACGTTAAACGGAACGTTACTAAATATCAGGGTTTACCGATAATAATATAATATCACCATACAGTTTTTTATACTTGCGAATTGACTTTTCGGGTATTAGATAAGATAGCGCAAAATTTACTACTCCTATGTCTTTTAATTCAGAATTGGGGCACTCGATATTAAATTATCACCACCACTGACATTTGTTGAACTTTTTATAAAACTGATTTATGTCATTACAGCTGTGACATATAAGTCGTATTTTATTTAAAACGAATTAAACAAAATGCATAAAATGCTTCCTATTATTTATTTTTGGGATTGCACAAAAAATATCGTGTACACCTCCGCGAAGTCATTTAGCGCTCAAGATTGTCATGCCTCAACCGCAAGCTCTCTCGTTATGCTGAAGAATTCTTTTTCATAAGTACAGCTATCATAATTTTTTTTCTATGTAGCATACATTTATTATTATTAGTGCTACAGAACGCGATTTCAAGAAGGTCCCTGTATTTGAAATCCTTATTCCAAGAAGATAGCTTTAATTTTATATTTTCATGTTCTTCGCAAACACAAATTGTATGGCTTCCAGATCTCCAGCTACAATACATTCACGAGGTCTAAGAGCAGCAAAGTAAGAAAATTCTGCTAGAATATCGAAACGATGATGGTAATCCTCAGTAAAATTAATGTAGAGATCATGAACAATATAAAATAGTAACTTTTTTTGAACACATATTTTCTTCCCAGAAGATTCAACAATTTTGACGTATTCCTTTTTTCCAGGGCAAACACGACAATTATTTTCATCCACATAATATTTTTTAATTGAATCTTGAACTTATTAAAAAAACGTATTTTGGTTTTTATATTTGTTGACGTATTACATCTGTATTTAGCAGCAACGTGAATAAAACTGTATTATTATTATTATTAATATATCCTCTAAATTTAAGATCAAAACATTCAGATAGAAAAATGTTGCGTAGGCTGAATCATGGGAATTTTAGTAACTTTTAGCAATGATCGTTTTTGGCAAATTGCTAATCTTTAAACCACTGTATCTCTGGTATCCCTTAATTCCCTGGCACAAAAATTTAAGTAAGTAATAAGAGTAATTTCTCCAAATTTCAGTTAAAAATATTCAGGTAGAAAAAAGTTACGTGGTTTTGAACATGTCAGTTTTAGCGATTTTCGATAAAATACGTATATTTGAACCATTGTATTTCGGCTGTCTCTCAACTTTTTGGCACCAAACTTTCAGAAGTTTTTCAGAAACATTCATAGAGTATACCTATTGAATTTCAGCTGAAAATACATTCAAGAAAACGTTATGTAAGTTTAAAAATTGGTATTTCGGCAAATTTCCCCAAAATAACGAACTTTGAACCGCTGTATTTTTGTTACTTCTAAATTTTTCAACATCAAACTCCTAGAGAATATTTAGAAACATTCCCGAAGTACACTCTCAAAATTTCAACTAAAAATCTTCAGAACGGAAAAAGTTACGTAGGTTTAAAAGTTGGAAATTATAAGATTTCGTGAAAATGCTGATCTTTCAAAAATCAGAACCTCGATTTGTTTGCATCGATGAAAACTAGTGGAATTACCCATATACATATTACATCTAGCTTAAATTGCTATAGGATTTTAAATCTATGACTTTTCATACTACGTATCTTTAAATTAACCAAAAAATGGACCTTGTCTTATGTTAAACCACTTTATATACAGTATTATGTAGTAGTTTAAACCACGAAAATTTTTGTTTCATTTATGTCTAAAAATGAAGTACCATATACTAACTGTCGCCATCGTCCTGTTTCTCAAATACAAAATGTGTCTTAAATTAAGTCACCAATAAATATTTTTTTCCTTTTTTTTCTTAAAAAAAAACAAGCTTACAATGTTTTTCTATAAAGATCACGCGTTTAAAAAAATTGCAATTGACAGCGCCTCAATCAGAAATCATCACATCTTGCGACAAACTAGCACTTTCCACACTCAGCAGACAAATAACTATTTTAAAACTTTGATTGATAAATGTTACATAAACTTTAATTATTGGTAACAATGCCCGAAATTACTTCATTAGGCAAAGTTTGCCTAACAATTTGACCCTCATTAATGTCCATAACTGGGGTTAATTGCAGTAGTCGGCCTAATGAAACCTTCGATTGATTGACACCCCATCAGCGGGGATTCACCACCCAGAATATTCACCTATTCCCCAACAGGAAATCACTTACCACTCTAATTGATTTTCCACCCCTAATTTCCTAGGTTTACAAGATTACACGCGCAGATTAAACTGCCAACGAGAAATCGTCCGATCACCGACGAAAACCATCAGATTTTCCATTGTCGATAATGAAAGCATGCAAGTTTAATTCCTTTGTTCTCTCTGGGATGGATAAAATATCCCAATACACATTACAGATTGCTAAATATTTTGAATTAACTAAAAGTCTGAATAAAATTGTTTATTAAAAAAACTATAATTCCGCTTTCAAGTTATTTTGGCAAGAACAGCTAACCAGAGTCAGGGTGAAACATTTTTTTTTTAATTGTGATCTAAATTCTTGTAACATTGTATAACATTTTAAATATTTGATTGATGAGGCTGTTACTTGGTGAAATTCCATAATATATGTTGATAGGTGTGGCCACAAGAAAAAAATCGCATGGTGTTAAATTGCATGACCGGGGTGGCCAGGGAATCCGTGCATTTTGACTTATTATTCGGTCCTCAAAAAATTCCTCCAAAATGGCCAAATTATCCACTGTGCAATGAGGAGTTGCTCCGTCTTGATGAAAATATCCACTTTGCAGTTCGTCATCATTTAATTCATTTATAAAAGGCAATCAAATTTCTGTACGATAACGGTTTGCAGTTTTCGCACCTAAAATAAATGCACGGTTATTGAATTTTTATTATTAATAATAAAAATAGGATTTTACCTTCAACGAATTACGGTTCAACTAATCTCCCACTAATCGCTGCCCAAACACCTATTCTATGGATGTAGTGATTTCTCTCGATATATACGAGGATTTTCATCCGACCAAATTCTTATAGTTTGGGAATTGATGTACCCATCCTTGTAAAACCAAGCTTCATCGGTAAAAAAAGTAATTTGTAAAACATCCTCGTTTACATTTTCTAAAAACCACTGACAAAATTCCAGTCGTCTGGGGTAATCAACAGGTAACAACTCTTGCACCGATGTTATGCGATAAGGGTATACTTGCAAATCTTTTGGTAGAAGCTTGTGGCATGTTCCTACCGATAAATTCATTTGCTGTGGCAAATGACGCAGAGAAGTCGTAGGTTCAGCTTCCAAAATTTCTTGGGCTGTGTTAATAGCATCTTGAGTTCGTTTAACTGGTCTACCACTTCCCGGTTTACGGAGAATGCTACGTGTTTCACGAAATAATACAACAGATTGTGATAAGGTATTTTTAAATTCATCATAAATAATGGGCACGCTAGGAAATTCTTCCTGAAACTTTGCTAAAGCTGCGTCGAATGAATACACCCAATTTCCGTCACTTTAGTCCCATTTCGGAAATAACTTTCAATTAGAAACGTTTCTTTGCCGGTTGCTGTAAACCATTGTGAGCACGGAATAATTGTGACTTCTAGAAAGATCTGACGTTTATATGTCAATTCCTAATAAGTGCGACAACTTAAATTTTTAAAACGAAAAAGTCATGGCACACTTGAGGTTTTTTTTTAATGAACATACATTGCAATAATCGACAATATAATAGTATTAATGGTACTTAACATAATTGTAAGTATGGCACAAAAACCGCAATTTGCGGCAATGAACTGACGTTCAAATTACTTCACGAAAATTTAATTTATCAAAGTTTCTCATCACCCGGTATACATCAACAATTTTGAATAAACATTTAAAAATTGCATTTTCAATTGTCACGCAAAATTAAATAAACAAATTTTCCGCTGAACCGGTAACATTTATCCGCTTGAAATTAATATTTTTGTTTATTGCATATGGATTATTTACTATTGAATTTATTTTGCATTTATGAGCATTAAACTGAAAACTATGATATGTATTTTATTGGGTTTGCGTGTAAACAATATCAAATATTTATATAATAAAATTTCGAAATAAGCACAATTTAACTGTACTGCTATATTAAGAGGTTTGGTGTTAACATTTTTAAATCTACTTTAGGTATTTTTACTTTAAAGTTTACTTAAGATCACCCAGAAAACATCAATAGCTTTTGCAATATTTGAATTTTTTGAGAAATTGGAATTCGTTTTTTTTTACAGTTTAAGAACAAAATATCCAAGTGGGTGAACGATCCTCCCTCTCTATATTTACCTAACTCCGACATCCGCAAAATCCTCTCCATAATCCTTCTAACTCCTATATATTACACTGCCCAACAGACGTTTAAGTGCCTACGTTTTTTTTAACTTTTTCTAGGTAATTTTAGAGCGCAGAATCCAAAATAGCCGTCAGATTTGTTCAGATCTAGTTTTTGAGATACGGCTGTTGGCCTGTTTTATAATAAAATCATCTTATTTTTAACTTACATTTGACGCTATTGTTAACTGCCTTAAAAAAAAAAACAAAAAAATACAAAGTTAGGTATTATTTCACAAAAAAGATAAATATACTGTGAATTCAATAAAATGAAATGTTCCTGAATATATGAATATTCAGGCTACATTTCGTTTTATTGAATTTATTTAATGCTTTCTGCAACAAGTAAGGCTGTTTCTAATTTATTTAATATACTGTTGTCACTTATCACTTTAAAATGTTCTTTTACACGACTTTCTAGCATGAAATTGACCAGGATAGTCTTGCTGAAGATTCTAACAGTAGTTGGCCAACATGTGGCTATCCCATCTTCCTTGATATCGATCTTCTATAGTATTTATATCTTAATGGAATATTTCCCCCAGCTCTTCACTAAAATCACATAAGTTTTCAGGAAACCGATCTAAATGGTTGTAGAACTTTTATGCTCATATTACCGAGAATATCAAAGTTGTAAAGCGTATTTTCAATTATTCCTTTATATCTCTCTGCCTTATAATGATTTAAAAAAATATATTACTTGAACAAATGATCACCAAACGTTAATAACATCTTATCTGAGGACCATCAAATATTCCGGCTTTCAGTTGTTCCGGGCTAATACCAGGAAATTTACGTACCAAGTAGCCAAACCAAAGATCATCTTAATTTAAAGCCTTTACAAATACATGCAGACCCACGGTCGATAGCTGTTCATGAAGAATTATTCCTAACTATATTGTAGGTAGAATAATTAATTGGTAAATACCTGATAAGTAAATATTTAGTAGTAGTAAAAACCTAAATTAAAATTTTAACAATCTGCAGCTTGTCTTATTAAGTATTCAAAATAGAAACAAATAACTTAAGACTAATGTTGTAGATTACGAAAAGTTTTGCTACGTAACTTTTCTACAATCAGCTAAGGAGTATCTTTATTTATTTTGATTTTTTCGATTATTATACTTCCCGAAATATGAAACATTTTATCAATGGTAATATACATGTCGGATATAGGTTTATAAATTAAAATTCACTTGGTTTGTTTCACGATTAAATTGTTTTATTATCAACTAGTTTCGACTTAGTGCCATTTTCAAGAATGATGTACAAACGAAATTTTATGGATTATATATACATTAGGTGACCGACGGTCAGGTAATAAGGGCATTTAATATCGGGGAATTCCAAAGTTCCTCGTTGTCATTGACCACGTGTTTGCCGGCTAGTCCTTCCCGATAATTGAGTATTAATCCCTTATTACCTGAATGTAGTATTTTGCAATTGTTTGGGCTGAAAAAGTGATTGGATGTGATACAATGTTTAGCAAAACCAGTAGTTTGTTTATTATTTAATATGTCATTACGATGTTCTTTTAATCTTGTTTCAAATGATCTACCCGTTTGTCCTATATATGAGCCGTTTATTTTGAAAGTGGGGCAAGTCCAGTTTTTGTTATTGTGAGATATTTAAAGGTTTGCATTTTAACAAATTTAAAAATATCGGTAAGCACTAATACACATATTTTTGGTATTTTGTGGCATTAGATAATGTATGTTTATTATCCAATAGTGTTTTTAGTGCTGGCTAAATAATAAAGAATAATAATAAAGGTTTTATTATACGTAAATGGACTTGCCTCACTTTCAAAATTAATGAATTATTGTAATTGTTATAGGGATACTATTTCATTTGTATCAGCGTTTTTTAAATAATGAAAACAAAATACTATTTAATTTTATATAAATATTTATTCCTTTGATAAAAAGTGAAATAAAACAAAGAAAACAGTTTTTAAATATTACAGTAGGAAATATAACATAACAAAAAACAATTGATTTTTATTAAGAATTTCAATGAAATTATACATATTCGTTTATGAATTTGACTTAGGATTTAACATTTTAAAATATGCATGACGAATGGGAGGTATATATGGCAATAAATCTATTATGTCTCATATTTGTCAAATGTAATGGATCTACTTTTTTCATACAAAGAAAGTAATTTGATTTTCCGAAATTACTTGGTTTACCTCGTTGTAGTGATAAATCAATCATTTTAAATTCAGCATGTCGTTTCATCGAAATTTTGTATATTTTTTATGGTGCATTCTTTGTCAATCTGATCCAGCATATACTTAACCAATTCAGAGTTTCTCCATGGATGTTTTTCTTTCTTTTTAAAACCGCTTCCTCCAAAGGTTGGGTTGAAACAAAATTTTCGCGTTTCATTTCATGTAATAAAAATGTATTATGTTTTCGACAATGCCGTATTACTTGTATATCTCCTAGAGGATATACAAGGAATTAGTTTTCCGACCATTTCTACCACACCAAAATCGCGAAAAATGAATGTCCTAACAATAAAAAATTGTGATCAATGATATTTATTTCATTGTCACTGGACTGAAAAATTTTCATCCACATTAAGGCCAATTTTATGTTTCTATTTTGGCCAGTGCACATATCACTATAAGCTATAGTGTGCTCTTGGGTTGTCACATTCTGTAAGTGCTTCCAATAGCAAGATGCTACTTCTTTCCTCTGGGTGCTAAAGTTTCATCCCAAACATACATATTAACTCGATAATTATGAAAATTGGAAGCCTTGATTCAATACATAGATATTCCGCTTATAATACTTCTTCTTCCAAAGATTTTCTAGCCAGTTTGGCATTTATCAAGTGAATTTTATGTTGTTTTATTAGATTCTGTTGCTCTTGGATATTACAAGAATTTTTAATGTTCATACTTAGCAAATCGCATTATTCTAAATTCTGCCGTAATATATTCGTTTAAAAATAATTTTAACCTAAGATGGACTTGCACCACTTTCAAAATAAACGCATTTACAATACCGTTAATAGCTAAAACTTCTACCTCCCAAAAATTAGGGAATTTCATTTTTTATTACTATAAATTGTTTACAGATAAAAAGATTATACTAAGTTTTATATATAATTATCATTATCTTCATTTTTTTCAAAAATGGACTTGCCCCACTTTCAAAATAAACGGCTCATATATTGCATCACATTCATCACACGTCAATTCGTAAACTCCGCTTTTCTTCATATTATTGCTATCTGATTTAATTTTGTTATTTATTAAAAGTTTACCTAAATTAACCGAGTTCCTCAAAATGATGTTATTTTCTTTTCCCTTTAGAGTATTTTTTTATAATCGGAGAGAGATTGTTTACGTATTCTAATCTGTTCCACTTGGTTTTTTCCACTTTTGTCACACTATAAAAGTATTTTTGTAATTGTTGACATTTTTTCTTTTTTAGCATCTGGTCAACTAATTGTTCTTTAAAACCATTGTTAACTGCAATATTAAATGCCCTTATTACCTGACCGACGGTCACCTAATGTATATATAATCCATAAAATTTCGTTTGTACATCATTCTTGAAAATGGCACTAAGCCGAAACTAGTTGATAATAAAACAATTTAATCGTGAAACAAACCAAGTGAATTTTAATTTATAAACCTATATTAACATAATGTTTCACCAAGTGATCAATGAGAAACAAGTATATGACATACATGTCGGATAATAAATACGGGCATTTCTTCAATAGTTCATTGGCGGGTGATAGCCAGGCAAAAAGACATTTGATTTTTAAAGAATAATTTAAAGACAACACGTATCATTACGGACGAATATCACCTTTGGCAATGAATTCAAGAAAATGTACAAATTTATTAGGTAATGAAAAGTAAGCCAGAGATTCATTCAATTAGATTATTCGTGAATGAAAGTACATTAAAGTTTGTTACATTTATTCAAGGTTACCACTATTTCAATTGTGCTTATATTCGAGGTTGTTATGGACGACTGGTGTTTATTGCGATAATAATCCCCAAAAACATAATCGCTATTATGATTAACCATTGTTTCATTTTGACCGAAAAGAGATATAAAGGGTGGGCCATCCCAAGAAATCTTTTTAAAATCTTAATAAAAGACAAACGGCTAGATGGAATTTCAAGATCTTGTATTTATTTGGTAGCCAAGAGTATCCGGATATACATGGAATATGACATTAGTCAAATGGCTGGCACGGCTGGCCTTACAATAGTCCATTCTCTCGACCCAATTTTTCACTTTTTCAAACGTCTGCGGCTCTATCTCAGCAATGGCATTTTGGATATTGACTTTAAGATCGTCAATCGTTGCTGGATCGTTGGCATAACAACGTTCTTTAACGGCACCCCAGAGATAAAAGTCCATGGGCGTCAAATCGCAGCTCCTTGCTGGCCAATTCACAGCTCCACGATGGCTGATTTCACGATTTCGAACTTTGATCGCAATAAGTCGATAGTTTCGTTGCTAGTGTGGCATGTCGCCTCATCTTGATGGAACCAGATGTTGCCCATATCCAAACCAGCAATTTGCTCCCAAAAAAAGTTTGCTATCATGGTCCTATAGTGGTTTCCATTGACCGTTTCGCCAGATTCAAAGAAAGTGGCTGTGCCAGCTTAATAGACTTATTTTTGCAAGCAACTTGGCGCGGTGTGGGTCATTGCCGTTATGATGATCCAGTTATGACAAATGTCTTTTTAGACACGTCGCAACCACTTGAGTAATTTCTTTCAACCACTTGAGTAATACTGGCTGCTCATTGTTTGTCCTGTACATACGAACTCACTATGGATCACACTTTTTTTTCAAAAAACACGATGAGCAATGTTTTGATACGCAATTTGCTCATTCTTGATTTTTTTTTTGGGCAAGGAGACTCCTTCGTGTGCACTCGCTGCTCTGTCGTTTATATTCGGGATCATACTCAAAAAAACATGTTTTGCCTCCTGTTACCACTTTGTCTAAAATTTCAGCCTCGGTTTCCTAGCGTCTGAGCAATTCTTAGCACTTAAACAGGTGCACAGGCGCTGTTCCTTGATGTAGTCGGTGAAAACTTTTGGCATCATCTTGGTGAAGTCCTTTCTCATATCAAAATCCTCGGTTGAAATGCTGCGAACAAATGATTTGGGTACGCCAGTTTCTTTGGCTAACATCAGGATTCTCATTTGTCGATCGCTGTCCAAAAGTTCTGGCACTTTTTGGACCGTATCGTCAGTTTTTGACGTTGTTGGGCACAGCAAGTGCTCAAACGATCAGTTCTGTGACATTGCGTCCTTCGCGAAGGCTTGCCTACGCCTTTTTAGCATATCCCCGCCATTTTTATCCACCAGTTTAAGGCAAAATTTAATTGCGTAAGGCTGCTCTAAATTTTAAGCCATCGTTTTTTCGTCGAGGGTATGGTGACATACTTAGCGAGTCAGAAGCCGCATCGCGCTCAATTTGGGACAGACCTGTACAATATTTTTTTTTTATGTTCTAAGAAGATTATCTAGCATTGGCTTGCTCATGTTATTAGTCATCAAAATATTGACCTGGTTCCTACTTTCTTTGAATAATTTCACACCACTGCTACTCGATGTACTTTTTGTTTTGACTTGGGCTTAACCATTCAGTCACACACGGCTATTATTTTGTATTTTATTTGTATGAATAATGGGAGTTAATGAACAAATGAATAATGTAAGACATATACAACAACCACGGACCCGAGCGAATACTTCTCGATCGCGGAAAAATCTTCCGCCCGGGATGGGAATCGAACCCACACGGCCGCGGATCGATGTACTTAATTAAAGATAAATTTCGCTACAATATGTAGGTTAATAAAATTACAATAAATTGTAGAAGACAACAAGTTTTGTAAACTTATAATATCCTATTTGCGTTCCCGGTGTCAAATTGTTAAAATTAGCGGTGTTTAATAAGAAATATATGTAGCTTATAGAGGTATGCCCCAAGGGTCCAACGTAGGGCCTTTACGATTGCCATTGTACAGTATAAATCTTTGTTATTGCTCAGATGATCTGAAACTTTTGAATATTATTTATTTATTTATTGACGGACGAACTTTTTACAAGAAAAATTTAAAATAAAGAATACAATAAAGAAATAAAAATAAAATATTGCACCTTATAACTAATACATAACAATAACGATATATTACAAAAGAAGAATTACTATTATATAAACTATACAGATTTAATAATTAATAACAACATTATATACCAACAACATATGGTGATACATCAATATATTTTAGATGGCGTTTAAATTTATTGTAAGATGTATCATCTAAGAAAAAAATAGGGGAAACACAAACCAGATTGCATAATCTGAACATTCTGCACAATGCATTATTTCTAGCAAAATTTGATCTGTGAAAAGATTCTTTAAAAACAGTAGTTTCTTGTTTTGAAGGGGATGTTGAAATTCAAATATGCGAGAAGCTCACAACAATATATAAAACCGTTCACTAATTTATAAACTACACACAAATCTGCATGCATTCGTCTATCACGTAGAGTTGGTAGGTTTAGAAAAGAAAGCATATTGCTGCGACTATACTCAATTCTACTAATCCCAATTCTGAAAGAAATTGACATTAAGAATTTCTTTTGAATACGTTCTAGTTGATCAATCTTATTATTATATGCCGGCAGCCAAATGCAAGAAGCATATTCAAGTTATGGTCTTACTAAAGATGTGAATAGTATTTTCTGGGTACTGATAGAAAAGTTTCTGGCAAATCGATTAATATATCCAAGCATCTGTAAAGCTTTCGAACAAATGCAGTCAATGTGTTCCGAGAAGGAGAAATTACAGTCAAATAACACACCAAGATCTTTAACTTGCTTAACAGATGGTAATAGATGATCATCTATGATATATGCATTTTCAACTATACGACCCATTCAGAACGAGATTGAAATGCGTTTTTTATAATGAAAATAAATATTGTTATCAGAACACTATCTATAAATATTGTTTAAATTATCCTGCAAGTATGCTGAGTCTGAGATGGAATTTACCGCCCGAAATATTTTAAGATCGTCTGCAAACAATAAAAATCTGCAATGCTTTACATATGAACTGACATCATTAATGAATAATAAAAATAATACTGGGCCACAATGTGACCCCTGCGGCACCCAGAACGCACAAATATTGGTTCAGAGACGAAATTATTGATTTTTATAAATGGTTGTCCATCAGACAAATAACTTCAGATCTATTCCAATATACAGTCTCCAAAGCCCATAGCGCAAAATTTGTTCACTAAAATTGAATGAGAAACACGATCTAAGGCTTTGGAGTAATCTGTATAAACTGCGTCCACTTGACCGTATTTCTCAAGAGCATTTATAATATATGATTGAACAAGTAGATTGGATACAGTAGATCTTCCATCGTAAAATCCATGTTGTTCGTTGCAGATAATGCTTTTACACGAAAACATTAATTGATCTGTAATAAGCTTGTCAAATAATTTCGGAAAAGTAGATTGAATTGAAACTGCTCTGTTACTTCTACTACCACTTTTAAATATAGACCGAATGAAACTAGTTTTCCATATCAAGGGAAATTCAAATTTATGGGGACAAACGTTAAAAATGTTGTTCAATGGTGTACATAGTGAAAAAATACATCGTTTTACAAAAAAATATTTGGTATACCATCAGGTCCTGGAATAAGGGAATCAGGTAAGGAGCTAATTGTTTCAAAGATGTCGGAAATACCTATTTTAAAATTACATAAGTTAACAGAGTCCGAGCTAATAGAAAATTCTGGAGTTACGTTAATTAATAGGTTATCATCATTAACATAAGTGCTTGAAAAATGTTTAGCAAATAGGTTTAGCTTTCACCAGAATTGCAAGATGTATCTTTGAAGTACATAGACTTAGGAAAGCCTAATGTTTTCCTTGACTCATTAACGTACTTCGAGAATGAATTAGTGTTGGTACAGATATTAGATTCAATTTTATCCATATAGTTGGAAAATAATTGATTACTTAGAATTGTACATTGAGATCGAAGAGATTTAAACTGTTCATAATTTGAATAATTACCACTACATTTGTACTGGCCGTGAGCTTTCTTCTTCAGTTTAATTAAGTTTATTAATCTAGAATTGAGCCATTTTGGAAATGACGATGATTTTACAATTTTAATTGGTACATATTTTTCAATAGCATACTTACAAACCTGATAGAATTTATCCACAATAACATTTATATCATCATGCATGAGGTATTCGTGCCATGATATATTGGATAAAAGTGCATTAATTCTACCATAATCAGCGGCTTTAAAGTTATAAACAATATCATAATAATCTAGAGAGTCATGGATGTCGTTGGTGTTAACAGATAAGGTATAAGATGTATATTTTACATGGTGAAAACTGTCACTGAAAAGAGGATCATCCGATATAGATACAATCGTACTAGATACATTTGAAAAAACCAAATCAAGGAACACACCACGATTATTTACACAGATGCTGTTACAATATAGCAAAGGTGCCATGGTTAATTGTTATCAGATCAATAAATTAGAGATTGGTATTGGTAAATGTTCAGTAATATCGTGTACTCCAAAGCTTAATGCTGTAGAATATGATTATGTAATCGATGGCTTACACCTTGCTAGGATTAATGAAACTAAGAATGTTGGCGTTACTTTTGATATTAAACTAACGTTATATTCACATGTATGGGTGGTACAGTCTTTTGGGCTTCATTGAAAGTCTTTTAAAACGTCGATGTTCTCATAAAGCTTCTAGACACCTTTGCTGTTTTACTGTGTATATTAATGTTTTCGAAAATATTCAAAAGAGACTACTGAGAAATCTCTGTTTTATTAAAAAAGGGATTTATTGGTATTCCTCCAGTTACAGCTCAATTTTTGTAGTTGAATTGGAGACGTGAGGTATATGATCTGAGCTACCTTCACAAAGTAGTTCATAATAAAATTGACAACCCAACGTTTTTATCAAAACTTCATTTTAATATACCTAGACCCAGTCTTGGACGTTCGGTAATCACACCCTTTAACTTTCCTAATTATCGTCTTTTACGACTATACAATCAATATCATAACTTCATTGCCTTATATATTCCATCACTTCCTGCTTATAAAAAATCTGTTATTGCATGTCTAAAGAGTTTTTGTTAAAACCTCTTGTATCATCTAATATTGTATTATTTTTATTTATTAAATACTTCATGTTATTTGTAATTTTACAATTAATTTGAACTTAGATTATATGAGGCGTTGCGGATACGAAGGGCAAACTCAACATGGGCGGAATTTTTTATGCCCCATTTCGGTTTGTTGGACAAAATACTTTTTTTATTTGCGCCCTTTCTAACAATATATAACTAGGGCTAACTCTATACTATAATTGTTGCAATAACTTTTTTTCGTTACAAGTCTGGTTTGCCAGTTAT
Organism: Ocypus olens; assembly: GCA_910593695.2. Taxonomy (NCBI): domain Eukaryota; kingdom Metazoa; phylum Arthropoda; class Insecta; order Coleoptera; family Staphylinidae; genus Ocypus; species Ocypus olens. The sequence continues at coordinate 40,807,204 of OU343052.1, forward strand.
TTTCTTTGCTTGCTTTAGAATGTTTATTTTAGAGGACATTTATTAGAAATATTGGATATCCAGACCAAAAATAGCTAAAATCCATTGTTCCTTGAGTTCGCCCGAGTGCAAAAATACTTAAATGCATTATTCTGGAAAACAGCATTTGTCGGGTTCTACCTTCGTATTCGCAACGCCTCATATTATACACTGTGTACATAAAGTAAGGAATAAATTCGATTCAAATTTAGGGCATTTTCATTAGGCAAAAATCATTATTTTCTTAATAAAATGATTTTTCCTTATTAATTCCAATGTTTCGATGAAACCATGTTATCTTTTACCAGAAATAAAATAGTATTTGTAGTTTTTTAAACACCATTTCTTCGAAAACAGCTGAATATTAACATGGGGTACATTACATGAAAAATCTCAGAATTTTATAAATGCAACAAAAAATGGGGGTTCACATTTGAAAATTTTAACTTTAGGGTCGTATCTCGATTTTGGGACACCCTGTACATTTGAATTATATTTCAAAAAAAGCGCGTTAAAAAATAATAATACACGTGTCCGAGCATTTTTCTGAAAGAAAATGCCCTGAATTTTAATCGAATTTATTCCTTACTTTATGTACACAGTGTGTACGTTATTTTACTTATAATACTGTGTAATTTGCCCTTGCTGCTGTTTGGTAAATTAATAAATAAACATTAGCGAGTGCACTAATGAAGCATAAAGCGATATAAGAATAAAAAGTAGTAAAAAGTAATATTTTATCTAAATTTATACGTCTATATGGATTTATTTTAACTATAAAAACTCAAAGTAAAACAAGTAATTTTTTTCCTTAAATGTAATCTCCTTTCAGAAAGTTAACTAAAATGTCTAGTTATCAATTTGACAATGTACATTTTGAATATAATAAAAGGCTATTGTTGCCGGAAATGTATATTCCACATTCAAAATTTTATGATGAAGCTTTATTAAAACATAAAATGTACGGTTATAAACGAGTGAATTTACGGTGAATGCGCCGGGAAGGAATGAACTAAAGCATACGAATCGCGATTTTTGTAATTCCCCTCGCATTCATTGTGTCTTCCAAGTTTATTGGTGAGACGACTCCGGCTATCAGTGGCAAATAAGTGTAAAACAAGCTTAGGAGCATCCACACACTAAAACCCGCTCCATCCGACCCAGTCTACTTTACATAATTCCGCCAGAGACGCGCATAAACAAAGTGTTATCGTTTCCTTATTATCTTCAGCCCTTCAGACGCGAGTTAAACTAAAAATTCCGCACGAGTTGTTCGGAAATAAACGATTTGTCATCAAACGGGGAAACAGTTGTACGAACATTGCCGGCTAGGGCGGATGGCTCGGACGTGCGTTAATAAAATGATAATTAGTTTCGAATGGCGGATGTTGATACCACTCCTATATACAGGACAAAATGGCCAATTGACCCCTCTTTTAGGTTTTGCAGCAACATGCGAACATGAACCGCACATGCTAATGAGGGAGAGTGACATGTACATGCCAGCCGGATACATTTATATGTTGTAGTTCAATTCGAACATACTGAAATAAAAACAAAAATGTTTACAAATAAAAGTTTTGTATAATCACTTTGTATAAAAAATGGTGATGTGGCCATCATGTTACTTTTTTCGACTTATTGGTATCATAGCCATTTATATTTACGTTTTCATGGTTTATTTTCAATTGAAATCATATTTTAAATGTACATCGACCGTTGTGTAAACTCGGATGAAACTGACGCTTAAAACGTCAAAATTATGAAAGATGGAAAAATTATACTTCAAATTCAAAAACTCAGTTTATTCAAAAACTAAAGGGATTTCGAAAAACACTTATTCTTTATAAGTTGTTCATTTTAGCATTCTCTACAATTATAATTGACATAAATTTGCTGTAACTATTATCGTTTTATAATTATAAACCAAAAATTTTAAAAAATAATAATAAATTTTTTTCTCGAATAAAAACATTTATTTGTTGTTTTCCATGTTTGTTTAAATGTTTTGTGATATTTTTCATATTTAAGAAAATATTGGCAAAAAACAAAAAAACAGTGAAGGTAAACACCCACTTCCGTTGTACGAAATTTTACCAAAAACTTCTCAGTTCTTCAGATTATCAAATAAGACGTATATTCAAGGTTTCATATCAATTGCTGTATTAGTTTTTGAGATACAGACAGACAGACACACACACACATACACACACGAACACGTTGAATATTCATATATTCAAAATCGTCTTTATAACATTTATGTAAATAAATTTTCGGTATGCAATTAATCAAATTGTACAAAATATTTGCTAATAAGAAATAAATTAGTGTCTGTGTGCAGTAATAAATACATCAGTTTTGAGTTATTTGGATTTGCGTAATATAATATTGGACGTGATATTAATGATCGTATTTATTAAAAAAGAAGCTTTAATTATTTATACAATTTTTTGGTCATATTCGCAAACTTCTTTTAAAACGGTTGGGAGAACGTCATTTTCAGCTTCTGTAAGATAATGAATGGAATATCGAGGATATTAATAAAGCGCCGTTCCAGAGTTTCAGTGTCTTTAGAAATTTAATGGAGGTTTTAGGAAGGTTTTTATGCGCCAACACATTACTTCCGGAGCTGCGGCGATGACAGTGCCCCAGAGACTTGGAATAGGAATAGCAGTAAACTATATGACTATTTGATGATGATTAAAATTAATTGAAACCAAAGTGAAATCTTGTAAGTTATAAAATTTCGAAGAGAATTACATTTTCGTATAATATCATTGAATTAAATTTAGTTTCTCGTAATTTCTGGCCATATTTTATACTGGGTTCCCCATAATAGGCTACCCATTTTAATATTTGAATTTTTTTTTTTTCAGTTAACAAAACAAACTTTTTATAATACTAAATTACAGCTACCTCTTTGGGATTTATGATAACATAAATATTTGGCTAATTTTATTCTAACTTTTAAAAATCACGTCTTCTAAATGACATCCACCAACTTCAACACATTTTTCAATATTAGATAAAAAGTGGTTCATTACACGGCGTAGCAAACCTTTATATATTCCTCGAACTTCTTCACGAATTTTGACTTTGAGTTCCTCGATTGTACCTGGACGACTCGTGAACACTTTGGCTTTTAAATATCCCCACAGGAAAAAATCAGGTGCCGTTAAGTCGGGGGACCTCGAAGGCCAAGGCAAATTTCCGAATCGAGAAATGAGTCGGCCATTAAACGTTTCTCGCAGAACCCGCATTGAGTTTCTGGCGGTATGAGCTGTTGCCCCATCTTGTTGGAATAGTAAGGCATTGTTTAGTAATCCTCGTCTATTTAATTCTGGAATGAGGAATGTCTCTAGCATGTTTACGTAGCGCTCGGATGTTACTGTAACAGCGCGGTTATTTTCAGCCTCAAAAAAATATGGACCAATAATACCAAAAGATCCTACTCCACACCACACAACTTTTGGATTATGGAGGTTCTGTGTAAAGATTTCACGAGGATTTTCATTTGACCAGTATCTAAAATTCTGTTTATTAACCATGCCGTTCAAATAAAAATTTGCTTCGTCGCTCATTAAGAGACTGTGAATTGCTCCTTGATGTAAATTCAAAAATTCTTGACAAAATGCTAACCTTGCTACTTTATCTTGATTTATAAGTTGCTGTGCCATTTGGTATTTATAGGGATAAAATTTTAAATCTCTTTGAAGAATTCGATCTAAGCTTCCCTGATAATCCTAGGATAAGGGTTTGTCGATTAGCAGACCTTTTAGGACTTCTCGTAAACGCAATTCTAACTCCTTCAATATTTTCTGGTGTACGAACTATTCTTCGACGTCCAGGCTTCTTCAGATTTTGTACAGAACCATTTTCACGCCAATGACGAACCCATAACTTAACAGTTTTACGATTTGGCGCGTGACCTTTATTGTTGTTATTAAACTGACGCAGGAATGCACGCCCAACTTCTTCTATCGAATTGCTTCTTATATAAGTTCCTACACAAAACACACGTTGTTGGACTGAGTAATCCATGAAAATTAAATAATTATGATGAAAACTAACAAACTTGTAGAAAAATAACGTTCCACAAACTTATTAATATAAAACTTATTTGTTACAGGTGCGTACTTGATCAATAATTAACTTAAATCCCAAAGACTACAGAACATAATCCTACAGAGATAAACTTATTTAGTTATCTCGTAGGGAATTAAGTAATAAAATAAAATGGGTAGTCTATTATGGGGAACTCTGTATTTAAACTAAATTTAATATTGAATAAAACAATACATATTGCATTGTTCATACAAATATTTATAAACAGGGTGATTCAGTTCCGTGTTTGTTTTTTGTTGTAGTATATGCTACCAAATGCTTCAAATCTACCTCTTACCCTTCGAAACCTAACAGTTTGGGTTGTTTTTGTTTCTGAATATGTTTGGTGATAAATTCTTCTAGCTATTTAAATATTTCGATTAACTTTGCCAATACAATGAACCATATTTATGAGTTCTTGACGTGCACAACTCATTTTTACAATAAGAAATTGTTTCTGATAACATCGAATGCGTCAAAATTATTACCAGAAACCAACTTAACACTTAAATTTCTAAAGATAAATGTTTTTATTGATAAATCTCAAGAGTCCTTTCATTATACAAACTCTGTATCATTGAAAAGATTATCATAAGTCCATGTATTTGTATCAACAAATACAGAGTGTCCCATTTTAAATTGCCACCCCAAATATCTCGAAACCTGAGCAACATGGCAAAAATATTTCAGATAAAAGTTGTAGGGTTCGGAGGGGGGCATATACTGGTGACCTTGAAAATGACCTTGGCGTTAATTTTCAAGGTCAAACGAAGGTCAACTTTGATTTTTCAAACGGAACCTCCTATTTTTTATTGCGGGATCATATTCTATGGGAGAAAATGCAAACTTTTTGTAGGAAACGTTTTTTTTTTTGAAAATGCTTTTTTCAAGAGTTTTTCACGAATTTTGTCCGTCGATGATGTGCATCATCAAAATCAAACTACGCGTTTGACAGTTGTACAATTTCAAAAATCACATCACGATTTTGAAATCTTCAAACTTTAAACAAATGCGACTTTTTGCATTGTGTTAATTTAACGAAAAAAAGTTTTAAATTACAATAAATTTGCCATATTTCGACGTTTGAATCATTAAAATCAAACAAGGCGTTTGACAGTTGTTAAAATCACGAAAAATGTTTGTAAGCATTTTTAAAATTACACTAAATTTGAAATATTTCGACGTTTGAATCATCAAAATCTAACAACGCGTTTGGTAGTTGTGCAATTTGAAAAATCAAATCGACGATTTTAAAATCTCCGAACGTTAAAAAAAACTGAAATTATTGCATTGCGTTAATATCACGAAAAATGTATGTAATCAATTTTGAAATTACACTATATTTGGAATATTTTGACGTTTGTATCATCAAAATCGGACAACGCGTTTGGCAGCTGTGCAGTTAAAAAAATCAGAATCGCGATTTTCTATTTCCGGATTTAAAAAAAGTGCAATTTTAACATTTTACATTAATTTTACGAAAAAATGTATTAACCAATTTTGAAATTGCACTAAATTTTCCATATTCTGACGTTGCAATCATCCAAATCGAACAAAGCGTTCAGCAGTTGTACAATTTAAAAAATCAAAAGCACGATTTTGAAATCTTCGAACGGTAAAAATGCGATTTTCACATTTTGTGTTTAATTTTATAAAAACATTTTGTAGTCAGTAAATAACACTAAATTTGCCACATTTCGACATTTGGGATCAAAATTTAAATATCAAAATCGCAATTTTAAAATTTTGGAACTTAAAGAAAAGCGAGATTTTTGCATTTTGTGTTAGTTTCGCGAGAAAATTTCGTAATCCATTTTAAAATTTCACTAAATTTGCTATTTTTTTTGACGTTTAATTGGTCAAGACCTAACAACTCGTTTAGCAGTTGTATAATTTCAAAAACAAAAAAACAACCAAATTTTGCATTATTTGCACCAATTTATTCTAATATGATGGAATGTAATTATTTATACGCTTAATTTAAAACTTTTATGTAAAATGAGAACCGTAAAAATAAATAAAATAATGAAATAATAAATTATGTTTTTGAAATCTTAGAACGTTAAAAACATACGATTTTTACATTGTGTTAGTTTCAAGAAAAAAATGTAATTAATTTTAAAATTAAACTCAAGTTTCTACATTCTGACGATAGAATTTTCAAAAGCGGATAACGCGTTCGGCAGTTGTGCAATTTCAAATATGAAAATTGCAATTTTAAAATTTTGGAACTTAAAATAAAGTGAGATTTTTGCATTGTGTTCATTTTATAAAAAAATGTAATTAATTTTAAAATTACACTAAATTTTCTACATTTTGACGATAGAATTTTCAAAATCGTATAACGCGTTCGGCAGTTATGCAATTTCAAATAAAAAATTGCAATTTTTAAATCTTGGAACTTTAAAAAAGTGATATTTTTGCCTTATTATTTCACAAAAAAAGAAAATAATAATTAATAAAATTACATTAAATTTTCTACATTTTGGCGATAAAATTATCAAAATTTGGCAACGCGTTCGGCAGTTGTGCAATTATCAAAAATCAAAATTGCAATTCTAATTCTTTTGACTTTGAAAACGTGCAATTTTGACCGTTTATGTTAATTTCACTTTTTTAAATTGCTGTAAATTTTTCATACTTTGACGTTGAAATCATCCTAATCGGACAACGGGTTCGGCAGTTGTGCAATATTATAAAACAAAATCGCAATATAAATCTTCGAAGTTTGAAAAAGTTAAATCTGAATAACGTTTTGCGTTGATTTCTCTAAAATATTTATCAACCCGTTTTTAAATGACACAAAATTTTCAATATTTTAACGTTAAAATCATCAACATCGGACAAGACATTTGGTTGTTGTGCAATTTAAAAAAATATATATTTTTTCGGACTTTAAAAATGTGCGATTTTGGGGGTTTGCATTAATTTCACGAAAAAAATGTATTAACCAATTTTTAAATTTCACTAAGCAATAGAATTTGAAGTATTAAATATTGCATCACTCGCTAAATTAAGGAATTTAAAAAACGTGCGATTTTGGCGTTTTGCATTTGGTAGTTGTGCAATTTAAAAAATAATATTTTCGGACTTTAAAAACATGCGATTTTAGTTTTACATTTGGTAGTTGTGTAATTTAAAAAAATATATTTTCGGACTTAAAAAACGTGCGATTTTGGCGTTTTGCATTTGGTAGTTGTCCAATTTAAAAAATAATATTTTCGGACTTCAAAAACATGCCATTTTAACGTTTTACATTTGGTAGTTGTGCAATTAAAAAAAATATTTTCGGACTTTAAAAACGTGTGATTTTGGCATTTTACAATAATTTCGCGAAAAATTATATTAACCAATTTTTAAATTTCATTAAACAATAGAATTTTAAGTATTAAATCCGGCATCACTCGCTAAATTAAAGAACATTCATGTATAATAAGGAAAATAATTCGTACCTGCAAAATTATTTTTGATCGGAAGAAAATGAAGAGATATTTTGCACAATACTCTGATCCGGATTCTTCTGGTTAAGAGGAACATTTAGTCATCTTCAATGCTTGCGTTTGGATTAAATTAAATTTATTTAAAAAATTGGGAATTGGTGTTCCACTTCGTCTTCTCTTCGATTAAGGGTATCAATTTTCTAGAATTACGAGCAAATTATTTAGTGTGTAGTTCTGCTAGAATTTTCTGCACCTCACCTGGAAAAATTGGTTGCTTGGGTTCTCTTTACAGAGGGTTGAAGCTGATCTTCTCGGTGGTGGTTTTAATTGTTACTTAAGCTACAAACACTGTTTATGCAATCGTTAGTGTCGTATTGCAATTGAATTACCAAAAAACTGAAAACATGGTTTGTAGGTTGAGTGAACATGAAAACAAAGGGTGGCGGGTTATCATTATTATAGTTATTGTGTGACTGTGAGAAAATTTAATTTTATAGCAAACTGATTAAATTGTAGGATGCACACCGCACCACCTATTGTTTGAATAAAAAACGGTAGGTGTTGAAACTCTCGGTGCCCTGAAATTATAAGCGAAACAATTGAATATAGATGTTTAATTTTTTGGTCTGTAGATCTTAACACTGGATCGAGCAAGTGGTTCAGTGTTAAGATCCATGAAGATCTCGTTGTTATCAGTCCCCCTCTGTTTCCCTACCTATAACCCTATAAGGTCCGACCCATTTTGCTCTACCGTCCGGTAACGGCCCTTCTGAAGGAGGAGCGGGTTTCACCTTTTCAACGCAAAACGGTAACACCAAGGGGGACAACCTGGAAGAGAAACGCGAAACCGACGCGCGATTATCCAAAGAAAAGTCACTCACCACAAAAGATTACGGCGTCCAACAGCTTACTCTCGGACCTACCTTGCCTCTTCTTAACTTGCTAAAGATGTCAAATGAAGTCAGGTGAAGATTGTCCCTCCTTGCCCCTTTCCTTCGAGATGGGTGGATGGAATGGAAAATCCCACACTAGCACTGCAATCCAAGGGAGTTTGCGAGGTTTAATACCGAAAAAACGATATTAAATCTTGTAAACCCATCACTGATAGTCTTGCACAAACTGTTCACACGTACCCTTCGTTTAAGGGCAGCAACACGCGCTCGCGACGAATACCCCCGGGTTTTTCCGCGGCCGAAAAGTCGAAGAAACGGTTTTCGGAAAAATAATTGATCGCGATTCGCACATCGTTCGCGGCGGCGACGTGCAGACTGGTGTTATCAATCGGACCTGGGCAAGACGAGCCGATAAGAATTCGAAATCGCACAAAAAACTTGCCTTCGGGCATTTAATCGCCAATCACGAGGCTCCACGCACTTTCCAGTTTAAAAACTCGGCGGCGATTGGGCAATTAAAATTTGATAAACGTGTAATTACCTTGCAACGTCTGCTTCGAAATGTGCAGGTTTGTCGGAAAAAATCTGTAAAAAAAAATCTAAAAATAAAATCGTTCCACCGTATCCACCAAATGACGAAGAAAATAATACAAAATTATTCTTTAGTTTCGGTACACAATTTTCTTTCAGCAAATAAAATAAAATCCATAATAAATAATTTCACATACATGCGAATTTCTCGAGCGTTAAAAAAATATTCAAAAACAATTGCTAAAAACTTGAAACTGCAAATTTCCTCAAAATTACTTCTGCTTTAAGATTCAGTTTAAATCTGCAATTATTTTTCACTATATTTCAAAATAATCGCAAGAGAACTAAAGTTTTTATTAATCAAAAATTGCGAATTTCTCGAGCCTTAAAAAAATACACAAAAACAATTGCAAAAAACTTGAAACTTTTCAAATTTACTTAAAATTACTTTTACTTTAAGATTCAGTTTAAATCTGCAAATATTTTTCAGTAGATTTCAAAATAATCGCAAGAGAACTAAAGTTTTTATTAATCAAAAATTGCGAATTTCTCGAACGTTGAAAAAATATACAAAATTAAGTGCCAAGATCTTGAAACTGCAAATTTACTCAAACTTACTTTTGGTTTAAGATTCAGTTAAAATCTGAAAATATTTTTCATTAGATTTCAAAATAATCGCAAGAGTACTAATGTTTTTATTAATCAAAAATTGCGAATTTCTCGAGCGTTAAAAAAATACACGAAAACAATTGCTAAAAACTTGAAACTTTTTTTTAAATTTACTTAAAATTACTTCTGCTTTAAGATTTAGTTCAAATCTGCAAATATTTTTCACTAGATTTCAAAATAATCGCAAGAGAACTGAAGTTTTTATAAATCAAAAATTGCGAATTTCTCGAGCGTTAAAAGAATATACAAAATTAATTTCTAAAAATTAGAAACTTTGCAAATTTACTCAAAATTACTTCTGCTTTAGGATTCAGTTCAAATCTGCAAATATTTGTCACTAAATTTTAAAATAATCGCAAGAGAACTAAAGCTTTAATAAATCAAAAATTGTGAATTTCTCGAGCGTTAAAAAATATACAAAAACAATTGCTAAAAACTTGAAACTTTGCAAATTTCCTCAAGATGACTTCTGTTTTAAGATTTAGTTCAAATCTGCAAATATTTTTCAGTTGATTTCAAAATAATTGCAAGAGAACTAAAGTTTTTATAAATCAAAAATTGCGAATTCCTCGAACGTTAAAAAAATATACAAAACTAATTGCTAAAAACTTGAAACTTTGCAAATTTACTCAAAAGTACTTCTGCTTTAAGATTCAGTTTAAATCTGCAAATATTTTTCACTAAATTTCAAAATAATCGCAAGAGAACTAAAGTTTTTATTAATCAAAAATTGCGAATTTCTCGAGCGTTAAAAAAATACACGAAAACAATTCTAAAAACTTGAAACTTTGCAAATTTACTTCAAATTACTCCTGCTTTAAGATTTAGTTCAAATCTGCAAACATTTTTTAGTAGATTTCAAAATATCATCGGAGTTGAATTAAGGTTTTTAAAAATCAAAAATTGCGAATTTTCCGAGCGTTAAGAAAATATACAAAAATAGTTTCTGGAAACTTCCTCAAAATTGATGCTGCTTTAAGATTTAGATAAAATCTGCAAACATTCAAAAGTATACATTTTTTTAATTTTCATGCAAAATAATTGCCCAATCATGGACGACAAAGAAATGTCAGCAATTTAAACTTGAACTGAAAAAACTAAAAGTACTTTCAAAGTTTGAAAAATTTGTAAAAAATAATAATCCATCAAGGAATTTGTTTCCAAAGCTTAAAGTCCAATAAGGAAATTATAAATTTTTTTGATTTCCCAATAAAACAATTGCTTAATCACGAACGATAAAGAAATGAAATTCAAACTTGAACTGGAAATTTGTAAAATAAATTGGAATTTTTGAACACTTTGAACAAATTAAGTAAAAACGAAAACATGGTGATGCAGCCATAATGTTACTTTCTCCGATTTGATAGAATCATAGTTATTTATATTTGTACTTTAATGGCGTATTATCAATTTATTTACATTATATTTTAAGTGTATATCGAGCGTTTTGTAAAATTTTCAAAGATGAAAATGACAAATTATACTTCTAATTTTAATAGTCAGTTTACTCAAAAACCAAAGCTATTAAAAAACACTTATTCTTTATTAGTTGTTCATTTGAACATTCTCCACAATTATTAATAACATACATTTGCTGTAACTATTAAAGTTTCATAATTATAAAACAAAAATAAAAAAAATAAAAACTTTCTCTAATAACAATGATTTTATGAAATATATTTTCAAGCAAAAGATGTTCATTTCTTTGTTGTCTTAAATATTTGTTCGAATGTTTTCGTGATATTTTTCATATTTAAAAAATGGTGATGTGGCTTTCATGTTACTTTCTCCGATTTGATGGTAATATTTATATTTACGCTTTCCTGGTTTATTTTCAATTTAAATCATATTTTAAATGTACATTGAGCGTTTTGTAGACTCGAATGAAACTGACGTTTAAAACGTCAACATTATGAAAAAATGGTGATGTGGCCATCATGTTACTTTCTCCGACTTGATGGTATCATTTATATTTACGCTTTCATGGTTTATTTTCAATTTAAATCATATTTTAAGTGTGCATCGAACGTTTCGTAGACTCGGATAAAACTGACGTTTAAAACGTCAAAATTATGAAAGATCGAAAAATGTACTTCAAATTCAAAAACTCAGTTTACTCAAAAACTAAAGAGATTTCGAAAAAAACTTATTCTTCATAAATTGTTCATTTTAGCATTCTCTACAATTATTATTAACACAAATTTGCTGTAACTATTATCGTTTTATAATTATAAAGCAAAAATTCAAAAAATAATAAGAAATTTTTTTCTCGAATAACAATGATTTTATGAAAAATGTTTTCAAACAAAATCATCGCATTTCTTTATTGTCTTCAATATTTGTTTAAATGTTTTTGTGATATTTTTCATATTTAAGAAAATATTGGCAAAAAACAAAAAATAGTTAAGGTAAACGCCCACTTCCGGTGTACGAAATTTTACCAAAAGCTTTTCAGTTCTTCGGATTATCAAATAAAACTAATGTTCAAAGTTTCATATCAATTGGTCCATCAGTTTTTGAGATACAGCGCGCACAGACACACACACACACACACACACACACACAGACACACACACACACACACACACACACACACACACACACAGACACACACACACACACACACACACACACACACACACACACAGACACAAAAATTTTTTTTCCAGAAATTGTTGAAATGGCATCTAGGCACCCCAAAACGGATATTTCCATAAAAAAAATTTTTGAAAAAAAAATCACGATCACAATACTTTCTCGTACTTCGTAACGGAGAAAGTAAAAACTAAAAAGATTTCGAAAAAAACTTATTCTTTATAAGTTGTTCATTTTAGTATTTTCTACAATTGTTATTAACTGTAACTATTATCTTTTCATAATTATTAACCAAAAATGAAAAAAAAAATTAATAAATTTATTTCTCGAATAACAATGATTTCATGAATAAAATTTTCAAGCAAAAGATGTTAATTTTTTTGTTGTCTTCAATATTCGTCGAAATATTGGAAAAAAAAAACAAAACAATTTACCAAAAGCTTTTCAGTTCTTCGGATTATCAAGTAAGACTTATGTTCAAAGTTTCATATCAATTACTGAATTATTTTTTGAGATACAGCGCGAACAGCCACACAGTCACACAGACACACAGACACACAGAGGCACAGACACACAGCCACACAGACACACAGACACACAGACACACAGACACACAGACACACAGACACACAGACACACAGACACACAGCACACAGACACACAGACACACACACACACACACACACAACACACATTTTTTTTCCAGAAATTGATGAAATTGCCTCTACCGACCCCAAAACGGATATTTCTGTAAAAAACGGAGAAAGTTACAAATGGTCGAAATGGTCTCGGGATATGCTTTCAAATGCTGAAATTTTTCCACAAGTAATACTTTCCCGTACTTTGTTCACAAAACAGTTATAATCGACAACTAACAATGCCAATGGAGAGAATATTTTTTTGCATGAAAACTTCTTCTGTCAACAGTTGAAGTCCAGAAATATATTTTCCTTTAATATGAAAATTATTCCTGATATGATAATCGCTGAATACAAGAAAACTATTGAGATTAGGAACAGGGAACCCTTATACAATCTGAAAGATAATTGGATTCTACTTAAGAATACGTTGCTAAATACAGGGTGAGCCATTTGAAAAAACAAAGTTATTTAACTTTATAAGTTCGGTTTTTCTACCGCATTTTTTTATCACCCTGTATAACTTTTTGTATGAAATTATGGTTGGCTCTATAGTTCGAACCTTCAAGCAAATAATCAAAATGATTTTAATCGTTCAACGTCAATCACTGGGGCAAAAATAAAATTTCACCCAGACCATGCATTTCAACAAATCTTCAAATATTTCGAAAACGGCAAACAATAGGTATAGGGAGTATTGAAGTAACTCACCTTTATTTGCTCCATATAATTCAAAAATGACAAAAAATACAGGGTGTTCAATTTAAAAAAAAACCTAAGTTTGGTCTGTAACTTTGTTATGAGACACCCTGTATAAATTTAAATATTTTTAGGGCATGCAGCTCACTATTATACACAACTATTGTATAAAACATTTTTCGAAATTTTGAAAAATAAGCATGTTATTGACCGTTCCCAGAGCTCTGAAATACCCTATATGTACAAATATCTATATTAACAGTAATTTATAAATTTTGGGACATATTCAAAAAATTTGTCATATCACAGTTATTAACTGGCTATCGACCAGAGGTCTTTCAGCCTATTTCATATATACCGAAGGAAGAAAGAAATGAAACACTTGAAATTTCGACCATTTTCAAACCGCCATAACTCGTATTTTTAATCGATTTTGATGAATCTTTGAGGCTGAAAAACTTTGAAGTGTCTTCTTTAAAGTCATGCATGTAAACTTAAGCGTAACCGCTCCCGCCCCCCTCTAGCGCCCTTGTGTTTAATTTTTTTTCACCAGTGTATTCTACTGAATTTAAAATTTACAACATCGTAATTTTAATTATTTATTGGATTTACAAACTGACTTGTTACCATGTTGCTGACATACCTTTTTAATCATAGCTCATCTCCTAAACTTCCATACCCCGATTTGTATATGAAAATGCTGGCTTCAGAAAACAGTTAAAATTTTCAATAATATAATTGCGAGATAATACCAAAAATTCTGGAGTAACGAATTGCAACTTTTTCTTGAATGATTTTCCATTGTGCGAGTTCATTCTTCCTGATTAGCTTCTGGAGCGCAATTTCTCCGTTGTTCCGGCGAGCCAGTGGAGAGGACGGGGTGGTGGTGGTGGTATCGGGGGTTGATTTGTAAGTGGGCCGCGCCCGATAATTCTATTATCTCGATTGATTTTTCATCGGGATCCATACATCGGAAGGAATTATGCCCCCTTCGCCAAATTGGATTCGATGTTTTCATTCAGCCCCTCGCCGCCCGTATTTCTCGATGATGATTGAGGCCTCGTTTGATGTAATCCGATGGATAGTTCCTTGAAGGGTGCTAAATGAGCGGCGTGTCGGATTAGACGTGTTTTCTCACCATGAAGTGATGAAATTGATAATTTGGACAGATATTGATTCAGTTCTTTAATTAAATTCGTTGTTATTGTATTGAAAAAATAGGGCTTTATATAAATCTCTTTGATAACATATAATTCCACCGATAGCTGTTTAATTAAAGCGTGTATTACTTTGAATTAAATGGATAATTATACCGTCGTCAACTTCTAATTATTTTTATTATGGTTGTGAATTCCTTTCACGTAGTTTATCATTGCAACGGATTGAAACCAACAACATGTAATCATGTAATATTTTTTTTATGGAAAGTAAGAAAGAGGATGATTGATAGAAATTCATGTTAAGGAAGTGCGGATGATAGTAAATTGCCCAGCTCGGGCATTCAGTCACGCCTGATTGCTACAAATGTTAGTATATAAATATAAAAAGACAAACACTAGACATCCATTAACACGACGGGCCATTTCTTGTGTGGAAACAGTGACCGCCCGGACATGACAAATCCACACCAACGGAATCCAGAGGCAGAACTTACTAAACCACGGCGACCCCAATTTAAAATCTAATATTAAAGACTATTCGGTACAAATGTCATTCAAGCCTTTTATTCATCAATTGTAAAAATCAAGTAGAAACGGGCTTTAATTAAAACTTGCAAATGAATGCATGTTCATCTTTAATCCATATCTGATAATCAAGGGAAGTCGCGTCGTCGGTTCTGGAGTTTCCGCCAACTTTCGAGATATTCCAAATGGGCAGAGAGAAGAAAAAGAAAATTAAAGGGGACTTATGAATAGTAATGAGTGTCACGTCGCGGGGATCGTATTCCGACCCAGTAACGCGGATCCTTATTAGGGCCGATAACGTCCCGGATAAATCGTGAATTGATTGCTCGAAAAAGCGATTTAATTATATATCGGCTGCGATTTGCATAATACTCCCCCTGTTCACCCATCCAGGAAGATGTCGTTCAGTATGCGGCGCCATGCATATTCTAATCGCGCGAAGCGCCTCGACTATCGTTATTAATTTCACACTCAATGTCTTTTAAAATTAAGATATTCTATCGTATAAGCAACCACGTACAAATCATTTTACCTTAATTAATTATTTGAACGACTGATGCATATCTAATTTAACGAAAATTGTTATGTGATTGTAGTTCAATAACTTCCCCAGTAAACTGTAAATAAATTCTTCATTATTTGCTTTGTCATTTTATTATAATCAATGGCATCATGTAAAACTTTTATGTATGGCTCAATGGCATGAATCAAATAATTTAATAAGTGTTTCCATTAAAGACAAACACAACTTCAACTAGGAGCAAACATTGGCAAATACGCCCAAACATCCGCTAGTAATGATGGAAGAGAAGTCCTTGAAAGTCCACGTCATGAAGCAGTAAGCTGGGCAAGGGTAGAAGATCGTTTTGGGCAGCGAACTAAATTCTTGTAAGAATTTACAATATTTTATGCTGTTTAAGCATATATTTTTAGGTAATGTATTGAAGTAAAATAATTATCTGTATTTATTTATTTTACTTCAATACAATACCTAAAAAAAATATGTTTAAACAGCATAAAATATTGTAAATTCTTGGGAAACCTAAAGCTAATAGCAAGCAGAAATGCTTTATTTACCTTTCGGTAAACGTTTGCAATTACAGTTGCTAGAATTCCATCTCGGAATTGCACAGATCCTAATATAAGTAGGTCAATAATAATTATTTAGTGCCTAATAGCTGAAAATGAACTAAAAAGTCATGTGGATTCTATTCTCATCCGGGTGGTACATTTTTCTGAAATAGAAGCCGATTGTTGTATATGTCTTACATTTATTGATTTATTTTTCATTATTACAATTTACAAATGATGATGGTCTAGTTGCCAAGGCCAGGCGCAAACCGAAAAAAAAATTGGATTGATAAAATCTCATTTACTGAAATCTGCCCAATTTCATTGTTTTTTCCGTGTCACTGTTATGGATAAAATAATAGGTGATGCGGTTCTCTTGGATACCAGTCTAATTTAAAGCTTATTCCCATGATATCTCTTAAAATTTTAACAGCGGTTGTTAATTAATTCTTCAAACCATTTATGCTTAGTGGTAGTTTCAAAGTGTAGTCCAAAAGCCATATTATAAGACATTCATTGTAAAGGTTATTGAATAACTCATCACTATTTTTGATTGGTTTTGACTGCCATGTACAGTACAACTACCGAGCCGTGGCTGATCCAAGAGTCTAAAATTTCAAGAGAAGGGGCACCAGAAACTCATAATTATTTAGCGAGCGTCGCGTGAACACTATATACATATCCCGGGTGAATATTCCAAAACCGAACATAGGCATTTAACATGGGAAATATGTTTTTTGCAGATTCTTGCTCCCCATTTTAACTAAGGGGGTTTATAATGACACCAATCAAAAGAAGATTTTTTTTCCTTATTTAGTGATATCCGAACTAGTTGTAATTCTTTATTATTTTATCAAAATATTCGCAATAAATACAATTCAGAAAATAGTATTGGGCCATGATAATAAACACATTCAAACGTCATTCGAGTGACAAACTCATTATGCCGTTGGCGACTATGATTTTGAGATTTACAATTTTCTTTACTGAAATCAATTGTAATTTTTTTAAAGAATTGAAAAAACTCTGGTTGACTTTCTGGTAAATATAAAATTCAGTAAACTTCATTAGCATTGATCGCATCGTGTTTATGAAAATATTGTTCATACAAAAATAACATAAATACATTTTAATAAATAAAATAAATTGAAGGAGTTACATTACAACATTTATTGCTGGGGCGCAATGTTTCTGCATCTGTCCTATTCTAAAACGAACTTCTGACGTTTGCCAACTGTCTATTTGTTAACAACCTGCACTCCTCAAATATTGCATTCCTTAAAGAATCAATTATTTATTAATTTAATTAATTAGAAGAAATCGCACCGTGCCAAATCAAGAGATCTAGCAGGCAGTTGAATTTACCTCCTCGTTCAATCCACCAATTTGGAAATGCATTATATAAATATTCTCTGACGTTTATTTCGAAATGTGCTGGACATCCGTCGTGTTGGAACCAGATATCCTGGTTTGGACTTCTTCTATTGCAGAGCCAACCTGAGTAATTAACAATTCTAAGGACCTATAATATTAGAATAAAAAATGCCTGTCCAAAAATTAATTTTTTGAGGATATTGCTTTCTTAGATTTTAATTCAGATAGGGATTATCATGTGCCCGGTATCTATCGTTTTGAACGTTTGGTTCATTATTTAATATAAAGGTACATTCATCCGTAAAGCAAATTAACAAGAGAAAATAGCACGTTCTTGAATAATTTCACAAAGTCTAGGTTCTTTATTAAACGGCAAGAGTTCTTGGTGGCATTGAAACTTGTACGGACGGTAGCTGTACTTTCTTAAACTTTTGCAGACCCTTCCTTGCGATTTACCACATTCTAAAGCAATAGAGCTTATACTCAGTCCAGGATTCCCGGATACCAGCCCAATGCAACTTCTTCGTGAATGTTTTTCCATCTGTCGCCATTTATTCCGTGATATTCTAATAAATAATTATAATGAGATAATTTTAAAACTATCATTTGAAGTGAATAATATTTACCTGAATTTAAACAACCAGAATGTTTTAATTGAAAGACTATTTGTTGTATTATCGACACTGACGGTATGGAGCTCTCGTTAAACTGCACGGAACATAAATCTCTCACCCTACGGTAACTATTTCCACTGCAAACGTTTTTTACAATGAACAGTTTTTACACAATATAATATTTACAAACATTTTACAAAAAAAAATTAATGACAGTTATCATAAACTGTTAACTTCTTTTCAGGCCATTGCACACCATGAATCTGTTTATTGTCTTATAAGTCATGGCTCAATACCAATTTCCGAATTGGATTTATTGCGAATATTTTGATAAAATAATAAAGGAATACAACTAAAAATTAATTCATTCCGATATAATTAGATAAGGAAAAAAATCTTCTTTCTATTGGTATCATTATAAATCCTCTTACAAGGGGAGGATCAGATGTGTGACTCACCGATTTGATCCATCTTTGGCACACGTGTAGGTCATGACTAGAAGTGTTACAGGTGCAAGTAATAGGGCGCACTATTCAGTTGTTTTCAAGAAAAAAGGGTTTTTTTTCATTTGCTATATGTTTATGTACCATTTATGTTAACGAAACAACATCGACCTCCGTGGCGCATCGGTAAAATCTCTGATTCGCAATCGCAAGGTCCGTGGATCGAGCCCTGTTGATGAACGTTTGTAAATTTTCTTTTTTTATAACTTTTATAAATTCATGAGTAATTAAAAATGTTAATTTTAGAATAAATTATATTGATTTTATTAATTTTATTTTTAGGTATAAAACAAATTAAACAGGAAATCGAAAAATCAATATTTTTATTTTCGGTAATTTTAAAATCTTTTTTCTATAATAATAATAATCATTTATTGATGCCATTACCAAAACAGTTTACCAAGTTGTACAATTAAGAACTTACAGCATGAGCTCGCCCGAATACCCGAATAACGCAATAGCGTATAGAACTTTTTTTATAAAAAAAGACTGGAAATACAAATATTGATTTTTTAAATTAATATAAAAAAATAAATATAATTGATTCTGAAATTGACATATTTAAATACGCATGGATTTATAAAAACTATAAAAAAGAAATTTAACTAATTTCACATCAGCAGTGCTCGATCCGCGGACCCTGCGGTTGCGAAGCAAAGATTTTATCAACACGCCACACCGTCGATAACTTTTATTGACGTTTTATTGACATAAAACGTACATAATACACTGTAAACAAAGAAATCATGTTTTCTCGAAAACGGCTGAATAGTGCGCCCTATTACTTGCACGTGTTACACTCCTAATTATGACCTACAAGTGTGCCAAAGATGAATCAAATCGGTGAGTCACACATCTGATCCTCTCCTTGTTAGTCAAAATGGGGAGCAGGAATCTGCAAAAAACCTTTTTCCCATGTTAAATGCCTATGTCCGGTTTTGGAATATTCACCCGGTATACACAGAATCGTCACGAAGTGATCATTCATATTCAAGTCGGTGGTACAGCCACGCGGAGATATGCTATCGCGTTTAAATTCAAATTCAGCCGCCGCTGAGCAATAATTTTGCAGGAAGATTTAAAATATAAATATGAATATAGATAGGCTATGAACCTTTTAAGAAAATCATAATGGGCCATCATATTTCCATTTAAAAAAATGAGAAATTGTGAAAAAGTGAAAAAGTGTACAATACAAACCCAAACATATAAAGGCGACCACGGCCACCTATATGCACGATGATTTTTGAAACAAGAAAAAGCTCTTAGTACCAAATTTTATATTGATATCTCAAATAATAAATGAAATGGTACTGTAGCCATCATGTTACTTTCTACGATTTTGATGATATAATAGTTATTAATATTTATACTTTCATAAATAAATTAGAAACAACCTTACTTGTTGCAGAAAGCATTAAATAAATTCAATAAAACGAAATATAGCCTGAATATATGAATATTCATATATTCAGGCTATATTTCGTTTTATTGAATTAATTTATACTTTCATAGTTAATTTCCAATTCAAATCATATTTTACAAGTACCTTTTGAAATGTCAAACTTATGATAATGACGAATTATAAATCACAAAGAAAAGTACTGAAAATAGTCTAGATAAAAAATTCCCGAAAAAAGCCCTGAAAAAGTCCCCCAAAAAAGTACTAATTAAAAAATGTCCTGAAAATAAAAGTTCTGATAAAAGGTTCTGAAAAGAGTATCTGAAGAGAAAACTGTCTTGAAAATAAAGTCCAAAAAAATCTTGAAAAAAATGTCGCGAACGCTTACAAAAGTCTCCAAAAAAGTCCTGAAAAGTCTTTAAAAAGTCCTGAAAACAGAAGTCCTAAAAGAGAGTTCTGAAAAAAAGTCCAATAAAATAAGTCCTAAACAAGTCCTGAAAAAAAGTTTCATTAAACAATTTCTTAAAAACATTCTGAAAAAAAAGGCCTGAAAAAGTCTGAAAAATAGCCTGAAATAGGAATTTCAAAGTCTTGTGAAAAGTCTCGAAAAATGGACCTGAAAATAAAGTTTAAAAATCCTGAAAAATGTGCGAAAAAAAATCCCGTAAATAAAGTCCTTCAGAAGTTCAGAAAAAAAGAGTCGTTAAAAAGTCCCCACAAAAGTCCCGAAAAAAAGTCTTAAAGAATATCTCGGGGAAAGACCTGGAAAAAAGTACTCAAAAGAGTTCCAATAAGAAAGCCCTAAAATAGTAATTTACGTAACAAGTTCCGAAAGTGATATTTTACGGGATGAGTAGGAACTTTTGGAACGAGTTACGTACAATATTTTTTCTGCAGCCGATTTTTATGTTAAAAAAGCAAAAACACATACGAATGTAATATGACAAGCGCTGTCATAATTAAATACGATGTTCATGTTTTTGTCAAGGCCGCCTACATATATACGCAAAATCGTCCTGAAAGTAACAAAAAGCGTCCCAAAGGTATAGAATTCGTTCCGAAAGTAAAACAAAATCGTCCCGGAAATAACAACTTTCAGTACGATTTATGTAAAGTATGTAAGGTACTTTCGATTTAATCAATCATACCGAAAGTTTTATTTTCGGGACGGCTGCAGAAAAAGGTCTCTTAATGTATTTCATTCATATTTATTCATCTCTAGCTTTAAGATCTAGATTAGGATATTTATTGTCTAATAAGGATGCCTCTTGCATTTATCACAATCCACATGCATATTATTATTATTGTATTTAACCTGACTCCTCCATGAATGTAATATTCTTAATGGAAATAAAAAATAAACAAATTCTAAATTCTAAAGTAAAAAAAAAAATTCATTAAGAAAGAAGTTAATAAAAGTCCTGGATAAAAAGGCTGGAAAAAGGTCCCGACAAAAAGTTATGAAAAAAGTCTTGAAAAAAAAGTCCTTGAAAAAAGTCCTAAAAAAATCTTGTAAGAGTCCTAAAAAAGTAGTTCTTAACACCGCCCGGAGACATAAAAATATGTTTTTCTGTACTGCTGTTAAACTGCCGGAGACATAAATATGTTCACACGGCATCTCGGAATAACGGTAAAAATTATTATCGGCAATTGAATGGACGGCCAAACAATATTTTAAATTTTATAATAAATTATTTATTATTACAAAAGTTCTGCCCATTTTTGTACTTAGTTATACAACAACCTCCAAAAACCTTTTTTACCCGGACCGAAATTTGTTAAAAAAGTTCTAAAAAAAATTCTCAAAAAAAGTCCTTGAAAGAAGTTCTAAAAATGGGCATTTCAAAAAACTACCTGAAAAAGTCCTTAACCTTCTCTCGCAAATTAATTTTTGGTAATAAAAAATAAAAAAATAAATAGTTGATTTAATGCCATATTCCAATTCAACCAAATTAAATAAAAAAATGTCTCCCTATTTTTCCAGAAAACAAAATCATGACTCCATATGGAGTCTTTGGGAAATGGTACCAAAAAAAAATCAAAACACAGATTACAGGGTCCTGATAAAAAATATGACGATATATGTCATCTGCGGGAAAGAAAGGGTTAAAAGGAATCATGAAGAAATAAGTCCTGAAAAAAAGAGTCTTGAAAAAAGTTCTGAAAAAATGACCTGAGAAAAGTCCTTAAAAAGTCCTAAAAAACAGTCTTGAAAGAAGTTCTGAAAAAATGACCTGAAAAAAGTCCTTAAAAAGTCCTAAAAAAGAGTCTTGAAAGAAGTTCTGAAAAAATGACCTGAAAAAAGTCCTTAACAAGTCCTAAAAAAGAAGTCCTTAAAAAAGTACCGAAAAAGGTCCTTTCAAATATATCGAAGAAAGACTTGAAAAAAGTCCTGAAAATTGTCCTAAATAAATGTCCTGGAAAAAAATCCCGATAGACAAAGCCCTCAAAAAGTCCTTAACAAGTCCAAAAATAAGTGCTGAAGAAAGAAGGTTTAAAAAAGTGCTTAATAAAAAGTCCCGACAAAAGGAAGTGAAAAAAATCCAGAAAAAAAATCCTGAAAAAGGCCAGAAAAAAATAGTCCTGAAACAAAAGTCTTGAAAAAGAATCCTGAAAAAGCCCATAATAAAGGCCCGAAAAAGTCTTTCATGAATTTATGAAAATAAGTCCTCGATATAAAGTTTTCTTAAAACAACTTTGAAAAAAAAATTCTCAAAAGAGACTCGAAATGAAGTCCTAAAAAAAAGTCTGTATCATATCTTTCTTATTTATCCTTAATATTTGTTTGAATGTTTTTGTAATATTTTTCAAATTTAAAAAATGATTGGAAAAAGAATAAAAACGGTTAAGGTAAACACGTACTTCCGGTATACAAAATTTTACCAAAAGGTCAGTTTTTCCGATTGTCAAATGAAAGTAATTTTCAAAGTTTCTTGTTAATTGCTTCATTAGTTTTTGCGATACAGCGCGCCCAGACACACAAACACTTGCAAAACAAATTTTTGAAATTTTTTCCCGGAGAAAGTAGAAAACCGTTTTGTGTATAAATAAATATTAGTCAAACTTGTTAGATATGACCAGAATTTAATATATCATAATTTAAGCAAATTGATAGTTCATTTTCTTAGGAAGAAGAAAACCTAATGGATGTGAACAGAATCTAATGCATCATAATTTGAGTTCGAAGTTAAAATTGTGTGTTTGTTGAAAACAATTACATTAATATGCTTGCTTATAACGTCTTAAATATTTTTAACCAAGTTTCCAATGATATTTTTGTAGTTTTCCACGAAGTTTTTCCATTTTTCTTAAATCGTCTTTACATCCAATTCTATTTGTAAAGTTTCAAATTTACTCCCGCGTTTCTTTTTCGTAAATTTAATCATTGGCATTTTTGCAATTCGTTTTCTCCAAAGTTTTTTTAACTGTTCCATCAAATTCAATTTGAAATTTCTAAAGTTTTTAGCATTTTTCAGCATTCTTCTTCGTGAATTTAATTATCGCAGTTGTTTTTGGACCTATCTCATAACTCAGATTCAGGAAAACCCATTATCCAGCATAACACTTTAATATTATTACAGCTGTTTTGAAATATAATCATTAAACTCCGTATTAAAACAAACTCATCTTATATTTTTGTATGTGGGGGTTGGTTGTATCTGCAGTGGATGTGTGTTGGGTTTACCGATCGGAAAATAATTACTCCCTACGCCTGTCCTATAAATAACCAGCCCTGGTGCAGTGTGTTTGTTAACCGAGTGGCCGCTTTAAATTGCGATCACGTAAGCCCTGGGGTTTGGAAAAAAACTCCTGCCCGCGCATCAAAAATTCATCTCGGGTACATCGAAAAAACGCTTGAGTTTGTTGATGATGGGGTGGAAATAATGGCGACGATTGCCAGCTAATGGACGATCAAAAGGAATTTATCGCAATGATTGCTGTTCGTGATGTACGTGCACATTTTACATTTTTTATGATTGAAAAATAAGTTAAAAGTAAAAATGGGAGTGGGAATTTTTTCATTGGATACAAATGTGAAAGTTACGTAACAACAAATTTATACAAATATTGTCTTGTTTCATGCGCAAAATGACATTTTCTATTGAATTTTGGATTTAAGGCGCATCGTTAACTAAGGCCATTCACGCGACATTTTCTAGGACTGGTTTATAATGAAGGAAAGAAGACTTAAAGTAAGAATTTTCAAGTCGTGTAGTAGACGACATTATTATCGTACGTTATGCATTCGTTGAGTTATCTGATACCTTTAAATAAGTTCGATTTCTTCCGCAAAGAGTAGATACACTGAAGGATATTTTAACGGAGCTCCCTTTGTGTACACTAATAAAACCGATGACATTCCCGCGTTCCTTATTGTAGCAAATCCTCCCTTTGAAGTCCGATTGCGAGAGGAAAACACTTCAAAAGCCGCGCGCCGCATCCACCATGCATTGTTTCGCAGGAAGCAACGAAATCCGAGTTTTTTTTTCTGGATCCATTTAATTGCTCGCATTAAAAATGACTTAAAACGCCATCAGTTTGGAAGGACTTATCGGAAAATGAATAAATTCTGAAATACCGTTTCTAGTGGAATATCATTTTTCGCAAAGAATGGGAATATGGAGCGGCGAGCTATTCAGAATGGCTGAAGGCTCTAGGCGTCCTCTATTTATGTACTTTTTCACGAGACTTATTTACAATATTTTCCATTAAAATTACATTAGCAGGCCACAATTGAGCTGATAGTATAGATGTAAGCAAATTAAATATTTATTTGGGTGTTTTTGTGAAGCCCCTTTCAAGTAATGCACCGTCTTGGCTAAATCCAGGTGTGATAATATATTTTGGTAGTTTGATCTTTCAAATCTCTGATACTCAAAGTACTTACAAATCCAATTCTCTGCATAATATTACTAAAAACAGTATAGAAAAACCTTCCTTATTTATCTGTAAAAAATTGAAATAATCCAATTACCGAATAATTCTCTTTAAATAATGTCTTCCGCCAAAAAATAGCATATCCTTAAAATTTAAAAAACCTCGCTCAATCACTCTATTTGATTACATTTCATCACTTACTTAAAAAAAAAGTCACTAACAGTAACATGGGCTAACAATACCTACAGAAAAGTCCTCCGTTCGATAACATTTGCTGGAAAATGAAGGAAGCCTTAGAATTTGTAATGTATTTAAATAAATTGTATTAGTTAGAGCACTCTTTCTTTCACAGGCCTACTTTGTAAATCATAGGTAACAAAAAAAAGTACAGCAGTTTTATTTGAAAGTGTTTCCATAAGCCAGGAGGGTTGGTCGACCCGTCTATAAAACAAAATTTACAATTCAGGGATGGAACTCGTAATTTTTAAAATCAATTAAATTTTATAAATTTAAAAATTTGTATGTCAGGAGAGGAAGTTGTATAGTCGCAATGGCGATGATATCTGAAGCCCTCATTAATGGTCCGATAGACTTTACTCCTTTAGAAAAATTATTTATACAGGGTGTTTCAAAGGTCTGATAAGGATCAACCACGAAGTTATTAATCAGGATATCAAAAAATGTTTTATACAAAAGTAAAGTAAAATAATGAAAAATGAATAAAATTTAATAAAATCACTAGAAAGTATACAGAATGTTTCATATCAAAGTTATAAAACAAAAAAATCGATTAATTGCATTACTGAATCTTCCAAATTCAGCCAATCAAAAACTCCAAATTAAATTTATCTGCTGAGGTTGTGTCTGGATATAAAATCGAAAGAAAATTCATATATTGTCGAATAACTGCAGAACAATCTTCCGTCAATTTAACTTGATGTAGTTTTAATGACATTCTTGCTCTGCAAAGATTTCTTGTATTTGCAAAATATTTGTTTGCTGGAAATAACGTCATGGTCAAACATTTGTAATTTACCTTCGAATGGTTTGATTAAATTAAACAGGACATTGCTAACATCTTGTAGATTAATATTTAGTTCATTTAAATGTAAGCACTACCCAGCAAAAAAACATTAATTTGGAGAGCCATTGGACGCCCAATAATAAATAAAAGGAGAAGAACTTTTCTATGACTTTTCCAGGCGTTGTTGTACACGAGTAAACCAATATATACTGAATTAATCTCATTTCACAATTCTCAAAATGTTCGTTTATCTAAAGGGCGTGCAGTTATAAAATCGACCAATTTTGTAACAACGATCATAAAATCTTCCAGTGACGTTCTTAATTTTTTTTATGTATGCATAAATTTATGTAGTGACAAATAGAAGCTTTGTCTGCATGTGCCCATTCCATTTTCTATAACAAATGTGCCTTCAGAACCGAATACTGGCTTTTGTTATTGCACCTGTATGATGCAAAAGAACCCAGAATTGAATGTCCAATTTGTTGGGTGGGGCCTCGGTGACCCAGTGAGTAGAGCTCCTGCTTATGGGCCTTGTGGTCGTGGGTTCGAATCTCATCCGCGCGGTCACTTTTTCGGAATGAAAAATGACCGTGCGGTTCCATGGATATTTAGTGTATGTTTCTTTTATCATTATAAATGATTATTATACAAATTATCGGTTGTGGCAGAATGCCCTAGTTGGCTACGTTAATTCCCAAATCATCCGCGCTTCCTCAACCCTAATTCCTGTCAACCATCCTTCCTTTAAAAAAATTTTAAAAAAACAAAAAACAATTTGTTTGTTGGGTCCTCTACAGTCATACTGCGTGTATTATCAGTCGTTGCAGAAACAAAGTTGGAAACATCTATTTCTCATTCTGTCTGTGTGGACATTTGCAACTGTTCATTTTGTGGTTGTTGATCATTCTTCAGCTGCTTACTTCTTCTTGATATTATTCCTGATACAGTAATAAATAAAAGCTGCTAAACGAGCTGAGCCAGTGATGTAGTACTCTTATTAAGACAGAGAGAAAATAGACCAGAATATTTTATATCCATTTTTTTATAATTTTGTATAATTTAAGCCACTTCCAAGATTCTATCATTTAACGTATTTTTGGATAAAGGCATGTGTTTCATTCTTTGTATCATTTTGTGTTTAAAATCTTCAAAATCTTCAAACAATTTTTAACCATGCTTTTTCATATATTTGAGGCAAAGGAACTAACAGATTTATTTGAACGACTGTCAATAAATATTGATAGGAAAGGTAGGAGTATGATATCACGTGTACCAGTGGATGACGTTAATAACGGGATAATTTATAAGTGTATAAAATGATAAGACTTGTAAATTTTTCTTACGAGTCACTTCAAGCAAGAGTACCATAGGTTCGCCACCACTGATCTAGGATCTCAAAATGCAAAGAAACGCCCGCCGCTTCGGCAAAAACAAAATGGGCGCACCGGGAAATGGTTTTGCAGAATTGGATTTGTTTGGTTTTGTTGTTATTAGGCCTTGATTTGAAAAAAATAAAACGTTTGATCAATTTTTAATTGTTCTCTGTCTTAACCCTTGGCTGCACCTTGGGGTCCCACAGGACCCCGGCACTTTTTCCGCGGGCGTTTTGGTGACCTTTAAATATCGAAAATCTAGAATGTTTTCTGAAAATTTCAATGAAATGCATTCAGGGATTTTCACGAAAATTGAAAAATCTTATAGAAAGAAGCATTTTGTAAAGTCACAAAATGTAACGTACAATTCCAAAAGAAAAGTAGTGATAAACCAATTTTGGGTTTTGCATTTGTTTCAAAGGTACATATGATTAAAATTTTAATAAAATCCACAAAGAGATTTTCAGGAAATTTAACGTGCGCATTTTGTAAAGCCACAAAATTGCACGTAAAATTCTGAAAAAAACTAGTGATATCCCAATTTCGGATTTAGCATTTGTTTCAAAGGTACATATGTCTAGAATGTTTCCTGAAGATTTAAATAATATGCGTTCAGGGGTTTTCAGGAAAATTGAGAAAATATTGTTGGAAGTGCGTATTTTGTGAAACCACATTTCACGTACAATTAAATAGAAAACCAGCGACAAACTAATTTTGGGTTTTGCATTTGTTTCATAGGTACATATGTCTATAATGTTTTCTGAAAATTTTAATAAAATCCATCGAGAGGTTTTCTGGAAAACTGAACAATTTCTCAGAAAGTGCATATTATGTAAAGCCACAAAATTTCAAGTAGAATTCCAGCGATAACTCAATTTTGGGTTTTGCTTTTGTTTCATAGGTATGTCTAGAATATTCCCTGAAAATTTTAATTAAATTAATTGAGGGGGTTTCAAGAAATTTGATAAAATCTCGTAGGAAGTGTGCATTTTGTAAAGCCACAAAATTTCACGTAAAATTCTGAAAAAACTAGTGAGATCCCGATTTCGGATTTAGCATTTGTTTCAAAGGTACATACGTCTAGAATGTTTCCTGAAGATTTTAATAATATGCGTTCAGGAGTTTTCAGGAAAATTGAGAAAATATTGTAGAAAGTGCATATTTTGTGAAGCCACATTTCACGTACAATAAAAAAAAACTAGCGATAAATTAATATTGGGTTTTGCATTTGTTTCATAGGTACATATGTCTATAACGTTTTCTGAAAATTTTAATGAAATCCATTAAGAGGTCTTCTGGAAAACTGAAAAATTTCGCAGAAAGTGCGCATTTTGTAAAGCCATAAAATTTCAAGTAGAATTCCAAGAAAAACAAGTGATAACTCAATTTTGGGTTTTGCTTTTGTTTCATAGGTATGTCTAGAATGTTCCCTGAAAATTTATTGAGGGTTTTTCGGGAAATTTGATAAAATCTCGTAGGAAGTGTGTAGTTCGTAAAGCCATAAAATTGCACGTAAAATTCTGAAAAACTAGTGAGATCCCCATTTCGGATTAAGCATTTGTTTTAAAGGTACATATGTCTAGAATGTTTCCTGAAGATTTTAATAATATGGGTGGAGGAGTTTTCAGGAAAATTGAGAAAATATTGTAGAAAGAGCGCATTTTGTGAAGCCACATTTCACGTACAATTCAAAAAAAACTAGCAATAATCTAATTTTGGGTTTTGCATTTGTTTTATGGGTACATATGTCTATAATTTTTTCTGTAAATTTTAATGAAATCCATTGAGAGGTTTTCTGGAAAACTGAAAAATTTCGCAAAAAGTGCGCATTTTGTAAAGCCACAAAATTTCAAGTAGAATTCCGAAAAAAATTGTGATACTCCAATATTAGATTTAGCATTTTTTAATTTTCATGTCAGGAATGTTTCCTGAGAATATTATTAATATGCGTTGAGGGTTTTTTAGGAAATTTGAGAAATCTCGTAGAAAGTGAGCATTTTGCAAAGCCACAAAATTTCACGTAAAATTCTAAAAAAACTAGTTAAAATCCAATTTTGAATTTACCATTTGTTTCAACGGTACATATGTCTCGAATGTTTCCTGAAAATTTTAATAATATGCCTTGAGGGGATTTCAGGAAATTTGAAAAAATTTCGAATAAAGTGCACATTTTGCAAAGCCACAAAATTCCATGTACAATTCCAAAGAAACCAGCGATAACCCAATTTTGGGTTTTGCATTTGTTTCAGGTACATATGTCTAGAATGTTCCATCTAAAAAGACATTTTTGGTCTGTAACTGTATAAATTTCAATATTTTTAACTCATTTTTCTACACAACTTTTGTATAGAACATTTTTTGACAATTTGACCATTTTCTGAGCGTTGAAACACCCTGTATATATTTTGTCCGTAAGGTCATACAAATTAGTCATAGTATGCCAAAAAAGGCGATGTGGCCTTGTTATATTACTTTCTCCGATTTAATGATAACATGGTTTTTAATGATATTTTTCGCATTTATGGAATTTTTCCAAAAACTAGTAAGATTTCGAAAAAAAAACATTCTTTATAAATAAGTCATATTGGGATTCTCCACAATTATTGTTTATGTAAATAAATTTACGACAAACATTTAATAACAAAAGACTATTTCGTTGTCTTCAATACTTGTTAAAATGCTTTTATAACAAAAATTTAAATAAAAGAATATAGAAAAAAACAAGAAACGGTTAAGGTTAAGGTTAACAACAACTTCCGGTTTTTGAAAATTTTCCAAAAGCTTTTTAGTTTGTCGAATTTTCAAATAAAGCTAATGTTCAAAGTTTAATTTCAATATTATTGAATTCGTTTTTGAGATACAGCTCCCAGAGACGGACACAAATTTTTGGAATCATCTTTAGAGATCTCAAAAAAGATGTTTCCGGTAAAAAATATCACAATGCTTTTCCCTACTTTGTTCGTAGAAAGTAAAAATCACTTTTTGAAATAACTACTTTTCTGCCTACGATCACAATAAAAATATAAATATTTGTATCCATAATCGTGTGTAATAAGCGAATTACTG
The DNA here is from genome assembly GCA_910593695.2 of Ocypus olens. Lineage (NCBI taxonomy): Eukaryota > Metazoa > Arthropoda > Insecta > Coleoptera > Staphylinidae > Ocypus > Ocypus olens. The sequence goes on from OU343052.1 coordinate 40,837,784, forward strand.
AGTTCATTTGAGGAAAGTAATGTTGAGAAGAAATTCGGATTAACGGAATATTTAAGATTTTTAAAATAATTCAAATTGACACCACGTACGTCAAAATTTCTTGTCAATTTTTTTTACATTATTTCAATAATTATTGTAATTACAGACGATTTTGTTATATTATACTCATGTGGAATTACTCATTAGTTCATTAAGAAAATTATTAAATTCGTATAATAAATAACTATTTTTCATTTTCATGAATAAATCCTGTTATTATTTAATTCAAATAAGTGACTAAAGTTGTACTTTAGATCTCTAGAGGTTAAATTTTTAAATCTCTATTGATATATGAATATGAATCAAGATATCCTTGGTAACCGAATAAACAAAGTCAACATTTTAATGCCATTTTATGATATCTGTTAGTTATTAAATAGCTGCAAGAAACGTGCTAATACTAAATTAATTTATACAATATTGAAGTGACTGCTAGTTAAAAATTACTGAAGCAGTACCAGCTGCAACGTATGACTTGCTGCCTCACAAGTCAAGACATTTATATCGTGTGAGCCACAAAATTTTGTTTCAGAGTTGGCTGTGAAATAAATGAGGTATGTCGCATATTATTACATCATGAGACTAGATTAGTTCAATTGAATTAGATTAAAAAAAAAGAATTAATCTCAGACATGACTGCTATGTTTCTCTCTCTCTCTCTCTCAGGCATAGCCAACTCAGAAACAAAATTCTGTGACTCACACTTTATGAACAATACAACGCCTTCGCAGCTTGGAAGAAACATAATAAGGTAAAAAAAAATATATTCGAGAATGTATTGCTGGCATATTTTTTCGTATAAAATACATGCGTAAGACTATGTGATGTAACCAAGAGCTAAAAAAAGAAACAGCCATATTATTTTAACGAAATTACAGGGTAGCAAAAAATAAGAATTATATAAGGTTAACCCCAATTTGTTATTGTAAGAATTATAATTCAAAATATCGTCCACACGAAATTTTAATTCTTCAAGAGCCATTTTAAATATACTAGGCGTCTTGTTATTAAAAATTAATTGTTGTGCATAAATATCTGTCTCAAGGGATCATTGACGGAACGAATTTAGGGGTTTGTTTGCAGAATTACATTTTAAAAGGTCCATTACGTTGACTTATTTAAAGTCTTGCTTTAGCTGTGCTTAAAGAATGGTGCAAGCAAAATACCAAATTAAGTGTTACTTAAAATTTAAAACTGCTTTAAGCGTAGCTTAATTATAATGGTGGAAATGGGCATAAGTGGCACTATTTAGGAAGGGATAAAAATACGTTTTATTTCAAAATTTTGAAACTTTTTAAACATACTGATATTATACCTGTAAGTACACAAAAAATAGTGATAAAAAATTGTTTTTTAAATTAAAAGTTTTCGAGAAGCATTTATTAATAAAAGTTGTCCACTTCTTTGTTGCCGTCAATATTTGCTAAAAAATTGTTTTCTACTATTTATAAAAGAAAGATTCCCAACGGTTTCCTCAAGTTAATTCCATTTCTTTGGGAAAATAATCTCGAATCCAATTGTATTTCATTCCATTCAAGTTAAATGAAATAATTCTTTGAGACTTGCAGATGTTTAAATTTTACGCAAGGGCACACCCAAAAATGAATTCCAGAAAGCTGAGCAGGGATCGGCTCAAAGGGCGCCTCGATTTGTCGGTCGCGAGTTATTTGCACTTCGCTTTTTCAAAGCGAACTGCCACAGTCAACGTGGACCGGCAAAGGGAGGGCTTTAATAATTTGATTTAGTTTATTGGTTGAAATTTTAAGAGGAATTATGGAATAATGCTGACCAGAGAATTATTTCAATCCAATTTATAAAACAATATCATAAAACAATAAGTGTTCCGTCATAAAATATTAGTAGATGATATTAGCGGGTTCTGGGACAGGAAGTAATCCCGGAAGTAATCCCGGAAAACCGGAAGTAAAATCTGGGGGAATTTAGTGGCGGGAAAATCAAATCTGGGGGATTCTGGTGGGGATAAATTCAAATTTGGGGGAATTTGGGGGCGGGAAAATTAAATCTGGGGGAATCGGTTGGGGATAAATTCAAATCTGGGGGATTTTGGGGGCGGGAAATTCAAATTTGGGTAATTTTGAACTCAAAATGGCCGGCAACTGTCTAAATCTGGGGGAATTTAGTGGAGGGAAATTTAAATCTGGGGAATTAAAATGGCAACAGGGGAGCTTTAAGTTCTACAGTGTTGCCGAAAAGGCATCTGATTTCCGGGATGTGCATCCGGTTTCACTAGAAAACGGCAACGTCGCAGAGCTTTAAGTTCAATTAAGTAGCGGGAAATTCAAACCCCAAGTTTTACCGGTGTACCAACTAACATCCAAAGTTCTACAGTGCTGCCAAAGAGTCATCTGATTTCCGGGAGTTGCTTCTAGTTTCATCCTAAAATGACAACGCTGCTATGCTTTAAGTTCAACTAAGTGGAGGCAAATTTGAAAATGTTTGATGAAATGGTGATAAAAATTAATTTGGTACGTAAATTAGGGGTATGCTTAGAAAACAAAAGTGTTTATTTCTTTTGGCCAGGTGTTGATTTCTTTTGGCCAGAGCGAGTCTCGTTTTTTGATGACTAATGCAATTCTTGGGATCCGCATGATGCATGGTTGTGCAATAATGAAACGGGAATGGAAACATTGAAATTATGTAAATAATATTTGTGTCTATGTGTGTGTGTAGAAGTCTTCAAGGTTAAGAGAATTTGAATACCACAGCTAGCAATTCCGTATTATTTAAATTTACATTCCAAGTGTGAAGGTGAGCGCAACCGCAAATAAGTCATCGACTATTAATATCGAATATGTAATGTACCCAATGCAATTTATTATAAAATTCGAGCTCCGCGATAAAGATGAATCAGTTTATTCAAAGTCATCGAAAAATAAACAACCATGTTCCCCTGTGAGATTTGTTGTTCAAGTTTCACCCTGCGTCATAACAGAACAAAGCACATGAAGAAATATCACCCTCAAGCTCCATCTAATCAAGCGTTAAATGGATTTTCTGGAAGTTCAAGAGCGGTACCACCCATTCCTTTACTCAAGCGTGCAGCCAGCACTTCTCCAACCGTGATCCCGGCGAAGAAGGTTAAGATGAGCCAACCTATCCTCAAGTGCAACGCGTGTCAGGAGGAATTTGCAACGCCTCAACTTTTTGCAGGACACGTGAGGTCTCAGAGGCACCTCCAGATAATTGCAACGTATGAGGATAAGGGTATCATGAGGATAGCATCAGCCTTCAGGAACCGAATGGCCAGTTACCGGATTCCATCGCCTCAGGACCATACGGATATCCCAACGTTCCTCGAGAGTAGTGAGGAAAAGTTCATCCGTTTGGTGGAACGTCAGGGACATATTACGGCGAAAGTAAACATTGAATTATTCGGTTTGTACACTAAGCCTGGAGATGAGGGGGCGCAAACCGAATTGAAATCATTTAACGCTAAGTTTCAAGTGATAACACCAGCTACTGAATTGAGGGAGGTTTATGGACAATTGTGTAGCACCGTGAAAACAAAGAGTGAAGAGTTTCAAGTAAGTAACTGACCTATTAAAAATTCCAAATAGTAATATGTGTCGCTTTTGTTCACAGGAACGAGACAGCGGATGGGCTCTCCTACAAGTTTCACATTTGGAAGTGAACCTTAATAAATACACCCCTATCCGCGGATCGTCGTACATCGAGCTGCCCCAGGAGATTAAGAAGAAAAAAGCCTGCATCAACGTGCAGAATAAGGATGAGGCCTGCTTCGCCTGGGCAGTGACGGCGGCTCTTCACCCTGTGGATCACGGAAACGCCCCACAACGCGCGACGTCGTACCCCCATTATAGGGAGGTGTTGAACTTGACAGGTATGGAGTTTCCTTTTGAAATTAATAACATCCCCAAATTTGAGTTATTGAATAACATGTCGATAAATGTTTACGGGTTAGAGTTTAACACCGCGAATAATCGTCATGATGTGGTAGGACCGATTTATTTTTCAAAATCCAAACGCGACACACACATTAATCTTCTGTACATCGAGGATGGGGAAAAAAGTCACTATGTCTGGATAAAACACTTATCCAGACTAGTAGCAGCCCAAGTGTCATCACATAAAAGCAAGATGTATTTGTGTGATGGCTGCTTGACCTTTTTCCCCAGCGAGGTGGCACTCTTAGCCCACAGTGAGCATGACTGTAACAAAATTTGTACAGTCATGCCCACTACGGATTTAATCAAAAATAAAAATGGTGACATGGTACCTGGCAATTTGTCGCAATTTACAAATTTTAATTCGAAAATGCGGGTAGCATTCACCGTTTATGCAGATTTTGAATCTTTATTAACCCCTATTGAAACATGTGAGCCGAATCCAAATTTATCGTACACTAATTCAACTCATGTTCACACTCCTTACAGTTTCGCGTATTATATTAAATGCTCGTTTAATCAAAATTTAGATAAATTTGTTACTTACACGGGTTTAGACTGCCCAAAAATTTTTATGGAAAAATTAACCGCGGACGCGAAATTTATTTACGAAAATTATTTAAAACCGATTATTCCAATGTCAAAATTAAGTCCAGGTGAGCAGTATTTATTTGATTCCGCGACCGAGTGTCATATTTGTGAAAAAAATTTAGATGCAGGTGACAAAGTAGCCGACCATTGTCACCTTTCTGGAAAATTTGTTGGAGCCGCTCACTCCAAATGTAATTTAAACTACAAAATTCCAAAATTCTTACCAATATTTTTTCACAATTTATCCGGCTACGACGCTCATTTGTTTATTAAAGAATTTGGTCTAGACAATGAGAAAATTGATGTAATTCCTCAAAATAAAGAGAAGTACATCTCTTTCTCAAAATCGATTAAAGTGGATCAATATACTGATAAGAGAGGAACCGATCGCAATATTTATTTAAAACTAAGATTTTTGGATTCAATTCGATTCATGTCATCGTCGCTTGAAAAATTAGCAAAGAATTTAAAACCAGATCAATTGATTAATGTTAGAAAACATTTTCCTATTGATAATCAATTTGATCTGGTAACGAAAAAAGGTGTATTTCCTTATCAGTACATGGATTCGTTGTCGAAATTGGAGGAAACAAAATTACCGCCGCAAAAATTCTTTTTTAATTCCCTGGCAAATACCGACATCACTGCTAAGGAATATGAACATGCGCAAAACGTTTGGCAGCATTTCAATTGTCGAAATTTGCGCGAATACTCCGACTTATATTTGAAGACCGACGTTTTACTTTTGGCTGATATTTTTGAAAATTTCCGTGATGTTTGTTTAAAGGCGTATAACTTGGATCCGGCTCATTATTACACGGCTCCTGGTTTGTCGTGGGATGCTATGTTGAAATTGACAGATATTAAATTGGAATTATTGACGGACATCGACATGCACCATTTTGTTCGCAAGGGCATTCGTGGCGGTATAAGTCAGTGCTCTTTACGCCACGCCCGAGCGAATAATAAATATATGCAGGACTATGACAGGACAAAACCATCGACTTATATGACATACTGGGACGCTAATAATTTGTATGGATGGGCAATGTCTGAATGTTTACCATACGGCGGCTTTGAATGGTTAAGCGCGGACCAAATTCAAAATTTTCATGTTGAAAACATCCCCGATAATTCTCCAATAGGTTACTTCCTTGAGGTGGATATTGAGTATCCTCAAAACCTTCACGATCTACACAATGATCTACCTTTTCTAGTTGAAAATATGGTACCGCCTGGCTCTAAATTTAACAACACTAAATTAATTCCAAATTTAAATAATAAATCGAAATATATCATTCATTACCGTAACTTGAAACAGGCGCTATCAAACGGTTTGAAATTATCTAAAATTAACCGAGTTATTTCTTTTAAACAATCGGATTGGCTGAAAAAGTATATCGATTTGAATACTAGCATGCGACAATTGGCTGCTAACGATTTCGAGAAAGATTTTTTCAAATTGATGAACAATTCTGTTTTCGGCAAGACGATGGAAAACGTGGATAAGCGTGTAGACGTGAAATTAGTGAATCATTGGGAGGATATTGGTAAACGCCGCGGCGTGGAAAGCTTAATAGCAAAATTAAATTTCAATTGTTGTTCCATATTTAGTGAAAATTTAGTGGCAATCCAACTTGATCGATTAAAAGTAATTTACAATAAACCAATTTATGTCGGTTTTAGCGTTTTGGACTTGTCAAAATTGTTAATGTATAATTTTTATTATGAAAATTTAAAACCAAAGTATGGCAAAGGTGTGAATCTTTGCTACATGGACACGGACAGTCTTATATTGCGTGTTACGACGGACGACTTATACGATGACATGAAACAGGACTTGGATAAATTTGATACGAGTAATTTTGACATAGACAATAAGTATGGCATCCCATTACAAAACAAAGCCGTGTTGGGGCTTTTTAAAGATGAGCTCGGGGGAAAATTGCTAACTGAATTTGTTGGGTTGAGGGCTAAAATGTATGCTGTAGAAACCCCCGAGCAACTTATTAAAAAGGCTAAAGGTGTCAAGAAATGTGTTGTCGTGCAAGATTTAGATTTAAGTGATTATAAAAATTGTTTGTTTAAAAATGAACTTTCATTTAGAAAACAAAATTTATTCAGATCTATTAAACATACAATTTTTTCCATCACACAAAATAAATTAGCCTTATCGCCTCATGATGACAAACGGAACATATGCGCCGACGGGGTTCAAACTCTAGCCTGGGGACATAAAGATATTGTCTAATAATCCAGATTTGGGGATGTTATTCATTTTAAAAGGTAGCTACTTTAAATCTGTCATGTTTCATATGCTTCGCTATATATTTGTGTGTTTTCGTTTATATTGGGATATATTTTTTTAATCAATAGAATTATATAATGACTTAGTTTAGAATAGGATTATACAATGGCTTAGTTTATAATAGGATTATATTTGTTAGCTTAGGATAAATAGATTTGTAAATTATAATTTGCCTCAATACAAGTTTATCATACATTCAAGCAACATGGAAAGAATAATTGTATTACTAGTTGTTATCATTATTATATGTATTTCAATTTAACGGTAAACATATGATTATATATTTAATTATTTAACTGATGATAACAATTTTTACAGATGAATTTCACCTGTTTTATTTTATCTACAGCGTTTATATTGTTTATATTATGGGTAATGTGTATTGTCACTGGAGTGTTAAATATTATACACATTAAGTTTAAATAAAAAACACACATGTTAAAATTGAAAAAGCGATTTATTATTTCCTTAACCAGTATTTTCCTTTACATATTTTAATATTTTTTGCACGTTAACAATACTACAAACACTTAAGTTATTCCTATGTGATTGACAACAATAAATAGATTTTTTTAAATTAGGACAATTATCATCATATTCTAAATTAATAACAACATCATAAAACTGTTCCAGGTAAGTACATTTTTGGCTACCTTTCACGTACACAATATCCGCTGACAATTTTTTAAACAGTTTCGGTAATTCACTTAAATCACTTTCACCACTGCTGTAGGGGATTCCGTGGTAATTGTTTTCCAACCACCTAACTTGTTTCTTGAGTTCTTCATTTAGACGGCAAAACGGTGTTGGTGGCTTGAATATATATGCAAGTAATTTTTCTCCATCGTATGTAGCGGCAAGTTCCTTCGGAGTAAAGTCGGGTGTGTTGAATCCCTGGATGTCAATAAATAATATTTTCGGCGGAGGAGGTGACGTAATGCGTTTCAAGAGAACAGGTTCCAAAGTTTTTTCCATTTCTTGAACCCTCTTATTAAATCGAAGTCTGTCTATTGCCACCTGCATCCAGTTTATGGCATTATCATCTTCTTCCACCACATAGGTAAAAATGACAGGGACCAAATCGAAGCACACTTTTTTAAACATCTTAAATTATTTTTCTAACTATGCCAGATAACGGTGTGTATTCAACAATGGAATCGCTTAGAATGAGACAATAAGCACGAGTGTTGTCTTTAAATGGTTCAATAGCTTCCATCTCAATGCGCAAGTCCACCGTTGATGACTTTACGCTTTCGTTTTGTTTGGATACATCAAATACGAATAATGCATAATCTTTAAAATTCGTAAATGAGAAATGCGGTCTATTTGTATGATTGTAATAACTCTGCTGAAATTGGCAATACATGTTGTATACAGTTAAGTAATCATCATTTCCAAAATCCAAATTTAAGTGATCATATGGATAAGATTCTGAGTTCAGGTAAATTCGTATGTTTCTTATATTGCTGTTATCAAACATTGAAGCATCAGCACTACCCACACCCTTTTTATTTTCTTGGAAAGCGATAATTATGTATCGGGGCTTCTCCAAACTGCTTGAGGTTTTTACGGCCCATATATCATCTCTAGATTTTTTCATGGTTGGTAGTTCATGCAATTCCCATTTTCGAAATGGAATTAATATATTTGGATCGTTTTTAATTTGCTCAAACATTTGCAATTTTAATTCATCATTCAGTTGAATGTGTGGTACACGCCATTCAATTTTATTAAGTTTAAATTTAATTTGGGCAACAACCGCATCATCATCATCACATTTGAAACAATTCACATCACTGGAGGATCGCAATAAAACCAATTCCTGTTTTACATTGATTATTAATTTTTGGTAATCCTCAGCAAATCCCATTAAACACTTTAAAGGTATTTGCGCATAAAATTTCTTGTTTGGAAAAAATGTTTTTATGTGACCAGTCTTAGCCCATCCAGAAATACCGAGCACTTTCATGTCTTCTGAATCATCATATGAAACATATCCTTTTAGAGTACTAGTAATTCCCAAATCCCTGGTTCGATCGACTTCAATACCGTTTAGTTCATATCTAATTTCCTCAAACAGGAAAGCGAACGCATTTGTAACTAATTCAAATTTTTTACCCGCAGATAAATTGTATTCAACTTCCCCGCTCAAGTAAATGTAGCTGTCTGCTGGACAGGTATAAATATCTTGATTGTGTATTGTTATCCTTATCTCATCGCTGTTTCCAAAGTTTGTAGCTCTAGGTTGATATGTGTGATATTGATATTTGGCAATACTCTCGTCGTAGTGAATTTTATCGAATACCCCAATTTTATCCATTATATTTGATTTTATAACCGAGAGAAATTAATTTAGCGAGACTGATACGTGTCACTTCTTTGGGTGATGAACTCAAAGTGATAGTCTTTAGGTGTGCACCCTCCTTTTTATCAAAAACAATACCCATCACAATGTCTTTAATTCGAGTCTAACCAAAATATGTTCTCCTCTAAAATTTACAAACTCGCCTTCTTGATCAACAATTCTCAACGTTATATTATCAATTCTATCTCGAGTTTTTACAGGTAAATATAAAATATTTTTCGGCTCTATATTTATAGCAAAACCTGGATCAACAGATGGACTAAACTCGAACAAGGTGTGGGACAAGTTACTGTCGTAATAAGCACCGCTAGTAATATTGCACTCGATTCTTATACTGTTAACTTTAATTATTTGCACGGGTAAATCAGATGTATGCAGTGTCCCCGCTTTTAGAATTTTATTTCCGGAAAATCCTAATAATTTTCCAATAGTGCCTTTATGCGACGAAAAATCAATATCGTATTTACTTTTAATTTCACTCTTTAGAGTATTATTATTAGGTTGAAGTGATAACACTTTATCAGCTTCAGTTTGTGCCGCTTCGCTTATCAACAGCTGACGTTGTAAATATGATTCAATGTCATTAATTTCGTACGATCCCGTTGGAATTGAGATTATTTGATTTTTCCCATAAATAAATTTATTGTTCCGGTCCTCTTCAATATTCGGAATTGAATTATATGTATGAAATCCTATTAATCCTAAACAATATGGACGACTCGGATCAAGTTCAATTGGTGGATAATAGCTTACGGAGAGCACACTACTTACACCTTGCAGAGTGAAAGTTTGAGACATGACTAAAACATCTTTACTATATCATCTTTATTTATACAAAAATTCTAAGCACAAATGTCCACAGTTGTAAGAACTAAAGTTCTGATATTGATCATGATTATATTTTATATGACAATTATTAAAATATTTAATCAATTCTAGAGGTGGTGATAAATTTCCGAAACTATCAAAGTAACGAACAGTATCTCCAGCCTTTTTATAAGCCACCCAATGCGTTCCTAATCCATTCTTGGAATCCAAATTAATAATACCTGCTTCTCTATAATGTGGTTTTGATGGTAGCGCATCACGCATAAACACTCCTCTAAAATGTTTAACGTTTCTAGCCCCATTTAGCAAATCAACATCGGTTAGGGCGCGGTTGGGTAGCGATTTTAACAGTTTTTTGACTTGTGTTGTTTGATAAAGAGGCCCATACCTTTGCGATATGGTTTTAAAAATAATCCTTTCCCCGGTTTACCAAGAGCAATAGCTTCCATCGTTTTATTGTGCCTTTCAGCTTCCGCAAGTTTTGATCGCGCATCTTTAGCACTATTCACGGCTTTAGCAATACCAGCAGCACCCCCAGCCAAGGTTCCGAGGGCGCTCAATCCGGCAAAAATTGGAATTAGTGGTAGAATTCCACCCTGTTTTGGAATCGGTATAACTCTAGGAGCTCTAATTTTTTTCTTACCGCCAACCTCTCGTATAGCAATCTTTGCTGCAGATAATGCAATCTTACTACTTGCTTTAACACCTCCAGGTTTATTAATTTTTCGTTTAAATCTTTTGATAGCTTTTCGAGCCTTCATGACTACACCACTCCTCAAAGGAATTTTCTTGATACCCATTCCAGTTTTTCTCTTGATCTTCATCACGTTAGTAACAGCCCACGCTGCCGCTTTCTCACCAAAGTTAGAGTCCTTAGCCTTGACTCTAGCCCAAGCAGCCTCCTCTAATTCTTTATCGGCTTTGTGTCTTTCGTTTAGGTCTTTGTTCTGCGAGTAAGCAATATCGTGCTGTTTACAGGCAGCATCCAGTGGGTTAACACCAGGGTCGCCTCTTTTTAGACGTTTTTGTAACTTGGTTCCTGGACCGCAGTACTGATACCCCGGTACATGTACTTCGAGCGGGAGCTTGTTGATTAATGAATTAATGATACCTTCACCACTGTAAGTTATCATTTAGGAGACAATCACTGCTACAATGTTATATATACCCCCATACAGATGAAATTGCTATTAGTGCCATGAAGGTTATCAAACAGAAACAATCTCTTCCTATTTCAAATTTAGATAAGTGGGTAGGTGAGGGGTTTAAAAATCAAATGCGAAGACATGGTGATCTACTACCTAATTCAATTAGAGCGGTGATATGCGGTCCATCTAATTGCGGTAAATCGAATGTAATGCTATCACTCCTGTTCAATGAAAATGGTTTGAGATTTGAAAACGTGTACATTTACTCTAAGTCACTTTATCAGCCAAAATATACATTTTTGCAAAAGACGTTGGATGCTATCCCCGAAATTGAGTATTTTCCATATAAAGAGAATGCTGAAATTATAAGTCCTGAGGAGGCAAAAGAAAATTCCGTTTTCATATTTGACGATGTAGCGTGTGACAAACAGGATAAAATTAGAGAATTTTTCAGTATGGGGCGACATAAAGACGTTGATTCGTTTTACCTTTGTCAGACCTATACTAGAATTCCTAAACATTTGATACGGGATAATGCTAATTTTATTATATTATTCAAACAAGACGACCTCAACTTGAAACATGTGTACACTGATCACGTGAGCAGTGATATGACATTTGAGAAATTTAAGTCTTTATGTGTAGAGTGCTGGAAAGAAAAATTTGGTTTCATTACTATCGATAAAAACTCGGACGAAGGTAGATATAGGAAAGGTCTTGACCAGTACATAATACTGAAGTAATCATAGTTTCGCTACAGTATTAAAACAGCTGTACAAAGCTACACACTTCTTGTAACTACCTGTCTTTTAATAATAGCTACCTGATTTTGAATAACAGCTACCTGTTTCTGAATAACAGCTACCTGTTTTGGAATAATAGCTACCTGATTTGAAATAACGGCTACCTGTTTTTAAATAACAGCTACCTGATTTGAAATAACAGCTACCTGTTTCTGTGAAATGACTGATGTTAAAAGAAAAATAATAGCAGTTCAAAAGGCTATTAGAAATAAGGCATTAGCTCTGAAATTAAATCGTAATGAAAATGATGAGCGGTTAGAAAAATTGTACAAACCAATCACAGAGCCTTTAAAATCAATCATAAAAACTCAAGAAGAGGTGAATTTATCATTGATGAAGCCTGAATTAATGCCCGCCTCTACGCCTAATCCGTCACCCGCTAGGGGGAATTTTAGGATGGTACAAATTCCGAGACGGTTGGAATCCTCTACACCTAATACGTCGCCCGCTAGCGGAAATTTTTGGGAGGCACACATTCCGAGACGGTTGGAGTTTTTGGGAGATGAAGAAGTTTTTGAGCGAGATCCAAATGAGTCTTCATCACTTAGAGATATTACCTCCGCAGAAGAGCCTCCTTCTGAAGAAATAGCTAAGTATTTAGATAAATTTGCACCTCTACCCAGACAATATATTGAAGAATTAGTACACGCTGGAGGTGATGATTTTGATGCTGTCTTTGGTGTAACTTTCAATCCTGAAAATGATAAGTTTCGAATCGGAAAAACAGACATTGATCTAGATGGAAATGATTTAATTGTTAATAATGTGCGTTATAAGGGTACAGTGGGTTTATACGAATTACTCTTTAGAAAGGAACCTACGGCTTTCCATACTGAAGATGAGAGAAATTACATTGATATTCTGAAGAGAACAAATACGTTACACCGCGATTGTGACCCCTCGAAACAGATACGAGGCAACCCATCTCACAAATACAGAACAATCATAAAGCCTCTGCTGGATAAATATCCAACGCCGGTAAACAAATCATCGATTCCCCGGAAAGAATTTTATAACAGTCAGTTCCAGACTTTAATGAAAAAACATGGAATTAATCATTATTCCACTTACACGATTATGAAAGCCTCGATGGCTGAGCGTGTAATTAGAACTATTAAAGAGAAACTTTATCGCGCCTTTAGTCTGAATGGAAAATACCGCTGGCTAAGTATTCTGGATCAGATCACGGATGATTACAACAATCGTAAACATGGCACGATAGGAATGCGTCCCTCTGACGTCACTAAAGATAAGGAGAAACAGTTATTAAATTCGGTTTATTCACATATTAAAATCGCTGGACTTGTAAAATTTCGAGTGGGTGACGTGGTTAGGATAAGTAAGCAAAAAGCACTTTTCGATAAGGGGTACACACCAAACTGGTCTACTGAATTGTTTAAAATTATGAAAGTTAAAATATCGAATCCCACAACTTACCTGCTTCAAGATATGCAAGATGCACCAATTACTGGAGCATTTTACGGCGAAGAACTTCAAAAGGTGAAACATTTGGACGTGTATTTGGTGGAAAAAGTTTTACGGAGGAAAGGCGGCAAGATCTACGTTAAGTGGTTAGGATTGGACAAGTCCCATAATAGCTGGATAAATAAATCTAATATTGTATAATATTGAAATAAAAACATTTTTTTCATTAATACATTTTTTTATTTTTTATAACCTCTACATATAAAACATATTGTACTTATAATAATAAATAATATAACTGTTGCTATTGCCCAAAATGATATCCACATGCTGAGAGAAATTTGCTCGAAATCATCCAACATCATCGGATGAGTAAAATTCCTTCCATTCTCTTCTTGAATTGGAAGCTTCATTTTGAGTGGTTACAAGTTGCGAGATTTATCTTATATATGCACTCCAGACAGCGGATCTTTGGTGGTGGTGGACCATCGACCTGATGTTCACCTGTACTAAAATGCTTGTGGCAGGGAAGTCTCTCTTCTGCTTGCTGTTTATATTCTGATGGTAGCGCCCCCCAAATTTCTAACAGTTGAACTCCTTCGACCTTATTTAAATAATGAATGGGTAAATATTTTACTTGATTCTCTGTTAAACGCTTTTCATAAAAAGCTTCAATAGCCTCATCTACTTTGTTTTCCATTCTAACTCTGTCAAGGTATGATTACTACTGATAAACACTTATAATTTCACTGAACTTAATAGTAAGAGGTTTGATGTGTAATTAAACATATTAGATAAGTTTTAAAATCATACTTTTTATTGAAATATTTTATTTATTTCAAAATCGAGACACATTTTATTATAATGAATATGAATACATTCCAACATTAAATAAGCATTTTGCGAATTTACGTGTGATGAAATTAGAGTTGATACATTGTTATATAAATCACCATCCAATTTTAAACAAGAGGATAATATCATGTTGTAATACATATTAAATTCCAACGCTTTTAATACATTCAACTTGTAATTAATAACTTTTCTCAAATCGAATAAATTTCCAAGTGTTTCTTCCGACACTACAACACTTAAGCCGCGTTGTTCAATCCAAACGGCCATTATATCGCGATACTCGTTCTTGGTGATCTTGTGATCGCCGATGGTGATGGTCTGCTGCATCTCTGAGATGTTGATTGCAGAAAACTGGTTCCATTCCTCCTCGCTGAAGAAGATGCAGGAATGGGCTCCCCAGATTTTCACGATTGGTGTGAATCCTACCGCTGGGCTGATACCGATGGACACGCTCTTTGATCCCGACTTATTGAGAGGATAGGTAGATTGACCCAAAAGTGTCGACTCCTTCTTAACTTCATTTTCTAGCGGATCGACCATTGCAGCACTTTCAACTGTAGAGAAAGACATCTTGATTAGTTGACTGTTTCAACTTGAATGATTACTCTCTCAGAGCAATCTTAAGTATATCCTCGGTTTTGATTAGATTCTGCGCATTATAAGTAAAAACTTACCATCACACTTTAATTGTACATCCTGTCTATAATATCTTGTGTGGAAAAAATTGCTTCCTCTGAATCTTCGTCAATAAATACTGAATCACTGTTTAGGATTGGAGGCTCAGGTGTAGGACTTTGCAGGGGTGTTATAGCAGGTGGTGGTGAATATGAGCTATCCCATGAATCTTCTTCTTCTTCTTCTGTTGCGAATAGTTGTCGGGGTAGATACCTAACGGGGGTTACTGTTGTGAAAACTTTTGTTTCCTCATCTAATTTTCTTTTCTTCGATGAATTAAACTCATCTTGTCGTTTATATGTAGGTAAAAACACTCGTTGCAGAAAATATTTCTTCATTCGACACACAGCACAATCAGCTAATTTCGTCGCACAAGCTGAACAAAACATATGTCCGCAATTAATTACATACTTTACAACGTTTGTGAGACAAACTGGACATCGACCACCATCGTATCCTTCTTCATATTCTGGAAACGTAATTGAAGGTAATAATTTATCAATAATCCATTACAATTTTCTCACCTTCATCTTCAGCCAAATTTGACTCTTTTCTTGTTAGAAACTCGGCAATCACTACCGAACTAGACGACATTCTCTGACCGTTTCTAGACTCAAACTGATGAAATCTTGTTCATACTTGCTTCGTGACAACCGTTTTCTTGACCACAACGACCGGTCTGTATCACAAATTAACGATTTCGATTGCAACCTCGAGCACTTTTACACACAAATTAGCACATACGAAAAAAAAATATTCGTTTAGATTTTTAATTTTTTCAATCGTGTCGCCAACTCGTTGTTTATAATTTTTCGCAATTCTAGGTCTCTCCGCAGTTTTTCGATTGTCTTTTCTAATTTGACAATTTTCACCGAAATAATACTTTGTTTCTTACGCAAAAACTTGCGATTATTAATCACACTTCTAAGATCATGCATCGCGTTACAAGTTGATTACATCAATAAAGATGAATTCATAATAAGTACTCGTTATATTCTGTGGTATTCAAATTCTCTTAACCTTGAAGACTTCTACACACACACATAGACACAAATATTATTTACATAATTTCAATGTTTCCATTCCCGTTTCATTATTGCACAACCATGCATCATGCGGATCCCAAGAATTGCATTAGTCATCAAAAAACGAGACTCGCTCTGGCCAAAAGAAATCAACACCTGGCCAAAAGAAATAAACACTTTTGTTTTCTAAGCATACCCCTAATTTACGTACCAAATTAATTTTTATCACCATTTCATCAAACATTTTCAAATTTGCCTCCACTTAGTTGAACTTAAAGCATAGCAGCGTTGTCATTTTAGGATGAAACTAGAAGCAACTCCCGGAAATCAGATGACTCTTTGGCAGCACTGTAGAACTTTGGATGTTAGTTGGTACACCGGTAAAACTTGGGGTTTGAATTTCCCGCTACTTAATTGAACTTAAAGCTCTGCGACGTTGCCGTTTTCTAGTGAAACCGGATGCACATCCCGGAAATCAGATGCCTTTTCGGCAACACTGTAGAACTTAAAGCTCCCCTGTTGCCATTTTAATTCCCCAGATTTAAATTTCCCTCCACTAAATTCCCCCAGATTTAGACAGTTGCCGGCCATTTTGAGTTCAAAATTACCCAAATTTGAATTTCCCGCCCCCAAAATCCCCCAGATTTGAATTTATCCCCAACCGATTCCCCCAGATTTAATTTTCCCGCCCCCAAATTCCCCCAAATTTGAATTTATCCCCACCAGAATCCCCCAGATTTGATTTTCCCGCCACTAAATTCCCCCAGATTTTACTTCCGGTTTTCCGGGATTACTTCCGGGATTACTTCCTGTCCCAGAACCCGCTAATATCATCTACTAATATTAATGTGGGATTCGAGCAAATTGGGTCACACACATATTTATAACTTGGTGTTTATAAATATAAATGCGTTATTGTTTTACAACTCGCGTTATATGCTATTATATTTCTACGACGAATTAATCACATGTTTGACTTTGTATTTAAAAATTTCATGCTTTACTGAAACTTGATAGTAAATAAGTAATCGTTTTTAGCATCGCCCACAACGATTGTGGTTTAAATTAGCTACTAATAAGTGTAAAATATGTTAATAATACATTTTAAAAAAATTATTGTTATCTTATATACCGGGTGTGGCACTTAAGACGCCTCGGACCATAGCTCCTTTACAATAAAAGCTATCGAAAAAAATCTAAGAACAAAGTGGTGCATAGTTACCGTCGCTATGTTTCAAAAATATTTCTAATCATCAGTGGCGTGGCGTACTCCAGTGGCGTACCAAACTTATGTTTTTTTTTTAATAGAATGCCCTATTTTTTATTGCAGATTTGGAAAGTGCTCGACGAGTACTTATTTTTTTATCTAACATGTTATACCCTTCACTTTAGCGGTTTTGCTGTTATAACCCCTTCTTTAAAATTGCGCCCCATTTTTGAGATTTTTTTGTAGAGAAACTAATTGATGCCGGCGCCTAAATTTTGAATTGAGGTACAAGTTAAGACCTCGTATACCTTCACATATTTTTTTTTTCGGGTAATTTATGGAAAAAAAATAATTTTTGATTGATCTTCGCATGTTGTCATTTTTTCCGAAATTTTCAAATGGCACCCCCCTAAAAAAATTACGGCGCTGTACAGCCAAAACTCTAAATTTTTCATTGGTGTAAAAAAAATTACACATTGCATAACAAAATTTCGGAGAAAAAAGGAATTTCATCGCAAATGTCGGGAAACGTTTTCCGTTCGAAGTGTGCCATGAGAAAACAAAAGATTGGTAATTGTCAAAGTAAATTATTAGACGTCAGTAGCAGCCATAAATCATTTTTGATAAACGTTCTAAAAATGTTCCGAACTCAAGAGGAAATGGTTGACATGATATTTATTCTTGGAGAATGTAACAAGGATTGTTTCTTGACATCACGAGTGTACGCTGCGAGATATCCGCACAGGGCACATCCAAATGAACGTGCGTTTCAAAAAGTGTTGGAGAGATTTACTACTACGGAAAGTGTGAAACGGCCAAGGAGAGTTAGAAAGAAGGCAGTTATTACCGAAAATAATGAACTGCAGGTTCTGGAGGCAGTTATTGAAGATCCTCATACCAGTATGCGTGATATTAGTAGGAATCACGATATTTCAACGCGATCCGTACATCGTGTACATGTTTTCCGCGAAAACGGTGACATATGATCCTACGGTATTTTTTTGTTGTTGTCACAAATATAATGGCATTCGTTAGGTAAGGGTTAAATTATAGTTTATAGCATTATAAAAAGCAACAATATTGGACATTATTCATTGTAGTTATATATTCTTACTCGTTAACTATGTTACTACTGCGAGCAGACCTCAGAGACAGTAGCCTCATTACTTTGTGATTATTTCTGATACGTTGACTATGGCATATGTTAAGTGAATTTTGTAATAAGTTCTATTCTTTTAAGTAATAAAACATCGACCACTCTTTGTTGTTATTCCTGGAAGTTTGTGTGTGTAATAAAGGAATAAGAACTAACTGAATGCTACGAGCCGTTTTTCTTTATGCCCGCATCCTCTTTTTAGGTAATTCCCCGCTTTTATATCTACGCAGGGTACTGTTTATTTTTACGCAGTCACTAGCATTTATCCCTTAAAGCATTTCGCGCTATCTCGCGTTTGTTTTTGTTATGATAATATTAATATATGATTCTTATACAGACTGACGATATTATCATTCAATATGCAAAGGGATTAAAATTTGTATTCTACTTTAAAAATAACTGGATGTTTTTAACTTCAGTCGTAAATTATACAGAGGTTTAATTATCTAAGTAATTGTGGAGGCTTTCACTTCGTGATACATTTTGAATAATTCAAATAAAACGAATAACTTTGTTAGTATCACTTTATTAACTTGGAGTAGTTACTATAGTTTCGACAATTTCAGCTTGTCATTTTCAAACTATGAATATTTACATTACGATTGTACATTTATATATTTTTATTTTTACAGAGCATTGAACAGGGGGGAGAATATTAGGTCGGTCTGGTCGGTTATGAGTGGGATGTCCGGATTACGCTTAACCTTGAAAACTTCGATGGACTCGAGTAAATCCATTTTTAATCCCTTCTCGGTAAAATGGATCACCTCGAGTACATCTTTTTCAAAGGAATGTTCATTTTCCCTAATGTGATTCGCGAACGTTGATTTGTTATTAATATTTTTATATGCGCTGATGTGTTCTTTTAGACGGGTGTTGAAATTGCGTCCCGACTGACTGAATATATTCTCCTTGACAACTTGCACATTTTAACTTATATATACCAGATTTGGACATTTTATGAATGGGCGTTTTATTATTAAAGATAATATTACTTATTTTACTTGGGGACTTTACTCATTAGAGAGCGAGCAGCAGCGGCCATCAGGCTAAGAGAAACAAATATGTGGCTCGTAAACAATGAAAGAGGGGACCATGAAATGAAACCCTGAGGTACCGGTGGATACAATCTCTCGAAAATACATATTTCACAAGAAGCTCCAAGTAAACCTAAAGCATGTAGACTCAGGTGAAGGTAGCAAACATGGATCATGGAAAACAGGGGCCTGGGATGGTATATTCATGTAAAAACCTATCCTTTAAAAAGAGTGCAGCTCTTGGTATAGCAGCTGTTACTGCCTATGGATTTTATCTGAAGCGGTGGATCCAAACACGGCATTGACGGTATATCAATCAATGTTTTTATCAAAAATCAGGTATGGCATAATACACTGGGGTGGAACAATAAACATCTATGAAATATTTAAGTTACTGCGTGGACATTTCAAAGCAAATCAATTATTAACTGTACCTGCACTATACATATTAGAGTGCTTAAAATTTTGTTACAAAAATAAAAACTTTTTTGTGCCGAACAGTAACAGATCTGTCTCGAGATACAAGGAAGATTTAAGATTTCCCCAACAAAAGTGTGCATTTTATTCATGTGTAAAATTCTATAATACCCTACCGCTTCAGGTAAAAAATATAAAACAAATTCATGAGTTTAAGAAGGCTATTTTCAACAAATTAGTTCAAATTGAACCCTATACAATTGATGAATATTTTGTTTATTTAAACCGAGTGCAATGATTTACGTGAATATGTATGTACGTTTTAGAATATATATTTATAGAAATTTATTTATTTATTTGAAGCTGCAGAATTATGTATTAGATTATAATGTTAACATTACATGTCTTGTAATTCTGTTGCCTGGTGTGACGCTGTCAAATTATTATCAAATATCAATTTGTGTTTGAAATTATTTGAATAAAGCAATTTATTATTATTATTATTATTATATCAACGAGTACCCTAAGGTGGAACTCGTGGGTATAGTACACGCAGCAAGAGAAATCGCTGATAGAAAGGGTACCTACGTTTACGATAATTAAAATGCCCACATCCCTAGATTTTTGAATTTATCTAATAAGAGGGTATTTTAAGATGTAAATTAGATCCCCATGGTCAGTGGGCCAATAATCCCCTCCGCCCTCTCTGGGGGTTAAAAAACGGGTTTTTCTAAATATTATTTTTTTACTGATGAACGAGTGAATATATATTTTTTTTAATCATGAAAATAGTCTACGTAAATACCTATTTGACCATTTTTTTCCAAGGCCATTCAAGATCATTTGGTCTCTAAAAAAAATTTCAAAAGTTTTAAAAACGCCTCATAAAATAGCAATTGGTGATTCTTTAGTGAAAAACAAAAATGCTCCGAAAATTTCAAAATGTGATATCTCAGCGAATAAGTTACAAAAATGAAATGAAAACCAAAAGGTCCGTTTTTTAAAGATTTTCGCCTGTGGCTAGAAAATGTTGATATATATATATGGGAAATTCTGGGAAAAATGACAAAAAACCCTTAAAAAAGTTTAAGAATGAATTTTTCAAGATGCCGCGGCATGATATAAATATGTCTTGATGTATATTTTAGTATATTTTCACGGAGTAAACATGGTGCAAATGTCAAAAACCGGGTACAAGAGAGCGATGTAGGTTAAAAATTGATTTAAAAACTTTTGGAATTTTTTTAAGAATCTAAATGACCTTGAATGGCCTTGGGAAAAATTGGTCACATAGATATTTGGGTAAACTACTTTCTTAAATTTTTTTATAAGATTTTCATTCACTCGTTCGTCAGAAAAAAAATAATGTTTATAAAAAAACATTTTTTAACCCCCTGAGAGGGCGAAGGGAGTTCTCGGCCCACTGACCATGGGAACCTTATGTTTACACCTCTTGTCGCGTACATCCAAAAATCTAGGGATAGGGGCATTTTGGCTATACCAAAATACCCTCTTATCGCGTAAATTCAAAAATCTAAGGATAGGGGCATTTTGACTATCTTAACCGTAGGTACCCTATCAAAGGTAAAATTGTGTAAAGTATCACCGACTTCAGAGCAGCAATATTATTAATTACAAACTGCAAAATCACCTCAGAACTAACATTGGAATGCTGCGCGGCCTTAGAGAGAGAGAGTGGCAAGCGACAACTAGGTAACCCTTTGCTGGGTACCAACAAACGGGAACAAGATAGCAGATGAACTGGCAAGAAGAGCTTTCAGACGCCCCATATTCGGGCCGGAACCTGGCTTACCGCCCGCTCTGTCAAGCATATTATCCTTATTAAAAGACAGATCGACAAATGACAAGCCTGGCTGCAGGTTGGCAAAAGATTTCATCTTGATGGACCCCAATATTATTAAATACTGGTGGAACTTCTAACTGGGCACTGCAATCTACGAAAGCACTCGGGCCTCTGTCTCAGTCTCATCTGTAGAGAGTGTGAATCTGAAGAGGAGACCGGCGAACACCTACTTTTGGAGTGTTCTGACATCTCCACATTAAGACATCCATAGAGTCCTGGCGGTTTCTAATACCAAAACCGCTTGTATGATGTCTATTGCAAACATCACAAAAGTCGTTTGTGTATGTTATGAAGAGCAGAGGTCCAACCACGCTGCCTTGCATAACACCTACGTTTACTGTAGTAGCCTTGTTTACCATTTGTCTTCAGCTCTATAATCTCTTTGTTGTTACCTAAATTTAACTTGAAGTGCTATATCACTCCTCTAACAAAATATTGGTACAATTTTGCTAGTAATATTTCATGGTCAACACTATCAAACCAAACGCAAATGATAGGTCAAGGAAAACCCCACGTGCCGACACTCTCTCTTCCATGCTCATGGACACTTTTTGAAAGAATTTGTAAAATGATAAGTCAATACACCTCTTTGGAAGATATGCGTATTGACTCTCATGCATTAACATGTTTGTACCGTTATAGACAAGTGTATTATCCCAGTATACAAGCTTGTGAGTTTGTTTCATTTTTAAACTGCAGCTCCCCTTATATTTTTGATAATACAACTCAAATTTGGGACGCTGATTGTCTGGCACTGAGAATACAACTCATGGCCTACTAGAATGTATTTTGAGCCAATCAGATGCAACAAAACGCATCGCAGCATGTGTATCACCGCGATGATAAAAAACAAAAGTAGCGGTGATATTTTATTGTGGTTTTGTCAGAATTTTAAACCTCAAAATGGACATACTAAATCATTGGGATGCAGTTTCTAGCAGTAAAATCAGTGAAATGGTGAAAAATACGACGCCCAGAAACACCGCGAGGAATAAAGAGTCGCAGTGCCGACAGTTTACGGAGTCTTTGTGCTGCAAGAAACTACAAGACGAATTAAAACATTGCAATATGTGAGTGGTCATCAAGATTATAAAAGGTTATTCGTTATATTCTCTCACTAAATATAACTCGTGGTACGATTAATAACCGATGATATTTAGTCGTTGAAACCGAAGCAGCACATTCAACTCGCGCTAGCGCTCGTTGAATCTGCAGCTCGGTTTCAACTCCAAAATATCATCGGTAATAATCATACCACTTGTTGTATTACGGCTGAGAATATAACTGATTTGAAATAATACAACTCAAATCTGGGACGCTGATTGGCTGGCAGTTAAAATACAACTCAAATCTGGTACGCTGATTGGCTGGAAATGAAAATACAACTGATCCTTGAAAATACAACTCGAATGTAGGACGCTGATTGGGTAGCGTTAATACAAACTAGACAGTGACAGTGGCTGTCAAACGGCGCATTCATTACACGAATTTGTAAATTCCGCTACGTTTATACAAAATGTGGCGTTTTTGAAACCGCCTGTGCCACAGTTATAAAAGAAGTGAAAAAATACGTTCCGAACATACATATCCAAAACAAATTTTATATTTAATTCGTTATATTCTCTAACCGAACATAATGCGTGGGGAGATTAAAACCATTGCAATTTTATTTTGAAATACACTCGTTATAATCTCGGATGAAAATGCAACTTCTACTTCGCAGTGGTTGTATTTTCATCCGCGATTATAACTCGTGATTTCATTACTCGCATTATAAATAAACACAATTAGACAACACTGTTATCATAAAGATATCTTCCATACTCCACACCCCGATTCATATATAAGGTTTTTATGCATTTTGTTCTCAAAATAAATAACTTCTAAATATATTAGAATACCGAAGCCATAAATTCTGTGCGTGCAGAGTTATTAACTCCACCGCAATTCCAATATTGCATATTAATATATGCGCAATAAAGGGGAGCGCAATAAAGTTACCTGAATAACTCGCTTCGGGCAATAAAAGCTCCTAAAAGGGCACGCACACAGAGAATTCACAAGACCTTTTTGTAGCAAATGTCAAAATAATTCTTAGTGAATGTGCCGGAAATATTTCAATACAACAATTCTACAAAATATTCATTTAGTGCCATAATTTTTCTCTTTTGTTAGTTCTCTATTACCAATTTTTTTATTTCAAACTTGGAATTTAAATTAATACAATTCATATGCAAAATCATACAAATCATATGTTGTTGCTTCCGGTGGCATGTCGCCAGGAGTAATTTTTAATTTTCCCCAAATTTTGCGATAAAAACACTCCGAAATGAAGATGTTCCCGCCAAAATACGAAAATAATTACGTATGCAATCTTGAGTTTGTCTCGCTTCTAAATAAAAATGTTTTAACTGGAATTTTTTAATCTTGATTTTGGTTTTTCACAAGAGTTTTGTAATCTTTAATTAGCCTCACTTTTAACCTCTAAATTTGTACCATTTTTTTTATTCTTTCTAATACATAACGTTTACAGATGTCAGTAGTATATATTGACGCTTACTTAATAATAGTTAGTTCAAGTAAAAATTATAAATTAAAAATTAAAAATGAAAATTAACATTATCACAAGTACAAAACATTATTTACATTTAACATATGATTATTACAAATGTGTGTAATTATAACGAAATAAATTAAAATAAGACAATTAAAAATAGATATTTTAAAAACATACATCAACTAAGAATAAAATGCACTATTGTTTCAAATATGTTTTTTTTTATTATCCAAACTTGAGTTTGTCTCACTTTTAACCGCACATTTATATTATTATTATTCAATATTTAGTTTGTCTCTGGGTTATTTATCAGAATTTTGTAATCTTTAGTTTGCCTCACTTTCAAACTTCAATGTTTACGACGTAATTATGCAATTCTTAGTTTGCCTCACTTTTAATCTCAATATTTACAGCGTAATTATGCAATCTTGAGTTTTCCGCACTTTTAAGCTGAAAGATTCTACTAGAAAGAATTCTTCCATGTTCCTTCCTGTGTGTATCGACTACCTCGTCCCCATTCAACGCTTGGTTAATTGAGCAGTTCCGTTTTAATTTTCCCGCAGTGTTGCCTCATATTTTATAACCTGCTTTTACTCATATTTGATAATCTCATTGAGCTAAGTTAGATAGTATTTCAGATTACCCTAAAAATATCCTCAAATATTTCAACTATTTTTGGCCTTATTGTAGGTTTACAGCACTTTCTATACATTTTTCTTACGAGCATTTGAGGTTAAATTGTCACAAAACTTTTCTCGTTGGCCTCAGATTTACTACGTTTCTCTCGACTTCATAATATGTTTCCAGTAATTTCATTACGGTAATTTTGATAGTACTTCACATTACCCTTAAAAATATACTTCTTTGGCCTCATTTGATGATTCAATTTTGTAATAACCATGGGTTTGTCCTCACTTACTTGAATATTCTAACTGGATTCAGGTGATTCGGGACGATGCTTTCCTAAAGTGTAATAATAAAGCAATAAAAATACCTTAAATTTAAAAGACGTACCCAAAAAAATACCCCACTGACAGCAGTTCCCCAAAACACACCCCAAAATCTTAATGAAACCTCAATTTGGAGAAAAAATCCTCAATCTGGCAACACTGTCCGGTGGTCAATAAATGATTTTTATAAAGCTTTCTACTGTAACGGAGTCCCTTTATCCATTGATTTAAAATGTGCAGTGGCTAAAGTTATCTTGGAAGGTAATTTTGGATTCTATCCAATAGGATTTTATTTTTTTTTGTTATGATATCTTTTGGCCAGCAAAAGTGGACTTCTTCAAAGTACACATTTTCTTGCCGTTTTTACTGTATTTTACGTTAGAGCGCCGTTTTGTAGCGTCCGGTGACCAATATAATTTTTTAGGGATTTTAAACTGTACATGCTTTTATTCAGTTTGAAAAAAAACGTGGTTATTATAATACAACCTTTTTAATTTAAAAAATAAATATATGCGAAGAATTTCCCGATTACGAAGTTATACACCACTCTGTGGTGCAATTGGTAGCTTCCCAGATAGTAGATCTGGAGGTTGCACGTTCGATCCCTGTCAGAAGCATGTTCAGCTATATACGAAGAATCTTCGTCTCCATTATTTATTTATAAATAATGTAAATACTATTATAAAAAATAAATGATTAATTATTTCTATCGTGAAGGGTATAATAATGCATCATATCGACTTAAACTCCATTATTTTTCACGCCCACTCCATAAGAACCAGCAACCCCCGTGGTAAATTTTTAAACGCGCCGGAGAAGTCGGTTGCCGGGGGAGGTGGAAGGCGGCGAAAACATTTTTTAGACCTTAAAAAATATTTCAAATAGACTCTCGGTCTTCTTTTTTTAATTTTTGGGTTTAACCCCCAAATTTTTACCACCCCCTTCGGTCAAAACTGGTTAATTTCGACTCTCTTCCCCCTTCTGCGCAACCCCGCCAAATTTCACCGCCGTACGTTAACCGGTTTCGGATTAATTCAGAGTACCGTGGCGGAACGTAAAAACACCTCCGGGGGGCTGAGGCTAATTTTTTGGAAATTTTTCCGGCACCGTACACCCGAGAACTCTATCGATCCCTTCCGGTGCTGCCCCTCTGACTCTACGCCACCACCCCCCATGAATAAAAAGAAAAAAAAAAGAAAGTGTTAAAACTAAAAAACGTACGGTCCAATTTGTTTCTAATTTTTTCTAGATACTCACCTCGGTGAACATATCTGCCAATTTTAATAAAAACCGTTAGAGCCGTTTTGGTGCAACGGTCTCATATATGAAATTTCAGGGGTCCGCCGAAACGCCGCCACTGACTTTATTTTTGATCCTAAAGGATCCGCCGATAGCGGGATCTCTTCACAAAGCATCCGCCCACATTATTTATATCGATATATTTTTTGATTTAGTGCCCCCTTAACGAGATATGGTTTTTCAAACAGCGACCAAAATTGTTTTCTAAAGTTTCCGCTCTCTCTGAGGTTTCTTTCGCGGACGTATTTTTTTCTATTTAAATCCAAGGAGCTCAAACTTCTAGGATGAGAAGAGAGAGTAACGTGCTTTGATTTGTAATTTTTTTGAAAATGTTTAAAGCACCCTTCCAGAGCCGTCATTTGGCCCGGTCCTCGGGTTCGTTTTGGAGGCCTATCGTTTGATTTTTTCAACAGACAACCATCTCTCCCTCTAACGCATCCCCAGTAAGTTTCACCGGTGCACGTAGACCGGTTTCGGAGTAATTGGACGAGACATAAAAATCACCCACTGGGGGCAAAGGCAAATTTTTTGGAAATTTTTCCGACACTGTCCGATGCACCCCAGAAAGCTCTATCGATCCCTTTGGGTGCTGCCCCTGTGACTTTACCCCACCACCCCCTGTGAAAAAAACGAAAAAAATTGAAAAAAACAAGTGTCAAAACTCGGAGACGTACAATCCGATTTTAATCAATTTTTTTCCAGGTATTCTCCTCGGCAAAAAGAACATCCCTGGCAATTTTAACAGAAATCGTTATTGCCGTTTTAGAGCCGCGGCCTTATATATGAAATTTCTGGCGTGCGCCAAAACGCCGCCACTGACTTTATTTTTGCTCTTGAAGGATCCGCCGGTAGCGGGATCTCTTTACAAAGCATCCACCTACATTATTTATATCCAAAAACTTTTTGATTTGTTATCCCCTTAACGAGATATGATTTTTCAAAAAGCGACCAAAGTTTCCACCCTCTTTTTCTGGGTCGTATTTTTTTTCTCAACTCAAATGTCAAATTTTTTAATAACTATTGAAACCAAATCGAAAACATATACAAAATTCTTACATAAAGTGCATATTTTTTAAAATATCGATTTTCTCCAAACCGCCCAAAACGATTCAAAATCATGTTTTATTTTATTTTTACCCTCTTCGGTACTGCCGATGGAGATGACCTGCTTAGGCAATGTGGTGGTTATTAAGAGGTATGTATTGAGCAAATTTGATCGTACCAATAAACCTTCCTGAGGACTTCGGGGCCTTCTTTTAAAATTATAGATAAAAATTTGTAAAGCCTTGCCTGCATATCCTGGATGATTTGAAACCACTTTGTCCTCTTCATTGAAGACAGCTCTATAACATTTATTCTTTTAATTTTTTCGATTTTTCTAATCGTTTGCGAAGTTTGGGTGAAAATTTCATGACATGGATTCGGCTAAAATTTTCACAAAAGATACCTCTTATTGGAAGGGTTAAAAAATGACAACTATTTTATCTCTGGGGGCCCCCGTTCCGGGCCCCGGCCTTCAAAGTTAGCGATTCAAGATTATTTTTCGGGAGTCTTCCTGCCTTTAGTTTTGAGTTTAAAGAGTCTCCAGTGTATTTACAAAGCAATACCCTACAATATTTATATCGGAACATTTTTGATTTGTTGCTCCCTTAAGAAGATATGATTTTTTCAAATTTGACCAAAATAATTACACCAATTTGGATGTTTATTTCAAGCACGTATTTTTTGCAATTAAAGAGGAAGAGTTGAAATGATTAAGGTCAGTAGAGGGTACGACTTGCTTTCATCAATAATTTTTTCAAACAATCGAAATCAAAATTTTCGATCGTCAAATTTTGAAACCTCGAAAACGAGACTGTAAATTGTATAAATTTCTCAGACGCTCACCAAATAATTTTCAAATGATCAAAATTAATGAAAGAAAATAAACCTTTTACTGTTAACGTCCGAGTGCTTTCTAAACAGCAAATTAAGAAATACATTGATAGTGCGTCACGTTTAACAGATTACAAGAGATTCACAAAGTGAGATTTGCAATGAGTTCTTGCACGTGAATATAACATACAAGCGGAGCCCGGTCGATGGCGCAGCACAGCAGAGCTCTCGTTCGTCACCAGTAACTTTCCTTAATTTTAAAGGGCCACGCACGTACGACGGCGCAGCGCAGCGCAGCGGAGCCGTCGTTCGTCACCAGTAACTTTCCTAAATTTTTAAGGGCCACGCACGGACGACGCCGCAACGCAGAGGAGCCGTCGTTCATCACCAGTAACTTTCTTAAATTTTTAAGGGCCACGCACGGAAAGGATTATTTAAAGGCGAAAGCGAATTCAATATTTTCTATCAATAATCAAGAGCTTATTACAAAAATAAATTGATATTCACAAATCTAATTTTTTATCGATCAAATTCCATTCCTTGTGTAAGTTTGTATATGTGGATCGTTCACATTTCTGTGAAGTATTATTAATTGTATTCGTCACACTATTTCTACCACTCACAATTAAATAAAGAATGGATGCATCATTCTTTCAACAAATGGTTTAAAAACTACATGAGAACGAAACGCCTGAAGCGATACTACTTACAGACCTCCTTCGCTCTTTTATAATATCATCGTAGAAAAGTATAATATGGAACTGCCACGACTTTACCTATTTTTTTGCTAATGTCAAGATGGATGTATGTACGTCTGTTTCGGATAAAATCTTATTACGCAGAAAGCATAGTGTATTGCATTATTTGTGAATATATCGCAATGCTTTTCACATAGTGTGACACTGATGTTTCCTTCAGTGGCTGGCAGCTACCCCTTCCACGGAGTGCCTCCGTGCTATGCCGGCAGGAAGCTGTCTGGCTTCATCAAGCTGCACTTCCTCCTGTAACCTTTTTTCTTCGTCTCCGATACGTAAAATGAATTTTTAGATGCTGAGGTTGATGTATGTATAAATGTATGCTTTCGTAAGGTTATTGAATTTCATGATTTTATAAAATAATAAAATAAGACTTAAATTGAATAAATATTTACATCTTAATGAGGTGAACTATTATTGATCCCCACATAATGTGCTCTCAGCGCCAGTGGTTGGCGCATTTATCTGCAGGACTGATACTTTGATCGTGAAAGTCAAGAAAGTTTTGATCTAAAATTGGATGGATTTGCGATACTATTCACTACCGGGATGCAATTAATGGTAAAGTATCAAGTTTAGTTACACATGCAGAAACCCTTAAATTGGTAGCAAAGTTAAGTAATGCCTAACAAATACAATTATTAATTTTCCTTCGTATACATAAGATAATACTGTTTAAATTTATTAGGTGTAAATTAAATTTAAATGATAATTGTAAAATTAAGTGTGTTTTTGATTTTAAATCCAGCTTTCACTTGTGTAATTTATGACTTACGTAAACCTTTGTAAATAAGTTAAAAAAATAAATAAGTTATTAATATTGTGGAAGTATTTGGTAGACTTCTCTTACAGGGTACTAGTTATAAATAATTTTTAAAAATTAATTTTATTTTTCATTACAACTATAAATAAAACGTGTACGTATGTACTAGTAGTAATGGTAGGCCTGAAGTTTTGTGTTTATGTTTTGTCATCAGCTCATATTCAACGAAACGGAAATATTTTTTGTAGATTGCTATTTAAAAAAAAATGTTTGCAATAGCAGCGAAAAAATAAAAGCCAAAAAAATATTCAATAGTTGCATTTTTATATACCTAACAATTTCTATACAGATAATTAAAAAAAATATTGTCATTATGCGATACTTGTAGACACCCTGTATCAGGGGCGGCTCGTTATGTAGAGCCAAGGAGCTATAGCACTACCTCTAATTTCAAACGAAACAAGAATTTTTTTATTAATTCTAAAAACACTGATTAGTCATTTTAAATGTTAAAACGATGCCTGCGAATGTTTCATGAGACGAGAAAAATGGCAATGCAATACATTAAGATTAATGTATTTTGAGTAAATCTGAAAAGTTTCAAGTGTGTTACAGTTGTTTTTGTATTTTCTTTTCACTCCGAAGAAGTGAAATTTAAAAAATTTTAAGGGCTGTTCTCGGTCGGTTATCTTGAAAACTTGTGTTGGGGTATTATGGGTTTTTAGAGGCTTATTATGATTAATGTATTTTGAGTAAATTTAGAGAGTTTCAAGTGTGTTGCACTTGTTTTTATATATTTTTTTCACTCGGAAGAAGTGAAACCTAAAATCTTAAAAACCAGTGATGGGGTTTTTGAGTTTTTTGGAGGATCATTAAGATTAGTGTATTTTGAGTAAATTTGGAAAATTTCAAGTGTGTTGCAGTTGTTTTTATATTTTTTTTCAACTCGTGCAAATTAAAAAAAACTAAAGCGCTGTTCTCGGTCGGTTATCTTGAAAAACTGTGATGGAGTTTTTTGAGTTTTTGGAGGATTATTAAGATTATTGTATTTTAAGTAAATTTCGAAAGTTTCAAGTATTTTACAGCTGTTTTTGTATTTTTTTCGCGTCAACAAAAAATTATTATATTTTTTCATAAATTTACACGAAAAATCGCAAAAGCAATCGACGGAATGTATTTGAATTTTGTACGAAATCACTCTTAAATTAAGATTGAGTGATTTTGTAAAGTTTCAAGTGGATGGCAATTGTTTTTATGTTTTTTTGTCAACAAAAAAAATATTATAATTTTTCATAAATTTACAAGAAAAAATGCCAAACCAATCGACGGAATGTATTTGAATTTTTTATCAAATCACTCTTGAATTATTATTTAATAATTTTGCGAAGTTTCAAGTGGATGGAAATTGTTTTTATATTTTTTTCGCGTCGACGAATTTGTTGCAATATTTTTCTAAATTTTATCTGCTTTCACATTGAAATATTCTAAAATTTAGAAATAATGCATTCCTAATTTTTACGGAAATGTAGAATCACATGTGTTGTCAGTTGTTTTGGAAAGTTTCAAGTCGATGGCAATTGTTTTTATATTTTTTTCGTGTCGACGAATTTGTTGATTTTTTTTTTTAATTTCATCTCCATTCACATTGAAATATTCTAAAATTTAGAAACAATGCATTTCTAATTTTTACGGAAATGTAGAATCACATGTGTTGTCAGTTGTTTTGGAAAGTTTTAAGTCGATGGCAATTGTTTTTATATTTGTTTCGCGTCGACGAATTTGTTGCAATTTTTTTGTTTAATTTCATCTCCATTCACAGTGAAATATTCTAAAATTTAGAAACAATGCATTTCTAATTTTTACGGAAATGTAGAATCACATATTTTGTCGGTTGTTTTGGAAAGTTTAAAGTCGATGGGAATTGTTTTTATATTTTTTTTTTCGCGTCGACGAATTTATTACAATTTTTTTCTAAATTTTATCTGCTTTCACATTGAAATATTCTAAAATTTAGAAACAATGCATTTCTAATTTTTACGGAAATGTAGAATCACATGTATTGTTAGTTGTTTTGGAAAGTTTCAAGACGATGGCAATTGCTTTTATATTTTTTTCGCGTCGACGAATTGATTGCATTTTTTTCTAAATTTTATCTGCTTTCACATTGAAATATTCTAAAATTTAGAAACAATGCATTTCTAATTTTTACGGAGATGTAGAATCACATGTGTTGTCAGTTGTAATTTACTGAATAATTTTGCAACAGTAATCGTTTTTTTTTTTTCAAAAAGTATATTATTTGCTAAGCGGCTCTACCATCAAAATGTTCCACGAGCCGCCACTGCCCTATAATAATAATAATAAGTCTTTATTTCTCTCTTAAATTATAATAAGATATACAATAAGAAAGAAAGTGCGTCATAATAAGAAAAACATAAGCATACATCACTAATCAAAGTATTCTTCTAAACTATACAATTCTTTTTCACATATGAACTTAAACAAATTAGTTTTAAACTTCTTGATAGTTTTGATACACTTAAGAGAATCAGGTAATTTATTAAATAACAAAATGCCGTTATAACTGAAGGAAAAAAAATGAAACACTTGAAATTTGCGAAATTTCGATCATTTTCAAACCGCTATAACGCGGCGTATTTTCAATAGATTTTGATGAATTTTTAAGGGCGAAAAATTTTGAAGTGTCTTCTTTAAAGTTATGCACGCGAAATTAAGCGTAACCCCTTCCGCCCCCCTCTAGCGCTCCTGTAAAAAAAAAAGTTTTTTCTGGAAACCATGACTAACTTAGACGATGTCTACGGAGTAGTGTCTAGGGAATTCAAATAATCAAATTTTAATGCCTTTATGGTAGATCGAGTCGACAAAATTTTTCCAACTCTCAAAGATTCATTGAAATCGATTGAAAATACGAGTTATGGCGGTTTGAAAATGGTCGAAATTTTCTCGAATTTCAAGTGTTTCATTTTTTTTCCTTCAGTATATAAATAAAACTATTCTTTTAAGTTCCATATTGCATTAATTTCTTCACACCATTTTAGTAAACATGCTAATTTTCTCAAATTAAAAAGCACCGAAATTCACTCGATTTATGCGTTTATAGTAATCTCGGCTTTGCCGGTCACCGGTGACCCCCATGATTTGATTTGAATATGAAGGGTTGTTAATACATACTTACGGCGTGTATATTTGTCACCTATTGTTATTATTCACACAAAGGACGGAATTGTATGATGAATTTAATCAATTATGTTCAGCTTCCAACACCTGTATAATGCTGACACAGGGGAGAATTATGAAAACACGGTTGACCGAGTGGATGATTCCGCTCCCCTGGGACACTCACGCATCCTGGGATGTATTTAATGTCGCGGAACGGTCGACGGAATCCGATTTCATTTCAACCAGGACGAACTTTTCTAGAGATTTATTGCTATGAAATTTTCACTCCGCTTCATCCCAAAAACAAAAAGTTGTAAGAATAAAATTTAGTGACTGAATAATCTATCTGGAATAAATTATTATTATTTTTATATTTAACTTTAAACTTAAGGTTTTCTCGGTAAGACTAACAAAAGAACTGAACAACTTTAGGCAAAATTCTGCACATCGGAAGTAGGTTTTTACTATTTTTTTGATATTTTTTTAATGGTGCAAATACCATAAAAAATGCAAATAATAATTTAAACGGAAGCTAAGTAATAACTTCTCAATGACCCCCTATTTTAACTTAATTAAAAAAAAAATAATTGCCCTTAATTAATAAACTATACAGTGCGCGCCTAAAGTATGGAATATATTCAGTATAAAACCGAAATAAAATATTTTTGTAAAAAATACTCGAACAGGTCGATTTTCTTTTATAAAAATACACATTTTTGCATGAAAGCCAATTTTCAGTTGTTATTTGTTTTTGAGTAATGACGTCATCCATTTTATTTTTAAATGGCAATCCTCTATTTTTGTTCTTGATTTTGAGAAATATACCATTTTCCACCAACCGGAAATTAACATGTGGCCTTATGGAAAGGGAATACCGAGACCCTGAAGATTGACGCTCACGGACACCAGTTTGTTCAAATGAACGAATTTTGGTTTATGGATATGGTAGATAGTTGTAAATGATAGTAATGGATTCTAGGAGAATGTGACTACACACTTATATTATATTATCTATATTAGTTTTGTGAGACCGCATTAAAAAAATTCTCAAAATTGACTAAAATTTCTGGCCAAATTTCGAGTAGCCACTCTCAGAGGATGTAGCAAAAAACTACGAGTATAATTGGGCTGAAAATTTAACCAAGCATTCCTCGTTCTTTTATGAACATTTTGTTCTATGTTAGAAGTCATTTGATCATTTCATGATTTTCGCCCGCTTTTCCATACCAATAGTCGGGAAAATATGTAAAAATGTTGGGTCTCAGAAAAATCTGAAAAAATTCATGACTGTTCTTAATGGTGGTAAAAAGCGTATAGAATAATTATTTTTTCGAAAAAAAAAACGGAAATTAACACGTGGCCTTATGGAAAGCGAATACCGAGACCCTGCAGATTGACGCTCACGGACACCAGTTTGTTCAAATGAACATATTTCGATTTGTGGATATGGTAGATAGTTGGAAATGGAAGTAATGGATTCTAGAAGAATGTAGCTACACACTTATGGTATATCATTTATATCCGATTTCTGAAACCGCACAAAAAAATTCTTAAAATCGACTGAAATTTCTGGCCAAATAATCCAATCTAAGAGCATGCAGTAAAAAAACTGCAAGTATAATGGGGCTAAAACTTTAACCAAGCGTTCCCCGTTCTTTTATAAACATTTTGATGTGTGTTATAAGTCATTTGGTCATTTCATGATTTTCGACCATTTTTCCAAGAAAATATGTAAACAATTTTGGATCTCAGAAAAATTTGAAAAAATTCATGACGATTCTTAATCATATAGAAAAGAGTGTAGAGTGGTTATTTTTTAGAAAGAAAGAGATCTTTTTATGGATGAACAACAGGTATAAAAATGTTGCCATCTTACATAATACATTTTTCGAGTAAATGACAATTGAAGGTCCGATATTTAGAATTTTTGCAAAATGACCAAATAATGTCCAAAGTATGTATCCTGGATTCAGAAAAGGCTGTCAAATATTTATTATTCTTCTGCAATATCTATTTACGTGAACGTCGTTTCCCAATGTACAGCAGACATTAAGAACAAGTACAGAAATAAACTTGATTGCAGATTTAAGAATAAATATTTCATCATAATCTCGATCCAAATTTACAGACAGCACGTTTCAAAACAGCAGCAATGGTGCTGTTTTTTCTTTTTGCAAAAAATAAGAAGTTTAATTTGCAAAACATTTGTTAGTGTGAGTTTTTGTCACAATATACATGTTTTTTTTTAAGTCATATGTATCAAATTCATATAAAAATATATGAATAAAGGAGTTGTCAACGCAAATTTAAAAAAACTTTAAATAATTCCTATGGATAACAATTTCTTTAAAGTTGCGACACGTAATTAGTTTTGAAAGGTGAATAGCTATTCAAAAATTAAATAAAAAATCCAGGTCCGTATTTAAAAAAAAAATAAGTTGATGTGGGTATCTAAATAACGAAACATTGTATTTGAAAAACAAAACTATTTTCTGGAAGACCTTACAAAAGTGTGTTAAGTGTCTCTTGGTTTTTCAAAATAACCAGTAATAAAGTCGTAAAAAATAAAAACCAAAATTGACTATTTCGGTTTTTATCGAATATCTCCTGAAGTCGTGGGAATATTTTAAATAACTTTTTAACAAATTATTCAGAATAAAAATGCGCAACTTTATCTTAATTTAACTAACTATATCTCTTACCGTTCCTGAGTTAGCAATGCTAGTGCATCGAATTTGTATCACCCTGTCTACTATTTTTAAAAGGGGCCCGTGAGTGTGAAAAGTTTGGGAACCTCTAGTATACGTCAACAGGCCACAAAATTTAGCTGAACCAGAACATCGCATTAAAGATGAAGTACGCTGAATTAGCTCGGAAAAAATTCAGAATGTTCAAGAAGAATTTCTACACAGGCTTGTGTATTCTTAAGGGGCATCTTTGATGATTTTTTTTTCAAAGCGAAGTAACAAACTATAAAAAAGAGACTTTTTGCATTATAAAGCCCACCTTTTGTGCTTCGTATTCACATTTTATCACAAAGATTAAGTTATAAAATCCCCCTCTTTCAGGGCTGTGATGTCAGCGTCGCAAGATATCTTGTTTCCACGGTTACTATGATTTCTCTTTGCCCGTTAATCGCAAAATCTAAAGGGTATCTTAAAGAAGAGTGTATTTCCTTGTCGTTGACGGATCCAATTTTTTAAATTCGAATTTTCAACAAAATAAAACCTTCAAAATAAGAGTGCCGATTTTCGATAAAAAAAATGCACTTTTCTTTGTCAAAAAAAATAGAAGGAATTGAAATTTTCAAAATCGGATCCGTAGACGACAAGGGAATTGTATAAGCTATCAATTAAAAAAAACGAATAGGCAGATCGGTTAATCCTTCTTCAAGTTATCATTGTAACCGACGTGAAAAACACTGTTTTGAGAAAAACGCGTTTGAAGTTTTAGAACTCTATTGTGAAACTGAATTTATTCAACTTCACGTCATCGTCAATTCCTGGAGGAATACAAGGAGCTCTCCTGATCGAGATTTTCGTCCATTTGTTGGTTTTTAGCAAGGAGGAGGCTTATACGGGCCTTCGGAGACGAATGTTGTGCTCAAATTCCCGCTGGTGTATGCCGCTAAGAGTCGTTGTTTTCTGCGAATTGAGCCGCGTTTTGTCCAATCGTCAGTCTTCATTATTTACAATAAAGATGTCCTCCGTTGAACAAACAAATAGAGTAACATAAGTCGCGATTTAAACGACTTCAGAGTTGCTGTTTATTATCTTCGGTGCTATCCTCTCGATCATATTGTTAAAACTGTCTCTGTCAGCTTATTTATACTTTCAATGCCTTTGCGATTTTTTTTGTATTTCAATCTCAAAAGTAAGTTATATGGTAAATAGGATAAAAAAAAACCGTTGTATAAACATCCGACTCTTCTACCTGCGCACTGCTTCAGAAAGGGGAGACGCACGCATGTGCGCTGTAACCTCTTTATTTATTCGAATTTCACAAAACGGTTTCAGGCCAACATTCTTGAAGGTTCAACTGTAAAAAAATTAAAATTAAAAAAACCGATTTTTTAAACCGACAAATATGCCCCCTTAAGAAGTTGGTAGATGGCAGTTCGAACACTTAATTTAATATTTTTATTTGTTCGGCACAGGAGTTTTTTGTTTATTTTGTGTTAACGATAAAATTTACACTTTCTCACTTTTAAGAGTCATTTACTCAAAAAAAATCTAACGTAAGTTTTGACGTAAACACGATTGTTTGATTTTCTAATATAGTTTATTTAAATTGTTTAAATATTTTGGATGATTTTTCCGATTACGAAGTCATACTTATAACAGTACGAAAAAAAATAAAACGTTGAAAGTTGTTTAATTCAAAGTTACCTGACAATGGACTACCACCTAATAACGGTCACAACCATCATCTTCATAGTATTTACATTATTTGTAAATAAATAATGGAGATGAAGATTCTTCGTACATAACTGAATCAAAAGGCGGAGCCATGTTCACACTTTTGATTCAGCTAAATACGAAGAATCTTCGTATTCATTATTTATTTACAAATAATGTAAATACTATTATATGTTTAAATATTTATTTAAACGGTTTAAATAAATTACATTTGAAAATAAAAAATCGTGTTTACCTCAAAAATTAATATGGATTTTCAAATCCTGAGTGCCTCATGAATCAGTCAACTAATGTAAGATGTTAACATTTTTACACTGTCAGTTCGACAATGAAAAGATTTCTTAAAATTAAGAAAATAATAGGGGTTGGGCCCAGTGGCGGCTCGTGAAACATTTTGATGGTAGAGCCACTTAGCATATAATATACTTTTTTCTAAGAGTCTTAGAAATCCGATCGTAAGTTCAAAAGTTAAAAAAAAATTTTTTAACAATTTTATTTTTTTAACCTACGTCTATTATGTAAGAACAATACTTTGCGTTTAAGAGTTATCCTCAATAATAATAAAATATTGTTTTGACCTTATCTGTCCAATGAGCACAACACTTTGCTGAAAGAATTTTCGAAATCTCTCCTCGCGTTCATAAATTGAACTGTAAATTACATGTTTTGGGTCTTATCTGCGTCTATTCGTTGAAAGAATTTGCCAAATAAGGTCATCCGTTCAAGAGTTATCCGTAAACAACGAAAAAGCAATTAATTTTTTGGTCCTATTGTACTTTATTGACTCGAAAAAATATAAAAACAATTGCCATCCACTTGAACCTTTACAAAATCACTCAATATTAATTCAAGAGTGATTTGGTAGAAAATTCCAATACATTCCGTCGATTGCTTTGGCGATTTTTCATGTAAATTTATGAACAATTATAATCATTTTTTTTGACGCGAAAAAAATTTAAAAACAATTTCCATCCACTTGAAACTTTCCAAAACAACTGACCACACATGTGATTCTACATTTCCGTAAAAATTAGAAATGCATTGTTTCTAAATTTTAGAATATTTCAAATTAAAAAAAAATGTAATAAATTCTTCGATGCGAAAAAATATAAAAACAATTGCCATCGACTTAAAACTTCACAAAATTATTCAATATTAATTCAAGAGTGATTTGGTAGAAAATTCAGATACATTCCGTCGATTGCTTTTGCGATTTTTCGTGTAAATTTATGAAAAATTATAATCAATTTTTGCTGACGCGAAAAAAACGTAAAAATAGCTGTAAAATACTTGAAACTTTATAAATTTACTTAAAATGCAATAATCTTCCAAAAACTCAAAAAACTCCCATCATAGGTTTTCAAGATAACCGACTGACAACAGCGCTTCAGATTTTTTTAACTTACACTTCTTCCGAGTGAAAAAAAAATATAAAAACAACTGCAACACACACTTGAAATTTTCCAAATTTACTCAAAATACACTAATCTTAACAATCCTCCAAAAAACTCAAAAAACCCCATCACTAGTTTTCAAGATTTAAAGTTTCATTTCTTCCGAGTGAAAAAAATAAATAAAAACAACTGTAACACACTTGAAACTTTTCAAATTTACTCAATATACATTAATCTTAATAATCCTCTAAAAAAACCATAATACCCCATCACAAGATCCCCCATCACAAAATAACCGACCGAGAACAGCCCTTAAGATTTTTTAAGTTTCACTTCTTCGGAGTGAAAAATCATGTAAAAACAACTGTAACACACTTGAAACTTTTCAAATTTACTAAAAATACATTAATCCCCAAAAAACTCAAAATACCCCATGACTGGTTTTCAAAATAACAACACAAAACACAATTCTGGAAGAATTTTTGAAATCTGCTAAATTTGTTCAAGAGATATGTTCTCAAATAAATGTATTGTCATTTATCTCGTCCCATGAAACTTTCGCAGACATCGTTTTAATATTTAAAATGACAAATCAGTGTTTTTAGAATTAATAAAAAAATGTGTTTCGTTTGAAACACCATGGTACCAAGGCTCCTTGGTTCTACATAACGAGCCGCCCCTGGTTGGGCCATTTCATACAGATGAAGGTTGAAACATTTACATTTTTGTGATTACAAGAATTTGTGCAAAATAGTACAACTTTCTTTCCAATTAAACTAATTTAAAAATGAAAATATACTTATTTTGTTCACTCAAATATTTTTGTTACTACTCAAAACATAGTGATCAATTTTTTTACTGGTGCTGCTACCTAATAGGAACATTGGTAGTACAAATTTCAGATTTGTACCATGTACACCACTGGAAATACAGCTTTAAAAAAATACGAGTTTTGTTGAAACCGCCCATTTTTCTTTTCAAGTGAAAAAAAAATGGAAGGGTTTAAAACACTCCTGTGTATTTTGTGCAAATGCTTGTAATCCCTAAAATGTACATGTTTCAACCTTTACATGGGGACAGATTATTTTTCGAAAGTTGGTTTTGAACTCTTTAAACATGTATATACAGGGTGTATTTGAAATAACGAACAGGCTCGCAACCACAAAGAGATTATGTTATTTTTAAACAATAGTCGCAATTATTTTGTTTATAACTGTAAAAAAAGCCCGCAATTAATTATTAAAGTTAATGAGTGAAAATACGCAACATTTTTGGGGGCAGTGGTAATGTGACCTAATTTTTAAACGGCATCGGCTTTAGATATAGAATTACAACAAGCGCGTAGGAAATATCTGAGTGCTCTTTACGCGTCAATGAACTTGAGGACTGTTTATCTTTTACAAAAAAAAAACGTTGCGATAACACTTCAAATTTCGGAGGCAAGTAATCTTATCTCGCGTTTTAAATAAACAAACACACATTCCATGCAGACCTAATTAAATGAGAAAATCATCGGTTCTCAAAATGTTTAAAAAACTAAAATTAGGAAAATTCTAAAAAAAAATTTCGAATAAATTTTGACGGAAATGGGTTCACAAATATTTTGTGTATGTGCCCTTAAATGCCTGTTCGTTATTTCAAATACACCCTGTATACTTGTGTGAATTATAAGAATATATAAACAATACAGCACAACCTCTCAAAGAAATAGCATGGAATGACCCTGTTGTCAAAAAAATGGATGACGCCATTACTCAATAACAAATTATGGTTAGAAATCGACTTTCATGCAAAAATGTGTATTTTTATCAAAGGAAATCAACCTATTCCAGGATTTTTCCCAAAATATTTTATTTCGGTTTTACTGAAATTATTTCATATTTTAGGCGCGCTCTGAAGAAGTAATGTGAAATCGACTTTTACAATAATTGTAGATAATGTCAGAATGAAATTACTTTAAAGAGAACTTTTAGTTTTCGAATATGAAAGATATTCCATAATCTCATTTATTTTATCAAATCAGAGAAAATAACATGATGACCACATCTACAATTTCTTGTATACATTTTATTACAAAGTATATTTTTCTGAAATACGGAAGTGTCTAATGTGGTCTTATTTTACATAAAACTACCTAAATACTATTAATAAAAAAAGGATAATGTTATAACTCTATTAAAATGTAATATCAATTACGGTTACCTTGCATCTAATAACTGCATTTTCATAAGGAATACACTTACGTATTTCTATCGTTTATGGCGCTTTTTTTATTATTTTTTTGGCATTACACCTGGCCTTGGTTCTATGACTATTAGCCATCATCAAATGTTTAATAGATATATAAGATATAAATATAAGATATAGATATATAAGATATATAAGTTATAAATTAAATGAATCAATAATGAAATACATATACAACAACCGAACACTTTTCCAAACCGAAAAGTCTTTCGCCCGGGCTGGGAATCGAACCCGCACGGCCGCGGTGCAACCGGCACAAGGCGCTCGTCTGTACCCACTATACTATTTTGCCTTATAATCCTCATTCTAGAGAATGAATAAAGTTCCCTTTAATCTGTTCAAGAGAAAATTATAATAAAGCTAAAGTATTCGAACAACATTACCTTCATTGATTGCTCATTTAATTGAATTAATGGCAGTGCAGTTCCGAACCGGATATTATCAATTATAATTAAGTTTTAAGTTGCATCAACATTGATCGGATAATCCAGAGCCATTTGATTCGATTTCATTCTCTAATCGCTGCGTTTATTAGGCCCGTGGGATATCCGGGATTATCGGCATTCATTCTAATGGAGCCGATATAACCCCTGTACCTTTTTGCCTTATAGACTATTTGGCAATTACCTACGAAACAAAATAAAGTAATTTTATCGTCAGAGTGCTACACGAAAAAAAAAATGCCAAAGTAGATATTACACAGAATTATGTTGCGGTTTACTTTAAAATTGCTAGCTACGTCCAAAAAATATTTAGCTGTGATCATTTAAAGTTTCGAGTATACTTGCGTCGTTGCCAGTTTAAAATAGCAGTGCCCGTAGAACAGGACGTCTCACCGCCTTCGCCATTTCTCAGAAGTTGGGGCACATCAAGAAACGAAAACTTCGTAATGCGACAGTTTACAAGTTATAATAAGGTGCGGCTCCGCTCGTGCGGGTTTCCCAACGGAAGGAATAAAAATCGAACCGAATTGCCGACGTAAACCAAGAACTTTACAGAAATAGTCGTGCTATACTCCTAATAAAGGAGTGATGAATAATAATTTGACACCATGAAATATTTTAGATAAAGGCTGTGAAACTGTAGGATTTAAAATAATTCTGATGATATTTTTTTTATTTGACAGGCTTGAAGAACGCGCCGTGAAAATGCGCGTTTAAACATCGGCATTTAGGATTAGTCCATTAGTGCTTTTTTGTTTCCTTTTTTAGTTTTTTTTTTGTATAGTTTGATGTGAGGGTGGTCGTGCTGGTTTAACGTGGGGCATGTGCCTGTTAGACCGAGAGAGAGGTCATGTCGACTTGGTGCCGGCCATGAGGGATCCTCACGGGATGGCTCTCTTCGGAATGGTGTGGCTATTGCGCGTGCGCTCGGAGATGAAGAGGTGCGCCAAGTGCAGGAGGCAGGAGGCAGCGCACGCGGCCGCGATCGAGGAGCGCGCCTCCGCCTCCACGTTCTTCACGATAGACACTGCGGTGCAGGCGGTGACGGAGACGACTCCGGTCAGTCCGGGCCATGCACTGGCGCCCACGACTTATTGCGAGGTGCATGGCTACAATCCGCCCAAAGAAGGTGAGTAGCAAACATAATATGGTATATTTGACCGAAAGATATAAGGCGGTTATGGCCTTTTATGGTATTTAACCAATACCAATTTTTATGAAGAACCGACACAACATTTTGCTGAAAGAATTTTCAAAATCTCTCCTCGCGTTCATGAATTGAACTATAAATTATATGTTTTGGGTCTCATCTGCGTCTGTTTGATGGAAGAATTTGCCAAATTAAGTCATCCGTTCAAGAGTTATCCTATAAAACCAATTGCCATCCACTTGAAACAAAATCACTCAATATTAATTCAAGAGTGATTTAGTAGAAAATTACAATACATTCCGTCGATTGCTTTACCAATTATTCATAAATTTGAAAAATTTTAATCATTTTTTTGTTGACGCAAATAATATAAAAACAATTGCCATCCGCTTGAAACTTCGTAAAATCACTCAATATTAATTCAAGAGTGTTTTGGTAAAAAATTCCTATACATTCTGTCGATTGCTTTGGCAATTTTTTATGTAAATTTATGAAAAATTTTAATCATTTTTTTGTTGACGCAAAAAAATATAAAAACAATTGCCACCCGCTTGAAACTTCGCATAATCATTCAATATTAATTCAAGAGTGATTTGGTAGAAAATTCCAATACATTCCGTCGCTTGCTTTGGCAATTTTTTATGTAAATTTAGAAAAATTTTAATCATTTTTTTGTTGACTCAAAAAAATATAAAAACAATTGCCATCCACTTGAATCTTTGTAAAATCATTCAATATTAATTCAAGAGTGATTTGGTAGAAAATTCTAATACATTCCGTCGATTGCTTTGGCAATTATTCATAAATTTGAAAAATTTTAATCATTTTTTGTTGA
The DNA here is from genome assembly GCA_910593695.2 of Ocypus olens. NCBI lineage: Eukaryota > Metazoa > Arthropoda > Insecta > Coleoptera > Staphylinidae > Ocypus > Ocypus olens. The sequence continues at coordinate 40,881,319 of OU343052.1, forward strand.
CGCAAATAATATAAAAACAATTGCCATCCGCTTAAAACTTCGCAAAATCATTCAATATTAATTCAGGAGTGATTTGGTAGAAACGTCCAATACATTCCGTCGATTGCTTTGGCAATTTTTCATGTAAATTTATGAAAAATTTAGATCATTTCTTTGTTGACGCAAAAAAATATAAAAACAATTGCCATCCGCTTGAAGCTTCGTAAAATCATTCATTATTAATTTAAGAGTGATTTGGTAGAAAATGCCAATACATTCCGTCGATTGCTTTGGCAATTTTGCATGCAAATTTATGAAAAATTTTAATCATTTTTTGTTGACGCAAAAAAATATAAAAACCATTGCCATCCACTTGAAACTTCCCTAAATCACTCAATATTAATTCAAGAGTGATTTGTTAGAAAATTCCAATACATTCCGTCGATTGCTTTGGCAATTTTTCATGTAAATTTATGAAAAATTTTAATCATTTTTTTGTTGACGCAAAAAAATATAAAAACAATTGCCATCCGCTTGAAACTTCGCAAAATCACTCAATATTAATTCAAGAGTGATTTGGTGGAGAATTCCAATACATTCCGTCGATTGCTTTGGCAATTTTTCATGTAAATTTATGAAAAATTTAAATCATTTCTTTGTTGACGCAAAAAAATATAAAAACAATTTCCATCCACTTGAAACTTCGCAAAATCATTCAATATTAATGCAAGAGTGATTTGGTAGAAAATTCCAATACATTCCGTCGATTGCTTTGGCAATTTTTCATGTAAATTTATGAAAAATTTTAATCATTTTATTGTTGACGCAAAAAAATATAAAAACAATTGCCATCCGCTTGAAACTTCGCAAAATCATTCAATATTAATTCAAAAGTGATTTGGTAGAAAAGTCCAATACATTCCGTCGATTGCTTTGGCAATTTTTCATGTAAATTTATGAAAAATTTTAATCATTTTTTTGTAGACGCAAAAAAATATAAAAACAATTGCCATCCACTTGAAACTTCGCAAAATCACTCAATATTAATTCAAGAGTGATTTGGTAGAAAATTCCAATACATTCCGTCGATTGCTTTGGAAATTTTTCATGTAAAAATTTTAATCATTTTTTGTTGATGCAAAATAATATAAAAACAATTGCCATCCACTTGAAACCTAGCAAAATCACTCAATATTAATTCAAGAGTGATTTGGTAGAAAATTCCAATACATTCCGTCGATTGCTTTGGCAATTTTTCATGTAAATTTATGAAAAATTTTAATCATTTTTTTGTTGACGCAAAAAAATATAAAAACTCAATATTAATTCAAGAGTGATTTGGTGGAAAATTCCAATACATTCCGTCGATTGCTTTGGCAATTTTTCATGTAAATTTATGAAAAATTTTAATCATTTTTTTGTTGACGCAAAAAAATATAAAAACAATTGCCATCCGCTTGTAATTTCGCAAAATCATTCAATATTAATTCAAGAGTGATTTGGTAGAAAATTCCAATACATTCCGTCGATTTCGTTGGCAATTTTTTATGTAAATTTATGAAAAATTTTAATCATTTTTTTGTTGACGCAAAAAAATATAAAAACAATTGCCATCCGCTTGAAACTTCGCAAAATCACTCAATATCAATTCAAGAGTGATTTGGTAGAAAATTCTAATACATTCCGTCGATTGCTTTGGCAATTTTTCATGTAAATTTATGAAAAATTTTAATCATTTTTTGTTGACGCGAAAAAAATATAAAAACAGCTGTAAATACTTCAAACTTTCTAAATTTACTTAAAATATAATAATCTTAATAATCTTCCAAATACTCAAAAAATCACTGGTTTTTAAGATAATCGACCGAGAACAGCCCTTAAGATTTTTTAAGTTTCACTTCTTCTGAGTGAAAAAAAATTATAAAAACAACTGCCAAATTTTCCAAATTTACTCAAAATACACTAATATTAACAATCCTCAAAAAAACGTAAAAAAACTCCATCACTGGTTTTCAAGATTTTAAGTTTCACTTCTTCGGAATGAAAAAAAAAATACAAAAATAACACACTTGAAACTTTTCAAAACTCGAAATATATTAATCTTAATAAACCTCAAAAAAAAACTCAAAATTCCCCATCACTAGTTTTCAAGATAACAACACAAAACACAATTCTGGTAGAATTTTTCAAAACTGCTAATTTGTTCAAGAGATAAATTCTCAAAGAAATGCATTGCCATTTTTCTCGTCTCATGAAACTTTCGCAGGCATCGTTTTAACATTTAAAATGACAAATCAGTGTTTTTAGAATTAATAAAAAAAATCTTGTTTTGATTGAAATTGGAGGTGGTGCCATGACTCCTTGGCTCTACATAACGAGCCGCTTCTGGTTCTAATGTGAATTTTAGGACATGGATGTCGTCCTGTAGGGCAACAATAACCGCTTTCAAAATATTCAAATTATTGCCAAGCTTACAACAATTACATGACGACACTAGGCCCGACTGAGAATGGATTTTGCGAGCTTCAGAATTTGATATATCCACACAATCAATGTATATTTTGCAGAGCATCAGAAAGTAAGAGACCCGTATTTTTTTGTATTTGTTTATCTCGAGGTTTAGGGGGCGAATTCACCCCAACACAAAAATATACCTAGTGTTCCATTTAGAAAAAAACATAAGTTTGTGTTTGCTCTCCGTTGTGGGACAATATAAAAATACTTTCCGATTACAGAATCGATAATTATCTACAACTTTTACATAAATCATATTTTTCTATCTTAAATATTTAAGGTCAAAAAGTTAGTTTAATGCTTCAGGTACACCCGGTATATACTTAATGTTTACTATTTCCAGGATGTTGATATAGCAAGGAGTGAGTGTATAGGATTTGTATGTGCGTTTATAAACATGGTGTTTAATTAATCTAATCTTAAAAGGGCTTCTGTAGTCCCTAATCCGGTTAATCTAAGCAGGTTTCGACATCTTCCGAGTATCGCTACGTACACCTACAAGGGCTGCGGTTGACCCGGACCTAATTATTTACATAAAATAACACAAATCAACAATGGACTAAAGTTACATAACGAAAACCCAACCTACGATGTCTATATATTTACAAACAACAGTAATGGCGACAGTGTTGTTATGTTGCTAATGCAAATGTTTGTAAATTATTTTGTAATTCTCATCTGTTTAATACACTAAATTATGTTTAATGTACCTTCCGATTTAATATTATGCGCAGATTATAACCCGCCATTGGTGACGCAAATTTAATAGTGACGCCGGTCTCACGCACCGGGGAGACTCAACTGAAGATTTTTCGAAACGTGTTACTAATAGTTCGTGTTTTTTTTTTTAATTTATGCTCTTTGACAATATAACAAAGATATTTAATCAATTTAAGCTCTGCAATGCGGCAGCTACTCGAAATTGCAACTTTTTTGTTTTCAATAACGGGGAATAAAGTTATTCGACAAACCCGGTCTCACAGACCAGTGGGTCACCATTGGCGGGTTAAATGTTTTTTTTTTAATCTTAATAGTTTTCAAATACAACAAACTAACTTATTTTCTAAAATCATCACTTAAGTCGACGAAATATGTGAGAATATGTATTTTCTAAAATTATATGTTTATTACTTCAGGTGATTTCAATTTCAAATGTTCCTTCTGCTGACACTTCGCACTTGGCTCTTACTCATCTCAGATGTTTTCTAGTTTAATTATTTATGCGCCCCTCTGCCGCTTTTAGCGCGTGTATCCCGTTGCGTGAAATTGTCTTCCCTTTTCAGATTCAATTAAACATTTCCAACGTCTAACAGATCTCTCAGTTTGTTTAACTTGTGCTACAAAACCCACCCACACTCCCCGCCAACATACCCTAAACTGTCTTTGCAAGTGACTACGAAACCGTATTAAATTTAATTTTCTCGTTTCAGGTAAGAGTAAAAGAGATGAAGTAGCGACGACATAATTTCGTTTCGGGTGAGTCCAATAAAATCAAGCCAATAATTGTATAATAGCAAATCCAATATTTCAGAGCAAAAATTAATCCGCACAGATAACAGTTAGTGCCTTAGATGAAATAATAAATATATAAATATACGATCCGAGGCTGAAAGACCTCTGATCAATTGCCTGTTGAGGTCATTTGTAAAAGTGTCTCAATAAATGTACTGTCTCTCTATACGATCAATTTGTTTTATTTTTAATAGGATATAATCGGGCCGCTGAAAGCTGCATGTGACTCATCGCTTAAAATCGCATGAATCAAGATTTAAGTAAACGTATGTCGGTAAAAAAATTTGGTGCCGCGCTGATTTTTATTGGCGGGACATTTAAAAATTCTCGCGCAAACTTTTTACGGTTATGTTATTTGACGTGGCGCTTGCGTGTTTTGTGTGTTTATATGAAGCGTGCCAATGCGATGCAAGAGTCATGCGTGAGCTTAGACCTACGTTTACGCTGCCCTATTCTTTAACACGCAGACACACGTTTCGTATTTTATTTCATACTGTTTCGTACATGATAGAAAAAGATAGATATAAAATGCAAAGCAATTCTTAGTACGAAAATGCATGAGTCACCGTCAGCTCTCAGCGGATGAACTATACAAGTGAATATAGATAATCAATTTAGCTAAAATTTGAATTATGCAAATGTTGAAGATATATTATAATTTATTATTGTGTGCTGTACAAGTAATAGGAAGTATTCATTTTTAGATTTCCTGATAAATCATATGTGTGTTTAATTGATACAATTTTTCAATTTTCCCTTGAATGATTCGAATTGCCTTTTTACACTGTACATAAATCTGATACGAGCTCTGATCGACAATATTGTGGCCGTGATATGATTTTCCGGTGATGTTTATTTAAATTGATTGCCAGCATAATGGTCCGGGGGAATGGTTATTGTACCCGCCGGGTGTTACTGTAATTAATAAATAGAAAGCTACAATTAATGAAATTTTGAGTTAATCCAAAACACAACTATGGACGGAGGCGGTTTTAGTTTTTGTGTATTTAATTGAACGGTTTTAAACATTTAGTAAACATTAATTGAATAGAAGAATATTACGAGAGAGCTATTTATAGATTATTATTAAAGGGCCCTTTAACCCCTTAGAACACACGTCCGAGCGTGACTCGGGCATGAGTTTCTGGAAAAATTATGCCCATGTATACTGGGGGTTTCAGAGCTCTGGGAACGGTCAATCACGTGCTTATATTTCAAAATTTCGAAAAATGTTTTACAAAAGTTGTGTATAATAGTGAGACGCACGTCCTAAAAATATTTAAAATTATACAGGGTGTCTCATAACAAAGTTACAGACAAAACCTATGTTTTTTTAAATGGAACACCCTGTATTTTTTGTCATTTTTGAATTATATGAAGCAAATAAAGATGAGTTACTTTAATACTCCATATACCTATTAAATGCCGTTTTCAAAATATTTGAAGATTTGTTGAAATGTCTGGGTGAAATTTTATTTTTGCCTCAGTGATTGACGTTGAACAATTAAAATCATTTCTATTATTTGGTTGAAGGTTCGAACTATAAAGCCAACCATGATTTCATACAAAAAATTATACAGGGTGATAAAAAAAATGCTGTAGAAAAATCCAACTTTTAAAGTTGAATAACTTCGGTTTTTTAAATGGCACACCCTGTATTTAGCAACGTATTCTCAAGTAGAATCCAATTATCTTTCAGATTATAATAATTATTCCTGATGTGATAATCGCCGAATACAAGAAAACTATTGACATTAGGAAGAACCCTTACACAATCTGAAAGATAATTGGATTAACATTTCAATATTGCAAAATGCGATGATGAGTAATCGGGAAAACAGACAATGTAAATTCGTTATAAAATTTAACTTGCTTCTGTACAAAATATTTGATTTCACAATAATACCTTTTCAGATGACTTATAAACTATGAAAAGTCAAAGTCGTCTTCTTTCGTCATGATATCAGTTTCACTTTTGGAATCATCAGTCATAGCGTTGATAGCAGGTGAATCAATCAGAAGATCGCACACCTCCGGCGGAATCGGTTTCCCGTCTACGGTTTTTGTCTCCTGCAAGGTCGTAATCAGTGGATCCGATACCAGGAGCCGAGAGAAGACATCGTGCATACTTTTCTCCCGACAATATTTCCGCGAAAAGTTTTCGCGGTAACGTCGGATATCCGACGTTACGAGCTTCCTGCGCATCCTCGGATAGTTGACCGACAGGCAAGGGTACGGCATTAATGATCGCATAGTTATGAATTAATACAATGTGAATTGATGTAGGCATTGGATACCATGGATACAAATGGACGTACCGTCTTGCTATATCCAAGCAATACAGCTTGAATTTTTGGGTATCAATGCCACATCCGCTTGCAATAGAACCTTGCTCTTCGCGATCACCTCCTCATCGATCCCTAAGATCTTCCCGGTTAAGGTCACATTCTCGAAAAAACGCCTGGCTGTATTGCCGTCATTAGTTGTGCCGTAACCAGGGCCGCCGAGAGAACTTTTGGGGCCCGGGGATATACTTCTTGTGGGGGCCCCTGCCAAGAGCGTGAAAAAAAAATTCCCCTCGGACTTTGGGCTATTTATAAATGAAGCGGGAAACCGAAAAATATCCTAATTGTTATTGGAACAATTTATTCATCAATAATTCTCTTACAAAAATGAAAACGTTTACAACTAAAATTACAAAAAAAAGTACAAAAAACAAATTATTTTTTAGAATGTTGCTTTCCGAACCTTGCGCCTAGCAAACAAATTAATTACGTCTTGAAAATCAATTTTCTTAGCCATTTCAGATTCAATCGACAACATTCCTAAATCATTCAATCGGTGTTGTGACATTGTGGATCTCAAAACATCTTTTATCCTTTTTAAAACACTAAAGGATCGTTCTGCTTCGGCAACGGTTACAGGGATCGTACAAAATAATCTTATTGCTATTATTATGTTGGGAAACAATACATCCAGTTTCATTTTTTTAATGATGTTTAGTAACTCAATGGGCGAGAGAGATTTGTTTTGTATATTGGCATCATAAATTGATTTTAAATGGAGTATTTCTTCACCAAGATTATGGTCAAAATCATTTTCATATACTTTTTGTAATTTTTCGGACTTCTTTTGTATTTCTTCATCATTAAGGTTATGAAATAACCATAATACATTGAATAACGAATCAATTTCTTTAGCCGCATTAAATCTTCTTGCAATATTTCCAATAATACAATCTAAGAAAACATTGAAAACATTTGTTCTGAATTCGTCACTTGGTGTCATTTCTAATTCGTTCCCCCGTTTTTTCCTTTTACTACTTTTTGTTTCAAAATCTGTATTTATCTCTAAAGATGAACCAAACAATTTACATTCATTGAAGAGAGTTTCCCAACTATCTCTTATTGTTTGTAATTCATCAAGAAGACTTGACAAATTCGCTACTTCTACATCAATTGTCGCATCACGAGCTTGTAAAACAATATTTCTATAATTTATAGCTTGAAGGACTTTGTACCAAATTTTAGCCATTACTAAGAATTCAAACGATTCCATATATATTTTTATTCCGTTCAGATCTGAACGAATTTCCCATGTTAAGTTTAATTCTAGAACAGAATCTATGGCACTTTTAATTGCAGGAATATTTTCAGCAATTGGTTTAATACATTCAATTCTAGCAGACCAACGTGTATTTGACATAGAGTGCAATGAACGTCCAGTATTATTTTTTAATATTTCCCATCTTTGAGGGCTACTGCTAAAAATATTGTATAATTTTTGTACCGTACCAAAAAACGTTACAACCTCATGACAAGATTCTGCTGCATGAACACCACACAAATTTAAACTATGACATGCACAAGGGGAAAATATTGCCAGTGGATTGATTTGCAAAATACGAGCTTGAGCACCTTTATATGAGCCACTCATATTGGATCCATTATCGTACCCTTGTGCACGACATTCGCTTATAGGAATATTATATTTTTCAAGCGTTTCGAGAATTAAATTTGCAATATCTTCTCCAGTCTTCTTATTGCAGTTTACAAATGCAAGAAATCTTTCCTTAATTTCGTATTCATCTGAATGATTATTTACAGAGACGTATCGTAAAATAAATGTAGTTTGTTCTATATGGGCGGAATCGGGAGTTGCATCTACAATTACAGAATAATATTTTACAGTTTCTCTTTCCCTCAAAATGCAAGTTCTCAAATAATCGGCACAGCATGATATGAATTCATTTTGAATGTCTGCCGATAAATAATGTACTTGCAATCTCTGTTTCTCGATTTGTGATTGTTTCACCATTTTGAAATGTGCTTCCAAAAGTGGATCATAACGACTGATAAGTTCTAATATTCCGAGAAAATTTCCATTGTTTGAATCTCCAACCAAAGCTGAACTGCCCCTGAAAGCCAAACCTCGTTCAGCCAAAAATAAAGTTACATCTAAGAACCGTTTTAATAAATCTGTCCATTTTTGTATCTCATTTCGTATTTGTTGTACTAAAAGGCAATCAATTGTTCTATTTTTACCAATATTAATTTCTACAGTTCGCCACTGGATATAACAAGATTTATGGTGGGTTGATTTTGCATGCTCAGGTATTCTATCATATAGTTTTTTATATCCTCTATCAAGCTGCCAACCCAATTCCGTAGCCAAAACTGATCTTTGATCTTCTCGAAAATTATAAAATAAACGACAAGGAAAACAAAACAGAGCATTTTTCGATTTGCTCCAAGCAAGCCAATCTCGAGCAACAATTTCATTATTTTTTAAACGCAATTTTAACAAATTTACTGGAAATTGATTGCCCTGTTTATCAACAGGAAATGTTGCTGGATGTGATTCTGGACCTCGTTGAATAGCCTCTTCTACATCCTTTCTCATTAAATTTAATTTCAACAATCCAATGTCGATGTTTACTAAATTCACATCCATTGATTCACTGGTGGATGCTTCTTCCATTTCACAGTTGGCCGATTCTTCAGACAAGGGAAATGTTGTTTCTTCAGTTCTTGAACTTGAAGGATCCGCAACATCCATAGACAAGGAAAGTGTAGGAATTCCATCAGATTCCTTTGCATTGATTGATTCGGAAGGGTTTTGTTTTTCATCTTGTTGGGATTTCGATAAAGTTATGAAACCCAAATTTTCCAATGTTCTTCTTCCTCTAGCATTTTCTTCAAGCTTCTTTTGTCGTTCTTTACGCTTTTCGCATCCGGATTTATAACGCTGACTCATTATGCTCTGCACATAAATTAATGTCATGTATTAATTTTTTTTAAATTTAATTAATTTTTTTTAATGATGCTGCATGTTGATAAGCAAATTATCGCTTTGCTAATAAGGTCGACACGTTTCACGATTCAATCATATAAATCAGTGGTGTCCACTAATTTTTGATCGATCGACGTTTCGAAGATCGATTATAAAAATGTCTTGCCAAGATCGACTAAATGTGAAGACAAAAAAAAAACCTTATTCTTCTTCCCACATATTTATCTTCATTTAAAGGTTTAAAGTTTAAAGGCTTCGCGATCGACGTTATGGACACCACTGATGTAAATGCATTAACAATAGTGTGAGTGTGTGAATTCGCGTATGTGCGTGGCAAGTTGTGCGGCGTAAGCTGACCGAAGTTCGCGTCCGCATGCACCGGCATGCAGGAAAGAGGGAGCGGGACGTATCCCCCCAAAGTGCGACGATGCCCTTGGCAACTGCGACGTGCGACAGTCGCTCCAAGTCGCTTTTTAAGTCACGCGATCCACACGATTTAAGATTTTAAGATTTATGTAAAGATTGAAATAGATTGCATTAAGAGTTTAATATTGTCGATGTAAAGATTGAAACGGATTGAATTAAGAATAAACCAATTACTGTTAAAACATCACAGGATTTGTTAATTGCGCACAACAAACCCACAATATTAAAAATATTTAAATTCACTTACCTTAGCGTTGGGCTACAAGCGTTTCTCTACCGGTGCTGGAGTGCTGGAGTCTAATTTGATTATCGATTTCGATTAGGGGCTGCCCATAAAGGGCAGATATATTTGGACTGGATTGACTGATCGTGTGCGGTACAGGATGAACTCGCGTGAAAATAACCGTCTCCCGCACACGGTTCCCTAGTCGGCGCACACGCATCCCTTAAGGGCCTTAAGGCGCTGGCGCCAGACCAGTGATAGCAAGCACTTGACTCTTGACAAACAAAAGATTGCCACATGTGCTTACCATTACTGCAAGATGCGTTTGTGTCGTGTAGACTTTTTCGCAACGGGGGTTCCGAAAGCAATCTTGGCAACGGACACTCTCCAGACGTACCCCACACACACCGTATGTGTGTGACACACGCACTACAAAAGGAGGAACATAGTTCCTACTAATTGAAATCATGATAGATTTTTTTTTCTCCGGGGCCCCTAGAACCCAGGGGCCCCGGGTATTTTCCCCGTCAAGCCCCTCCCCCCCCACCCCCCTCTTGTCGGGCCTGGCCGTAACCAGGTTTTGGCACATCAATTATCAAGTCGAGACTTTTTTTTAAATTCACCTTGAATTTCCGCTTTACGCTTTGCTACAAGTAGTTTTTGCTTGGCAGAGCGGACCTGCCACTCATTCCATGAATCGTATCTTAGCATGTAGCGAAGATATCCCGAAAGAAAGGTTTACCACATTGATTTCCTTACCTATGACAACATCTAAATTGTTAAAATCTTTCGAAGTCCCTTTACAAATGTAGCACCTTTGAGCAGATAAAGTTTCGGTCGCGGCATTTTTGACTTTACCGTCAATCATTGTGAAAACCAATTCGTGATGTATTTGGATGTTTTTGTCATTAACAACTGTGTGAATTGGTACTAGAGATTGAATTTGATTTTCAATTTCCTGTTTCTCGGACCGAATTGTCTCAACAGTCTCCTTTCGAAATTGCAACCTTATAGGACGGCAAAATTGCGATGATGACGGCTTTGGATTTTTCCAAATAATCACATCAGTCTCGTTATGATCTTTAGCAAGCAACTTTAATGGGACCACAGACGTAAAAAAAAACGTAGGCATCGCTACTGTCCTCGTCTACAAACTTCTGTTCGTACTCTTGACACCAAGATCCGTCTCACCCCCACTTAGAAATTAATTTACAATAAACGGTGGGAAGTGAATCGAACGTAATATTATTCATCATTTGTACCAGTCTTCCAACAGTCAAGGAGTTCTTGCAGTTGCACTTCCGCAGTAGTTTCGGTGATCGTGATGGCAGAAGGTGACGGATAGCAACGACGTTTGGCAGACAATATTTTGGCGTATGAGGGATAAACAGAAGCGCCGCGATGTGCATTTGTTAATTTTCTCACCATAGGTACGTGTCTTTAGACATTTTACCGCTAATAAGTAAATTAAGAGCAATGTCGGCGGATATTTCATCTGGCTTTGGCTTCTGTGCATCTTTGAGGGCCTTTTGATATTTCGATGCCAGGTTTACTTACACGTCCTTAAAATCTAATAATGTATGTGTGAAGAGCAAGGGGTGATTGGGTGTTGTGTGAAAAAGGATATTTCCTTTTTCACCTGCAACTGATAAAAAAGCGTGAGTCTTTTTTCACAAAACACCCAATCACCCCATGCTCTTCACACATACATTATTAGTTTTTTTAAGGACGTGTAAGTAAACCTCATATTTCTCTTTATAATGAATTCTCATAAGAACCTCTATTTCGTTCAACAATTTTATCACTCAATTTTTTTTTATATTTATTACTATTTACGTATTCTTTTGTTGTTATTTTTTTAGTTTTCTGCTGAAGATGGGCCATTAGCCCGAAACTAGTTCAGAAAATAAAATCATAATCAAATACTGGACGTACATTTATCCAACACACTCCTCCACCCAGTAACATGGATCTAACCCACAACTCTATTTATAAGTTAAGATTTTGTACCCCATATTTTTTATCACCCTGTATAATTTTGTATATAAAATTATGGCTAGCGCTGTAGTTCGAACCTTCAACTAAACAATAGAAATGATTGTAAAGGCTCAATGTCAATCACTGGGGCAAATATAACATTTCATTTGTACCATGCATTTCAACAAATCTGTAAATATTTCGAAAACGGTAAACGACAGGTATAGGGAATATTGAAGTAATTTACCCTTGTTTGTTCCCTAGAATTCAAAAATGACAAAAATACAGGGTGTTCCATTAAAAAAAACACAACTTTGATGTGGATCTTTTTTTATGGGACACCCTGTATAGTTATACCAGTTGGTAATCATTTTAAATTATGCATACAACGATTCTACATCCTTTGTGGTTGCAGCGAATTTTCACGAAAAGTCGCGATAAAATAAATTCGTGCAATTTCGTGCAGCTAAATTTTGTAAAATCCAATGAAGTACATAAACTCGTCATACAAAGCGGTGACGCGCGGTGCTAATTTTGTAGTACTCACTTTGTCTAAAATTCGATTTGCAAAAAAGATGTTCGAATGTTTATTTGTTAACTGTGGATGTTATTCGTTTTAATAAATTTAAAAAGGGCTTAACTTACCCTTAGAGGTCCTATCCATGCCGTATGTTGATGAAAACTTCGTAACAGTTACCCCAAATCACACTACTCACACGTGAACGTCTATTCAAAATAATAGTTTAGTTCTAGTAAGCAGTTGATTGGTGACTTCCGAGATGCGGGAAACAATAACGTGTGACTGGAATGCACCCTAATCGTTAGATTAGTGTGCAGTGATTCCTCCTTAATGTTATACAGGGTCTTCATTTCAAAAGGAGCCACCCTGAATAACTTTGGATCTGAAGTAGTTACGGTTTTAAGAAAAAATACGTCAATTTTGTTTTCGAGGGGGAACCTAAAAAACACCGTTTTTAGAATTTTATCTTTCACCCACTCACCCCCAGCCACCCCATCTTTATAATTTCAAATGGCATCCCCTATTGTGCGATACCTCATTTTAAAGGGCATAAAAAATACTATCCAGCAAAGTAAAAATTATTGAAATCGGTTCATTTGTTTGAGAGAGAGAGAGGGTATTGATTTCAAAATAAGCCACCCTGAATAACCCTGGTTCTGAAGTAGTCATGGTTACAGAAAAAAATTCATGAATTTTGTTTTTAAGGTGGAACTTAAATACACTATTTTTAGAATTTTATCTTTTACCCCCTCACTCCCAGCCACCCCATCTTTATAATTTCAAATGGCATCCCCTTTTGTGCGACACCTCATTTTAAAGGGCATACAAAATACTGTCCAGCAAATAAAACTTAATTTAAATCAGTTCATTTGTTTCAGAGATATTCACTTCAAAATATGCTACACTAAAGATTGTGTGGCTGGGGGTGAAAGAAAAAATTATAGAAACAGTGTTTTTCAAGTCCCCGCATCTAAAATAAAATTGACGTGTTTTTGCTTAAAACCGTAACTACTTCAGATCCAAAGTTATTCAGGGTGGCTTGTTTTGAAACAAAGACCCTCTCTCTCTAAAACAAATGAACTAATTACAAATATTTTTCATTTACTGGATGGATAATATTTTGTATGGCCTTTAAAATGAGGTATCGCACAATAGGGAGTGCCATTTAAAATTTTAAAGATGAGGTGGCTGGGGGTGAGGGGGTAAAAGATAACAGTGTTTTCAAGTTCCATCTCAAAAACAAAATTGACATAGTTTTTCCTATAACCATGACTACTTTAGAACCAGAGTTATTCAGGGTGGCGTATTTTCAAATGAATACTCTCTCTCTCTAAAACAAATGAACCGATTTCAATTATTTTTGCTTTGCTTGATAGTATTTTTATGCCCTTTAAAATGAGGTATCGCACAATATGGGGTGACATTTGAAATTATAAAGATGGGGTGGCTGGGGGTGAGGGGGTGAAAGATAAAATTTTAAAAACAGTGTTTTTTAAGTTCCCCCTCGAAAGCAAAATTGACGTATTTTTTCTTAAAACCGTAACTACTTCAGATCCAAAGTTATTCAGGGTGGCTTCTTTTGAAATGAAGACCCTGTATAATGGAAATAAACTTAAAAGGAGCGAATTTTTTTTTTCTTCAATAGCCAGGTTTTGATGGGCTGTGGCCCACTGTGAGTCGTAAAGAGAATAAAAAAGGGCTACAAATTTAGTAAAGTAAATAAATGGTTTTCATTAAAAAAAGTCTATGACGTCATACGTGAAAGACTAGTGACGTCATAGTATTTTTAAAGTCGCTTAAAAGTGCGCAATAAAAAATGAAAATCGACGTGTCCGAGGATTTTTTTCTGGAACTTGTCATTTCATAAATACCGAATTTGTTCCAGTTAAAGTTTCCATCCTGTATATGTACACCGGTTATCCTTTTTAGATCTGTCCTTTTTATGATATATACAAGTAAAAAATGTGTTTCATCCACATACCGTATGTACAGTTTCAAGACATTTCCGAAAACGGCAAACCAACGAAACCAACGTTTTTAATCTCTTCCTTCATTTTTTCTTGAGTGATGGGAACATCTTGTAGACTTTTTCTTCATGATATCCCCCTAAAAAATCTTGCGATCTAACAGGTCATGACACTGAACCACTTTGTCCCATCCAACAATTATTATTATTATAACCCAATATTTGTGGAGAAATATGCGAATAATAATAATTAGCTGGTTGATACCACATATTCAATCTCACTCCCAAATTCAATTCTTCCAGTAGTATTGGAAATTCGTAACGAAGAAAATGATGGTATCTTTCGACATTCGAAAAAAAAATTGACATTCTAAAATGATAACTGGACTTTATGAACCAATCGTGCATTACGCATCCTTCCCTGCCGTTAAGAATCCTACCCTAGTAGTAGGTGGCAGGGGTGTGACAGTAGTGGTACATCGTTGCCAATTTGGTCTGACCACAAATTGGCGTTTATATTTGGTTATTTAATGTTTAAAGGATGGAATTCGCCGAATTTAGTCTGTATCTTAAAATTGAATTATTTATTGGGCAATTTGCCTAACTGGCGATCATAACTTACGAATATTGAATTATTGGTAAAAGAAGATCATAATAAAAGGGCATATCCCTTTTAGATTATTTACAAATTTATTTTAGCATAAATGTGAAATATGTTATTTCAGTTCGATTTATAAATTGATTTATAAAAATACGAAATCTATTCATAATAATTAAGTGTTCTAAAGTATTTCTATGCTTTTACATTTGCAGTGAAAATTGGTCCAAAACAGTAACATATTTTATTTTTTTTAGCTAGAATGAATCTCTAATATTAAACAATGCATTGTTGCTTTAAATTTTACCAACCTTATATTCTTTACCAAAGGGCATAGCCCTATAAGATGGTGTAAAGTCCCCCGTCCGGAATTTTGACCGGACTTAGAACATTCGATTCGGCATTAAAAAAGACTAAGCCTCCTAAATTTTCAGCCCGCTAGAGCGTCTCTAGCGGCCACTAGCTCAATACTTTTTCAGTATTTTTAGAATAACTCGAGCTAGAAATAATATTTTTACATGCGAGTTGCGGCGTTGGAAAGCACATTTATCTGCCTCAGGGTTGTATTTTTTCAGATTTTTCGGCTCAATAACCGAGAACTGGCGGCCATTTCAATATTTGTAACGTGATTTTCAGCGCGTTTTTTTTTTCGCGACGGAAAATCCAAAAACTGTATCTTTTGGCATTTTTCATTACCTTGAAAATGATGTATTGTCAAAAATTTTTCAAGTGGCGCAAAAGGTTGAAAAACGTCGATATATGCGATTTTGGTAATTTTTGACCGGTTTTTAATCCTCTTGCGACGTTTTTGGGTGTATTGAGTCATCATAAAGTCCCCAAAGAGGACTTCTCCGTCGGAAATGGTTTTAGCACCCTCAAAACCCCCCAAGTGAGACTTTGTAGCCCTCGGAATTTTTTCAATATAATTTTTTTCGTCCAAAACTACATTTCGCCCTTATTTCTAACCCTTAAAAATATTCAATTAGGAAACTGACTCTGGGAAAAGCATCAGTTCGATACTCCTGAAATAAATAATAAAAAGTTTTTCATGTATAGGCTCTTGGCCTGAGTAAATAATTTCTTACGCATAAAAATTTAGTCTTTTTTGATACCGAATCGAATGCTCCAAGTCCGGTCAAAATCCCGGACGGAGGACTTTTCATCATCTTATAGGGCTATGCCCTTTGATAAATAATATAAGATTGGTAAAATTTAAAGCAGCAATGCATTGTTGTTAATTATACAAGGTGATAAAAAAATGCGGTAGAAAAACCGAACTTTTAAAGATGAATAACTTCATTTTTTCAAATGGCACACCCTTGTATTTAGTAACGTATTCTCAAGTAGAATCCAATTATCTTTCAGATTATAATAATTATTCCTGATATGATAATCGCCGAATACAAGAAAACTATTGAGATTAGGAACAGGGAACCCTTATACAATCTGAAAGATAATTGGATTGTACTTAAAACGAAATTATTCAACTTTGTAAGTTCGATTTTTCTACCGCATTTTTTTATCAACCTGTATAATTTTTTGTATGAAATCATGGTTGGCTCTATAGTTCGAACCTTCAACCAAATAATAGAAATGATTTTAATCGTTCAACGTCAATCACTGGGGCAAAAATAAAATTTCACCTAGACCATGCATTTCAACAAATCTTCAAATATTTCGAAAACGGCAAACAATAGGTATAGGGAGTATTGAAGTAACTCACCTTTATTTGCTCCATTAAAAAATGACAAAAAATACAGGGTGTTCCATTTAAAAAAAAACATAAGTTTGGTCTGTAACTTTGTTATGAGACACCCTGTATAAATTTAAATATTTTTAGGGTGTGCAGCTGTACACACCTTTCGTATAAAACATTTTTCGAAATTTTGAATTGAAAAATAAGCACGTGATTGACCGTTCCCAGAGCTCTGAAACACCCGAAACAGATTTCGTATTTTTATCAATCAATTTATAAACCGCACCGAAATAACATATTTCACATTTATGCTAAAATAATTTTGTAATATTAATTAGTGAATAGTCAGAGTTCTGTCACTCTTCTTGACGTGTGTGGCATTTTGAGTATATAACCAATATTGCATTATTTTTGTGGTTGGTCTGAATTTAAGATTCAAATGGCCAAAAAAAAAACAGAAAAATTGGTAAGATTTACAATGCATTAACTAAATAAATAATATTTTGTTTATTAATTGTCGCTTATCGTTAGAGGTATTAAGATTGGATTGCATGTTAAGTATAAAATTATACTGCTTAAACACAATCTCTTAAATTCAAATCTGTCATTTTGAAATTTAGATGGAGTTTATTAAATTTATATTTGTAAGTCTAAAGATAACGCCAGAAAACGCGTGATTTTTCCTAGATGGACCACTCTGTATATGAATCAGCCGAAATAGAACGGAGCACAAATTCTAAATCAATAGATTTGTTTCCTTTGGAAATTTCGAAATTTTAACTAAACAACATATTCTTATATACAGTATGTTTTTTTTTATCGTGGGCCATAGGATTTTACATGCTAAACATTATACCTCGTGTAAATATATATTTTATCATATAATTTTGAAGCAAATTTTGGTTGATAATATAAATCAATTCTTTTTCTACATGATGCGCTTAATTAAAATTATTTAAATATGTTTTATTCCATTAAAAAATGCTTTTGCTCGGAACCGAACGACCGGGATACGCTGCAAAAAAGTTGTCAACTATTTCCCTAAAATAAAAATTTCCTGACTTCTTGTAGAAAAATACAACTATTTCCCTGCTGGACAAACCTCTTATAATTGCCGTTACAAATTCCACCCGTTCTTCAATAGTATAAATGGTCATTTTCAAGAATAAAATCCATTTGATTACTTGCCTCACTAATCAATCTGACATTTCGTAAATTCAAGGTACTTTGATTATTTTTGCTCAGTAATTTATATTAAATAATTTAATTTTTTAATGGAATAAAACATTTTTAAGTTATTCTGATGCAGTGCATCATGTAGAAAAATAATTAATTTATTACTAATTAAAATTTCCTTCAAAATTTTATGATAAAATATACATTAACATAAGGTATAATTTTTAGCATGTAAAATCCTATGGCCCACGATAAAAAAAACATGCTGTATATAAATATCTTTATTAATTGTTGTTTACATATTTAACATACATTCAAACATTTTGTTATAACACAATTATTAATTGGCTACCGACCAGAGGTCTTCCAGCCTATTATTCTTATTATTACAAAAAATGTGAACCAATTTTTCTCTTAAGTAAACTTTCCACGATTATCAATCAAAATATTCCCGACACGATTTGATTGTTTGCGTTTACATTTCCGAAAGTTTTAATCGCGGTAGAAATATGCGGGTCACCGTTGCAAAAAAAAGGGAAGCAGGACCGGAAAATCCCTTTTCCTCGGCGCCTAATCCTTCGGAAAATAGGCGGCGGATTAAGGAGGATGGGGACATCCCGAATAAAACGGCAATTAAATCAATCGCAATGAAATAAAACACAGATTTATTTTTATTGGGGACTAAACTGTTTATTATACAAAGTTTTCGCGTTAACGGATTATTCCAAGTGATTTGTTTGTTGATTTAGGGTAAATTACTTACAGTGTTATGTAACACTTCCAGAAACAAACAGGTGAAATAAGGATTATAGGAGATAAAGGAAAATATCATTGTCTTGGATAATAAATCTGAGATATTTATTTTGGTGGTTTTGAATTTTAATGAGTTACCTAGATGAATATAAATCCCATCCATGATAATCTCATTTTAATTTCCTGCTAACTTTTGTTTATTCACGAGTTGAATGAATGTACTCATCACTGCTAAAGTAAATCGAAATTTTGCGGTTATATATTCGGAAATCGAGGGGATTGTCTGTTTACGTGTGCACAGGGAATGTTTGCTGGGACATGCAATATTATGCCTTTTTCCCCGTGTGTCCCGAATGTAACTGTTTGCTTTCGTAATCAGCACCGTTCCCGGCGTAGTTTACAGGAAACGGCGTGATTTATCCCCAGTTCCCGTTTGGGATTGTCGAGAAAAACATACTTTAGTTTCCTGCTGGGACCAAGAAGAAACTTTAGACTAAGGTTGCATGATATGGCAGCTTAACAAAATGGAAAATTTTACAGTACGGTTAGAGTAAATCCGCTAATGGAAATTAATTAAAGTCTCAGCGAGACAGAATCCGAAATCGGAAATTTAACTTTACAATTGTTACACTGTCGAAAGTCTCTTAAGGAAGCACTCCTGGGAGGGAAAGTAATTTCCAGCCGGAACATTTTCTAATCAGACCACCCATCTTATCAACTCCGTTTGAGGTGTAATGTTCAATAAAATAACAACTTCTTTACTGTACGTGATAAGAAAGTTGGTAATTAACGCAAAAAAATGTTTAATCATTAAAACTGGGTTCAGCAGCTAGCTCGAGCAAATTTTAAATTAAAACAATCTTACTGTTAAATAACAACATATTCATCTGTTTGAATTTATTTAATTGTTGCTTAATTTCTGAAATTATTATGTATGATATTGATACCTACGATAGCTTTCGGAGTGCTGATTGAATCAATTACAAATTTGCCAGCAGGCACAAAATGTGCTGCCTAATTAATTACATGATGCGCATCGGATTAATTATCTGGAATACGTAATAATGTAGTAGGCATATTCAATATTTATCAGTTCACTTGCCATAATTAATTACCAAACAAGTATAATTAGCCGAAACGCTGATTGTCAGTTATTCTACATATCGTACGTCCGGATTGTTGTAATAAGCTACGCGCACACTTGTCGGAATCGGACGGACGGCACGCATCGGAAAAAATTACTTAACACAGTTGCAAACGAGTCAACGCACATTTATCGGTATGGCATGGAACGGATAAATGTGCGTTGACTCGTTTACAACTGTGTTAAACAATTTTTGCCGATGCGTGCCGTTCGTCCGATTGCGACAAGTGTGCGCGTAGCTATACGGAGAAAATCAACACGTTGACAGTCACCGGTGACCGGCGGATCCAACATTACCCGGCACATAAATCTAGTAATTTTCAATGCTTTAAAATTTCTTGATATTGTCATTGTTACTAAAATGAAGTAAAGAAATTAAGGTGTAGACAAGGAGTACTTCCCGGTAGGTAATAGTTATTTATGCAACAAGTGAGTAAAGTAGCACTTTTTTTCACGAGTAGGAAAGATTGCCACACCTTCGGCTCGTGAGTACGGCAATTCCTACAAGTGAGAAAAAGCTGCTTTACTCTCGAGTTTCATACAAATTTTTTTCTACGTCCGTAACTTTAAATAAATTCGATAAAACCTTAATCAATTTTTATAAGTAATAATACTTTTTTTTAACGAAGAAAA
The DNA here is from genome assembly GCA_910593695.2 of Ocypus olens. NCBI lineage: Eukaryota > Metazoa > Arthropoda > Insecta > Coleoptera > Staphylinidae > Ocypus > Ocypus olens. Next base: position 40,901,728 of record OU343052.1, read on the forward strand.
TAATAATCATCAAGTTTTCTTGATCGGAAACGAATGTTTGACATTTATCGGAAGAAACTCGCGGCGTGTTGCGAAGCGTTCATGACATACTTTGCGCAAACAATTTTAAAGTAGCGTTAAAAAATGAACCGCTACGGCACTTTTTTTCACGCAAAAGAGTGAAAAAATGAACCGTTATGGCACTTTTTTTCACGCTGTTTGTATCGTTTAGGAATCACATATTTTATGAACACAAATTAATGAAAAAAACTACACATTTCATAACGGACATGGAAAAAATTATTTTATTTTCTGTATTTAATGTGATAAGCAGCAATAAATAATAATTTCTAAAATCACCGTCTGCCGAATTCCCAATATTTTACTTTGATAGTGACTAATGTAATATTTTTATGATTAACGTTCGTGGATATGAATATTTTATGGCTGGCTGGTTGTAAAATCGTGAAACTAGGTTGACGTAGGTACAGAAAATTGCAATAGGGCCCCTTAAAAATGCCCCTAGGTGGCTGTATGAATAATACCTTCTACTACTGCGGATGTTAAATTGATAGTTATGACGTTGCAACGTTACATTTCCAGCCGTTCCCTTTGCGCGACTCCATTTTCGTTACGGATACAACCATCAAACTAGTTTGCTACATAGCTTACTAGATGTACTTAAATTTTTAAAGTAATAGCAACCGACAATCGATCTACTGGTCCTTGGAGTATTTCAGTTCTGCGCTGTGTTTAATACAAGAATGCAAGGGAGTGGCCTTCTGCAGCTGTGACAAGAGATGATGTAACTGAAGTTTTCGATCCAACGTATTTTAAGGTTAATTTAATTTCATGAATTACGTTTGAAATTTGGTGCAAAATTATTTGATAATTATTTATGGATTGCCATAGGTCTTGTTATCTATTTTTTTGTAGCATGGCTGGATTTTGGTGTTTTAAATATTTAGCATTAAGAAATATGAAAAGAACTACATAGTACAGTAGTAGAAAATACACAGTTTATGCAATTCTAAGCACTTTTGAAAGGGAATGGACAATTTTAAATGTCATTTAGGATTTAGGATTGAAAATATTGATGACGGCTTAGTAATAACCGATATGGTGAGATCAGGTCCATCATATATTTTTTTGACAAATAAAGGTTATTTTGAGCAATACTATTTACAAAGTACTGAAAAGCTAGGTTCCTCAGAAAAGCAAAACATTGCCGAGGACATGGTCTATTATAGCAGGTTAATAGAGATACAATACACTGAAAATTGATAAATCGAATTTACGAGGTAAACACACCCAAGTAGAAAAACGCGAAGACTCAAGATTCAGTAATTGATTTATTTTGATTAGATGAATTTGTAGTGTAACAGAGAGGAGAACTCAAACAAAAATTTTAATAAACATATTCGCATTCAATAGCAAAAACATACCTTTGTTTAACAAACCGGAAGCAATTTTACCCTTAAGGCTTTATTGGATTTCTAGCAAAGTATGCATAAATAAATATGAAACAAAGTTGTTGTTTTTATCATTTGCATCTATGATCATATACCCTGTCTATGTCGATGGCGAATCTACAGGACGATAATTTACCTGACGCCAAATCAAATAAATGTAGTAAATGTATAGCCCAAAAAGGGCCAAAGTGTAAAGTGTGTGAGACAGTGTACCACCCATCGTGTGTGAGCAGTGGCAGAGTGAAGTTCAATAAGACTGATGATGAAAATGTTATTCTCTGTTGCACAAACTCCACTACGCCTAACCTCGAAGTAAAACAATTTGATTTTCCTGAGAGAGGTTCAGAAGCAATGGATGGGTATGTCAAAGAGATACATTACTTGAAACAATTATTAAATCACAAAGATATCATAATAAAAGAATTAAATAATAAAATTAAATTGATCGAAAAGATTGATTATTTGGTGGCGACATCTAACAAGAATGAGCACAAGTCCAAAAATAACAAGAAAAGCAAGAGTGCATTGCCAAAGTCACATGAGTATGGATCAATGAATGAAATTATAGATAAATACAATTCGTCAGCCTAGCCGGTAATTACAGGCATAGTTTCCTATAATGATTGTGCAGATGGAATAAAGGAAATCACCTCGGCACCATCTGCTGAAATTCCACGTCACCGTCAGAGGGAGCCATACCAATAATTAATTATGAACCAGAGGCTAATAATGGATTAAATAAAAATGACAATTATCGCAAAACTGATGACTGGCATAAAATTTCTAAAAGAAGAACAAAACTACTATAAAGGGGAAATCGTCTTGCGACAGCTTCAAAGCAGCAGAAAAAATGACATGGCTTTATGTTGGAGGAGAAAATACACAAAGTACTAAACAAGAAGTTAAAGATTTGATTCAAGAGAAGATTGGGGACTCGAATATTATTGTGGACGATATCGAAAAATCTTATTCTAGCCGAACAAAGTCATATAAAGTGGATGTTAATTTCCAACACTTAAATGCACTAAATGATAGAGTTTTGGCCAAAGAATATCTCAGTAATGAGATATACATTTTTTCGGAGCAGACCAGCAGGAGGCCATCCCATCACGGCAAAATAAACTTTCTATTTTTCATATAAATATACAGTGTGTGAAAAATAAAGTTCTGGAACTTGAAGCGTTTTTCCGGTATAACGAGACCCACTATGATGTAATTTGTTTAAGTGAAACGTGGCTAACAGAACTCGAAAGTGAACAATTCCATATAGACAATTGGAGAACGGCAGGGGCGTTCGCAAGATCACAATTCATTCATGGAGGAGTACTTATCTTAACTAAGAAAAATGTAGACACTGTTGAAATTAGCGATATATGTAAATTAGGCACTGAAAAGCACTGTGAACTCACAGCAGTATTATTAAAACATAAAAAAACATAATTTTGTCTATATACCGAGCACCCACTGGCGATTTTTCGTTATTTTTAAGCATTCTTGAAATACATTGAATCTAATGAAACCAGATCATAATGTCATTATATGTGGTAATTTTAATACTAATTAATTAAACTATTTTTTAATCTAATCAAACCAGTAATCTGCTGGACTTATTACAATCTTATGGTTTCTTTATCACAATCAGAGATGCAACCCGAGGTCATAATTGCATAGACAATATTTTTATAAATTTTTCTGAAAACAATTACCAATCCAATGTAGTTGATGCCAATTTATCAGATCACTTCGGCCAACAGGTTATTTTATGTATACCTAACCAAAATTTAAATAATGAGATTACACAAAAAATATGTAGACCAATTACATCTAAAGGCCATTCTATCTTTCACAATATTATTTCACAATTCAGTTACGAGTATTTAAATGACGATATCAAATTCAAGAAATGTTTAATACGTTTTTAGACAATTATTGTGATGCCTTCTATTTAGCATTTCCAATAAAGTTGGTAAAGAACAGAGCAACTGAATTTAACATAAGCTGGTTCAATGATGAGGGAATATTTAGCACTACTAAATGATGTAGTGAGAATGTACTCAACTCCCGCATTAACCAGGGAAAGAAACATGTATAGAAAAAAATATCGAGCATTTATTTCTCAATGTAAGACCCGAGCCAACGATCGTGTGATTGCAGAATCCGCAAACCAGTGCAGAACCATGTGGAATGTCATTAATGCTAAAAGAAAACCTAAACAGGTTAAACAGGAACATAATATCTCACCTGAAGTATTTAATAAATACTTTAATGATATCCCACATTTAATTGAAGAAAACCTTCCTACTGGAAATAATGATGCCCTTAAGCTTTGCAAAAATATTGAGGATGACCTGGGCTTTACACTGAGAGAGGTATCACAAAATGAAGTAAGAGATATCGTTAAATCACTTAATAATTCCAATGCTAAAGATATTTACGGGCTAAATATAAATATTATTAAAGCTCATATTGATGAGATCATTTCGCCCTTAACTAAACTAATAAATAAATGCTTGATAAGCGGTGTATTTCCGGACTGCCTCAAGTTGGCTAAGATCATACCAATATTAAAAAAAATGGCGAAAATGATGATGTAGCTAATTTTAGACCAATTTCTTTGCTACCTATCTTTTCAAAAGTTATTGAAAAAGCCATCAGTTTACAGATTGTTCAGTACTTCGAATACAATAAATTGTTTGATGATAATCAATTTGGTTTCAGAAAATATCGAAATACCTCTGATGCAATAAGTAAGCTCGTGGCAAATATCGTCGACAGTTTTGAGAACGGGGAGTACTCGTTATCTTTGTTCTCGTGTGACCTCAGCAAAGCCTTCGATTGCGTTTCTCATACAATCCTGCTATAGAAGCTTGAACACTATAGGTTTAATAAAGTCAGTACTGATTTAATACGATCATATCTTAGTAATCATAGACATTGTGTGTATTGGAGAAAGTATCTCGAATAGCCTCCCACTTACTATCGGTGTGCCACAAGGCTCAATTCTCGGTCCGTTGTTATTCCTCATTTATATAAATGATTTCTCCAAATATGTAACGAATAGCGATTGTATCTTTTTTGCAGACGATACAAGTATCACAGTTAGAGGGAAAGATCTGGCTTCTGTAAAATTGGATTGTGAGAGGTCGCGTTTAAGGGCTCAAGAGTGGTTCTGCTCAAATCGTCTTGCACTAAATAGCACCAAAACTACTGATGTAATTTTCTCGTTACGGAAGATTGACGAGGTAAACCCAGAAAGCGTCATATTCTTGGGGGTTACCCTAGACCCGTTACTAAGGTGGCATGCCCATATTGAAATCATATCGCGGCGCGTAGCTGGTGAAGTATTCGTGCTGAGGAACCTGGCTTGTCAGGTTTCTCAATCAATGCTACTCTCGGCTTGTTACGCACTTGCCCACAGTAATATTTCTTATGCTGTGATGGTTTGGGGTAATGCAGGTGATCGGCACCGAGTGTTTGGCCTGCAACGGAGAGCGGTACGCATTATTGGTGGTGTGAGTTTTAGAGATGAGTGTCGTCATTTATTTGTAACCATGAATATTCTCACCTTTCCATCAATTTATATTTTACAATGTTTAATGTTAGCTCACAAATGTTATAATGTAAGACCAAAGAATGAAGACGTCCATGACCACTACACTAGGAAAAAAGGAGATACCCGTACTGATTTCGTTAGATTGGCGAAATCTCAAAACACTCCGAATTTCATGAGCGTTAAATTTTTTAATCTGCTGCCAATGGAGGTGAGAAATCTATGCTCAATTAAATTTAAACGTGTCCTGTAAAAATACCTAAAATTGAGAGCGTTCTATAGCGTTGAAGAGTTTATGTCTGATACTAAAAAATGTGATATCTTACTTGAAATTTGTTTGAAATTGTGATTTCTGTTTTAAATTTTAATTATTTATTCGGGTACGTTTTTAAAACCAGTATTTGTTCAATATTTTATATATGTAAATGATTTTATTTTGACTTTTGTAAATACTCTGTATGCCAACAATAAAATATCTATCTATCTATCTATCTTAGATGAGTCTAAGACTTCGAGAAGTTTCAACATTAAACATTTGCCAAGACTATAAGTGATGTATGGTTATTCGTATTGTTCATCATACGAATTTAAAATTTAATAAACTTATTTTGAAAGATACACCTACCAGAAAAAGTTTAAAGCATCGGTGGCCAACCCTTTTAGCAGTCGGTGCTAAATTTTAAAAATAGGACTTCCCATCGGGCTGCACTTTGTTTTGTTAATTACAGCAAACGAGATAAATAATAGTAGAAACGCCAAAGTGGCGGAATATATTGCCTGAATGCTGTACTGAACCAAATCCGGGTGGCAATAGATTCCGCCACTTTGGCGTTTCTACCTTTAACGGTGTTTTGAATACTTATATTCCAATAGTAATCTCCGTTTGCCCATCAGCAACTAACTACACTGATGAGACCTGAAAGGTCGAAACCGGCCTGTAGGTGTTCTGATGGGGGAACAATATTTAATGAGAAAAATAATATCTTTTGATGAATATAAAACTACTGAGAATCATGATTCAAGAGATAATAATAAAAACAAATGTAAAGGGGACTCCTGACTTTGTTAGAACTAAGTGCATCAATGCCGATCTTACTGAGGTTGTTACAGTTTTCCAAATATCAATAATTTGTGTTTCCATTTATGATGATTTTATATGCTTCATCTGACTAAAAAGCTGTTCAAACGCATAAGTATTTCCAAAAATCATCTACAGAGCATGTACGTCAAATTCAGGAATGCCCAAATAAATTTTGTTGAACTCTTCCTAACCAAACTGTAATATTTCTCCTCTAACAGCACATTTCACAACTTTCCATTTGTAAACTTCCCGACAATGAATTCATATCTGAGGTGAATGGCGTTACAAATACAATAAAAAAGAAAAAGCTCACGTTGTTTTTGAAATCTTGAAATCGGTTTTTAAATTCACGATTTAAGTCAGATACCAGAGAAACTTATTTATTCGCTCCCGGTTGTGCAACACCTGATTGTTTTGACGGTGTAAAAAAGTGGGTAAAGTTTTTCTTCCTTACTGCTGTTTGCAAAGCTGAAGTTTTATTTGGAATGCAAATATAAGATTTTACATGTCATTAATTATTTAATCTTTCTGTCGTATAAGAGAATTAACGTCATTTAGGTGGATAGGTATATCATCCAGCTTGTCTTCAAACTCTGGGAGATATTTTGACTAGTATTTCTTGCTTTAAATCAAACACGCCTTTCGACATTTTAGCATCGGTCAGCCGTCTGTATAAAATGTAACTTCATCATGCCCCCAATCTAAATATTTGAGAAATTCTTAAAACTCGCGATTCAACCTATTAGTTCACTGTTTGGACGACCACCTTCATGACGTGGTCCATTTTGTCATAATACTGAATATTGGTTTTGGAAAATTAATATACGGACAATAATTAATTTCATTATTTTTTTTTTGTTTCATTAAAAAAGTAAGCTGTTCAGGAAGGTATAAATTTTTGCCAAAAATAATGCTTTAACATGTAAATCCCAATAATGTATTGATAAAAACGCGCCTTGTATACACAGGGTGTTTTATGAAAAGCCTTTGTAACTTGAATTAGTTTTTATCCTATTTTAATCAATAATACACCAAATAAAATCGTTTTAATAACACTTTAACGTAATCTGCTTTAAACATTTTTAACATGACAGAAATAAGCCAACATTGTTTCAAATTGCACTACATATATGTTTTTTATAATGCTAATTAAGATTTTTTTGAATGAATTAAATTCATAAATCAAAAATTTATTTTAACTAAAAAAATGCAAAAATCAAATAACCATAGTCATGGTAGAAAAAAAAATTATCGCAAATGCTCGAAATTGCCCCCATATTTAGTCTCACATACATTCGCTACCTATCGTTGCGTTTAATAGAGAATTTGGTGGCATCTGTCGACATACTCCTACGATCTTATTAAATTATCTCTGGCATCGGGAGGTGTCAAATTTACATTGCCTTAAATATAAGACCACATGAAGAAATTTAGTGGATTTTGATCTGGCGATCTACCAGCCAATCAGATAGGACTCTTCATCTTTCGTCAAAAAAGTAGTTCAGAAAATCAGCAATGCAGCGCCAAGTTTTACACTCCAATATTTATGTACATCAAATCAATGTATTAGGGCCATCGCACTAGCTTTCAAAAATATCATGTACACCAGTACACTTAATTAAATGCATCAATATAATAAATATTTGATAACAAAAGTTGAACAAAATTTTATTGAATTTATTTTACAAAATATCATGTTTTCAACAGCTGCCAATTAATCTATCACCTATGTATTTGTATTAGTCCATTTGCAAACTCGAATTTCATTCGCCCGTGCAAATTACGGTGGTTGTGTCGCTTGGCCAATAAAAAAAATGAACACAAAAAAGTGTATACACTAGTAAATTCGCGCACACATTTAATTAAAAACAGTTATAACATTATAATCCTGGCACACGAGCTGTGGAAATACGCGAAATATGTTACGAAGGCACGCGTGTCCTGATTTTTTAATTAAACTCGGTGTGAAAACATGGAAAATAGTAAACAGAATGCTATTATTTCGCCAGTTATTATATGCTTCTCGTTGAATATTTTAGAAGGCAAACAAGTCGTGCATGATGAATATGATATTAACGTTTTTGTTAGGGTAGGAATTAAATATTTGCGCTTTAAATGATGTTTGATACAACAACAAAAATACATCATTTTTTCCACCCTTCGTAATATGTCTGAGCATTTATCGTTTGACCTCGAGGTAAAATATCAATAAGGAACAACCCCTGCCTATTTTAAATGAGGATGAGGAGTGCCTTTATTCTATGCATCGTTGCTTTGATTCCGGTGTAATGAAATATATCCACGTTACCAGTGAGAGTTTAGCTTAAAATTTGATTGCTTTGTTATTGTATGATACTTTGCAAGAAAAGTCACACTGATTGCACGTTTAGTTAAGTACAACTCAGTTGACATTTTTGGTAGCCAGAATAAGGTAACTTTCTATAATTACATGAATTGAGGAAATTCATTGAAGAATGATGAAACCATAAAACGTCTATTCTCACGAACTTTATTCAACTTTTTGTATCCCGCATGTAACAGGTTATGGTAGTTTCAATAGTCTTGTTGTTTCCAAACTGCGGTACCGGTATCAGTACGCGATAAGTGAATGATATCACAATAAAAACAATATTTGTAAGAAAGACAAGCGACAAAAATAGGGTTATCACTTGGGATTTGTGACATTTGTTATATGAGTTGTTTTTCCAAAATAAATTTACCCACTAATACGCCTCTATATTTTTCACCACATACCGGTACAACATTTGAAACAGTTTGGGAACCTCTGGCCTAAGTGATTTTAAACAAGCTTCAACTAATGTTGATGATAATGTAACGGCGAAGCTGCGACAATATATCGGAACGGTGCTCATATATACTGTTGCCCGTTGTACAGATGCGATAATGCGGTTGCATACCATACGATGCAGTGATGAGCAGTGTTGCCAGATTGTTTTTTTTTATTTTGGCGGTAGAATGTAAGTAAAATAAGCGGTAGATGGCGGTAGCAATTATTATCAAAGCGGTAGTTCGGAGAAACAAGTATTAATTAATAGGGCAGACATTGAGTAAAACATATAAACCTGATAATTATAATGCCTCGAATAAGTTCAGTGTACAAACATAAATACACTGTTGGAAAAAAATGAAACACTTGAAATTCGTGAAATTTCGACCATTTTCAAACAGTCATAACTCTGCGTATTTTCAATCGATTGTGATGAATCTTCAAGGGCGAAAAACTTTGAAGTGTCTTCTTTAAAGTCATGCATGCGACCTTAAGTGTAACCCCTTCCGCCCCCCTCTGTTTTTTTTCAGGAAACCATGTCCAACTTTGACGATGTCTACGGAGTTGGAAAAATTTTGTCGACTTAATCCGCCATAAAGGCATTAAAATTTGATCAATTTCCTATGCAGGACTTGAAGAACGAAGTTCCTACGACAATTTGGCACCATGTTATGGGTGTTTGAAAAAAAAGTGCATTTTGAAGTTCGCACATAACTCAGCGACTTTTCAACCAAATTTGATGATTCTTTCGGGAAAAATTACATTTTGGCTCTACTTTAAGGGGGTGAACTCAGATTGGAATGATCCCTTTTCGAACCCTTCAACCCGCGAACAAAAAAACACGTTTTTGGGCAAAAAAACCTCCAACTTTGGTAACGTGTACCAAGTTGGAAAAAATGTGCTGGCTCGGTCCACCAAAAGGGCATTGAAATGTGTTTAATTACCTGCGCAGGACTCAAATACCGAAGTTCCTACGACAATTTGGCACAGAGTTATGGGTGTTTAAAAAAAAGTGAAATTTGTGTTTTTTTGACTCGTAAGTTTTTCGACAAAATTGTTTTCGTTTTCATGAATGACATTTTCTTTGCACGTTCTTTGAGGTATGCACGAAAATGTATTGTTTGTACCTTAGAACTCCATTAACAAAATACTTTATTTTAGGTCAAAAAAGGCTCACTTTAACGATCTCTGTAGGGTCGGAAAAAAAGTCTCCCTACCATTCATCCATTTTTCTATTCGTCCAATAAAAACAAATAAATTACACTCACGGAAAAAATGAAACACTTGGGATTTGTAAAAATTTAGGTAATTTTCAAATGGCCATAACTCGGCTTCTATCCAACCGATTTTAACGATCTTTCGAGGAATCAAAAGAAAAATATGTCTTTTTTGATAGGGTTAATACCCCATGCAAAGAGAGGTCTCTACCCCCTCCAACCAAAAAAATAAAGCAACCACAAAATGCACTTTGTGCACCCAACTTTGTGCAAAATTGTCGTAGGAACTTCATTTTTTGAGTCCTGCACAGGTAATTGAATACATTTCGATGCTCTTTTGGTGGAACGAGTCGACACATTTTTCCAACTCGGTACACGTTGCCAAAGTAGGACGTTTTTTGCCCAAAAACGTGTTTTTTTTTTGTTTGAAAAGGGATAATTCCAATCTGAGTTTACCCACTTGAAGTAGAGCCAAAATGGGATTTTTGCCCGAAAGAATCATCAAGTTTGGTTGAAAAGTCACTGAGTTAAAACTTCAAAATGCACCTTTTTTCAAGCATCCATAACTTGGTGCCAAATCGTTCTAAGAATTTCGTTCTTTGAGTTCTGCATGGAAAATTGATCAGATTTTAATGCCTTTATGGTGGATCGAGTCCACAAAATCCGTACACATCGTCAAAGTTGGACATGGTTTCCTGAGAAAACATTCGCATGCATGACTTTAAACAAGATACTTCAAAGTTTTTTGCCTTCAAAGATTCATTAAAATCGATTGAAAATACGCCGAGTTATGGTCGAAATTTCGGGAATTTCAAGTGTTTTATTTCTTTTTTCCTTCAGAATAGAAATGTATTCAGGCCAAAAATATATAAATTCTAAATATTCTATTATAAAACAAACAAAAAACACGATTACATATCAACTTAAATGAGAAGAATGTATTAGCATTGCAAATACATATCATTGGATATGGCTTTGATATTATAGAAAAGTCCATGCAGATTAATCAACCAGTTTTTCAGATAATCACCACCAAACACAAGAATGGCCATTTTCAACGTACAAAAATCGAAAAAGCCTTGATTTCTCAAAACCTGAAACAATTGCAGACGCCCAATTTTTACTCGCTTATTAAGAAACGATTTCATATTATAGAAAAGTCCATGCAACTAGTTTTTCAGATAATCACTATTAAACACAAGAATGGCCATTTTCAACGTTCAAAAATCGAAAAACCTTGATTTCTCAAAACCTGAAACAATTGGAAACGTCCAATTTTTATCCGCTTACTAAGAAACGATTAGGTTTTGATATTATAGAAAAGTCCATGCAGGTTAATCAACTAGTTTTTCAGATAATCACCACCAAACACAAGAATGGCCATTTTCAACGTTAACAAATCGAAAAAGCCTTGATTTCTCAAAACCTGAAACAATTGCAGACATCCAATTTTTACCCGCTTACTAAGAAACGATTAGGTTTTGATATTATAGAAAAGTCCATGCAGGTTAATCAACTAGTTTTTCAGATAATCACCACCAAACACAAGAATAGCCATTTTCAACGTTAAAAAAATCGAAAACGCCTTGATTTCTCAAAACCTGAAACAATTGCACACGTCCAATTTTTACCCGCTTATTAAGAAACAATTTGGATTTGATATTATAGAAAAGTCCATGCAGGTAAATCAACTAGTTGTCCAGTTAATCACCACCAAACACAAGAATGGCCATTTCAACGTTCAAAAATCGAAAAAGCGTTGATTTCTCAAAACCCGAAACAATTGCAGACTTCCAACTTTCACCTACGTATTACAAAATGATTAGACTTTGATATTATAGAAAACTTGATGCAGGTTAATGAAGCAGATAATCGTAAATCACTGTTGCTTTGAAGCATGTAGCATCAGTTGTAACATCTTTGCAATGTAATATTCCCATAATCCTATCAGTATTGAATTTATTTCTCTGTTTTCTTTTGAACTTTATAGCTGACAATGTTTTTTCGACATAATACTAGAATGTCGCAAAAATAAGCAAGCAACGTAACAAATATTACTAAACATTAAAGCCTGGTCACAATTGATGAGGTTTTACGCCAAAACTCAAAAACATTTTCGGATTTACAAGGAGATTTTTGTACTAATCGCCATTCATTGTCTCGCATAGCGAATTGCATGCACATGACACTAGACACAAAGATAACTTGCAACCAAAATTTGTACGTCTTGAAAAAAGCAAAAATGCGTTTAATTATTTTGCACCTACTTTATACAACAAACTGCCAATAAATATCACAAATAGCAAGGTTGAAACCTTTAAAACCAAAATTAAGTATATTTTAATAAAAGGCGCGTTCTACACAGTGCAAGAATTTCTTGACTGTAACCTCCTAGAATTTCTTTTATAAATCGACTGCGATATTGTAATGTCTGTAGATTTTAATTTACCATGAGTGTAATTAGTTTTAAGTGTGCTTTTAGCCTGTACACATGCGATTATATTTTATTGTATTTGATTTTATTTTATTGTCATTAATGTGCTCGACTTTTGTAAACCTTTATGGTATAAACATTATTATTATTATTATTAAAATTTGAATCACTTTAATGTCTATTAAATTTGGTAATTTTAACAATGCCATTTAAATTCCTTTGATCCACAAATTATGGATTTAAAAAAATTAAATCTTTTAATAAATTATCTTTTATTGCAAAACTTTTATGCTTTCAGTATAGAAATAAAGACAGTTTCTTTTCACAATAAATAAATCAAGTCCTTCTAGGATAGATGCATTTATGCCAGCTCCAAAATACAAGTCCTCCAAGGCAACAAAATTCAGGGGTTTCTATAATCTCATTATTATTTTTAACGTTCGACTTTGTGAAACAGTTCACTGTTCATAGTTGTTTTAATTATCGTTTGTATGCATGTATATAATTATAAGTGCAACATAGAAGGTACGGTAATAGGATGGATAAGCTTTGTACCAATGTAAAATATGTGTTCGTGATTTCCCTAATTTAAGAAACACTGACGACCAAAATCCTTGATCACAAATAATACCTTTTAATAAAAAATCTGTTTCAAAATTATAAAAAATGTCTATCGGATAAAACGCGGTAGATTCAGAGGCGAAACTGGAGAACGGAAGATAGCTAGTGAAAACCTTAGATCTACCGCTTTAGCGGACATTGGTGAGGAGGTAAATATTTTTTTTTTAAATAAACACGAATAAATCGAATAATTAGGCAAATAATCAAACAATTATTAACCCATTAATCAGGTAGTCGATTAATCACTGAAGATTATTCTGTAGTCATCCTGTAAAAAGTAAAAATGTCTAAGCTTAGATGAAACCGACTTTTAAAATATCGGGTGTGTCTAAATTGGCGGATAATCTACACGTGACGATATTCTTTCAAAAATTCTAAGCAGCTTATCTTAATTTTAAAATGTCGTACCATGCTTCCTGGGTCTTCTCGAGGACCTCAAAGTTTGAACATCCAGTCGTTGAATATGCGTTATTATTCATTACTCCTATTAATTTACAGAAAACCCTGCAATTTCGATGGTATGACTAGTTTGAAAATTATTTGTCAGTGTGTGCTGCTATCTTTCTAGCCCAAACTTTTTTACACTTCTTAATTAGCTTATTTTTATGAAAAATACGTTCGGCAACGTGACGCCCACTTATGTCACTTTGACACGAATTATTCATCCAAACTTGCTAGTTCTAAGTTTATGCCAATTCTGCTCTTCTCATTATTATCCGTTTGTATTAGTGCCCGCGTTTTAGTGTATTTGTGTTTCTCGTTTTTTCGTTTTGTTTTGTTCAATTACAATGGATTTTACTATTTACTCATAATCTGTTTTACCTTACATTTGTAAATAAACCCCGCTTCATCCGTCTATTACCTTCTACTCTGAACCATGAGATTATTAATAAACAGGACAGCTCGTGAATGTTATGTTGCCAAATGTACATTTCTTTTGAATGGCTCCTGATGGCCTATGAGGCATGGTAGAATATTTTTTCATCGACATTTTCTTTTTAGAATTTCACGAAGAACATCGCCACGTGTAGATTATCCGCCAATTTATACACACCCGATATATTATGATTTTCTGAATACAGTAAACTTATTTTAAATTACATTTTCTACATATATTAAGGGTTTCTATAATATATCGCATAATGACTATATTTATTTAATTATAAATCAGATCTAAAGATAGTTTTAATAAAAGTTATTTGGTATCAAGTAATGACATTGAATATTTTTTAGCCTTTCTTATTATTGCCTTATTAACACTGCAAACTTTTTTTCGCTAATTTTTTACTTTTTGGATAGACTTTTTTCTCCACATGATAAATACCATTAGAAACGAATATCCATTACATAAAATATCAGAAATGTGCATTTTGCGCATTATACCAAACAATTCCAGAGAAATAAATTTAAATTTCAATGCTGACTTTTTTTAAAATTCAGATTGCATATTTTATAGAAAAAGCAATGGTTGATAAAAACGTACATTAAATCACCCCCAAGATTCCGCCGCTACCATTTTCTCCCCATCTTCACAAATCAGCGCCTTCGCAAAACGTTCCCTGAATTTTTAATGGTACCGAGGTCCTATTTCGGCCTTAATCCGATTGTAATTACTGAGATGGGAGAATCCATTCGCGCCATATTTTAATTAATCTCGTCCCCTTGGATAATTTTATCTCGCGAACTCTCAGGGCTCGTAAAGAAGTTAAGAAGGCCCGACGTTGCCGTTGGCTGCAGAATTTTCATTTCGGAAAATGTAAACATTTCACTAAAAGGAAATATCGTCTTAATACCCAGTAACTCATACGCTCAATATATAATATTACTTTACTTTTTATCTTTGGCTTGTTTGTACTCGTTGAGAAAATTCGGTACGCAATGTGTTTACTGTAAAAGGAGAAGGGTATGGCATTAAAAGGCAAAAGGATGGCGATAAAGGGGGGCAGTAAAGCGATACAAACAAAAATAAAGAGAGCCGCTCGCAATGGGGCAAAGGGCCCTTAACGGTGCCGAGTGAATATGCTGCAGAGGAGAAGACTTTTATTTTTCATTTGTCGCATATTAAGGGAATTGGGAAACATAAACAACAAACTGTGAAATACGGAGCGTACGTTGTCGTATGGGATTTTGTCTCCTATATGGAAGATTAATTTAAATACCCTATGTGTCAACATTTGTTTCATAATGGTTATCTCAAATACAGTATATATGTTTGTATAAAAATAAACGTATACTTATACTATTTATCACTCAGAACTGCAACAGAATCGATAAGCAAAGCATATAATTTGTAAGGTGTGAGCCACTGATTTTTGTTGTTGAGTTAGCCATGCCTGAGAGATAAATCTAATTAAATTGAACTAATCTAGTCTCATGACGTAATAATATGTGACATACCTCATTTATCTCATAGCCAACTCAATTAAAATTTCTGGCTCAGATGATATATATTAAATATATTTCCATACATAAATAAAATTTAAAAATCGTAGCGCCCTTTTGGAAGATTTTTTTTAATGTTATCCACGATTTAAGGTTCTGTTCGATATTTTTAAAGAAGTTGTTCTTAACATTTTCGCGCTTCTTTGACAATTTGTATCTGTTAAAACTACTTTCAGAAAGGCAGTGGACGTTATATTGAAAATAAATTGCGCCTAACTAGAGTTGTTCAGTTATAAATATAAAGCGTCTCTATGTGCCATGATCTGTTCCTATCAAAACATTTTATGTTTCTTGACCGGATGGACTGTAAAATGTTATTATTGTATTTTAGTAATTTAAATAACAATGAAAGTTGAGTTATTCTTGTTACTTACTTACTTTTAAAACAGTGGATGCGCCGGGAAGCCAGTGACTGGAAATTTATGGCCAACTGCTCGTCAGTTAAATATTTTTTGTGATTTCAAATATTAATTCACGTTAGAGATCGACTTATAGCAGAAACCAGTTTATGACAACATTCCTAGAAACATTCTCAGATCACTTCCAGGAAACATTAATAAGTATATGCTCCTCATATTGAACGTCACAACGTTGCAGGGTGTCATAGCATGTGTGCCCAAGCATAATAATGATCCAACTACGGCCCCATTACCCTACTCACAGTTCTGAGAAAACTCTCTCAAAGATAAACTTACGTCCCATACCTCTATACACATCTCCCACGCCATCAGTTTGTGTTTCAATAGCATCGCTCTACCACAATTCCTTTATCTATTTTAATATCAAACTGAAAAATGGGGGCTGCAAGTCTGCTTTAATGTAATAAGAATACCAATCCTGCCCCTTCATTTTTCACCTAGACGTATCACTTATATTATAATACTTTTTATTTGAGAAGCTTCTACTTCGTTATACAAATTACATATATGTGCTTTTGATTAAGGAAAACTTGACCATGATAAAGAAAATATTTTCACAAATTCAATTTCTACAAGTTGAATGCTGATTTACAGAAATACACAGGATTGGATGTGTAGGAAGAAAATGGGCGCTGTTGAAGGTCACACATGCTCTCCAGATGCTCCTCTGTGAAATCGTTAATGTCTCTATTTTCTGGATTCCGACGCGACAATAATTTCAAGGATAAAGTTCTAACTATATCGAGTGTGTAAAAATTGGCGGATAATCCACACGTGACGATATTCTTCCAGGAATTCAAAGCAGCATATCTTAGTTCTAAAATCTTGTACCATGCTTCCTGAGTCCTCGCGAGGTCCTCAAAGTTTGAACATCCAGTAATTAAAAATGTGTTAGTATTTAATATTAATTTACAGAATTTATCATTTGTTAGTATGTTTCTATCTTAGTCGTGTATTTTTAACACTTCTTATTAGACCCGACAACGTCGATGTTGTCACTTTTGACTCAAGAAATTTATTCAAACTTGCTAGTTCCAATTTTGTGCCAATTCTGCTTCCCTAAATATGCAAATTTGGTTTCTTGTACCGTGTGCAAAAAATAAATCGTGGACTCAATCGCTCAGGATGGCATGCTTTTCAGATCGCAAAGAATCATCGGCTTCTGAGCAAAATTGACAGAGTTATGACCGAAATGGAATTTTTAAAAGCTGTAAAAATTTAACATTTTTTGTCAATCCAAAACACTTTTTATAGGGGTTTTCAGCGGGTCACGAAAGTCGAAAACTTCTTAGATTGCAAAATTCCATCGAGTTTCGTGCGAAATTCGGCAAAAAAGGCGCAAAATGTATTTTTTTTTCAAAACTGCATAACTTCGCGCTACATCATCGCATCGACTTAAATTTTGGAGGAAATTGGAGGAAAATGATTGAACTTTATTGCCATGCTAACCACGATTTTTTTTTGCACACGGTATAAGAAGCCAGATTTGCACATTTAAACTTTAAAAACATTTTTTCCCTTTAGGTGGTGGCAGGTGGTGGAATCGTTTCAGCAAGATTCACATTCACAACAATTCACATGACGTTGAAGAAAAAATTTGAAACTGTTCAGACTGCAAAAGTTCATCGATTTTGGTGCAAAATTACTCAAGTTATGGCCAAAAAAGTGAAAAATGTCATTTTTTTCAAAAATTCATAACTTTGCTCCAAATCATTGAAACGACTCAAATTTTTAAAGCATTTGAAGAAAATTGATTAGATTTTTCTGCCATTGTGGTGAAATTTCTCGCCGATTTTTTTTGCGCACGGTACAGTTTGTCAAAGTTGGACAATTCTTTACATTAAAACATTTTTTTCCATCGCGTTGTTACGGGGGTGGGTTGGACTTGGGGTCAAAATCAACTACAAATTCTTAAAGATAAAACTTGAATCTTTCCCAAACTGAAAGATTCATCGATTTTCGACCAAATTGAACCAAGTTACGACGGTTTTAAAAATCGAGTTTTTTCGCGATTTTTCGAGTGGCGCTTTTAAAGTCGAGTGTATTTTCTGAAATTGGAAAAAGCATTACAAAATAGCTATTTATGCAACAAGTGAGTAAAGTAATACTTTTTTTCACGAGTAGGAAAGATTGCCGCACGAGCCGCAAAAGTTGCTTTACTCTCGAGTTTCATACAAAATGTTTTCTACGTCCGTAACTTTAAATAAATTCGATAAAACCTTAATCAATTTCTATAAGTAATAATACCTTTAAGTAAAGAAAATAATAATAATCGTCAAGTTTACTTGATCGGAAACGAATGTTTGACATTTGTCGACAGAACTCGCGGCGTGTTGCGAAGCGTTCATGACACACTTTGCGCAAACGATTTTTTAGTTGCGTTAAAAAATGAACCGCTACGGCACGTTTTTTGACGCAAAAGGGTGAAAAAATGAACCGTTATGGCACTTTTTTTTCACGCTTCCGGAAGGCTTCAGAAAACACATATTTTATGAACGCAAATTAATGGAAAAAGAAGTACATTTTTTATCGGACGTAGAAAAAAATTTATTTTGTATTTGGGACATTTCGATAAATGTTTATAAGAATTGTACCCCGAAAATGAACGTTTTATTTTAAAGTTATAAACCGGTAAGATTAGAACCCTTTTGGTATGTATCCAGACTTCCTGCACAGAATCTTCCTGTTACATAAATAAAATAGATTAAAACTAAAATAGGTGAAGCATAACGAAAGGCGAGAAAATTAGTTTGGATTGCTCGTTATAAAGATGCATATTTAGATTATGCAAATGTTCGAAAGCTTTTAATAATTCTAATAGATTGAGCTTTCTACCTTTATCGCAGGTATAAATTGTCGGATTATTTCCGTACATTTATTTTGGAGTCTATAAATTTTAATGAAAATCTTTCAATTTTTATTGCCAGCATTAGACCCTGAATTTCAAAGGGGTATTATTAATATCATATACAACTACATATACGGATGCATACATGTAGTTGCATACGATACATTCTGTTAAGAGAGTGTACAGAACAATAACTTTTAGACTTTGTGCTACTCATCTTGGGCTACCAAAAAGGTTTCGAGAAATTTATATGAATCATATGTTTGTGTTTATTTTTATGTATATTTTTTTTATTGTAAATAAATAAATATTAATCATATCATACCCGTACCTGGTTTCTTTGGCCAATGCAGCTTTAACTAACTGCAACAAAAATTAAAAATATAAATATGTGCTAATTAAGAAAAACATGTAACTTCCTTGTTCTTTCTTAATAATGGTCGCATAACCGAAACATATTGAAATTTTAAACATTATATCTGCGAAATAATCAAGTGTTAATTAAGAGTATATATTTTTAGCTTGTAATATCCTATTTTAAATTTTATTATTTTACTCTTGACCCTTTTTTTCTCCAAATACAGGGTGTTTTATTTGAGTGAAGATATTGAAATTCTCGAAAACTACACATCAAATCAAAAAATATATAATTAAAATTTGTTCGCCTCGGAGGGGGACATCTAATGATATGAAACTCGACCCACTACTCTCAACCCCCTAGGGGTAGGGGGTGAGAAATAGAAAAGTTAAATAGGAACTGTAATTTTTTTTACGGATTTGAATACTCCGGGAAAAAATAAGAAAGTTTTAAATAAAACACACTTTTACTTAGTTAATATCACACTGTTTACTTATAGTGACTACAGTTTCGATCAAACAATGATCATTATCAAACTATAAGTAAAGTAAATTTATAGTTTGATAATGATCATTGTTTGATCGAAACTGCAGTCACTATAACAGTGTGATATTAACTAAGTAAAAGTCTGTTATATTTAATTAAAAATGTATCACGAAGTAAGTGCCGCCAACCTCAATCAGTTAAGAAAGTTTTATCTGAATTTTTTTTTGTATTCGTGACAGACTACGCTATAATCGACAAAATTCAAAATTGGCAAAAATCGTTGAAAAATTCCTGGGAAATGGGGATTCGTAAAATAAGGTTTCCTATGCTGCTGAGAAATAATGCGACGTGCTGGGAGAAATGTAAAACAATGTCTTCCACTGTCAAATCTCCCTCTCTCTATTCCCACCTCTCCCGCTACGCTACATCGCTCAATGCCGGCCTAGCAGCCTGAAGATGGAGCTCCCTATCGCTGTTAACGCCAGATGCGAAATTCGCGCTGTGATACGTTTTTAAGTGCAAAATGGATTTCACCTATTCACATTCATCGTCAGTTAATCGAAGTTTATGGGGAAAATTGCATATCTGTTCAACATGTTCGCAAATGGTGCAGATAATTCAGAGGCCGCACGGAAATTCACGATGAAGCCAGGAGCGGCTTCAGTTTCCGATAGAATTGTCGAAAAAGTTTCCTTATTTCTGAGACTTCCAACACTAATTATTCCCAAAATTAAAGGAACACTGCGATGGTTTACGCTTCAACACCGATGATGAAGTCAAGGAAGAGGTTACTCGATTCCTCAAAGGATAGGTGGCAGAATTCTATAACATTGGGATGGAAAAACTGGATCATCGTCTTCAAAAGTGTTTGAACAGAAACGGCGATTATGTAGAAAAATAGCATAAGTTTTAAGCTTTAAATGATGTACAACACTAAGAACAAAAATATAGCATTCTATTATTAAAAATCATGGAAAACTTATTTTACGAATCCCCCTCGTACATGTGAAATCAAAGAAATAAAAGTACACGAAGAACACGAAGGCGTGAGTCTTCATGCCTCTCACACATTATAGTTTTCTAATTAAAGCAAGTGTTCAAAAATTCGACCTTCAAGTTCAACACACTTATTGATCCTTCTTTCGAAGTTCTATCGTACACACGATAGAAGCATATCCGCGGGAATTTGAGCACAAGCGTTTCCTATGCGTTATGTTTTCTCTGTCTGTTGGCACTTGTTGATAAACTTTCAGATAACCCCATAGAAAAAAATCCGGCGATGTTAAATCAGGCGACCTAACAGGCCAATTAATAGGACCACCTCTGCCGATCCACCGAACATTATAATCACGGTCTAATACTTCCCGTGCAACAATTGAATAATGCGCTGGGCAACCATCGAACATCTAAAGCAACATCCTCAAGTAGTATTGGTAGTTCTTGTTCCAAAAAATGTCGATATTTAATTCCATTTAAAGTACCGTCAATAAAATATGGACCAATGAGTTTGTTGCCTATGATTCCACACCAAACATTTACGGACTAAGCACGTTGATACTCAATTTGTCGTAACCAGTGGGGATTTTCTACACTCCAGTAGATGAAGAAATTTGGGTTTGCTTCTAAAGTGCCTATTCATAAAATACTACTCTATTAAGAAAATCATCTTCATGATGTTCTTGGTGCAATGATATATGATACGAATGATACTTATTACGGTGCAAAATGTTAACAATACTACCTAGGGAAATTCCGGAATCGCGTTGTAATTGTCGAGTACTTATTTGTGGATTTTGCTGAACAGCTGCTAGCACAGCTATTTCATTGCAAACTCCTGTGACAGTGTGTGCCCGTTTTCTTTGTTTGGGTTGTACATTATCCAAAAAACGCTGAGCGTATAAGACAACAGCCTCGTCAATATTTCTCCTACATTCGCCATAAATCAGAATCATTTCAATTTTTTCTTCTACGCTTGTACGAGGCAGGTTCACTTGTAATTGTTTTCTAGAAATGAAATTAAATGAATTCTGCAGAAAATAAATACCATCCAAATCTTTTTTTTTGTCAGAGATGCGAATGTGAGTCGACTAATTGTCGTTTTATGATGAGATATGCAATATTCCCTATAACCTTCGATTAACTGATGATGAATGACAATAGGTAAAATCCGTTTTGCACTTAAAAAACGTATCACAGCGCGAATTTCGAATCTGGCAGTAACAGCGATAGGGAGCTCCATCTTCGAAGGCTGCTAGGCCGGCATTGAGCGATGTAGCGTGGCGGGAGAGATGGGAATAGAGAGAAGGATTATTTCTCAGCAGCATAGGGAACCCTATTTTACAAATCCCCATTTCTAGTTTTATATTAGATGTCTCCCTCCGAGGCAAACAAACGAACAAATTTTAATTATAATTTTTTTTATTCGATGTGTAGTTTTCGAGATATTTTAATGTCTTCACTTAAATTGAACACCCTGTATATAACGAATGGTAGCGGACTTGTCGTAGTCCAAGTATAGTGGTGAATCTATTTCTACATATAGTTTCTATAACTTATCCTGTTATTTTTATTTCTTATCGTATTTTCCACATGTTCCCTCTTAATTACATAAAAATCTATAACTAACTGGAAATACCGAATTTCAAGTGCATATAAATTTTTAGATTTACGTTTACTTACAGTAATATAAAAAGAACCATTTGTACTAATTCCTTTACTTAATTTACCTATAATGTCTATAATCATTCTATGTGATATAAATATATGCGTCTTTAGGATTGCATAAACATAGAAATAGACCATGTCTAGATTTTAGAAAAATCACAATGCCAGAGCTTTAATACCAAGTTAGGTAATGGTCTGAAACACTACTGTACAAAAAAATTATTTATTACGCAAAAACTAGCTATTCGAGTAATGCTAAATCTATCCCAAAAAGATAGCTGCAGAGGTAAGTTTAAAAGTGTTGGTCTACTTACACTCTATGACCTATTTGTTTATGAAATATTAGTTTTTAATTTTAAAAATAAAGATAAATTCAACGCAGAATTTTATGTTTTAAATTGAAACAAATTACATGTTGCCCACATAAATTAATTTATCCAAAATCGGGTGTAATAAGTGAATTACAGTGGTCATTTGAGGGATGTAATGTTGTTCATTTCCCACTGAGTGAGAGAATAACTCGGACTCATGGAATATGTAGATCCTTCATAAGATTTTTGAAATAATTCAAATTGACACCACGAACTTCAAAGTTTCTTGTCAAATTTTTCAAACATTATTTCAATATTTAATGCAATTACATACGATTTTGGATAAAATGTTATAGTATACTCATGTGGAATTACTCATTAGTCCCTTAGGAAAATTAGTTTTTTTTTTGCGGGACTAATTACGCACATCCCACACTTATACCGGGTGAATATTCCAAAACCGAACATGGGCATTTAACATGGGAAAAATATTTTTTGCAGATTCCTGCTCCCCGTTTTAACTAAGAGGATTTATAATGACACCAGTCGAAAGAAGATTTGTTTCCTCATCTAATCATATCCGAATTAGTTAATTTTGAGTAGTATTTCTTTATTATTTTATCAAAATATTCGCAATAAATATAATTTGGAAAATCGTACTGAGCCATGACTCGAAAGACAATAAACAGATTAATGGTGTGGCATGGCTTGCCTGAAAACAAGTTATCAGTTTATGATAACTGTCATTAATATTTCTTTGTAAAATACATTTCATCGAGGAAAAACTATTCATAGTAAAAAACGTTTACAAACGGAGTTACCGTAGGGTGCAAGATTTATTTTCCGTGCAGTTTAACGAGAGCTCCATACCCTCAGTGTCGACAATACAACAAATAGTCTTTCAATTAGAAAATTCAGGTTCTTTTAATTCAGGTAAATATTATTCACTTCAAATGATAGCTTGAAAATTATTTCATTGTGGTTGTTTATTAGAATATCGCAGAATAAATGGCAACAGACGAGAAAACATTCACGAAGAAATTGTTAGGAGGGTATCCGGGAATCCTCGACTAAGTACAAGATTTATTGCTTTAGAATGTGGTAAATCGCAAGGAACGGTCTGCAAAATTTTAAGAAAGTTCGCCTACCGTCCGTACAAGTTTCAATGCCATCAATAAATATTGCCGTTTGATGAAGAACCTAGACAAACCTTTTGTGAAATTTTTTCGCAATTTTCTCTCGTCGATTTGCTTACGGATTACCTTTACATTCAATAATGAACCAAACGTTCAAAACGATAGATATTGGAAAAATAAGAATCCAGATCTGAATTTAAATCTTAGAACGCAATATCCTCAAAAAATTAATATTTGGACAGGCATTTTTCTTGGACAGGTCCCTTCGAAATTATAGGAAATTTAAATTCAGAAAATTATTCAGAATTGTTGATAACTTAGGTTGGCCCTGTAATGGAAGAAGTGGCACGTCCAAATCGGGATATCAGGTTCCAACACGATGGATAACTGACACATTTCGGACTAAACGTCAGAGAATATTTGAATAATGCATTTCCAAAACGGTAGATTGGACGAGGAGGTGAAATTAACTGGCTTGCTAGATCTCCTGTTTTGGCACCATGCGATTTATTCGTGTAGGGTCACCTGAAAAGCCAAATTTACAAAACTCGTCATCCAAACATTAATTCTTTGAGGAATGCTATATTTAACGAGTGCAGGTTGACAACGAATAGACAGTTGGCAAACATCAGAAATTCGTTTTACAGTAAGTTTGGTATTGTTTAATGCAGGATGAAGATTTATTTGAACATTTGTTTAATTATTAAATTCTAATTATAACAGTCAACAGGTGTATCATTATGATCCTTGTTTTCTAATTTAAATTGATCAAATTGGATACTGCAAAACATTGCGCCCAGTAATAATAAATCTTGTAATGCAACTTCCTCCATTTATTTCATTTGTTAAAATATATTTATGTTATTTTTGTATAAACATTTTTTTCATAAACACGATGCGATCGATGTTAATGAAGTTTACTGAATTTTACATTTACCAGAAATTCAACCAGAGTTTTTTCAATTCTTTAGAAAATTTACAATTGATTTCAGTAAAGAAAATTGGAAATCTTAAAATCAGTCGCCAACGGCATGATGAATTTGTCACTCGATTGACGTTTCTGTTTGTCGTACGAGTCATGGCTCGATACGATTTTCCGAATTGTATGTATTGCGAATATTTTGTTAAAATAATAAGGAATTACAACTGAAAATTAATCAGTTTGGATATTATTATATGAGGAAAAAAATCTTCTTTCGATTGGTGTCATTATAAATCGTCTTAGTTAAAATGGGGAGCAGGAATCTGCAAAAAACAATTTTCCCATGTTAAATGCCTATGTTCGGTTTTGGAATATTCACCCGGTATAATAAATAACTATTCTTTATATTGTTATTAAGGTCTTGTCAAAATAAGTGTACAGTAACTTTTCCTACAATCGGAGATTTTCAGATTCGTCTTCTTTATTTGCTTGTGTTTACTGTTGACAATTTTGAAGCACTAAATTAGATACATAGCAGGAGACTGTAATTTATTGAGATTTCCTTATAGAATTGGCAGTGATCTCGAATAAATATTACACTTTGGAACACTTATTTTTTGTTCAATGGTGTAGATATAAAAATAAAGCATATGTAATGAATTATTAATTTATTAAGTGTGCACACAATTTTATATCAGTAAAGTTTTGTTAAAGTTTGCGAAGTTTCTTATTATGAAACTAACCTCACGTTTAGGTATATGTTTTTTAAATCACTTCTAGGACAATGTGAATGTGCGCCTATGGCTTACATCACAGTACTGCCAATTTCTTTGAGGCCAACTCCATTAAAAAAGTCTGAATCAATTACAGTCACCCGGTATATAAAATGTTAAAATTTTGTAATGTATCTTATTTCATCATAATTATTAGTAGTAATTAGTATTATAGTAGTAAACAAGCGGCCCATGCACAAAATTCCGACAATCAAATTGCCGACAGTTGAAATGCAGACTGGTCCGAATCCAGACAGGGCAAAATTATCTTAAATGGTAGCTCTCTTGTTTCCCGCACTTGAATCATATTTCCAACAGTTTCAGCACTTTCTGCGGGAGCCTAGTTATGATGAGCCAATTTTCGCAATCTATGTTGACTACGCAAACATTTTGTAATCACTCTGCCTTTGCACTTATTTATTTTCCTTTTAGGAATGAAGTAATCACGTACACAGATTTTGATTTGAAATGATAGAACAATTTTACATACTTCGTTATTTTTTGCGGTTATATTAATTTAATTGGTTTTTGTCATGAATTGATACACCAAAGTCATAAATAAATTTGTATAAGTACTGTAAATTTTAATAAAACAAGATTTTATTATATCCTTTATAAATGTATTAGATGTTAACCCGAACAAAATAAATTTTTAAATATTAAAATGACTTTTGTGGTTATTATTCGAAATTATTTGTACCTTCTCATTTGCAAAGATTTAAAGAGGTTTGGATTGCTAAAGGTTTGTTCTGAATACAATAAACTTCTAAATATTTAAGAACTAATGGCAATTCTCGAGAACTTTCCACGCCTTATTCACATTCATATAATCACAGAAAGTAATTTAAAATACGAAGTTATTAAAATAAATGAATTATTTTTCAAGCTTTGTAGTAAGTATTTATTTGTCGGTATTTTTCTTGTTGGTGTTTTGACCTGCCAGTATTTTGATTGTTTGGATTTTGACCTTTCAGGATTCTGACCAGTCGGAATTTTGCCCAGCACCTGTAAACAAGACATTGTTATAGGCTAAAAATACCTTTGTCTATTGGGTGTTTCAAGGTAACGTGGGCAATCCTCAGCTTAGTTAGCCAGGCACAAACACATAATAAACGCGGCTGAAGTATTTCGCCGTTGAGGTGCTGTTAGGCAGAACATCACGAATACCTGAAGCATTGTCAATGGTCCACCACCTCGGCCTTTGGCCTCGTTGGACAACTCATTACCTTTTATTATTATATGATAACAATAGAATATTGCATAATATGAGGGCAATCCAGATAGTGACAGACGTTTTGGCCTGGCGCGGCAGTTGGCGGCACTGGCGCCACCATCTTGGCTACAGAATGTTTCTACACCTAGTACGCAACTAGCCGTGGTGACTAGGCATCGTGCATATTGTACTTTTTATATAGTGGCGTTTTAAAATGAGCGCTGCAATTGAAAATCCCGCCAGTTGTGAAGTGTGTGGTGTGATAAGGTTTTTGTTGGCGAAAAATTACAAACCGATTGAAATTTATCGCCAGATTTGTGACGTGTGCGGCAACGGAATAATGAGTGAAAGCCGAGTGAGGCAGTGGTGCATTGACTTTAAAAATGGCCAAACCAATTTTCACGATGAGAATCGCAGTGGAAGGCCAAGTCATGTGACTGATGAATTGTTGGTGAAAATGAATGAAAAAATCCGTGAAAATCGTCGTTTCACGATTACGGAACTCTTGGAACATTTCCCCCAAATTTGATGGAGTTTAGTTCATGAAATCGTAGTTGGTAAACTTGGATACCACAAATTTTGTGCCAAGTGGATTCCGAAAATCCTAACGGAAGACCACAAAAACAAAAGACTTGCTGCAGCACTGACATTTCTGCAAGAGTACGACAAAAGTGGAAACCATGTTATCGATCGTGTCGTAACTGGTGACGAGACTTGGGAGGAAGTGTCTGCAGACGCTGTCAGCAAGAAAAATCATGGCTACTGTGTTTTGGGATGCTCGGGGAGTGATTTTCGTTGATTTTCTTGAACGTGGTCAAACAATCAATTCAGAGAGGTATTGCGAAACACTCCGACAACTAATACGCGTGATACAAAACAAGCGTCGGGGAAAACTCAACGATAAAATTTTGTTTTTCCATGACAACGCTCATCTGCACACAGCCAATCGTACTTAATAGCTCTTTCAGTCATCCGCCATACAACCCAGATTTGGCCCCGAGTGACTACCATCTGTTCCCAACGATGAAGATGTGGCTCGGTACGCAACGCTTTGACACTGACGCTCAACTCCATGCCGGTGTAAACCAGTGGTTGAACTCGCAGACGGCAGATTTCTACAAATAGGGCATTGAAAAGCTTGTAAAACGTCATTATAAATACCTTAATTTATATGGCGATTACGTCTAAAAATAGCCTAAGAGTTTACCTTCAAAATGTATATAATAGAAATTAGTTTTTTCACTTTGTTTATTTTTTATTTTAAAACGTCTGTCACTTTGTAGATTGCCCTCATACATACTACAATTTGGCAAATTCTATGTGAGTGCAAACGAGTCGATTGCGTCGAGTTTGACAAAGCAGGATTTGGCAATTTGTAATGGTAACATCAATTATACATGCTATTTCTTGTATTACGTGAATAATTATCTAGACAACGCACGAACTCACAATGTGTTATTATATTATGAATTGTACATGATATTTTCTTTTATTTCGAAGAAAAAGCAAGCATTCGTATTTAATGACATTAAGTTATTAATATAAAGTAAACACGATAACTTAGATATACTAGAAAGGTGGCCGTTCCGAGTACATCAACTAATAATTTTCCCAGCACACCAACTCGGTTCAAAGATATTGCCTGGAGAGCAAATGATGAATGAATTCTTCTGACGCATGACAGCAATACTAAAAATAAAATTTGTACAACTGAAAACAATGCTACAAAGTGAGAATTGCAATATCAAAAAAAAAATATCGCTGTTTTAATAAATTCAAATGTACATAGTGGCATAAAGGAAATTAAATATTCATATAGAAGTCATTAGCTTATGGCCTATGTATTTAACACGTTTGCTGCCACCGACGCGCTAGTTCGTCCAAATTTATACTTGCGTAAATGCAATCCCAATTGCGGTGGCAGCGAACGTGTTAATATAAAATTAAAACAACAAACGGTACAAAGTACAAAAATAGAAATGGAAATATATTGAACCGTTGTTATTAATATATATGAACGCTAATGCTCTCACGCTTTCAACATTATTGCGTCCCACCTCAAACGTATTTGTTAGCACACAGTCATCTGTTTCGAATTGCCTTTACCTCAAAATGTATTTATTTATTTATTATTTACCCAACGATCCAATTATAGTGTAACACAAGTAAAAGCAAGCATACAATTACATGTACAACATTAATAAATATGATAATATAAAACAATAATATTAAACCATTAAAAAAAAATCAATAAAAGGTCAAGGTCTAGGAGTCGGGTTAATGACACAATTTTCGATTCTGTTAAGACTATCTCCAAAGATATCACAGTATTAAATGGTAAGAGCGGAGCTGCTTGCATAAAGGTGATAAGTAATGATGAGAGCTGCGAGGCGTCTTCAATGGGAAAATAGCAGAACCCCAGTTCATCAGGAGGGGGTATGTGAAACTGACTGTTTGTCAGCTGACAATCATGTGTCATGTTATATGTATATAATCCTATATGACTAGAGAGATTCATGGGAGCTTATCATTAACAGAGCTAAAGCCAAATCCAAGTAACGAAGAATAGCAATCCGTTGGGAGTATTTTAAAAATATTTAATTTACGTTGAACTGTTTCTAGAAAGCAAATAGATTTGAGAGCGAAAGGAGACCAGACAACGGTACAGTATACAAGACGGCT